>CM035838.1:240218237-240845737 GCA_020510985.1 Pholidichthys leucotaenia | reverse complement strand
CATCACATGAGATGTGAGGGCAACTGGTCGGTAGTCATTGAAATCCGATGGAGGTGACTTCTTGGAGACAGGAACCAGGCAGGATGTCTTCCACAGCACCGGTACTTTCTCCAGACTCAGGCTCAGGTTGTACAGGTGTTTCAGTACCGGAGCTAGTTGGTTGGCACAGGTCCTCAGGGTCCTTGCGGAGATGCCGTCAGGGCCCGAAGCCTTCCGCTGACGGAGTCTCTCCAGCTGTTTCTCCACCTGATCTGTAGTCACCGTGAAGTGACGGAGGGTCCTGGTGCCCCCTGAGGAGGGGGAGGGGGGAAATGGAGAGAGGTTCTGCACAGGAGGCTGGGTGGGGAGGGGTGTGTGGGGGTCTGGTTGTGTTGCTCGGGTGACAGACTGTGAGTTGAACCTATTAAAAAACAGATTCAGTTCCTCAGCTCTCTCCTGGCTCCCAGATGGCTGCCTGACTCTCCCCTTGTACCCAGTTATTTGTTTCATTCCCTCCCACACATCTTTAGTGTTATTTTGCCTGAGTTTCTCTTCCAACTTCCTCCTATAATTGTCCTTGCACCTCCTCAGCATCTCTCTCAGCTCATGCTGCACTCCCCTCAGCTTCTCCTTGTCTCCAGCCCTAAAAGCTCTCTTCTTTTTGTTCAGAAGTGCTTTCAGGTCACTGGTGACCCATGGTCTGTTGTTGGAGAAGCAGCGTACAGTCTGAGCTGGCATGGTCATGTCTTCACAGACTCTAATGTATTCTGTGATGCAGTCGGTCATATTGTCTATGTCCACCCCATGTGGTTCACAGAGTACGCGCCAGTCTGTGGTCTCGAAGCAGTCCTATAGTGCATCAGCTGCCTCCTGTGTCCACCTCCTCACGGTCCGTGTATAAGCAGGCTGCCTTTGCACAAGGGGGACATACTTGGGTGTTAACATGACCATGCAGTGATCTGATTTACCAATGGGGGGTAGAGCTGTTGCACTATATGCATCCCTGACTTTGGCATACAGTAAATCCAGTGTTTTGTTCTCTCTGGTGGGACAGTCAACAAACTGGTGAAAGTTTGGTAGTGTTTTTCCCACTGAGACATGTTTAAAATAAAGACCCACTAGCCATAGTTACATGCGCAAAATTTCTTCAGTCTGATTACAATTCAGATTAGAACTTTACTGTTTACATGGCTCCTGAAAAATTTGATCCGATTAGAACGTGCATTTCCATGTGTCACACGTTTGAACGGGCTAAATCATTTTGACATGCGCACAATTATCCGGCATTCCGGAACTAGTAGAAGAAGAAGCAACTTCCGATGTAAACAAACCCCACTTCATGTCATTCTCTTTTTGAATTAGACCTGTATTGTGTTATTCAGACTGTACTTTTGCTTCTGCTGGTCTCCGTAATGAAGCTACAAGTACATACTTCTGCATATGACAAACAGAGGGAGACAGCAGGACGATACAGGCCAGTTTTGTTTTACTCCCGCCATGTCTTCCACTAGCTGCTGAAAAGGCGGAAATACATCACGTTGATATGTGACCGACGTACAGACATGCGCAGTAAACATATTTTCTGCCCAAGCTTCGGAATAAGTGTTTATATGTGCACCAATCAGATTAACAATCGGCATAACCCACCCGTCTCAATCAGAAGGAAATTTTGATCTGAATAAGTGTGATCGGGTCAGAATATTCAGATTGGCATGTTTACATGAAGCATTTTTATTCTGATCAGGTTTTTAATCCAGTTACTTGTGTCCATGTAAACATGGCTACTGTTGTGAATGTATTAACGTGTGCTCCATGTCTTAACTGGTTGCAGAGCCTACCTAGAGCAAAGCCTGTTACCAGCTAACGAGCCAGGTTAAAATACGGGCATTTTAGTTTTAATTCACAGGGAGTCCCAGGAGCCATATCACCATCTGCTAGGTAAGTTTTAGCAAGTAAAGAAAGTTAGCACCGCTTATTTTCAATGGCCAACTGTTTCAAACTTTAGAAAAATGACAATACTGTTAGTATGTGCTGTTAATGTTTGTTTACCTGTTTGACAATAAGCTGTCTGGTTGCTGAGGGTTGAGCTGTCATGGCTGACGTGTTGAATGCAGTGACTGAATTGCAGAAGCCGCTATCACTTTTTCATCTTTGTTAATATTAGCCCTCATTCTGAATATTAGTTACACTGTGTTACACTGTGTCCAGCTGAGACAAAATGGCATTTAAATGCCTCCCGCCCATAGGAGACGGAACGTTAAGAGGTATTAAACAGCAGCTGAGGTAGAATATGCAGCCCCAACAAGAAGCAGAGATGGTGGACATGAGAAAAATAAACGCGACTAGTTGAAAAAAAATAGTTGTTAGATTAGTCGACAACCAAAATTATCTTTAGTGGCAGCCCTAATAACAATACAGTACATGCATACAAAAACAAACAGATAAATGTCCAGCTGCCACGACCTTGTACATTCTGGTGGCTGATGCCACTCTGAGGCATCAGCAGATACAAAAATAAAATTTTCCTGTCATTTTCCCCTCTGATGTCATAAAAGGCATCATAAAAGAAAAGTGATAAGATAAGATAAGATAAGATAAGCCTTTATTAGTCCCACAACGGGGAAATTCCAGGATTGCAACAGCACAGGGATAGCAACACTCAGAGCAACAATCAGAAGGCAAGAAAAAAAAACAAGCAAGCAAGAGCAGCTAATATACATATGTATATATTACTATAAAATATATATATATACACACACACACACAGACACACAGTGCAGAGCATTGTAGCTGGATGGAATAAATATATGAATATATGAACACACAGTGCAGAGCATTGTAGCTAGATGGAATAAATATGTAAATATATAAACACCCACAGTACGGAGCATTGCAGCTAGGTGGAATAAATATGCAAGTATATAAACACACACAGTGCGGAGCAATGTAGCTAGATGGAATAATATGTAGATATATAAAAACACACAGTGCGGAGCATTGTAGCTAGATGGAATAAATATATAGATATATAAATATAAACACACCCAGTGCTGAGCATTGTAGCTAGATGGAATAAATATATAGATATATAAATATAAACGTTATGTAATATAAAGTTATGGCATCTAAAACCGTGCTTGTAACCATTCTTTGTTCCACTGCTTCAATCACCTCGTCAGGTGACCAGCAAAAGAGTTCACTAGTGGTTGGTGGGCACGTTGATGAGTCCTGGATTCAGGACCTTTTTGCAATGGTTGATTCCCCGCTGTAGATCCAGATGGATCTTTCTGCAACTTTGACAGCTGTGAAGGTCATCGACAGGACCTTTGTGGCGTGATTTCAGGCAGATGATTCTCTTTCCATTGTATAGTCACACTCAAAATTATTGCTCATTGAAATGAAGCCATCAGCATCTTCACAATGTCCCCACGATGGCAATCTGGGCCCCTCCTTATCTGCCTCAGTCTCCTTCTACACTCTGCCTGAGAGGAAGGAAAAAAGAATATAAGTCTCGCCTGCAAAATCCAATGGTATTTTGTTTTTATTTTTCTTACAATTATGATATTTCAAATTAATTAAATCAGTAGCAGACAGGACTGCTTTTATTCTCTTAGTTTTAAATAAATGGTGCATCAATGCAATATATAATAACAAATTGATCTGCACATTGGTTAGTTATTCAGTTTCCTCAATGAGTCTCCTGGTCTTTTCAACCTTCAGTGTAGTGTGCTAAGGTCAGTCCTCTTGACACACACACTCGTTCAGCCAATAATCAGGCTTTACTCCAAACTTGACCAGATTTGCAAATGTATTATCAGATCATATCGGTTAACCAGCCAATCAAAGCTTTAGTTGTATAGCTCTTTTCATACAAAAACTGTAACTCAGAGTACATAATAGATAGCAGATCATTAGGATTAAGACAAGAGCATTTAACGTTGTGAAATCATAGTTCTTTGATTTTCTGTCTGCTCTCACTTTAATCTTGTAGAAATTAAAATTTAACTCACCAACAGAAGAAGCATCTTCTTAGTTTTATTTTGTTTACTGCTTTTACCAATGGAGAAAGAAAAACAAAAACAACCATACAGTACCTCCAAATACTTACCACTTACCTGTATACAATCTGACCCCAATTCATTTAAAATGTGTTATTGTGCAAACAGTGTTATGTTTCGATGGTAGACATGACAAGGCAAGCTTATAGGTCGGTCATCAGTCACATATTAGTTGTGTCTATGATGGGATGGATAAAAGGTGGCAGATTAGGCTCAGGATTTCAGTCAGTGTTCATGCAACCAGTAAGAGTTTACCTTAAAGAAAATTACCTGCTTGATGGTCCCTTGGTCTGCATTTTCCTCAGACATATAATGAATGTTTAAACCAGTAATTTTCTAGATTTCATTTACCCTTACCCATAATATACTCACCTTTTATGTCAGTATTTAACTTTCTTCAGCTTTGTTTTTTTTCCTGTGTTTACAGTCTGTTAAAAGGTCATTAAATTCATCAGTTTTGGTTTAAATTCAGCAAAGTACCTCATTTATCCTACCAAGTTATCAATGGATTTAGTAAAATACCCTTTTAACTTACTAATTTATTAATTTAGAAGTTCCCATTCTTATCAGGCATACAAAAATTATTTTCAAAGATGGGTTATCATAGCAGAGTCAGCTCTCCTCCTGCTAGACATCAGTCCCCCTCGTCTCAGACCAATTTGTGTTGAGGTATGGAGGCAGGAATCTTCCTGGGGGCGTCCCCCCACCAATGTCCAGGGCAAGAAACAGACCTACAAATGATCCCAGAACACATTCTGCCTTTAATATATATATATACGTATATATATATATATATATATATATATATATATATATACAGTGGGGCAAAAAAGTATTTAGTCAGCCACCAATTGTGCAAGTTCTCCCACTTAAAAGATGAGAGAGTCTCCAATTTTCATCATAGGTATACCTCAACTATGAGAGACAAAATGAGGGGGAAAAAATCCAGAACATCACATTGTCTGATTTTTAAGGAATTTATTTGCAAATTATGGTGGAAAATAAGTATTTGGTCAATAACAAAAGTTCATCTCAATACTTTGTTATATACCCTTTGTTGGCAAAGACAGAGGTCAAACGTTTTCTGTAAGTCTTCACAAGGTTTTCACACACTGTTGCTGGTATTTTGGCCCATTCCTCCATGCAGATCTCCTCTAGAGCAGTGAAGTTTTGGGGCTGTCGCTGGGCAACACAGACTTTCAAATCCCTCCAGAGATTTTCTATGGGGTTGAGATCTGGAGACTGGCTAGGCCACTCCAGGACCTTGAAATGCTTCTTATGAAGCCACTCCTTTGTTGGCCAGGTGGTGTGTTTGGGATCATTGTCATGCTGAAAGACCCAGCCACGTTTCATCTTCAATGCCCTTGCTGATGGAAGGAGGTTTTCACTCAAAATCTTACAATACATGGCTCCATTCATTCTTTCCTTTACACGGATCAGTCGTCCTGGTCCCTTTGCAGAAAAACAGCCCCAAAGCATGATGTTTCCACCCCCATGATTCACAGAAGGTATGGTGTTCTTTGGATGCAACTCAGCATTCTTTCTTCTCCAAACACGACAAGTTGAGTTTTTACCAAAAAGTTCTATTTTGGTTTCATCTGACCATATGACATCTCCCAATCCTCTTCTGGATCATCCAAATGCTCTCTAGCAAACTTTAGACGGGCCTGGACATGTACTGGCTTAAGTGTTTGGCACTGCAGGATTTGAGTCCCTGGTGGCGTAGTGTGTTACTGATGGTAGCCTTTGTTACTTTGGTCCCAGCTCTCTGCAGGTCATTCACTAGGTCCCCCTGTGTGGTTCTGGGATTTTTGCTCACCGTTCTCATGATCATTTTGACCCCACGGGGTGAGATCTTACCGTGGAGCCCCAGATTGAGGGAGATTATCAGTGGTCTTGTATGTCTTCCATTTTCTAATAATTGCTCCCACAGTTGATTTCTTTAAACCAAGCTGCTTACCTATTGCAGATTCAGTCTTCCCAGCCTGGTGCAGGTCTACAATTTTGTTTCTGGTGTCCTTTGACAGCTCTTTGGTCTTGGCCATAGTGGAGTTTGGAGTCTGACTGTTTGAGGTTGTGGACAGGTGTCTTTTATACTGATAACGAGTACAAACAGGTGCCATTAATACAGGTAACGAGTGGAGGACAGAGGAGCCTCTTAAAGAAGAAGTTACAGGTCTGTGAGAGCCAGAAATCTTGCTTGTTTGTAGGTGACCAAATACTTATTTTCCACCATAATTTGCAAATAAATTCTTTAAAAATCAGACAATTTGATTTCTGTTTTTTTTTTTGTTCTCATTTTGTCTCTCATAGTTGTAGTATACCTATGATGAAAATTGGAGACCTCTCTCATCTTTTAAGTGGGAGAACCTGCACAGTTGGTGGCTGACTAAATACTTTTTTGCCCCACTGTATATATATATATATATATATATATATAGCTATCCAAGTTAAATTAGCTATAATTTAATTTGTTTGCTTGCCATATAATTTAACCTGTATCAATAATTGTTAATCCCCAATAACTTTTATTCTTCAAACATTGTCTTCTTTTATAACAGTGTATATTTAAACCAACCAAAATTTAATCAGTTTTGTCTCTAGATTAATAAGATTTGCCAAACTTATAATATGTCTCGAAGGTGAATATATAGGGAAAAGTGAAAGGAAAAAAAATTGCCAACAAATAAGGAAACTGTTCTTAAAGTATATTCCAGATATTGCCCCCCCCTTTTTTTTCTCTACTTCACCCCAAGGGGAGGTAGACAAACATAAACAATTCAGGACACAACAAACACATCAAACAGAAAAGTTAGAAGAAGGTAAATTGTCACTGTCATCTGAAGTCATTCTAAACGTAATAATCAGGTCATCTAAGTCCAGTGTCTAAATGTCAAACATCAATAGTCAGTTTACTTTAGGATCAAACTATATTTCAGTCAGGTCTTGAGGCCTTCTCCCACTGACAGTGTCGTCAGGGGTGCCTGCATTTTGATTAAGCATGCTGATAGAAAGGATCCTTCGTCAATATTGTCTTTACTTAACCATGGTGTCAAAACATCTTGTGAAACACTGAATATCACTGTCACTTAGGATGTGAATTCTAATAAAACTAAGGTCTCAGTGTGTCAAAAAGAAAAACATTATTATTGTATCCAAGTGTCATACTTGGTGTTATTGTGACGTAATTTTATGTAGCTTAAAAATTTAAAATACAGTCATTTAATAATCGTTTTCTTTTAAATTTTATACGTATGTGAGCGCATAGTTCAGATTAATCTTTGCTTTACAAAACAAATTATAATTTACTTATTTCAATTTTCCCACATCCCAAAATCCAGTTTAGGAAGCCTGGGATCAGACCACCCAAGGTCTCCACCTTTGACCGCCACCTGATCCACATAGCACTGGACCCCCATGGTCCCTCCTGCAGGTGGTGAGCCCACTGGAGGGCGGACCCATATAACTCCTTTGGGCTGAGCCCAGCCGGATAGGGCTTGTGGACGAGGGGGACGACTCACCCATCACAGGGGCTGAGGTCACCAAGGTGGTTAAAAATCTCTTTGGTGGCCCGGCCCCAGGGGTGGACGAGATTTGCCCTGAGTACCCTCAAGGCCCTGGATGTTGTAGGGCTGTCATGGTTGACACTAGGGATGGGCATTCGGTGAAATTTTCTTCACCGATCGTCGGGAGAATTAATGATTAATAATCGGTTAATCATTAACATTTTTAGGTACGTAACAAGGCAGGTAGACTACATTATAACATCAGGTGCACAGAGAGCCCTCTCTCTGTTCTCGTGTTGGCTCGGCTCGGGAATCTCGCAAGCTGATTGGCCGAGACGTTTCACCCCGCAAGCTGATTGGCTGAGACGTTTTACCCACCTTGTCTCCCTGCCGAGCGGCCACCCACAAACGTAGACCGCATTCATTGCTCTATCGCTCGTGGTTACTTAGTCTAGCCGCGCAGAACTTTTTGCTGTTCTCTTGTGCCATTTTGTGCGAAATAGTCTTCCCGTCGAGCTACTACGCCGCCTCCTGCAGCTTCCCTCGACGTGTGTACACCGAATCTTCATGACCTTCTCAATAAAGTTTCTGAAAAAAAAAAAGAATCTTCACGACCGCCATTACTCAGCGCGCAACCACTGTTGGCGGGTTTTCTTTGCGTAATAAGGGTGTTCCATGGACCCTGTCGATGAGGTATATTTGTATGCTGCATTGCAGTGATTGCAGTACACCTGGTCATTTTTTAAATTGAAATGGTCCCACGCAACACTTCGCCGTAACTGCTTAATGATTTGGCGATTGCCCTACGGAAGCCCGCGTGTATCAACTGAGGCACGCCAGGGTACGGCGATGGTGTAATGTTGCCCCCTGGTGCCCAAATTTTGCCATTGCATTGTTTGAGGACGGCCGTACACTAGGCCTCGGATTGTTTAAAAAAAAAAAACGGTTTGTCGACGAAAATGAACTTCCTCGGTGAAATTCTTAATGATCAATTATCGGTTAATCGGTAAATTATGCCCATCCCTAGTTGACACGCCTCTACAACATTGCGTGAAGGTTGGGGGCAGTGCCTTTGGCATGGCAAACCGGGGGGGTGGTTCCCCTCTTTAAAAAGGGGGACCAGAGGGTGTGCTCCAACTTTAAAGGGATCACACTCCTCAGCCTCCCTGGGAAGGTATGCCAAGGCACTGGAGAGGAGAGTCTGGCTGTTGGTCAGACCTCAGATTCAGGAGGAGCAATGTGGTTTTCGTTCTAGCCGTGGCACATCGGACCAACTCTTTACCCTCTCGAGAATCCTCGAGGGTTCGTGGGAGTTTGCCCAACCAGCTTACATGTGTTTTGTAGACTTGGAGAAGGCATTCGACCGTGTGCCTCGTGATTTTTTGTGGGGGGTGCTTCGGGAGTATGGGGTATTGGGCTTGTTATTACGAGCTAGCCAGTCTCTATACGACCGCTGTGAGAGTTTGGTTCATATTGCCAACACTCAGTCGGACTCATTCCCAGTGATAGTTGGACTCCACCAGGGCTGCCCTTTGTCACTGATCCTGTTCATAATTTTTATGGACAGGATTTCTAGGCACAGCCAGGGAACGGAGGGTGTCATGCTCAGTGACCACAGGATCTCATCTCTGTTGTTTGCAGACATGTTGTCCTGTTGGCTTCATCCAGCAATGACCTACAGGTCTTACTGGGAAGGTTTGCCACTGAGTGTGAAGCAGCTGGGATGAGAATCAGTACCTCCAAGTTCGAGTCCATGGTCCTCAGCTGGAAAAAGGTGGATTGTCCTCTCTGGGTTGGGGACAAGCTCCTGCCCCAAGTGGAGGAGTTTAAGTATCTCAGGGTCTTATTCACGAGTGAGGGGAGACTGGAGTGAGAGATTGACAGATTCGAGCAGCATCTGCAGTGATGCGGACGTTGTACCGGTCTGTTGTGGTGAAGAAGGCACTGAGCTCTAAGGCAAAGCTGTTGATTTACTGGTCAATCTACATTCCTACCCTCACCTATGGTCATGAGCTTTGGTTAATGACCGAAAGAATGAGATCACGGATACAAGCGGCTGAAATGAGCTTCCTTCGTAGGATTGCTGGGCTCACCCTTTGAGATAGGGTGAGAGGCTCAGTCATCCGGGAGAGGCTCAGAGTAGAACCGCTGCTCCTCCACATTGAAAGGAGCCAGCTGAGGTGGTTTGGGCCACCCAGGAATCGCTGGAGAGACTATGTCTCCCAGCTGGTCTGGGAACGCCTTGGTATCCTCTCTGAAGAGCTGGAGCAGGTGGCTGGGGAGAGGGAAGTGTGGGCCTCTCTGCTTGAACTGCTGCCTCCGTGACCCGGACCTCCAGAAAAGCGGTAGAGGATGTATGAAAAGCAATGACAGTTGACACAAAGTGCTGTACATCAACGATAAATAAAATATAAAAACAATCAAATACAGCTAAAGTACAAAACAGCACAGACAAAACAATAGTCATACAATAAAGACAATAGGAACAAATAAAATCAATGTCTCAATCTGGGTCAAAAGCCAGAGAATAAAAATGGGTTTTAAGAGGAGTTTTAAAACTGGACAGTGAAGAGGCCTGTCTGATGGACAAAGGCAGATTATTTTAAAATTACTCTTTTTTTTTTTAAATAAATTTGAAACAGAATGTGGCAATTTTTTTACTTTTTTCCTCATACAATTTAAACTTTTGACCATAATTTTGTAGAGCCCGAACAGAACAATAATTTTAACTCTGAATTCAAAGAAATATAATTATTAAACTTGTATTTAAAGAAATAAATTAACTTAAATGACCAAATATACAGTTATTTCTGTTATAATATTTTTTAGATTTAGATTTTATTTTTAGTATACTTTATTGATCCCCAGAGGGGAAATTGAGGGCATCCACCACCTGGATGGATGAAGCAGCCACAATACGGCGCTATCCCTTAACCATTCACACACACATTCACACCTAGGGCCACTTTAGAGTCTACAATTAGCCTAACCTGCATGTTTTTTGGCATGTGGGAGGAAACCGGAGAAATCCCAGAGTAAACCCACGCAATCACGGGGAGAACATGCAAACTCCACACAGATCACTGTTGGTCGGGGGCTGGGATCGAACCCACGATCCCCCGGCCAAGGGTAAACTGTGCTGCCGCAGTGCTAACCACTGTGCCACCGTGCAGCCATTTCTATATATTTATAGTTTTTTAAAACTCCTCACCAACCAGACAGCAGGAAAAACCTCCCTTATTTTGAAATCCAAATGTTGACACGTTTAGTTTGTCTGAAGGCTGCTGACGGATTAAAGTCATTGACTTTGTGAATTTCGGTCATCTTAACTTGCCAGGTACATAATAATGAACATAAATTATTAGTTAATATTGTAGTAGTTGGTGAAGTAAATCCTCAGCGATTCATCGGTCACTCTTGCCTTTCCCTGCAGTGAAGCCTAACCAGACCTGTTAGCTAAGCAATTCCTCATTGTTGTTCCAGTTACCAGCGGGTTAAAACCACCATAAATGCCTCCACTGCTTATCTCTTGTACTTTTTTCCACATTTAAAGTACTTTAATGAGCTCATGCTTCTCTCGGACAGCAACGCTACAGAGACACTTTGCCTGCCGACTGACGGTCACGCGGGCAGCGTGCTTCCAAACTCTGACACACGGATGACTGTTACGCCCATTGTTCGTGTGCACGCTTGGGGATCATCATTCCTTAATTTATTTTACTGAAATTTATGTTTCCTCTTAGCATGGCAGCATAACTTCAAGGATGGCAGCCTGCCACACAGAAATGTTACCAGAGGAAACCGTGTCAGTAGTACTTGTCAATGGGAGCTTATTCTATGAAATGTAGTGGTGTCGCCGTCCAGGCAGGGGCGCACGTGGTGCCACATTTCAACCGAAAAAGCAGAAGAAGATGTCAAGCCCCCCAGAGCGCATGCGCTGAAAAACTTGCCCTTCCGGGTTACATCAGAGCACCACAACAAGTTCTAATGCTACGTGTCCACTGGTTCCGTTGATTTTCCGCTTCCCATTCATTGTGTATTGGAAACGCAGCAGAAAGCATTTGGGTGCAGAGCAGTTGAAAACCGTACTTGTTGCGCCGAGTCGCCCGGGGGTACTCTACAGCTCATTTGCATAAAGATCTCCCTCGGTAAAGATTTTTTCCGTGCGGTTATGGACTGGAGGCAGCACTCTCATCCTGAACTTTTAAACCAGCGGTTTTAGATGTCAAATAACGACAGATTCATTAACTGAACTTACTATTTCTCGCACAAAATGATGTCAGAAACACTTTTCGCCGGTTTGTTTTAAAGATATGAGACAGATATGGAGAGCAAGGATGCCATATTGTCCGGTAGCAGCAGAGAGCTGGAGACCACCCACAGCTGGACCCGTCGACCAATCCAGTGAACCAGCCAGCTGGAGGAGAAGATGGGGGGGGGGGGGCAGATCTGTACGTTACCTGTTGTTGTGTGCAGGGATGGCAATTTTCCGCCGATCCGCGGATTTCCGCCGATTTTATCATCATCTATGTCATAATTTTGTACCTTTACCTTGTTCTCAATAAAGTTTGGAAAAAAAAACATACGCGCTCGGCGCTTCCCCGAAGTCTCGCGATAACCCGGATGTTTTTTTTTTTGTTTTTTTTTTCAAAACTTTATTAAGAACAAGGTGAAAGTACAGAGTTTTGACGTAGATGGTGATAAACATGGCAATTAACAATTTTTTATCTAAATTGTGTAGTTCAGTCAACAGTCTTACAAGACGTAAGAAGGATAAAATAAAGTAGTAAGAATAGTAAATAATAATAAGATAAAGTAACTAAAAGCATAATAAAAGTAGACAAAAAGAGAAACGGGGGGGTTCTTTTCAGTCCAGAGTGTCCAGAGTTCTAGGGGTTTTCCATGAGTTTCCAATCATCGACCAAACAGTGGAGTTTCACAGCATTCCGCTTCTTCATGTGTTTCAGTGATGAGAAAAAAAGGCAGAGTTCTTTATGAAATACATTAAAATTTGGCTTGCATTTTAAAAATCTATTTTTGTGTACATAAAATTTTCCCAAGATTACGAGGGTGTTAATAGACATATCATGCAATGAGTTCTTAATAATAAAGCCATACAAAATATTTCTGACAGTTAAAAACAGGGGTTGGTACATGTTTAGATAACCAGTGATGAAAATCATCCCAAAACGCATTGGTGTACATACAGTAAAAGAAAATGTGATCTGTACTTTCTATATGTTCATTACAAAAGGAACAGTTATTGTTCTCAAAGCCAAAGCGTTTACTTAGAAACTCAGCAGAAGGATAAATCCCATTTAAAACTTTATAGTGGATCTCTTTTGCTTTTGGTGAAATAGGAAATTTAAAAAATTTAGATCTTAGAATTTGAGCTTCTTTTTTGGAGAAAAAATTAAGAATAGCAGCTCTAGAAACTGTTGCTGGGAAGATTTCTTTATTAAATATTTTCCTAATCGTTAAATTGTTTAATTTTGAGTCATCTAGGCGGAAACCATTCACCAAAAGCAAAGGGAGATTTGGGCAAGAACCAAATCTATTTAAAGTTGAGGCCATTAGTATAACTGTCTGAGGTATTGCCTCCATTACTTGGTTATATTCTCGTTTATCATTTATGTTATATTTACCACAGAAATTCTCAAAAGTTAAAATGCTCCCTGTGCTGTCTAATAAGTGTAGTACAGACCAAATGCCCTTATTTTGCCAGTTTTGTAGGAATATTGATTTGTGTTTATATAGTACATATCTACAATTCCACAGAGGGGTCATATGAGGGCTAAAATTATGTTTATAAATCAATCTCCAATATAGTAAGACCTGTTGATGAAATGAGGAGAGTTTATAGGGGAGCTTTTTTGGGTCATAGTCACATCTGAGCAGGAATTCAATGCCCCCAAATTTTGCAAAAATTTCATTGGGAATATGAAACCAGAAATGTTTGGGTTGTTTAATAAATTGTCTCAGCCAGTTAATTTTGATGGTGCCATTAATGCATTCAAAGTCTATAGCTTTAACACCACCTTCCTCATATTCTTGAATCATGGTACCTTTTTTAATATAATGTGTTTTCCCTTTCCAGATATAATTGAAAATGGTTTGATTGATGGCTTTAACTGCATCTTTGGGCATTGGTAATGAATGGGCTGGATAAATAAATCGGGAGATGCATTCCATTTTTGTCAGAAATGTTCTTCCTATGATGGAAATATCTCTTTGAGACCAGGAGTTGAGATAAGTTTTTGATTTCTCCAAGCAATTCCATATATTGAGCTTGACTAATTGATCAGCATCTTTAGTGATATGCATGCCCAAATATTTCACTGTTTGTTTGACGGGAATGGTATGAATGGCTGATAGACTGCAATCATGAATAGGTAATAATTCACATTTACCTAGATTCAGTTTAAGCCCAGAGGCTTTAGAGAAAACATCTATATAATTAAGAATTTTAGGGACTTGATCAGAGTTGTGCATGAATATGGCTGTGTCGTCAGCCAGTTGGCTGATTGTTAGTTGTTTTCCAAATACTGTTAATTTATCAAAGTCAGAGTTTTTTATAAAAATTGAGAGCATTTCAGCTGCTGCAATGAACAACAGTGGCGAAACCGGGCAGCCTTGTTTTATTCCTTTGCCTATTGAAAATCTAGGGGAGGTACCATGTGGTAATAGAACGGAGCTGTTGGTATCCGTGTAAATTAGTTTTATAAAGTCTAAAAAGTGCTCCCCAAAACCAAAAAGCTCTAAGGTCCTAAACATAAATTTGTGTTCAATCATATCAAAAGTTTTAAAAAAATCCAAAAATAAAATAAACCCCTCATCAATTAGGTCCCTATAGTCAAGTAAGTCCAATACAAGGCGTATATTGTTGTGTATTGAGCGCCCTTTAATAAAACCTGATTGTGTCTCTGAGATAAGATCAGTGATGCCAGTTTTGAGTCTGTTGGCATAAATATGTGTTAAAATTTTGTAATCATTATTATGTAAAGTAATTGGTCTGAGATTATCAATCAATTTTGGGTCCTTGCCAGGTTTGGGAATTAATGTGATGACTCCTTGTTTCATAGTATTTGGTAAAACTGATGTAGCACGGATTTCCTTTAACATATTAAAAAATAAGTCTTTTAGGTTAATCCAGAAGTGCCTGTAAAAATTGGCTGTCAAACCGTCTGAGCCAGGTGATTTGTCTAGAGCTAAGGATTTTAGAGCGTTTTCTACTTCCTCCATTTGGATCTCTGCGTCACATGATTTTCTAAAATATTCATCAATTTTCGGTATCCGTCCTGAAATGAATTCAAAGAAACACTCTGCATTAGTATGTGAGTAAGAGGAGGAGTATAATTCACTGTAAAATTTAAATATTTCTTTAGAGATCCTCACAGAATCAGTACATTCTTTACCATCAGTTATAAGAGACTTAATGGCATTTCGTTCTTGTCTTCTTTTCTCAAGCCTACAGAAGTATGCTGAGCTTCTCTCTCCCTCCTCTATCCATTTCGCTCTTGACCTAATATACGCTCCTTTGGCTTTATTAATATAGATGTTATCTAGGGAAGAGTGCAATAAAATCAGTTTTTGTTTGTCCTCTTCACATAAGGAGTGTTTGTTGCATATTAAATGGATCTCTTTTACAATATCCATTTCTTTTTGTTTATTGGCTCGGCTTATGACTTTGCTGTATGAAATGGAAATCTGACGGATTTTAAATTTAAGAAATTCCCATTTCTCCCTGTAAGTTGACAATAGTGTATCTTTAGTTATACTGTCGATTGTCCTTTTAACATCCTGACAGAAAGGGTCATGTTTTAGAAGATTTGAGTTAAATTTCCAGTAGCCTTTATTTCTTCTGACTGCACTAGTGGGAGTTATGGTTAACTTGATCATACAATGATCTGTAAGCGGAGCTGCAGAAATTGAGGTATTTATGTCTATATTAGGTTGGAATTCAGAAATAAGCCAGTAGTCTAATCGCGATTTAATGGTGCCATCAGGTTTATACCAAGTAAAGGTTTGAGTATCTGGATTTAACGCACGCCATATGTCACTAAGCTGAAACGTGTTACAGAAGTCTAGTAAAGTGGTATTATACTGATGATTAGGAAATCTTGAAGGTTGCCTATCAAGCCATTCATCCATAACCATATTGTAGTCGCCACCCAACACAAAAACAGGATTGTTATATATTTGGGATAATTCCTTCAATATGTTAGTCACGTCTGTAATTAATTGTTTGTTCTGACTGCGGTTAATAAATCCATAAATGTTAACAAGAATCAAGAATTGTTTGTGTATTTCAAAAACGCAAATAATCCAGTGTCCTGTGTCATCTCTTTTGGTTGCAACTACTTTCCCAGGAAAGTTATTTAGGAGTATGGCGACCCCTGCTGATCTATTTGTGCCATGACTATAGTATATTTTTTCTCCCCAATGGTTTGTCCACATTTTTTCATCTGTATTGTTGCTGTGAGTCTCCTGAATAAGATAACAATGTGCTTTTTCATTTTTAAGGAATAGAAATGTAGCCTTTCTTTTTATAGAGTCTCGTAAGCCCCTAGCATTAAGTGATGCAAAAGAAAAGGTTGTAATAAAAGACATAAAGGATGAAATAGAATAAGGAAAAAATTAAAATAATAATAAAATAAAAAATAACAAGTAGATAAACGGTTTAGGTTGTTACTTTGGACCAAGTACACTTGAAGAAAGCCCCTGATTAAATTGCTAAATATATGTTTTAACTCATAACTTTTTTCCCCTTTTTTTCCTTCCCTTTTTTCCTTTTTCTTCCTCTTTTTTTCCTTCTCCTTCTTTTCCTTTTTCCCCTTTTCTTTCCCCTTTCCCTTCCTCCTTTTCCCCCAAGCTGCACGCTTGTTATGACAGAATCCAAAAACCTAATCTATAAAATTATCGAAAATATGTAATGCAAATTATCAAAATGGCATTGAAAAGGAGCTGCCTTATAAATCTACCCTTCAAAAAAAAAGATTCAGGAACCTGAATAAAAGTAGCATGTAAACATTTCCAAATGACAGCTGCCAGGAACACAGCGTACTTCAAAAGGGGACTATGAAATGACTCCCTATAAAGTAAACATTGAAGTAGCTTAGCAACATGTACAGAACATAAGAGTCAAAGTGCTTGTTCAGCCATAGTTGTGAACCAGACCCTTAGACACTGACTCTTCTACCGTCGATGTATCCCACATGGCCTTTGTACCAGACGTTTTTCCCAGCTGCACGGGCTTGCTCCATCTGTGGCCATGCTGCTGCGCGGGCATCCCTGTCGGCTTTACAGAAATCTTGCTTGAATCGGATCCCGGCTATTCTGCAGAATTTGGAGTTTTTGGTCAGCCTCCAAATTTCTTCACAGTGGTATCTCATGACAAACTGAAGAATAACCTGGCGGTTTCTCCCATTTTCACGTTTTCCCAGGCGGTGGACATTATCAACAATAGTGCCCATGGTCGTTGCCCACTGCGGTGCAATTTCTGACAGAATGTGGATTACCTCCTCACGGATCATTTCGTTATCCTTTTCTTTGATCCCGTGTATTTTAAGGTTCCAGCGCCTCTTGTACCTCTCCAGCTCAGTAATCCTTTCCTTTAGCTCTTCGTTTTCTTGTATAAGCTTGGGGATGTCTCTCTCAAAGCTCTGTAGTTTGGTCTGGCAATTTTTGATGTCAGCAGTATTAATTTCAACAAGACGGGTGATGCTGGCTACCATTGTGGCAGTCTCCCTTAACTGCGCTCCAGAATCATCAACTTTGGTGGTTAGTTTTGTGATAGCATCTACCAAGTTGTCGTAAGATTGCTCTTGGGCGGTTTTCATCTTGGAAAGTGGCGGAGCAGAGGACTTAGTTGGAGTGACGGGAGAACTTTTTCTCTTACCAGGACCGCTAGTAACAGAGGTTTCCATCAGGGTGTAGTCGTGGTCAGTAGTAGTTGTTGTTAGCTTAGCGTTCGTTTTCCCGCCGGACATATTAGTCGGATTTGATTAGTTTCCTGTGACAGAAACTTGCGTTCAAAATCACCAATTGAACTTACTTGCTTTGAAGCTGTCAGCTCTGAAAATGTTTTCAGTCTGAATATGAGTTATTGTCCAAGTTTCGGGGCTGGAGAATGCGGGTTTAGAAGAGCGAACTGGTCCGGATCGCCATCTTCCGGAAGTCTCCGCGATAACCCGGATGTACTCAAGCTACTGCTGTATTGTAAACAGCCCTGCGATTGGATAGTTGCAAACGATTGGACCAATCAAATGGCTCGTATGCTTTGTCAAAAATTCATTTCGGCTTGTTCTCAGGGATGTGATTTTTCCAGTAATTCACCGAATTCCGCTTTATTTGTATATTATATGTACGTTAAGTACGTTAGCGGCTTGTGGTCCACGACGCAGTGAAAGTGTGCACTTTCAGCCAGAACCGGAAGTGGCGTACACCAGGTAGAGAGCCATTAACTCTTTGTCGAACACGCTGTATTTACGCTCACTGTCGTGCAAAGACCTGCTTAAAAAAAAAGGTGAGCGGCTGCCAAGAACCGGCAACGCATTGCTCCACGACGGCCGCTATGCCCATGTCCGAGACGTGGGTAATGAGCGCTGTTTTAACCTCAGAACGCCTGCTCCCGTTCAGGAGTCCAGTCGACTCTGTCCGCCGGTTTCCGTTTGAGTGCAGCGTACAGCGGCTGTATGAGCTGGCCTGCGCGGGGGGGGGGGGGGGGGGAATGAGCTGCTCAAGACTCAATGGAGATTGAAACTGGTGATCTGAAATGAATGCTGAAATTATAAAAAGTAATGGTATGTTGGAATTTTATTTCTATTATGGAATAGATAAAATTAACTGATTTTGATTTGATCACGTGTTAAAGCATGTGATGGATAATGCTTGTTGGAATATTTACCTCTGCCAAGGAGGTTATGTTTTCATCGGCGTTGGCTTGTCTGTCTGTTTGTTAGCAAGGAAAAGTGATGGACGGATTGTCATGAAATTTTCAGGAAAGGTGTGCAATGGCACGGGGAACAGATGATTAGATTTTGGTGATGATCTGAGAGTGCATACCTCCATCAAGGGCTTTTTTGTATTTGTGCAGCAGGATTACACAAAAACTACTGGATGGATTTGGATAAAATTTTCACCAGAGGTGGTTCTTGGGCTAGAGAGGAACCCATTATATTTTGGTGATGATCTGAGAATGCATACCTCAGCCAAGGCGCTTATCTTCTCACATTGTGTTAGCAACAATACTCCAAAACTGATGGACAGACTTTGATGCAATTTTCACCACAAGTGGCTATAGGCCTACACACAAAACCATTACATTTTGGAGTTGATCCATGACAAACGGAAGGAGCCTTGGCGGAGGGATGCGCTCTGAGTGCTTTTCTAGTTTAGGAATGCTATCTTCTTGGAACATAAGTCAATATTATACAGTAATAAGTAGCATTCAGCTGTTTGTTTTATGTCATGTAAGCACAGTTCTGGTACTTAAAAATCATAAAAACCCAGGAGCTTCGGGGAGCGAAGTGACAGTAAAGGTGAAAATTGGCTCAAAGTTCAATGAGGTAACAGAAACACTTGGACAGTTTCTGAAGAAACCAGAAAAGGAGATGAAGTTCAAAGTTCAGAGACTGACACAGCTTGCTGCCAAAAGGAAGAAAGTTTCACATTAGAAGTGACTTGGTGACCAGTGTAAATAGTGTAAAAAACTCTAATAGAACTGTTAAATATGTTGGACTAAAGACAGTGAGACAACATTGAAGAAAAAGTAAGTTAACTTTTCATTAAATTTAATGATTTATCTAAGTCTAGTATTTCATTTTTTTAATCATTTTTTTCAGTCTAAATTACTTGTATTTTACTGAAAACCTCCCAGCTTCAGAGGGGCTGCGCCCCCCCGTAAGTCAATCGACCAAATTAGATTTCAGCTGAAATCAGAATTTCCTGTTGCCATCCCTGTGTGTGAAGACTTGAAGGAGAAATTAATAACTGCTGTTTCAGGCAACCCAGTATTATATGACCAGTCCTTGCCATCGTATAGAAACAACATACAAAGGAACGAGGCATGGAGAGCAGTGGAACATGGGCTCATCCAGCCGAAGCTCACAAACCAGGCGGTCAAATTTGACATGCCTTGTGCGGGTCTGTAGGATTGGGTGAACCCAAAACCAGCAGCGACGACGACAAAGTCGCCTTTTGTAGCACAAACATACAAGCACCATTAAAAACAATCTGCTCATGGTTAGTAATGACATTTCCAGTATTTCCTCCCGCATTGCTCGACTCCGCCTAGCCGAGAACTACGCTACATGCCCCTTTTCTGCGTCTCATAGGTTGCAGTATGCGGATTCCTTTCCGAAAGATCCGGACAGTGGACATGTAGCGTAATAGCACGCAAGTTTGAAGGTCCACCTGCCTCAAATTAACATAGCGGAGAAACTGACTGGAGCAAATAAAAAAATGACTACACAAGCGCAAAAACCCATCCCCTCACCGCAAGACGGGAAAGCAGACCAGACTCAAGTTACCACTGAGGTAACCGACAACAGAGGCAACCCAGATGGTTCTGGGTTTGCCTGGATTGCCGGGGTACTGTGATAATGTTTAACATGTAACAGATGAAGCAGCTCATAGTTTATTTTCCTGTTAAAACAGTCTACTAGTACAACTCAGTAAATTTAAAAACGTAAAAGGTTTTTTTTTTTTTGTAATATAACTAAAAAAAGATGAATTTATGATGTTGGTAATAGTTTTCAAAATGCATAAAAAAAACATGACATTTGTAATTGTAATTTATTGAGATGTACCAGCACATGGTACACACTTTACAGTACAAAATTTATTAAACTACAAAAAAAATGTCATTGTCCGTAGTAAAAAAAAATGCAAATGGTACAATAAATGATTGAGGAATATGATGTTCATGTTTTACTCAGTATATCAAAAACAGTAATTAACTTTTTATATGTTCAAGATAGACCGTATTGTATTGCAGGAAGTTCAGATTCTCAGGAAAATTGCCGCTTATCAATTAATCGTTAATCGATCGATAAGGTGAATCAATTAACAATTAATTGATAACTTGCATCCCTAGTGCTGATGGATGAGTTTCTGGACAGTTTCTGTTCAGTGTCACAGAATAATGAGTGTTTCTGGCCCTTCACTGGAAGATGTTGAGAATGCAGAGAAAACATCAGAGAACATTTCAAAAAATCAGGAATTAGCTTGCTAGGCTAAATGAGACCGTACATACCTCCACTCCCCAGTCTATGGTGGACATCAGGACCCTCCTGGACAGGATGGAGGAACTGTGTCTCCAAGTGTCTGTTTCTGTGTCTTTAACCGTGTCTCTGTTTCTCCTCCCAGACGGAGAAGGAGCAGAGGGACAAACACAGAGACCTGATTGGTCAGCTGAAGATGCAGCTGGACGACCTGGAACGTTTTGCTTACCAGGAGGGAAGCTATGACTCGCTACCTCAGTCCGTCCTCATGGAGAGACAGAAGGTGGGACGGTCATGTGACCTCCGTCAGAGTTAGCAGGTGGAACGGTCATGTGACCTCAGATAAAGTTGTTGCCTCCCGTCTCACTCGTGCCCCCCCCTTCTCCCTTGGTTCCAGGTGATCATCGACGAGCTCATTAAGAAGTTGGACGTGAACCTGAATGAGGACATCGGGGATGTCTCCCCAGAGGACCTGCGGGAGCGTGTGGACACCGCCATTGCTCAGATCGTCAACCCGGCGAGGGTGAGGGAGCAGCTGGTGGAGCAGCTGAAGACACAGATCAGAGACCTGGAGATGTTCATCGGCTTCATCCAGGGTATATCCTCACAGTCCATGTACTCAGTCCTTACTGCTGTCCCCGCTGTCCATATGTCTCCCCCCTATCTTCACCTCCTGTGTATTAACCTTTCTGTTAAAGTACCTCCCTACTGTCTGTGCCCTCCGTCATCACTTCCTGTTTATTAACCGTTATTACCATTTCTGTTAAAGACGAGGGTGGGAACACGCCGCTGTCCAATGGACCGAGTCAACCACCTTCGGCAGGGACCAATCAGAGAGCAGCAGGAGGGCCAAGGACAGGTGAGTGTTTAAATTTTCGATCAAAAAGACATGCAGGTTAGCGTCCTGTGGCCCGGTGCTCGCTTCACGGTTCGTTTCCTGACTGGTGAGATGTTCACTGTCTTCACTGATGCCATCAGTTTAAAGAACACGAAAAAACTGCAAATTTAAGAAAAAAATAACACCGTATGACTTCCTGTTTCCTCCAGACCCTGACCACACCCACCGGATGCATCAGAGTGGCCTGCAGCTGATCCAGAAGGCACTAGCCGTGCTGCAGATCTTTGCCGCCAGTCAGTTTGGCTGCTCGTCCTCCACCGCTGCAGGACACGTGCCGCCGAGTGTGTGGCAGCCAGATTGCGGCGGTCAGGACTACGGGCCACTGCTGCAGCGTCTGGAGGCGTCTGTGGAGAAGGTTCGTGTTCTGGGCTCGCGCAGACGTCCGTCCTCTGATCACGGCTGCAGCGGCAGTGGACGAGACGAGCTGACAGTGGCGGTGAGGAAGGAGCTGGCGATGGTGCTGAGGGACCTGCTGACCCATGGCCTCTACTCGTCCAGTCAGACCGTCAGTTTGGTGCTGGCGCCCATTTCCTGTCTGCTGCCCCGAGACCCTACCCCTCAGACCGCCACTCACCCCTGGGAGCTCTTCGTGGAGTTCTACCGCCTCAATGACGGGAAGGCCTTTGCCGAGTCACCGGCCCGGCAGCTGTCACGGTCCTTCGGGCTGAGCGTGGGCGGCGGCCCTGTGGCCGTCACACCGAAGCAGTCGCTACTGTGGGCGGTCCACGGCATACTAACAGAGCACGGGCGCTACAAACGGGGGCCCGACTCAGCCTTCAAGGCGCTGGTGTGCATGGCGCTGAACGAGCGGCGGCTGGTGTCATGGATGAACCTGATCTGTAAGTCAGCGGCGATCGTCGGGCCGCGCTATCACCACTGGAGCTACATGGCCCAGACGGGCTTCGATGGCGCCCTCCGCATCCTGGGACGCATCAGTCATCTGACCTTTGACCTGCCCGTAGACCTCGCCGTCCGCCAGCTGAAGAACATCAGAGATGCTTTCTGATTGGACAGCTGTCACATGGGACCATGGTGGGGGGGTGGAGACTCAGTCTGGACCAAAGTCCAGCTGAAGAACAGAGATACCCTCTGATTGGATAAGGATGCTGATCACACGGGACCTTGGGGTGCGGGGACTTAAATTGGGTGAAAGACCACTGAGTCTTTGGGACAGGAATGGTTCTGTTACAGAACCCTCTTCAGGTTCTCTGTAGTCCACACTGAGCTGTTGTAGTTCAATTTTAGAGCAAAAATCGACAGTTCTAAGCTGCTCTGTTTTCCTTTAACGTGCCACAGCTAAACATGCTAATGTCATGGATGAACACATCCTGCTATGAGGATTAACATGAATTATCCAAAGGGAAAAAAAACACTAATTTATAAGAAAAAGGCTGCTGAACTCATTAGGAAGGTTTATTATGTCATTAAAAAAGAAAATTGGCTGGAAAAAAGGTTACAAACTTTAAAAGAAAAAAAAACCAAAAGTATAAGAAAATCATTTATGTCAGCTTATGAGAAAATGTGAGAAATTTGTAACACAAAATCAACAGTTTGAGGGGAAAAAACTTCCAAATGTTGTGAATGTGAAACGGGAGTATTTATGTTTGAATGAATATATATTTAAAGTTTGATCTGCTTTGATCATATTGGATCAAAAACTGTTTTAACTGATTTAATGGAGAGAAAATGTCTGTACGGCTGATTTTATCAATAAAGTTTAACTTAAGTCTGTGCACTTTTAATGTCAAAAGCAGAATTTGAAGTTTATTAATTAATTAGTATTTTCATTTTTGTTTTCAGTATAGTTTATTTTCAGCTGTCCATATCCAACCAATAAAGAAAAAAATTATAAAAAACATTAAAGGTCACACGCACTTCACTTTTTCCACATTTTTGACAGTTCCTACAGGTCTCAATGAAATATGACATATTTTGATCAAATTGCTTTTAATTATTGCAGCATCATTGTGAATCATCTTTTGCAGCCTTCCTCAGTAGTTTTTCAGTGCATGTCTCTTTAAATGCCCAAGAGCTGCAGTTAACTCCACCCTCCCTCTTATGTCACTCTAACTAAAATCTTACCTAGCTAGCTCCTAGCTCAGATAGCCAGCCTGAGTCAACTAATGTAAATTTGTTTTAAAGCAGTGCTTCTCAATTATTTTCTGTTACGCCCCCCCCCCCCCCCCAGGAAGAAGAAAACATTTCATGGGCCCCACTCTCCACCGCGACTATAAATAGTATCATTTGTCTATAAAATTGTTATAAGTACACCTCTGCATAACATTGTATCCTTATTAACATTAAAGAAATATAGATCAACTTACAACAAAGAATAACTTTAACATTGTTTTTTTAGTGTGTAACAGAAAAGATTTAAAGTGCATCAATTTGCCTGAAATTCAAAAAAAAAAATTTAAATCCTTATTTAAACTATAAACATTTTTTGACATTTACAAAAAAGTAGATCCTCACACAGGGAGTTTGTCATGTCAAAACGTACAGTACATAAGCAGTAAACAGTCTTGCTGTCAGGTGCTTCATCAAATTGTAAGGCAAAACGTTTGTCTTTGAGTTTATCTACCAGCTGTTCTTTAAGATCGTTAGCAATGTCATTCATACGTCTGGGGACAGTGTCATTGGACAGAGGGATAGTTTTTAATTTTTGCAGCTCTTGCGTCATCCAGCATGACAGAGACCATGTCTAATGCTGCAGG
Source organism: Pholidichthys leucotaenia (assembly GCA_020510985.1). Lineage (NCBI taxonomy): Eukaryota > Metazoa > Chordata > Actinopteri > Cichliformes > Pholidichthyidae > Pholidichthys > Pholidichthys leucotaenia. The sequence continues at coordinate 240,821,359 of CM035838.1, read as the reverse complement.
CAGTATCAGCTCCTCTGCTATGGTGTGGGGTTTTTGCACTGAGCAATTTGGTACGCCACCTTATATGATGCTAACTGTGCTCGCTGGTAAGTAGCATTCACAAAGCGGGATGATTGTTGGCAATATTCAGCACGTTTTCGCTGAAAAAACTCAGGCGGCTTATCAGCGTGACTGGGTGTAGTGTCTTTAAGTGACGCCTTAATTTATTTGGCTTCATGCTGTCCGCTGCCAACATTTTTAGACACAGTAAACACACCCGTCTTTCCTCGTCTCCCACCGTAGTCACAGTGAAGCCAAACGCTGCATACTCTTCGTCATATTTCCTCGTCTTAGCTTTCGGGTGACTTTCGTTTGTCTCATTATCTCCGTCTTTCTTTTCATCCCTGTTAAATATTTTTTTTCAATGGTGTCTCTTCAGTGTTTGCTCATTTCACTTCATATCTGCACGGTGGTGCAGTGGCTTAGCACTGTGGCAGCACAGTTTTACCCTCGGCCGGGGGACCGCGGGGATCGTGGGTTCGATCCCAGCCCCCGACCAACAGTGAGCTGTGTGGAGTTTGCATGTTCTCCCCGTGTTGCGCGGGTTTACTCCGGGATTTCTCCGGTTTCCTCCCGCACACCAAAAACATGTAGGTTTAGGGCGCTCGTGCACACAGCAGCCAGTGGCTTGTCACCAGACTGCAAACCAAGTCTACCTACGGGTACAAATACGTAACAAAAAAAAAAAAAAAAAATATCTCCTGCTCTGTGCTGTGTGTGCGCATGCTCGGTGCAAAAAAAACAAAACAAAACTACACCATAGAGCTAATACTCCCTGCGCACACTCTGACAATGAGAGCGCCACTGCTACCTACTGTAGTGGATGTGCAATTACACTTCTAGTACGGCAAAAAAAAAAAAAAAAAAGCGTATTTCCCGGAGTCCCACGCACGCCCCCTGGCATCGCACTGCGCTTTGAGAAGGGCTGTCTTAATGAATGAAATAAAGCATCACTAATTGGCAACAAACTGGGGATTCTAAATTGTCCTTAGGTATGACTGTGAGAATGAATGGTTGTCTGTCTCTCTGTGTTGGCCCTGTGATGGACTGGCGATCTGTCCAGGGTGTACCCTGCCTCTCGCCCAAAGATGCTGGGATAGGCTCCAGCCCCCCCCCCCCCCCCCCGCAACCTGAAAAGGATTAAGCGGAAGAAGATGAATGAATGGTGGACAAGAGTGTGTAGTTTCAGTGGTCAATAAGATAAGATAAGATAAGCCTTTATTAGTCCCACAACGGGGAAATTCCAGGATTGCAACAGCACAGGGATAGCAACACTCAGAGCAACAATCAGAAGGCAAGAAAAAAACAAGCAAGCAAGAGCAGCTAATATACATATGTACGTATTACTATAAAATATACAGTATATATATACACACACACACAGACACACAGTGCAGAGCATTGTAGCTGGATGGAATAAATATATGAATATATGAACACACAGTGCAGAGCATTGTAGCTAGGTGGAATAAATATGCAAGTATATAAACACACACAGTGCGGAGCAATGTAGCTAGATGGAATAATATGTAGATATATAAATATACTGTATAAACACACCCAGTGCTGAGCATTGTAGCTAGATGGAATAAATATGTAAATATATAAACACACACAGTGCAGAGCATTGTTGCTAGATGGAATGAAACAGCATAACCGTCTACTTAGTTATCCTACATGGTATGATTATGTGCCCATACATATTCTCACCCTCCATAGCGACCGGTATGTTCCTAGTTGTATGCCGGAGGGGACCATTGTGTAAGTCTATTGCATCTTTTGCATTCAAAAAACTATTAGTTTGTTACGTCTTTTTGCTATCTCTGCGAGCAGCCCTGCTTAGGTTGTACAGTCTGACAGCCGTTGGTAGGAAGGACCTACGAAACCTCTCGGTTGTGCACCTGGGATGATGTAGTCTGCTGCTAAATGAGCTCCTCAGTGCATTCAGTATGTCCTGCATAGGGTGGAACTCGGACTCCAGCAGAGATGACAGTTTAGCCACCGTCCTTCTCTCTCCTATCTCCTCCATCGGATCAAGGCGCTGCCCCAGGACAGAGCTAGCTTTCTTAATCAGTTTGTTCAGTCTCTTCCTATCAGCTGCAGTAATGCCACTGCCCCAGCAGACCACTCCAAAAGTGATGGCTGATGCCACCACCGTGTCATAGAATGACTTCAGCAGCGCCCCTTGTACACCAAAAGACCTGAGTCTCCTCAGCAGGAACAGCCTGCGCTGTCCCTTCTTGTAGAGTGCATCAGTATTGTGTGACCAGTCTAGTTTATTGTTCAGATGAACACCCAGGTACTTATAGGATGTCACCATCTCGATGTCTGTTCCCTGTATATTTACTGGTACTGTGAGGGGCTGCCCATGCCTGCGGCAGTCCACCACCAGCTCCTTAGTTTTCCTCGCGTTGATCTGGAGGCAGTTCCGATGGCACCAGTCCACGAAGTCCTGGATAAGCCCTCTGTACTCAGCTTCATCTCCATTGGAGATGAGGCCAACGATCGCAGAGTCATCAGAGAACTTCTGTAGATGGCAGTGTGTTGTGTTGTGTGAGAAGTCCGCAGTATAAAGAGTGAACAGGAAGGGAGCCAGCACCGTTCCCTGGGGGGGCCCCCGTGCTACTGATGATCGTGTCGGACACACAGTCCCGGGTTCTCACAAACTGAGGCCGGTTCGTGAGGTAGTCCAGGATCCATGATGACAGGTGCTGGTCCACCCCTGCGCGCAGCAGCTTGTCCTTCAGGATCATCGGTTGGATGGTGTTGAAAGCACTGGAGAAGTCAAAGAACATGATCCTCACCATATTCCCGGGCTTCTCCAGGTGGGACAGAGAACGGTGAAGGAGGAAGATCACCGCATCCTCCACCCCAATGCCATGCTGGTAGGCGAACTGGAGTGGATCCATCGCTGGTTCCACCAGGGGGCGGAGGTGAGCAAGGAGCAGTCTCTCCAGGGTCTTCATCAAGTGGGACGTCAAGGCCACCGGTCTGTAGCTGTTCAGGTCTTTGGGGTGGGAAGTTTTTGGTACAGGTACCACACAAGATGTTTTCCACAGCTGTGGTACCCTCCCCAGTTTCAGGCTCATGTTGAAGATATACGTCACAATCCCACACAGCTGGTCTGCACAGGACTTGAGGAGCTTTGCGCTGATGCCGTCCGGTCCCGGCGCCTTCCTCGCCTTGATCTTCCTCAGCTCCGTCCTCCCCTGGGTCCTGGTCAGGGTCAGGATGGGGGGCTGTGTGTTGGGAGTGGGGGGGGGTTGGTGGAGTGGGGAGTGGGCAGCAGGACTTGATTTCTTTAGAGGCAGCAGTGGTTGTTGTGCAGTCAGGGGGGAGGGCAGTTGGTCAAATCTATTGAAAAACAGATTCAGGTTGTTCGCCCACTCCCTGCCCCCTGTGGCCTGGGGGGAGGTATTCTGGAGCCCCGAGATGGTTTTGAGGTTTCTCCAGACCCCGCTGATGTCGCTCTGTTGCAGCTTGTCCTCCATCTTCTTCCTGAAGCTGTCCTTGCCTTCTCTGATCTTTCTCCTCAGCTCCCTCTGTACGGACTTCAGCATCTCCCTGTTCCCTGACCTGAAGATCCTCTTCTTCTCTCTCAGAAGTGTTTTTATCTCAGGGTTGATCCAGGGTTTGTTGTTTGAGTGACGCCGTATGGTCTTGGTGGGAACGGATTTGTCCACACAGAAGCTGAGGTAGCCCGTGAAGGTGTGAATGAGGCCATCGATGTCCTCACCATGTGGATCGCAGAGCTGCTTCCAGGCGGTGGCTTCAAAACAGCCCTTTAGGGTGTCCATTGTCTCCTCAGACCATAACTCCACAGTGTGCATGGCCGGAGGTTGTCTGTGCACTAGGGGTTTGTACACCGGCCGGAGATGAACCAAGTTGTGATCCGATCTCCCGAGTGGGGGGAGTTGTGATGAGGTGTACGCCTCCTTAGTGTTTGCGTAGAATAAATCCAGTGTTTTATTGTCTCTAGTGTGGCATGTGACATACTGGGTGAAAGTGGGCAGAATGGGAGACAGTGAAACATGGTTGAAATCGCCTGAGATGAGGAGAAGAGCATCTGGGTGTTCTGTCTGCAGCCTGCTGGTTACTGAATGGATGACGTCACGCGCTGTCCCAGCGTTTGCCGTCGGATTTGCATAAACAACAATGCAGATCACGTGTGAGTGTTCTCTCGGGAGATATGTAGGCCTCATGCTAACAGCTAGCAACTCAATGTCTTTGCTGCAGTGTCGTTGTTTAACAGTGATATGTCCCGGTCTGCACCAGTTGTTGTTAACATACATTATCACTCCACCGCCCCTAGCCTTGCCACTGTCTGGTGTTCGGTCAGCTCGTATCATGTGAAAACCCTCCAGCTCAATGTTAGCATCTGCTGCTAGTTCAGTTAGCCACGTCTCAGTAAACAAAAGGAGAGAGCACTCCCGGTATGTGCTATCATAACGGGAGATAGCCGCTAGCTCATCTAACTTTCCCAGTATCGACCGTACATTTCCCATGACAACAGATGGAAGGGAGGGTCTGTACCTTATATTTTTTGTCCTCCGCCTTACTCCAGCCCGGCAGCCGCGGCGTTTTCGCCTCAGTTCTCTCGGTATGTCGAGTTTTTCCAATGGGACCGGGTGGCGGTTGAATGCTAGCAGCTGTTCTCTGCTGTATCGTATCCTGCTATAAACAGTGGCTCCGTCCACCGGCTCAGGAGACATTTAGGACGATCTGTGTGTCCGTGATATAAGTGGGGTGAAAAAAAAAGACGGATCAAAAGAGAGAGGAAGGGAAAAAGACTCGGAATCGAGCCGCTGTTGCAAAAGGCAGCCTACTCGTGTGGCGCCGAGAGAAAAAAAAAAAAAAAAAAAAAAATATGTAGGATATGACCAGAAACTCATTCACAGAAACATTCGTGAATGAGTGGCTAAACTGCTAGCATCAGCTAGCCGCCTTGGGTCTTAGAGAAAATGAACTTTAAAGTAAAATAACGTCTAAGAACGTGGGGTCAAGTGTTGTTAGATAAACAAGGATTCCAGTGAAGGTGAATATAATTTGTAGAAAATAGTGATCAAAAGTGGCCAGATCAACAGTTTAGCTTATGCTAGGCAGCCTGTCTGTTAGCCTCTCCCCGCTGAGGTGACCTCTAATGCGATTAGACCAGGGATGGGCAGTGAGGGCCGTTCCACTGCAGGTTTTCTGCTCCACCCAGTGCCTTCAGCAGGTGTTTTCAATCATTAGCAATCCTTGAAGCTGATCAGCGCTAACACCTGCTGAAGACACTGGTTGGAACAGAAAATCTGCTGTGGAATGGCCCTCCATGGCACATGACTGCCCACCCCTGGATTAGACGGAGCGATTCTGACTGCCAAGCTAATGCTAATCATTCAATGTAGCATCACAGGAAAAATATAACAAACCAGAATGATGCGAGATGTATCATCAGCTGTGGCTTAGTGAACCAGCTGGAAATGGAGATGTCTTTTAGGGTGACGAGAAAGAAAATAACAATATAAACAACGCTTGTTAAGCTAATTTCCTCATAACAGTGTTAGCTCTGAAACTAACATCTTGGTGTGCCTGCTTATCTATACGTTTGCAGACAGACAGCTAGGCTGGCCAACAATAGAGCAGCAGGTAGGTATCAAGGCTGGGTTTACCTTTTCATGATCCACAGGAACAAACTTGGAAGAGTTAAAACAACTCAGAGACAGAAATGATTTAAAGGCTGTATTTTTACCCCCCCCCCCCCCAGCCCCCAGCCGTAGCCAAAAGGGTTCAGAGAGCTCTTTGAACAAAGACCAAAGGGGCATTATGTTGTAGGTCAGTCTGTCTGTCCCACTTTTGTGAAATCAACTCCTCCTACAGTTTTGTTCTTGGTACCATGGTTTGATATACTCTGATGATGCGCATATGGCAATTTCACACTCATTGGATGACCTTGAGGTCAGAGGTCAGATTTTCACTAAATCTTCTAAACACGACAACTACTGAAAAAATGATGTGAGTCAGGGATGGGCAACTGGTGGTAGTGAGGGTCACAAAATTTTTCCTCACTTCCCGAGGGCCAGATTTACATGTAAACCTTCTGGGGGGCGGGGGCGGGGGCGGGGGGGGGGGTATTATTTCCTGCAAAGTCAAAAGTTTCACAAAACTGAAAATGCAAATGAAAGTTAAAGCTACTCAGTGTTTTATCATATTACAATTAAAATTATATCTTCTGCCCTGCAGTGGACTGGCTATCTGTCCAGCGTATACCCTGCCTCTCGCCCAAAGATGCTGGGATAGGCTCCAGGACCCCCCTACCCGGTAACCCGAAAAGGATTAAGTAGTAGAAGATGAATGGATGAAGGATAAAATTATATCACCAATGGTGGAGGAAGCTGGTGCAGCGCTCGTCACTGCAAAGCCCCAACGATCCTGGCAAGGGTTAAGGGACCAAGACAAGACAATTTTTAAAACTCTCTCCATCAAAATGATGAGCAAATATAAATTCTGGATGATAATTAACAAAAAAAAGGCCAAGAAGAAAAGGAAATATCACAAGGCTTAGCTTGCTCTTAAATTCATTGTGGGTGTGGAGGGGCAGAGAAATAGCTGTGTGTAGGTGGGTTTGGTAATCATTTGGCTCCCCAAAATAGGGAATAAAAAAGTTTAAGAGCCACTTGTATAAATGAACAAAAAAAAAATCAGCAAATTAAAACGACCACAGTCTCTGAACTTTTATCGCTGACATGCGACTGAAACAGTGTCAGTGCTTCAGTCGTGCTCTTGAGAAAGAAACCTCAAAGCTTTGAATCTTTTTCTTTGCATTTACAAGGAAAGCCTCCGAGCTCCATGAGGCTTCACCTGCCCATCACTACTGAGGAGCTGTAGCATTTATTCTTGTTTAAAAGCAGCCTACTTTGTACATTTACTGCTGTTTACAGCCTATTAATGCAGTCTTAGCATGCAACACATACCTTGCAAACACTTTCTTCGGTGCACACTGTTCCCCTGTGGCTCCCTCACTCTCGCTCTTTCACTTAATCACTCACACAGAGTAGCACCTAGGTTTCGATTAGAGCTCCCTCTGCTGGCAGATCTCTATAATTGCTTTTAAGAATGCGGTTCCAAATACGGCCAAACGTGATATACAGTGAATAAATAAATGATTTTTGGAAATGGACTGGTGGGCTGCAGTGGATGAGAGTGCGGGCCACCAGTTGACCATCCTTGCTATAGGGTCAGCATACTTGCTACACAGGTTCACCTCGGGATCCTGCCCTACAACTATGGGTTGTTTACTTTGTTGTATATTTGTAGATGATGGGCTTATCATAATTTGCTTCTGCCACAGTAATTAAATTGAAAAGCCGTCAGTATCGGGATCTTCAAAGAAAATGGAGGCGGGGGTATTGCACTCGCCTCAGTGTGCTCTTGTTTTTAAAGTGAAAGACTTCAGAGAAGTAAGGGTTTTGATATTTTTTCAATAACCAAGTGACCAATTGACATTCAGGTTACAAAACCACAATTTTTCAGAGACCTTTAAATAAAATCTTTTATTTTTAGACTAGAGTTAACTGGGACTTGAACCAAGAGCCACTGCAGACCAGCAGAACTTTATAGTCTGAAACCACTGAACTACACCAAAACACACCAGCTTCATCATGGGTTTTTTGAACATTGTTTACATGTAATTCACATGTTGACAATGACCCCCATTACATGGTCATAATAATCTGATAACTGGGAATAAGCAGATACAGTAATTGTAGTAATAAAATTTGATGTGTTTACATACACTGAATAAAAAGATTATTGGGCAGTAAACTACTTGAATAAGTGTGATTTTTCAGAACCTGATAATGGTCTTTATCTAACCCTATTTTTTATACAACAGTTAGTTCCGACCGAGCAATTTGATTGGACAATAGGTATTCCAGGAGTTACTATAATCCATGATAATAGAAAGCCTAAGTCACGACCCCTCTGCTTTGCATGTGGGACTTTAAATCAGAAAAATTCTCCATTGAAATGAATGGCAAGAGTGAAACTATCTTTTGATCCCAACTGAATTTTGTCACGAGTTACACATATGATGTTTGTCAATTTAAAAGATAATTTTCTGGGACTTCCGGTCTGGACACCATGGTGATAGCAGCTTAACGCTGAAGCTCCAAGACCCTATCCGTGAAAATACCTTGAAAATCAGATTTAACGGATTTTTGGAAGAGTGAAAATCAAAAGACAAAGTCATTATGCCTAAAGAAAAGCAGAAGAGATCGACATTTGCCAGGCCAAGACGCGCATCAGCCGGAGAATCTGACCTGGAGGACATCCACTTGGAAACAGAGGAGCTGAATGAGGCTAGCAACACGGTTAGCTTAAAAACGATAATTCAAGAATTAAGAGAATTTCGCCGAAAGTGTTGGGCCGAATTTCATGAAATTAAAGACGAAATAAAAAGGACAAACAGCAGAGTGGACCAGGCTGAGGACCGAATCATGGAAGCAGAGGGAAGAATAAAAGGGCTGGAAGAAACTGTGCTGGATTTACTTAAACGACAGACAAGACTGGAGGCTAACCGACCAAGAAGGAAAACTAAGAAGGGCCAACATAAGAATTCATGGTCTGAAAGAAGGAGTCGAGGAAGGTTTCACCACAATGGCTGCATGCGTGGAATCCATACTGAGAGAGAAGTTGGAAATTCCTCAATCCACCAACTTGAAGATAGAAAGGGCGCACCGTTCATTAGCCCCAAGGCCGTCGGCGGAAGCGCCACCACGATCGGTGGTGGTGAAGTTTTCCAACTTCAGAACAAAAGAAGAGGTTTTGAGACTGGCTTGGCAGAAAAAAAGGATTTATGCACCAAGAAAGAAAAGTTTTTGTGGAGCACAACTACGCCCCGGAGGTCCTTAAAAAGCGTCGGTAATACAATGACGCTAAAAAGGTACTAAGAGAGAAGAAACTGCGCTTTCAAACGCCATTTCCGGCGAAGCTGCGGGTTTTTGACGGGGATGAGACGTGTCTCTACAACTCGGCAGAAGAAGCAACCACGGATATGGCGAGAAGAGGGCTCCCGGTAACGGTGTATAAACCCGCAGCAGACCCGATCAAAAGAATCAAGGCTCAAACGTGGTCCACACAGAGACCCTCAAAATCCACGGGCCAGCAGTGGGAAACCCAGCGCCAGGGCTATAAGGAAAAACTGAGCGCTTTCAGGAGGGAATAACGATATTTTTAGTCAATCTGCGCATCCAAACCTCCTCCTACAAGGTAATAAACATTAAAGGAGATGCAGAACCAGCAAGTGGTAAAACATTTCATGGAACAGTCATAATATTAGAAACAAGTAAGTCTTTAAAAAAAAAAAAACTTGTTAAAATAGAAATGTGACAATGAACCACATGAACTCTCCACACTAACAAATACTGTATTAACGTGATTGTTTGCTGTGACGGTGGTGGGAGGTTGCGCACAATTTCATAGAGTATAGGCATAAAATAAAAAACAATCATAAGTTCGAATTGGGATCTGAAATTCACGTTAAAAACATGGGACAACTTACAGGGGTAAGAGAGGGCCCTCAACACGTAACAGAGTTTGAGGAATTTCCCTCAGAGCCAACGCACCATCAAGGCTCTTCTAAGGTCGCTAAAAAGACCTCAGCTCAGGAAGATCTTTTGACAGTTTTTTGTTTTAAAGTTTTATATACTATGTTCTTAATGTTTTTTATGTTTTTAATGTTCTTTCAGTTTCTGAGTAGCATAAAAGAGGGCCACCACACTGTTATACTAAATAAGACAACACAGTGGAGAAACAGGGTGTTGTGGAGTGTGTAAATGAGGAGGCAGAATCATTTCAGACGATTTATTACACACTCACATCTCACAAGCAAAGAACAGACTGTGATCGCCCTGATGGTGATGATGATCCGGTCTGCCTCCTGGGCTAGCGCACGGTAGTCGCGCGCGGCCAGCCACGACGAATTGGCCAGAGCCGCTCTCGCCACTGTCGGAAGGTTCCGGAGGAAGAGGTGGGCAAACAGAAAGTGCCCGTCGTCCATGCCCGTCATCCGTGCATCTTCTCCATCAGGTCTACGGCCGAACCATCTCCTAACTCGGTCCGCGTCAGGAGCCTCTCCGCTCTCTCACAGTCCGAGAGCGTGTAGCGCTGGATGAGCGCAGCCTTGAGCGCCTCGTATTTGCTGCTGGCTGGTGGCTGATCGAGCAGGCTCGCTACCTGCTGAGCTGTGCGGGCATCAAGCGCTGCGACCACACTGGTGACCCAAGACGTATTATGGAACACGAGGCAAGCTCCCCAGAGCCGGCCCGGTCAGGAAGCTACAGCGAGGCGGCAGCCATCCCACAGACAGCCCGGACTGGAACCTCCAGCCACGCGTGTGTGGTTTCAGTCAAGCTACCGGATTTCTGGCAGCACAACCTGCGCTCTTGGTTCCACCTCACCGAGGCCCAGTTCGCCCTCCGGGGAGTAACGGCAGACGATACCAGATTGTAACCAAAATAATCTCATATAATGTTAAAGGAATCCTGAATCCAGTTAAAAGATCCAAGATTCTTGGCAAAATGAAAAAAGACAAAGCAGGAATAATATTTTTACAGGAAACCCACCTAACAGACTTGGAGCACACCAAACTTAATAGACAAGGGTTTAAACTGATCTCTTCATCTTCATATAAGTCAGGGAGGAGGAGGGGAGTAGCGACATTGATCTCAACCAAAATTATGTTTGAAAAAAATTCAGAACACAAAGATAAAGAAGGGAGATTTAGCATGGTACTTGGTCGGCTAGAGGGAGAAGATATCACCCTGCTGAATGTATATGCACCTCCAGGGGCTAACTGGAAATTTTATATAAATGTATCTGTCCTAATGATAACTAAAGCCAAAGGTTTAGTGATATGTGGGGGAGACTTCAGTCTAAGACTGAATCCATACTGGGATGCATCAGGTAATTCTTCACATCAAAATAACACTCAAAGTAGAAAAACTCGGATGCTACTAAAAGAAATGAGAATCTGTGACGTGTGGAGGGAACTCAACCCCAGTGTAAAAGATTATACATTTTACTCAGCACCACATTCATCATACTCAAGGACTGACTATTTTTTTATGTTTAATAGAGACATTGGAAGAGTAAAAACATGTAAAATAGGACTGATGGATCTCTCTGACCACAGTCCGATCTACAGTTAGGCCCAGAAATATTTGGACAGTGACACAAGTTTTGGTATTTTAGCTGTTTACGAAAACATATTCAGGATACAATTATATAATCAATATGGGCTTAAAGTGCAGACTCTCAGCTGTAATTTGAGAGTATTCACATCCAAATTGGAGCAAGGGTTTAGGAATTACATCTCTTTAATACGTAGCCGCCTCTTTTTCAAGGGACCAAAAGTAATTGGACAATTGACTCAGAAGGCTGCAAAAAAAAAATAACAAGGCTGCATGGGCTCCTCCCTCGTTAACCTGTCATCAATTAAGCAGTTAAAAGGTCTGAAGTTGATTCCAGGTGTGGCGTTTGCATTTGGAAGCTGTTGCTGTGAACACACAACATGCTGTCAAAGGAGCTCTCAATGGAGGTGAAACAGACCATCCTGAGGCTGAAGAAAAAGAAGAAATCCATCAGAGAGATAGCAGAAATGTTAGGAGTGGCCAAATCAACAGTTTGGTACATTCTGAGAAAAAAAGAGTGCACTGGTGAGCTTGGGAACTCAAAAAGGCCTGGACGTCCACAGAAGACAACAGTGGTGGATGATCGCAGAATCCTTTCCATGGTGAAGAACAACCCTTCACAACATCCACTCAAGTGAAAAACACTCTCCAGGAAGTAGGTGTATCAGTATCTAAGTCTACCATAAAGAGAAGACTTCATGAGAGTAAATACAAAGGATTCACCACAAGGTGCAAACCATGAATCAGCCTCAAAAATAGAAAGGCCAGAATTGACTTTGCCAAAAAACACCTGAAGAAGCCAGCCCAGTTCTGGAACAGCATTCTTTGGACAGATGAGACTAAGATCAACCTGTGCCAGAATGATGAGAAGAAGAAAGTTTGGAGAAGAATTGGAACAGCTCATGATCCAAAGCACTACATCTTCTGTAAAACATGGTGGAGACAGTGTGATGGCATGGGCATGCATGGTTTCCAATGGCACTGGGTCACTTGTGTTTATTGATGATGTGACAAAAGACAGAAGCAGCCGGATGAATTCTGAAGTGTATGGGGATATACTTTCTGCTCATATTCAGCCAAATGCAGCAAAGTTGATTGGACGGCGCTTCACCAATGATCCAAAACATACTGCAAAAGCAACCCAGGAGTTTTTTAAAGCAACGAAGTGGAATATTCTGCAATGGCCGAGTCAATCACCAGATCTCAACCCAATCGAGCATGCATTTCACTTGCTCAAGACAAAACTTAAGGCAGAAAGACCCACAAACAAGCAACAACTGAAGACAGCTGCAGTAAAGGCCTGGCAAAGCGTCACAAAGGAGGAAACCCAGCGTTTGGTGATGTCCATGGGTTCCAGACTTCAGGCAGTCATTGCCTGCAAAGGATTCTCAACAAAATATTGAAAAGTAACATTTTACTTAGGGTTATGTTTATTTGTCCAATTACTTTTGAGCCCCTGAAATGAGGAGCGTTTGTATAAAAATAGTTACAATTCCTACATGTTTAATCATATATTTTTGTTCAACCCCTTGAATTAAACCTTAAAGTCTGCACTTCAATTCCGTTGTAGTTGTTTCATTTCAAATCCAATGTGGTTGCATGCAGACCCCAAATCATGAAGATTGTGTCACTGTCCAAATATTTCTGGGCCTAACTGTATATGGACTTAAATATCCAAAAATACACAAATAATACATTTTCTTGGAGGTTAAATTCAAATGTGCTGAAAGGACCACTGAAAGATGAATTGGAATCAGATATTCTCAGATATTTGGAAGAAAATGATAATGGAGAAGTATCCCCTTTAATACTGTGGGACGCATGCAAAGCTGTAATAAGGGGAAAGATTATCGCAAAACTGGCAACCCAAAAGAAACTGAGACAAGAAAAACTAACCACATTAGAGTCAGAACTTAAGAAACTAGAAAAAGAGCACAAAGACAACACTCATTCTAATGACTCGCTCAAAATTAAGGAAATTAAAAAACAAATAAACGAGATCTACACAATAGAAATTCCAGAAGAAACTTACATTTCGGAAACAAAAATACTATGAAACAGGTAGCAAATCGGCAAAATTACTAGCCTACAAATTGAGGAAACAACAAACGGAGAGAGCAATCTACAAAATCAGAGACCCAGTATCAAAGGAAATAAAATTTAGAATTCAGGAAATTCTTAAAAGCTTCGAGAATTACTACAAGAACTTATACTCCCTCAAAAAACACAAAATCGCATCCGAAGCCTTCCTAAATACATTAAATCTTCCCCAACTTACTGAATCACAAAATAAAACACTACTGTCAGAAATACAACCTAAAGAATTAGAAAAAGCAATTATGAAACTTAAAGCTAACAAATCCCCAGGAGCAGATGGCTATACAGCAGAGTGGTACAAAACCTTTAAACAGCAACTATCTCCTCTCCTCCTGAAAACATTTAACTATGTCCTCCACACAGGGGAAATCCCCCCCTCCTGGAGAGAAGGGGTCATTGCAGTCATACCTAAACCTGAAAAGGATAAACTAGACTGCTCCAACTACAGACCAATCAGTGTGTTAAATCAGGACTATAAACTTTTTACCGCTATCCTTGCCAAAAGGTTAGAAAATATACTGACAGACTTAATTCATTAAGACCAAACAGGTTTTATAAGACAAAGACAGACACAAGATAACATTAGACGCACTTTACACATAATTCATCATATAAAAAAATATAATTTTAATGCAGCCATACTGGGATTAGATGCTGAAAAAGCATTTGATTCGGTTGACTGGTCTTTCCTATATAGAATCTTATCCAGTTTCAATTTCCATAATAACTTCATTAGAACTATCCAGGCATTATATAAAAAACCAACAGCTAAAATAAGGATTAACAGTAAATTATCATCATCTTTTGAACTGGAAAGAGGATGTTGTCAGGGCTGCCCCTTGTCTCCACTGCTCTTTGCAATCTTCATAGAACCTCTGAGCCAATGGATAAGACAGAATCAAAAAATTCAAGGTATTACATACACTTGGTCAGAAGGAACATAAAATAGCACTCTTTGCTGATGACATTTTAATATACCTGGGGCAGCCGGACACCTCTTTTCCAGAACTAATCTCAGTTTTTTCAGAGTATGGAGAGTTATCGGGGTACAAATTAAACATGCATAAAACCCAAATTTTAACATTCAACTATGACCCAAATCAATATTTACTAAGCAAACTCAAAACCAACTGGGAGATGGAATCTATGAAATATCTGGGGGTCAATATCCCGAAACAACTCAACAAAATTATAACACTAAACTATGATCCACTGATGGCAAAAATAAAATCTGATCTAGCAAGATGGAATATGATACCATTCTTGGGTACTGCACAAATAATTGAAGCAGTCAAAATGAATATACTTCCAAGTCTTCTATACCTTTTCCAAACAATACCGGTAGAACCTCCCAAAAAAACATGGCACGAACTGGACAGAAGGATCTCAAGATTCATATGGCAGGGCAAGAGACCTAGAATCAGATATAGAACCCTACAGCTAAACAAAGACAAAGGTGGGCTCGCGCTGCCAAATATCAGGGACTATTTTAAAGCCGCACAAATTAAAACTTTAGTAGAGATATGTAACCCAGTCTACACTGCACAATGGAAGGAGATGGAATGCCAAATAACAAGTGACATTCCCCTACAGGTGATAATAGGGAACAATGCCTTACTTAAACTTTTGAATAACACTAACCCGTGGATAGAGACCCCGCTAAAAAATTGGTTTAAGATAGTCAGAGAGAATCAAACTAAAGAACCCTATCGATTATTGCAATGGATTTCCTATGATCAGGACTTTACTTCTAATAAAACAGACACTAGATTTAAAAAGTGGAAAGAAAATGGACTGATAAAATATTATGATTTTTTAAAGGGCAAACTTTAAGAAGTTTTGAAGATTTGAAAAAACAAGGTCTAGTAAATCAAGACCTTTACAGGTTCTTTCAGCTTAGACACCACATAAACAAAATACTTAAAAAGTAGGATTTGGAAAGGGCCCAGTCAGGTGTTCTGAAGGTTTTCTTAATGGCATATAAAGGGATCCCAGGGATCAGATACATTTCCAAAATATACGATGGTCTTCAAGGCTTAAAAGGAGACAACACATCATATATAAAAGAGAGATGGGAAAAAGAGGGGAATTTCACTTTACAACTGGAAATATGGCAAAAGCTAAATAAACAACAATGGAAAAGTACTTCATCCCTGCTGTGGAGAGAATTTGGATGGAAAAATTTGGTAAGATTTTTCAGAACACCTGCACAAAACAAATTTACTCGTAAGGGGTTGAATTGTTGGCGCTTGTGTGGTGAAAAGACTGCAAATTATTTTCATGTGTTTTGGTCATGCCCAGTTATCCACCAATATTGGACCAATGTACAGACAATATTGGGGAAAATATTCAAAATAACAGTTCCCTTTTCTTTTGTGACTTTGTATTTGGGTTTACTACCGGAATCACTGGAAAGACGAAGAGAAAAATACTTATTCACTGTTTTTATTGGCAAGTAAAAAAGCTCTAACAAAAAAATGGATGTTGAAAGACTGTCCAACACCTGAAGATTGGATATAACGTGATTCAGGACATTTATTCGATGGAAAAGTTGACATTTGCACTGAGACAGGACATGGATGGGTTCTTGAACTTTTGGCAACCCTGGAACGCATATGTGTCTTCCATCAGATCTAATCTTTGACAAATACCATTTCAATAATGGCACCTCTCTTTGCTCCAACGCTACTCAGATGCTCTTTTATTTTTCTGCTCTTTTGTTTTTGTTTTTTGTTTTGTTTGTTTTGTTTTTTGTTCTTCTTTTAATTTCTTTTTCTTTCACTTAAATAAAGGGTGTTGTAATAATTTTTTTCCAACGTCAAAAAACAAAAAAAGGGGAATATGTGATGAAAATGTAAACAATGCAATGCTGTAATGACATGTATACCCTTTACAAAAACTTAAATTAAAAAAAAAAAGATAATTTTCTACGAAAATAACAGTGTAGGTTGTGTTATGTCTCAATAACGGGAGACCAGAGCCGTGTTGAACTGAGCAATGAACTGAACTTTATTATGGAACACAGGCACAATATATTCACTGGCCGTAGCCTGCTTGACGTCACCACCCCGACCCCCCGGCACAGGCTACAGCAAGCCCCAAGGGCCAAATCCCCACACAACCCCCCCCCCCCTTACAAAACATGGAAACCCCATAAATAACTCACATATATATAAGATGGACCCCTTAGAACACATGCAATATATACAGTTTTTTTTAAACACACAGAACAACAAAACTAGTAAACTAAATGGGCACCTGGGTAGACTACCAGGACACCCTCCTGTGTTGGGGTGGATTATTCTGCCGCCCATTCCCAACACGCACTGGCTAACGCTACTGTCAGGACAAAGTCATCAAGGTATTTGGGCCTCTGATGCAACCTCGCCAAGCGCCCCACTGAAGGGAAACCTGCTCCAGGCTCCGTTGGCCGCACCTGTGAGTTCCTAACACCCTCACCAGATGAGTCCCAACCCACATCAGTCCGCTCTGTTACCGTTCCCGGACTCTGTACAGGTAACGACTTCCTGAGTCAGCTGGAGTCCCACCATGACCTGTCCGAGAGCTTGAATGTGTCCTGGCCCCACCGCCTCACGATCTGTAGGGGCCCTGTCCAGAAAGGCTGCAGTTTATGTGTGCAGTTGGGGTGTTTAATCCAGACCTGGTCCAACACATCAAGTCCGTGGGCTTTTGCCCTGTGCTTCCTGTTGAAACGCCGTTTCATCTTCTGCTGCTGGGCAACGACCCGGTCCCGTGGAAGGTCTGTGTTCTCCAGAGAGAAGGCCGTGGGGGGCCTCAGTCGGTCCAGGGGCAGGTGGAGTTCATGCCCCAGCATGAGTTTCGCCGGGGTGCACCCTGTCATGACATGGGCCGTTGTCCTGTAGTGGAGGAGTGTGCTCTGGAGGGCATCAGGGAATGTGAAGCCGTCCGCCAAATGGGCTCTCAGACTGTTTTTCAGAGTCTAGTTGAAACGCCCCCATTGGCTTGGGGGTGGTAGAATGCGATTTTGATGTGTTCCACGCCCCTAACACCCAAAAACTCCTCAAATCCCCCAGAGGTGAACTGTGGGCCACTGTCCATAGTGATGGCATCCGGGACCCCCCATCTAGCGAACAGTGACAGGAGGAAACCCGTAACCACCTCCGTCATGACTGAATTAGTGAGCAACACCTCCAGCCATTTGGTGTCATGAACTGGGGTGGTTTCCGGCCCAGTTCTACGGCACAGTGGCTGTCTAGTCTCCTGTTTATTTTGGGCGCTCCATTCGCCGTCTGACAGTCAACAGCCACGCCCTCTCTTGCCAGCTCCAACCAGCTGACTGTCATTACCCACTGCTCTCCTCTCCGCACACACACACACACACACACACACACACACACACACACACACACACACACGCAATTGTCCACACCTGCATTCACTCAGCACTTTTGCACTCACTCACCCTACACACACATACATCCAGTCCTACGCACTTACACACACTCTCTCTCTCTCTCTTTCTCCACACTGGCATGGACTCAGCTGATTGGTTTTGTAGTAGTTAAGATCTGGGTTCACTGTTGTGCATTGCTGGGTGATGGTTGTTTGAACTGTGTGTTTAAACCGACTGTCAGTATTTCCTGCACCGTGATCGCTCTTGGACTGTCTCGGATTGCTCCAGCACTGTGAGTACAATTTGCTTTGCCCCTGCCATCCAGCTTGTCTGGAGGTTCCTTTCCCCAGCTCTCTTTTGTCCGTTCCCCTCCACAGTTTCGTCTGCCTGCATGTTGGAACATTCTCCCTTTATGTACCCACTTGTGCACTGTTGAGCATCCTGGAGATTCTTCCAGTTCGTCCTGTGCTACCTGTTTATGATTTGACTGGACTGTTATATCATTTGCACAATAAAATACAGGCAATGATCTCCTGCGAGTGGGTTTGTCATTTCTGCCTTAAAACGGCAGAGAATTCATGACATTTTGAGAACAGATCGTAGACCACAAGTAAAACCTGGCTGTTCGGGGGTGCTGTATGCAGTTTGCTGCAGATGTCTAATTGGATGTGCTTCCAAGGGCCCCCTGGGCACGGTAACGGTCATGGGCGGGGGGGGCGGGGGGGCGGTCTTTCCGCTCTCCAAACATGGGACACAGTTCTTTACCATGGTTTCAATGTCCTTATCGATACCAGGCCACTAAACGGAATCCCTACAATGCTGCTTCACCCTGACCATGCCCAGGTGACCCTCGTGGAGCAGCACCAGAACGCATGATCTCAGAGATACCAGGATCAACATGTAGTGTTGCCTTGCCACACACACACTGTTTCAAGAGCTCAGTTCGTCCCTAAACCGGTGAAAAGGTGCCAGCTCGCCCTGTACTTTCGTGGGCCAACCCTCCCTGATGACTGAGCACAGTTGTGACAACGTGGGGTCCTGTTCCGACTCTGCCCGGAGCTCCTGGAGGGATACCATGTCCCGGACAGGTCCATGCAGCGTGTTGACCAGATCAGCCTCCGTGGGGTCATTGTCGTCATCGTTTGGTTGTGTGGTGTTGGCCGTAGTACAGGACAGGAAGTCCACCACTACGTTCTCTTTTCCAGGAGTGAACTGGGTAGTAAAGTCGTAGACCCTCAGTCGCTCAGTCCACCTGTGGATCCGTAGGGGTCTGTGTCCAAAGCCCGTCATCTCCAGCAATGTCATCAGTGCCCGGTGGTCCGTTCGCAGGGTGAAGTGGCGCCCGTAGAGATAGATGTGCCACCGTTCACATGCCCAGACACAGGCGAGTGCCTCCCTCTCACCCACGGCATATGGGTGAGAGGGAGCACTGGGTGCACTGGGGCATGTGGGTGAGAGGGAGCCACTGTTACCACAGGGCGGCAGTGGCTCATGAGGTAGAGCAGGTCATCTAATAACCAGATGGTTGGCAGTTCAAATCCTGCTCTCCCCAGATATCCTGCCGTTGTGTCCCTGGGCAAGACACTTCACCTACCTTGCCACCAGTGTCCATAACACTGGGTATGAATGTGTATAAATGTTCGGTGGTGACCAGAGAGGCCACTGGCACAGATTGGCAGCCACGCTTCCGTCAGCCTGCCCCCAGGGCAGCTGTGGCTACAGAAGTAGCTTGCCACTACCATTGTCTGTCTGGAATGAATGAATAATGTATCTATTTGTAAAAAAAAAAAAAAAAAAAAAAAAAGCATCTTTGAGTGTTTATGATAAAGCACTATATAAATCTGATGCATTATTATTATATTTCCCCACCACCAAACCAGACGCGTCACAGGTCACAAAAGTCAGCCATTTTGGATCAAAGTAGGCCAACGCTGGAGGGAAGGGGAGTTGGGACTTCAGCCTAGCGACTGTCGATGAGCAGGGCGCACCCTTGAGGCCGGCCAGAATTGTGGACATGATCTTTTGAAAACAGCTAGGCGCTGAGCTCAGACCAAAAAGAATGTGGGTGTACCTGAAAACGTCCATGTGGGTCACGAACGCCGTCAGGTCCCTGCTGGCTGGGTGAAGAGGCACCTGGAAGTAACCCTGGCGGAGATCTAGCTTTGTGAACACCCTTGAACCGCTGAATGTTGCGGTAGGTTCCTCCATCATGGGGAGTGGGTATTTGTCTGGAACAGTCGCCTTATTAACCATCCTAAGGTCAATACACGGCCAGTCGGATGCCGCCCGTCTTCTTCTTGGCCACAATTCTTCTTGTTCGATATCCAGGGTGAGGCATCCACTCTCTCAGTGATGCCAGCTTTAAGCAGTTTGTTCAGTTCCACTGTGACATCGTCCTGCAGGGTGAGAGGAAGCCACGGTAATGGTTGGTGGTGGTAGAACACCTTAATATGTCCAAGGCCCACAGACAACACCAGCCAGCGGACATGCCATTTGGGGGACAACATCAGCACTGTTGAGCCCGCTGGGTCCATGATGGAGAATCCCAGTTCACCCAGCAGATCGATTCCCAGCAAGTCGGCCCCCCTGGCGTGAAACCTGGAAGGTAAACGCGGGAATAATCCTTAACCCACATTTCACCGAGAAGCTGCCCGTGCCCGCCATGTCAATTTCAGCATGACCGTACCCAAACATTTTCACTGCCCCTGCATTGATGGTTTTGCCCGGGAAAAGTCTTTTCAAAAATCAAATCAAATCAAATCAAATCAAACTTTATTGTCATATTGCTGTACATACAACTGTAGTGCAGGCAAGATGAAATTGCGTTTCTCTCGGCATCCATATAAGAAGCAGCATGATTAAGACACACTCCCACATAGCTCCCACCCCCCCATCCATTCACACATCCCTGAGACATACTTGGGGAAAAAGAATAACTAACTATAATATACAAAATGTCCATAGGTGCAGTAGTGTGTATGTGAGATTCCGGGTCAGCTGTTCAGCATCCTGACAGCTTGTGGGAGGAAGCTGTTGATCAGTCTGGTGGTTCTGCCTCTGATGCTCCGGAATCGTTTACCAGATGGAAGAAGTTCAAAGTGTTTATGCAGAGGGTGAGAACGGTCCTTGACAATGTTCAGTGCCCTGCTCCTACAACGGTTCTGAAAAAGTTCTTGGACAGAGGGGAGGGAGACTCCAATTACCCTCTCCGCCCCCTTGACTATCCTCTGCAGGGCTTTTTTGTCTGACATACTGCAGCTGGAGTACCATGTAGCAATGCAGTACGTCAGAACACTCTCCACCACACCTCTGTAGAAGGTCCTGAGGATGCAGATGGGGAGAGAGGCCTGTTTGAGTTTCCTCAAGAAGTGTAGTCTCTGCTGAGCTCGCTTCCTGATCTCCAAGGAATTCTTGCTCCAGGTCAGGTCCTGCGAGATCTGCACTCCGAGGAACTTGATGTTCTCTACTCTCTCCACTAAACGGCCGCCGATGCTGAGGGGGACGTGCTCAGGCTGTGACCGCCGGAAGTTGATAATCATCTCCTTTGTTTTGTCCACGTTGAGCACCAGATTGTTCTCCCTGCACCAGCCCTCCAGGTCTCTCACTTCTTCCCTGTACATTGATTCCTCATCCCTCTGAATAAGTCCCACCACCGTGGTGTCATCTGCAAACTTAATAATCTGGTTCCCCTTGTGTTTGGATACACAGTCATGTGTTAGAAGTGTAAACAACAGTGGACTGAGTACACAGCCTTGAGGGGTTCCGGTACTCAGCGTGACAGAGTTGGAGATGTTGTTTCCAACCCGGACAGACTGAGGTCTCTCAGTCAGGAAATCCAGGATCCAGAGACATGTGGTGGTATTCAGACCGAGAAGGAGTAATTTCTCTATCAGTCTCTGGGGAATAATGGTGTTGAATGCTGAACTGAAATCAATGTACAGGAGTCTGGCGTAGGTGTCTTTCTGGTCCAGGTGGGTGATGACAGAGTGTAGGGTGGTGACTATAGCATCCTCCGTGGAGCGGTTTGAACGATATGCAAACTGGAGTGGGTCGTGTGATGCAGGGAGGCAGGCTGTGATGTGTGGTTTGACAAGCCGTTCAAAACACTTCGTCACAATTGGTGTAAGTGCAACAGGACGATAGTCATTCAAACATGACACCACTGGTTTCTTTGCCACCGGTACAATGATAGAGGTCTTGAAGCATCTGGGAACGATGGCCTGACTCAGGGAGATGTTATAAATGTCAGTCAGGACATCCGCCAACTCGCTCGCGCAGTCTCGGAGCACACGTCCCGGAATGTTGTCTGGACCTGCAGCTTTGCATGGGTTGATTCTGGATAGGGTCCTCCGTGTGTCCGCTGTGTTAATAGTAAAAGCTGGTCCGACCGATGGTGGGAGTGGGCCGGCCCTCTCTCTGATTGTCGAGTTTGATGCTTCAAAACGCGCAAAGAAGTCGTTAAGCCTGTCTGGAAGCGAAGCGTCGTCATCATCGACCCCCTGCCTAGACTTAAAGCCCGTCAGTGTCCGAACTCCCTGCCACATCTGCTTGGTGTTCCTAGTGTCACAGAGGTGTCCCTGGATTTTCTCCGCATAGGCGTGCTTTGCCACCTTAGTTCCCTTTGAAAGCGCAGACCTGGCTGAGCGGAGGGCAATCCTGTCCTTCGCTCTGAACGCTGCATCTCTGGCTTTAAGCAGCGAGCGCACCTCTGCAGTCATCCAGGGCTTATGATTACCCCGCATAGTGATGGTCTTCACTGTAGTGACATCCTCTGTGCACTTCGCGATGTAGCTGGTGACCGAATCAGCATACTCCTCCACATCTGTCCTGTCTTCCTGGGAGGCTGCTATTTTGAAGATCTTCCAGTCTGTGTGATGAAAACAGTCTTGCAGTGCAGAGGTTGCACTCTCTGGCAAAATCCTGATTTGTTTCACTGCTGGCCTGCTGCGCTTCAATAAAGGTTTGTAGGCAGGAACCAGCATCACGGACATGTGATCAGAACGGCCGAGATGGGGGCGGGGTAACGCTTTATATGCATCTGTGTTTGTGTACACTAAGTCCAACATATTCTCTCCTCTGGTCTTAAAGTCTACACATTGTTTAAACTTGGGGAGCACAGTCTTTAAGCTGGTGTGGTTAAAATCCCCCGCAACCACCACAAAACTGTCCGGGTGTGACGTTTGGATTTTACTGATTGCATTGTGCAGTTCCCCGAGTGCCTTCTTAGCATTAGCTTTAGCGTTAGCGCTCGGCGCTATGTAAACACCAACTACAAACACGTTGCTGAATTCCCTCGGCAGATAAAAAGGCCGACAATTAACAATAAGGAGCTCCGCCAACGGAGAGCAGTGTTTAGACACTAACGTGGCATTAACGCACCAGTTCTTGTTAACATAGATGCATAGCCCACCCCCCCGGCTCTTACCGGAGCTCGCCGTTTCCCTGTCGGCCCGGAACATCGCCATATCTTCCAGCTGAATGGCCTCGTCAGGAATGTTGTCGTGGAGCCATGTCTCGGTGAAAACAAACACACAGCAGTCCCTCCATTCTCTCCGGGTTTCTTTCAGCAAACGCAGCTCGTCTACCTTGTTTTCGAGGGCGCGGACCTTTGATAGAAGAAGCGACGGTACCGCTGGTCTGGAGGGGTTAGCCTTTAGCCTAGCATGGATCCCGGCCCTTTTTCCTCGCTTTTGCTTGCGCTCGCTCCGCTTCCGCTTCCTCCTCTCCCGGGTAGCTTCCAGCGGGGACTCCGCCAAAATTCCATGCTGGCATAGAATGTCCAAATCACAACCGATCGCCGCGATTCTTGCAGCGTGCAGTACCTTGATGTTTAATAAGGTCTCACGGTTGTAAGTTTTACAGAATGTACGTCTGGGATGATTAAAACTCTCACACTCGCTGATACCAAGAGGGGCCGCTGCGTCTAGGCGCGCCGCCATCTTTTTTTTTTTTTTTTTTTTTTCAATGTAGCCATACTCAGTATGGACTTACCAGCTCCTGAGACCACCATAAGCGGCACATCAACCCTGTCTAGCTGCAAGACGTACCACTTTAACGGTCCTTTCCTGGCATCCGCCACACACACCTGCATCGTGCTTTTGGGCTCCACCGCCGATGGTTTAATAGTGGTGGTGCAGGCCCTGGCCCAGTGATTAGAACAGCCGCAGTTACAGCACTTCCCTCTGGCGGGGCAGGTGAACGAGCCCGCCCGGTGATGAGGGTAGCCACAGCCGTCACACAGACTCCTAGCCCCCACTCCTGCCTGTGCCACAGTCCACTGCCTTTTGGGAGTCTACCCCGAAGTGTTAGCTGTGTTGCTAGTGGCCAGACGTGGAAGGGAAACTTGGGTGGCCAGGTTCTCCTTAGCTGGCACTGGTAGACCTAGCTGGGCAGTGGACTCTATCTGGCTGGTCAATTCAACCACTTTCTCCAGCGCGAGGACATCTGTAGTCAGCGTTAGCTTGTCTTTTAACCACTCGTTGCTTGTACTGTGTGCTAGCTTGTCCTGAACTAGCTCTTCCTCAATCGGCCCAAACGCGCACTTTCTTGCTAGGCTATGGAGTTCCATAATCCTTGACTCTTCTGACGAAGGCTGCAGTGTACAGTCGAAACATGTTAAGAAGGTAAAGACATCTCCTTTCTATTCTTGTCTTTAATTAGAACAAAAGATAAATAATTAAAAGAAGACAAAATGAACCAACTTGAGTTCCATAAGGAAGCGTTGGGTGGACTCACCAGCTTGTTGTCGGCGGTCAAAGAATTTATATCTTTGTGCTGTGATGTTGGAATGGTCCATAAAGAAATAGTCCATTAAGTCCAGACATTCCTTCAATGAGCCCTTGCCACCCAGCGTGAAAAATATACGTTGGCCCTCCTCACCGAGGTAGTGAACAAGTAGGCTCCTCTGTCTCTCTTCGTCGGCGCCTCCCAGGCCAGCCACGGTAGCATACACCTCGAACGCCTCCCACCAGCAGCACCATGGTAAACTTGGTATACCCGGAGACTGCAAAAATGGAGGTGGCGGTTTAATGCACACTCCCATGGTTTATTCTCGTTGCCAAAATGTTATGTCTCAATAACAGGAGACTGGAGCCATGTTGAACTGAGCAAGGAACTGAACTTTATTATGGAACACAGGCACAATATATTCACTGGCCATAGCCCGTCTGACATCACCACCCCAACCCCCCGGCACAGGTTACGGCAAGCCCCAAGGGCCAAATCCCCACACAACAGGTTGTTGTCGAACTGTTAAGATATAAGATTATGAAAATACGTAAATTAAAAAGCTACAAACATAGATGGACCGAGTTTACATCATCTTTTCAAACCACGCCCAGGGTGAAGTAACTAAAAGCCCTCTGGATCAGCTGCAGCTCTCACAATACAAAACAATACATTTGTGTTGTTTTTCTCCTCTTTGGATTCTTCTTTGGAAAACTGGAGGTGAGGTTTTATTAATCTCCTGCCATGCTCATGTTTAGTGATGTGGGATGTTGGGAGTTGTTGTCCGCTATTCGTTGAAACAAAAACTAAATATTACTCTGTTATTATATGAAGGCCAACAACTTTAATTACGTGGAAAAATATCTTTTAAATTGACAAACATCATATGTATAACTCGTGGCAAAATTTGATCGAGAGCAAAAGATAATTTTGCTCTTGCCATTCATTTCAACTGAGAATTTTTTCGATTTAAGGTCCCATATACGGAAGTAGAGGAGGTAGAACTTAGGCTCTCTATTGCACTCCAATTTCACTGAATATGTATCACTCCTCTTCAAAGGTGTTCTAGTAACGTAACAGTATTTTTCTCTCAACTCTGACAATTGCAGTACTGTTTTGGATACCTTAATTTTCACAGTGAAGTGCTGTTTGACAAGAAATTATACATCCGTGACCTGGAAGTCCCACCCTTTTGCAAAGGTCGACTTCCATCTGCCTAGTCATTTTAAGATCATTAAGCGATTTGACATCTGTTTAAAAAAATGGGCAGTGCTAGAGTTCGATTTATTGTCTCAATGAGCAAACCACAATACCTTTGTAGTGACGGACTCTTTGTTTCATCTGAAAATGCGAAGATATTCGAGCAAAATGTGCTAAATTTCTAGCATGTGCTAAATCGCTAGAATACTAACTACTAGCTTCTTGCGACTGGTACTGGAAACATTTTGATTGGGGATTTTCTGAAATATGAATGTTAGAACAAGGATTCAGTGTACCCCACCCAGTATCAGGTTACCGGGGCCCCACCATGGAGCCAGGCCTGGTGGAGGGGCTCGATGGCTAGCACCTGGTGGCCGAGTTTCTGCCCATGGGACCCGGTTGGGCTCAGCCCGAAGGAGTTACATGGGTCCGAACTCCAGTGGGCTCACCACCTGCGGGAGGGACCATGGGGGTCCGATGCAATGTGGATCAGGTGGCGGTCGAAGGCAGAGACCTTGGCGCTCTGATCCCAGTTTCCTAAACTGGCTTTTGGGACGTGGAATGTCACCTCTCTGGTGGGGAAGGAGCCTGTGCTGGTGCATGAGGTTGAGAGATATCAGCTAGATATAGTCGGCCTTACCTCAACACAAAGCTCCAGTTCTGGAACCAGTCTCCTGGAGAAGGGCTGGAACTTGGCCCACTCTGGAGTTGTCCTGGGCGAGAGGCGACGAGCAGGGGTGGGTATTCTTGTATCCCCCCACCTTGCTGCCTCTATATTGGAGTTTTCCCCAGTAGATGAAAGGGTTGTTTTCCTGCACCTTCAGGCTGGGAAACGGGTCCTGTCCATCATTTGTGCCTATGCACCAAATGATGGTTCAGAGTACCCACCCTTTTTGGAGTCTCTGACTGGAGCACTGAAGGGTGCTCCTCTTGGAGACTCCATTGTTCTACTGGGGGACTTCAATGCACACGGGGGCAATGACAGTGAAACCTGGAGGTGGGTGATTGGGAGGAACGGCCTGCCCGATCTGAACTCAAGTGGGGTTCAGTTATTGGACTTCTGTGCTAACCACAGTTTGTCCATAACGAGCACCATGTTCAAGCATAAGGGTATCCATATGTGCACCTGGCACCAGGACACCCTAGATCGCAGGTCGATAATCAATTTTGTTATTGTGTCATCAGACCTGCGGCCATCTGTCTTGGACACTTGGGTAAAGAGAGGGGCAGAGCTGTCAACTGATCACCACCTGGTGGTGAGTTGGATCTGATGGCAGGGGAGGATGCCATTCAGACCTGGTAGACCCAAATGTATAGTGAGGGTGTGCTGGGAACGTCTGGCTGAGGCCCCTGTCCGGGAGGTCTTCAAGTCCCACCTCTGGAAGAACTTCAACCACATTCCGAGGGAGTCTGGAGACATGGAGTCTGAATGGGCCATGTTCTCCACCTCCATTGTTGAAGCAGCTGCCCAGAGCTGTGGCCACAAAGTGTTCGGTGCATCTCGTGGTGGCAACCCCCGAAACAAGTGGTGGACACCAGTGGTGAGGGAGGCCATTAAGCTGAAGAGGAAGTCCTATCGAGCTTGGTTGGCTTGTGGGACTCCTGAAGCAGCTGTGGTGTACCAGCAGGCCAAGCGGAGTGCAGCTCGAGTGGTTACTGAAGCAAAAACTCGGGTGTGGGAGGAGTTCGGTGAGGCCATGGAACAAAACTTTCGGTCAGCCTCGATGAGATTCTGGCAAACTGTCCGGCGGTTCAGGAGGGGGAAGCAGCTCCCTGTCCACACTGTGTATGGTGCGGATGGGGTGCTGCTGACTTCGACTGGGGATATTGTCAGGCCTGCCGGTGGAAGAAATACTTTGTGAATCTCCTCAATCCCTCTGGCACACCTTCTACAGAGAAAGCAGGGCTTGTGGACAAGGGGGACGACTCACCCATCACGGGGGCTGAGGTTGCCAAGGTGGTTAAAAAGCTCCTTGGTGGCCGGGCCCCGGGAGTGGACGAGATTCACCTTGAGTACTTCAAAGCCCTGGATGTTGTAGGGCTGTCATGGTTAACACGCCTCTGCAACATTGTGTGGAGGTCCAGGACAGTGCCTTTGGCATGGCAAACCAGGGTGGTGGTTCCTCTTTTCAAGAAAGTGGTCTGGAGGGTGTGCTACAAGGGTGTGCTGAACCTCGGATTCAGGAGGAGCAATGTGGTTTTCGTCCTGGCTGTGGCACATTGGACCAACTCTTTACCCTCTTGAGAATCCTTGAGGGTTCGTGGGAGTTTGCCCAACCAGTTCACATGTGTTTTGTGGACTGGGAGAGGGCATTCGACCGCATCCCTCGGGGTTTTTTGTGGGGGGTGCTTCAGGAGTATGGGGTATCGGGCTTGTTGTTACGAGCTATCTGGTCTCTATACGACCATTGTGAAACCTTGGTTCGTATTGCCAACACTCGGTCGGACTCATTCCCAGTGAGAGTTGGACTCCGCCAGGGCTGCCCTTTGTCACCGATCCTATTCATAATTTTATGGACAGGATTTCTTGGCGCAGCCAGGGAATGGTGGGTGTCATGCTTGGTGACCACAGGATCTCATCTCTGTTGTTTGCAGATGATATTGTCCTGTTGGCTTCATCCAGTGATGACCTACAGGTCTGACTGGGATGGTTTGCCGCTGAGTGTGAAGCGGCTGGAATGAGAATCAACACCTCCAAGTCTGAGTCCATGGTCCTCAGCTGGAAAAAAGTCCTCTCTGGGTTGGGGACAAGCTCCTGCCCCAAGTGGAGGAGTTTAAGTATCTTGGGGTCTTATTCACTTGTGAGGGGAAAATGGAGTGAGAGATTGACAGACGGATTGGAGCAGCATCTGCAGTGATGCGGACGTGGTACCAGTCCGTTGTGGTGAAGAGGGAGCTAAGCTCTAAGGCAAAGCTGTCGATTTACCGGTCAATCTATATTCCTACCGTCACCTATGGTCATGAGCTTTGGGTAATGACCGAAAGAATGAGATTGCGGATACAAGTGGCTGAAATGAGCTTCCTTCATAGGATTGCTGGACTCACCCTTAGAGATAGGGTGAGAAGCTCAGTCATCCGGGAGAGGCTCAGAGTAGAGCCACTGCTCCTCCACATTGAAAGGAGCCAGGTGAGGTGGTTTGGGCATCTGATGCCTTCTGGACGCCTCCCATTGGGAGAAGACCTGTGGGCAGACCCAGGACTCGCTGGTGAGACTATATCTCCCAGCTGGCCTGGGAACGTCTTGGTATCCTCTCTGAAGAGCTGGAGCAGGTGGCTGGGGAGAGGGAAATATGGGCTTGGAGTTTTGAAGGGATCAAAAAGCAACGTCGCTATGAATGCTTGGCTGCCACAAGCCAGTTATCCCTGTGGTAACTTTTCTGACACCTCCTGCTTAAAACCCAAAAAGTCAGGTGGTGGCGCAGGTGTAGTGTGACCAACTACTGATGGGAGGGTCATGGGTTCGATTCCCGCTCTGTCTGCTGTCTGCTTGTTGAAGTGTCCTTGAACAAGACATTGAACCCCCAGATGCTCCTGGTGGCCTGGTTAGTGCCTGTGTGCAGCTCAGTGTGTGAATGGGTGGATTGCAGGATCTGTAAAGTGCTTTCGTCATCTTAGATGAGAAGAAAAGCGCTATATAAGTGAACACCATTTTCTCTGTTTGAACTGCTGCCTTCGCGACCCAGACCTCCGGAAAAGCGGTAGAAGATGGATGGACGGATGGATTTTCTGAAGTATCACCTTAACAGGTATGCTTTATAAACACTTATTTCATTTACGCTTGACAATATTTAATTTGTTTACATGTGTATGAAATGACAATAGAGGGCATGCAATGACATCACTTCGCTTACAGCCATGCCCCCCTCCTTCCGGATCGAGTGGCAAAACAAATCAAAGATGGCTATGTGTGGCAGTCAAAACGCTGATACGGAGAGGAATACAAATGAGTATATGCTCAACCTGAAGGCAGTTGGACTCGACAGTGACCCTCATAGCTTGCAAAAGAATCAGTGGTCCGCTAATGTCCACATGGTGGATTGTCTTCATGGTGATTGAAATGTTTAGCAACAGTTACTGGCTAGATTTAGGGACAGTTTTTTCTCAGTTGCGCAAAATAACTGGTTAAACAAACATCCATCCATCCATCCATCCATCTTCTACCGCTTTTCTGGAGGTCCGGGTCGCAGAGGCAGCAGTTCAAGCAGAGAAGCCCAGACTTCCCTCTCCCCAGCCACCTGCTCCAGCTCTTCAGAGAGGATACCAAGGCGTTCCCAGACCAGCTGGGAGACATAGTCTCTCCACCGAGTCCTGGGTCTGCCCCAGGGTCTCCTCCCAGTGGGATGTGCCTGAAACACCTCAAGTGGGAAGCATCCAGGAGGCATCCTAATCAGATGCCCATACCACCTCAACTGACTCCTTTCAATGTGGAGGAGCAGCGGTTCTACTCTGAGCCTCTCCCGGATGACTGTGCTCCTCACCCTATCTCTGAGGATGAGTCCAGCAACCCTACAGAGAAAGCTTATTTCAGCCGCTTGTATCTGCGATCTTGTTCTTTCGGTCATTACCCAAAGCTCGTGACCATAGGTGAGAGTAGGAACGTAGATTGACTGGTAAATCGACAGCTTTGCCTTAGAACTAAGCTCCCTCTTCACCACAACAGACCGGTACAACGTCCGCATCACTGCAGATTCTTATTCCCTTCTTGCCTTGAGAGAGAGCAGTCGCATTTTTCTTCCCTCCTCTCCTGCCTTCCTGATCTATTCCCAGCTTTTGCAATGTTGCGTTTTTGTCTGTGTTTAGTCGCTCTTCTTCTGCTGAATCTTAATCTAAAGGGAAATTATGGATTTGGAAGCGGCTTAAATGTGCTATTGTCACTATTTTTCAACAAGAATTGGGCCAAGGGGGAGCCCAAGAATTGGAACCTACGAGGAAACTCATGGACATTGGAATTCATGCGTCTGTGGAAACATTATTGGTTATGATCTCAGGACTTCTATTTTTGGCTGTGGAGTTCCCTGGTGCATCAGAAATTGAAGGAAGGTGAGAGAGCTGATCAAAGCGGACCCGGCAAGCTCCTTCATCAAATTCGACCAGTTGGGGAGGGCACGAGTAGCGGCAAACGGTGAACTGAATGACAGTGATTCAGTGAAGGAATACATCTGAAGCCCTGTGCTCTCCATGGAAAAACAGTTTAAGCCTGCACATATAATGGAAGCACAGAATTACACGGGTGAGGACAAATTCTATTCTCTGAGTGCACTGTGCTGATTTGATTTGATTTGACCTTGTTTGCCCCGTGTTTACATTCCTCCTGATTGAGATAAGTGGAAGGACCGGCTCTTATGTCTACCCAAACAATCAACAATCAGTTGTTGTCGTCAGCGGATTGGACCCTCAAGGACAATGCCCATGTGCTTTCTGCAAGCAAGAGAGAGAGCAAGAGAGATAGACTCTGGACTCTGGACTCTGGACTTGTTTATAAGTCACATGATTATAACATCTATCCACTGCCAGGAGGCGCCCTCTGCTGCTCACTAACAACTGTTACATTTACACTACACAATGCATACAACATTACATGCATACAATACACTGCCTCTCAACTTTTGTGTGTGATCTCCTGCTAAATGTCTGCTAAATGTGCATTGAGGGTTTTTTTTTGCCTGCAATCAAAATTTCGCTCACTTGCCGAGCGTCATTCTGATAAAACATGTTTTTTTTCTCTCGCCTACTGTGTCATATCCATTTTCTTTTTCTTTTTTTTTTCCTTTCTTCTTTATGACTGGCGCCTAGCGGCTGCCCCGGCCTTGGATGCGCTCTGCAGAGCGTGCCCAAATGCCAAGTCACGTTTCGTTACCTTGTATTCATACATGTGTAATGACAATAAAGTTGAATCTCATCTCTCATCTCAGATGCTGCTCTGATCCGTCTGTCAATCTCTCGCTCCATTTTCCCCTCACTCGTGAACAAGACCCCAAGATACTTAAACTCCTCCACTTGGGGCAGGAGCCTGTCCCCAACCCAGAGAGGACAATCCACCTTTTTCCGGCTGAGGACCATGGACTCGGACTTGGAGGTGCTGATTCTCATTCCAGCCGCTTCACACTCAGCCGCAAACCATCCCAGCAAGAGCTGTAGGTCATTGCTGGATGAAGCCAACAGGACAACATCATCTGCAAACAACAGAGATGAGATCCTGTGGTCACCAAGCATGACATCCTCCATCCCCCTCATGGATCGTCACCTTATCGTGGTGGTGGTGGGGGGTTTTGTGTGCCCCAGTGATCCCAGGAGCTATGTTGTCCGGGGCAATTTGCCTCTGATAGGGTCACCCAAGACAAACTGTTCCTGGGTGAAGGGCCAGACTAAGAACGATCCAACAGACTCTCATGATAAATTCTATATCAAGGATTTAGTGTACCCCGCCCGGTATGGGGTTACTGGTGCCCCACCCGGGAGCCAGGCCTGGGGGAGGGGCTCGAAGGCTAGCGTCTGGTGGCCAGGTTTCCACCCATGGGTCCGCCCTCCAGTGGGCTCACCACCTGCAGGAAGGATCATGGGGGTCCGGTGCTATGTGGATTAGGTGGCGGTCAAAGGTGGAGACCCCCCCCCCAGAATCTCAGACCGAGTTTCAGTCCTCACGTCCTTTTGGCTTCAGTTTCCTCCCATATCTGCTGTAACGGGGGTTTACCACGTCTGCGACACTGCTGTGCCGGCGGGGCGCTCCTGGGGGTGTGTCTGTCTGCAGGTGGGCAATGGCGAGGGGGGGGAACCTTCGACTTGCCCGTGTGGCTGTTCTGATGAATCGTTTACCTGGGGAGTTCTCAGTGGGGGTCTTCCATGCCGAGGGGCCCGAGCCAACAGCACTTGCTCGTCCGCCACCAGAAAGGCGGGCTTAAGTCTGTCTATGCATATTTTCTCCCGATGACCCCCCAAGTCTAACAAAAAATGTTTGTCCCCTGTTTCCAGCACTCTGAACGGGCCATCGTAGGGTGGGCGCAATGGAGGGTGGTGGGCATCGTGCCTGACAAACACGAACGCCGCGTTCTTCAAAGTTTTCGGCACAAAAGCGCGTGGAAAACAGTGGTGGGCCGGGCCAGGCAGCGTGCCTTTGTCTGCGCTATGCTGCAAACGCTGAGATGGGCAGTTGTTCGGCGCGGGATTATCTGGAAAAAATTCCCCGGGCAGCCGCAGTGGCTGAGAAAAAACAAGCTCCGCCAGGGAAGCCTCCAAATCCTCTTTTGGTGCGGAACGCAACTCCAATAAGACCCACGGCAACCAGTCTACCCAATTTGCATCCGTCAGCGAAGCCCTGAGCGCTGCTTTCAGTGACCTATGAAAACGCTTGCATAACCCATTGGCCTGTGGGCTGTACGCGGTTGTGCGATGAATTGCAACACCCAGGCTACGGGCCATCGCGGACCAGAGGTCGGAAACAAACTGAGGGCCCCTATCAGACGTGATGTCTGACGGGATTCCAAAACGTGCCACCCATGTCGTCAAAAAAGAGCGGCGCCACGTCCATGGACGTGGCTGCCGCCAGCAGGACTGCTTCTGGCCAGTGTGTGGTGCGGTCCACCACTGTCAGAAGGTGCGTGCACCCCTGCGATGGCGGGAGGGGGCCCAGGAGGTCCACGGGAACATGGTTGAACCTCTTCGCCAGTATACGAAACGGCTCCAAAGGAGCCTTTGTGTGTCTGTGTACTTTGGCTCGTTGGCACGCTACGCAGGCTGCCGCCCACTCTTTCACTTGTTTGCACAGGCCTGGCCACACGAACTTCGCTCCCACCATTCTGACTGACGCGCGCATTCCTGGGTGCGCCAGAGCGTGAACTGACTCAAACACGCGGCGGCGCCAAGCAACTGGGACCACCGGGCGCAGGCGTCCCATGGAGACATGGCAGATTAGGGGGGGCTTGCCATCTTGCAGTACTCTGCTAGCCTTAACCCTGTTGGTCCAGACTGGAGAGCGCACACGTCCGTATCGCCAATCTGCTCTGCGGCCATGGCTGTATAATCTATCCCCACGCAGACCGGGGCCACTACTGCGCACAAGAGGCAGTCCGCCACCACATTCAGTTTACCCGACACATGCTGAATATCGGTCGTAAACTCCGAGATCGCGGCCAGCTGTCTCTGCTGCCGGCCCGACCATGGTTCCAAAACCTTGGCCATTGCAAACGTCAGCAGCTTGTGGTCCACAAACGCGGTGAAGCTGCGCCCTTCCAGCCAGAACTGGAAGTGGCGTATGGCCAGGTGGAGAGCCAGCAACTCCCTGTTGAACGCGCTGTATTTACGCTCACTGTCGCGCAAAGCCCTGCTGAAAAAAGAGAGCGGCTGCCAAGAACCGGCGACACGTTGCTCCACAACGGCCCCTATGGCCACGTCCGAGGCGTCGGTAGTGAGTGCCACCTGGGCCGCCGGGTCCAGATGCGCCAACAGTGTGGCGTTTGCCAGGGCTGTTTTAACCTCAGAGAACGCCTGCTCCCGCTCTGGAGTCCATTTGACTCTGTCTGCGGTTTTCCGTTTCTTGAGCGCATCGTACAATGACTGCATGAGTTGAGCTGCGCGGGGGAGGAACCGGTTATAAAAGTTAACCATCCCCAAAAATTCTTGCAGCGCCCTGACCGTCTGAGGCCGGGGAAAATTTGCCACGGCGCGCATTTTGTCGGGCAAGGGTATCGCTCCCTCCGGTGAGACGCGGTGCCCCAAAAAATCAATCCCCGTCACGCCGAACTGGCATTTCGGCGGGTTGATTATTAACCCGTGCTCCTCCAACCTCCGGAAAACCGTCCTGAGGTGGGTTAGGTGTTCGTCCTCGGATGCACTGGCCACCAGGATATCATCCAGGTAGACAAAAACAAATGGCAGATCACGCAACACCGCGTCCATCATGCGTTGGAATGTCTGTGCCATGCCTTTTAATCCGAAGGGCATGTGTAAAAACTCAAAAAAGCCAAAAGGAGTTATTACCGCTGTTTTGGGTATGTCCTCCGCGCGCACTGGGACCTGGTGGTAACCGCGGACCAGGTCTATTTTAGAAAAAATGCATGCTCCAGCGAGGTGAACGGAAAAATCCTGAATATGGGTAATCGGGTAGCGGTTGTGCGCTGTGGCGTTATTCAATCTGCGGAAATCTCCGCACGGTCGCCACAATCCCTCAGCCTTAGGGGCCATGTGTAGCGGAGATGCCCATGGGCTGTTCAGTCGCCTGATGATGCCCAGCCTTTCCAGGTTGGCAAACTCCTCGCACGCTATGGTCAGTTTAGCTGCGTCCAAGCGCCAAGGTCATGCGAAAACAGGCGGCCCCGTGGTGGTGAAAAAGTGTTCCACCCCGTGTTTAGCGATGGCCACCGAAAACGTTGGGACCGTGAGTGTTGGGAACTGAGTGAGCAGTGTGTGGAACTTACCGCCTGGAGCTGTGACGTTGGCTTGTGTTATTGGCCCGGCCCCTCGAGCTGTACAGGGGAGAGAATCAAAAGACATTGCATTAACCAGGTGTCTGTTAGCAACATCGACTAGCAACCCGTGTGCACACAGAAAATCAGCTCCCAGGATTGGGAAACTCAATGCCGCTATAACAAAAGTCCACTCGTACATACAGCCGTGTAGGGATAAAGTCAGTGTTCTCTCACCAAAAGTCTTAATGTCCGAGCCATTTACGGCTACCAGCCCGGGGCCGCTAGCTCCCGCTAGCCGGTCAGCGTAGGACGGCAGGATGATGCTCTTCTGGGCTCCGGTGTCTACGAGGAACCATCTCCCCGAGCGCGAGTCCGTCACGTAGAGCAGCTTGTTCTCTTCACCGGCGGTCGCAGCTGCTACCGACTGCCGGCCTTGGCGTTTCCCGAACGCTTGAATTGGCACGGTGGCACACTTCTGCGTGCGTTCTCTCCAAAGCGGCGGTAGTAGAAGCAGAGCGTGTCTCTCTGGCGCTTCCTGGCCCCCGCTGCCACTACCGTCAGCGGCTCCTCGCCTCCGCTGGTCGTCTCGCTGGGTTCCGACGCCGCTGCGTTCACTGTGAGGGCTCTGGTGGTGAGGATGATCCGATCTGCCTCCTGGGCTAGCACATGGTAGTCACGCGCGGCCAGCAACGGCGAATTGGCAAGAACCGCTCTCGCCGCTGTTGGGAGGTTCCAGAGGAAAAGGTGGGCAAACAGAAAATGCCCATTGTCCGTGCCCATCAACGCCAACATCTTCTCCATCAGTTCAACCGCTGACCCATCTCCTAACTCAGAGCACCTCATGAGCCTCTCTGCTCTCTCACAGTCCGAGAGCGTGTAGCGCAGGGTCAGCGCGGCCTTGAGAGCCCTGTATTTGTCGTGGGCTGAAGGCTGTTGGAGCAGGCTCGCTACCTGCTGAGAGGTGCAAGCGTCCAGCGCTGCAACCACATAATAATATTTGGTGTCGTCTGCCGTTATTCCCCGGAGGGCAAACTGAGCCTCGGTTTGGTGGAACCAAGACCGCGGGTCGTGCAGGCAAAAGTCCGGTAGTTTGACCGAAGCAGCGCACGTGTTGCTGGGGGTTCCCGTCCGGGCCATCTCTGGGACACTTGCCGTGTCGCTGGGGCTTCCCGTCCAGGCCGAGTCCGGGGTTCTTGCCTCGTGTTCCATAATTCGTCAAGGGGTCCCCAGTGTGGAGAGTGTAAATAACGAAAACAGATTTATGCAGCAGACAACTTTATTCACTCTCACATCAGTCATACACAGAAAAAGCCTGTCTGAATACACCAGGGTCTCTCCTTTTATATCAACTGCCCATCTCACATCTGCATGACATCTCACATCACAATACATTCACCCCTTCTCCCCCAACTCCTTCTTCCTGCTACCTCACCATAATCTCCATGCCTATTGTCCTTCTCTGTTTACCCTCTGCATCCAGTCTGAGATGATTAACCCAGCCTCTACACTATTACACTCCACGTTGTTACGGTATCTTGATTATACTAACTACGGTATCATAGCTGGAGTTACTATAATCATGATACCGTAACTCTGTTTCGTGTAATATTGCTTAATTGTTTACATTGTGGAGAGTGTGAAATGAGGAGGCAAGGTTACGAGCAGACAAAGTTTATCACACTCTCCCATCAGTCATACACAAAAAGCATAAACAGCTAAGCACAGCTTCTCCTTTTATATCCACAGCTCGTCTCACATCTCCACGACACTTCACATCACAATACATTCACCCTTGACCCCCCACAGCTCCTTCTTCCTGCCAAACTCCCCATGATCTCCTTGCTATTGTCCACCTCTCTCTATTCTCTGCATCCTGACTGGGACGCTGTCTGCCGACTCACCCAAGCTCCTACACCCCCCAGAAGGAGAAGGAAAAGGAGAAGAAAGAAAAGGAGAAACACAGCTTCTCCTTTTATATCCACAGCTCGTCTCACATCTCCACGACACTTCACATCACAATACATTCACCCTTGACCCCCCACAGCTCCTTATTCCTGCCAAACTCCCCATGATCTCCTTGCTATTGTCCACCTCTCTCTATTCTCTGCATCCTGACTGGGACGCTGTCTGCCGACTCACCCAAGCTCCTACACCCCCCCACCCCCCACCACCCCCAGACAGAGTTTCAGTCCACATGCTTTTTGGGCTTCAGTCTCCTCCCATATCTGCTGTAACCGGGGTTTCTGTGCCGGCGGGGGGCTGCTGGAGGTGTGTCTGACTGCGGGTGGGCCGTGGCGTGGGGGGGGGGAAACTCCACTTTGCCCGTGTGGCTGTCCTGGTGAATCGTTTGCCTGGGGAGCTCTCCATGGGGGTCTTCCACGCCGAGGGGCCCGAGCCAGCAGCACTTGCTCGACCGCCACCACAAAGGCGGGCTTAAGTCTGTCTATGCATATTTTCTCCCGACGCCCCCCAAAATCTAACAAAAAATGCTTGTCCCCTGTTTCCAGCACTCTGAACGGGCCATCATAGGGTGGGCGCAATGGAGAGCAATGGGCTCTGACGAACACGAACGCCGCGTTATTCAAAGTTTTTGGCATGAAAGCCCGTGGAAAACAGTGGCGGGCCGGGCCGGGCAGCGTGCCTGTGTCTGACCTATGAAAACGCTCGCATAACCCATTGGCCTGTGGGTTGTACATGGTTGTGCGATGAACTGCGACACCCAGGCTGCGGGCCATCGCAGACCATAGGTCAGAAACAAACTGAGGGCCCCTATCGGACGTGATGTCTGACGGGATTCCAAAACGCGCCACCCATGTCGTCAAAAAAGCGCGCACCACATCCGCGGAAGTGGTTGCCGCCAGCGGGACTGCTTCTGGCCAGCGTGTGGTGCGGTCCACCACTGTCGGGAGGTGCATGCACCCCTGCGATGGCGGGAGGGGGCCCACGAGGTCCACGTGAATGTGGTCGAATCTTTTAGCCAGTATACTAAACGGCTCCAAAGGAGCCTTCATGTGTCTGTGTACTTTGGCTCGTTGGCATGCTACACAGGCTGCAGCCCACTCTTTCACTTGTTTGCGCAGGCCTGGCCACACGAATTTCGCTCCCACCATTCTGACTGACGTGCGCACTCCTGGGTGCGCCAGAGCGTGAACTGACTCAAACGCGCTGCGGCGCCACGCGATCGGGACCACCGGGCGCGGGCGTCCCGTGGAGACATCGCAGATTGGGGGGGGGGGGCTGCCGTCTTGCAGTACTCTGCTCTCCAGCCTTAACCCTGTTGGTCCAGACTGGAGCGCGCGCACGTCTGTATCGCCAACCTGCTCTGCGGCCATGGCTGTATAATCTATCCCTACACAGACCGGGGCCACCACTGCACGTGAGAGGCAGTCCGCCACCACATTCAGTTTACCCGACACATGCTGAATATCGGTCGTAAACTCCGAGATCGCGGCCAGCTGTCTCTGCTGCCGGCCCGACCAAGGTTCCAAAACCTTGGCCCTCGCGAACGTCAGCGGCTTGTGGTCCACAAACGCGGTGAAGTTGCGCCCTTCCAGCCAGAACTGGAAGTGGCGTATGGCCAGGTGGAGAGCCAGTAGCTCTCTGTCGAACACGCTGTATTTACGCTCACTGTCGCGCAAAGCCCTGCTGAAAAAAGCGAGGGGCTGCCAAGAACCGGTGACACGTTGCTCCATGACGGCCCCTATGGCCACATCCGAGGCGTCGGTGGTAAGCGCTATCCGAGCCGCCGGGTCTGGGTGCGCCAACAGTGCGGCGTTTGCCAGGGCTGCTTTAACCTTAGAGAATGCCTGCTCTCGCTCCGGAGTCCATTCGACTCCATCTGCGGGTTTCCGTCTCTTGAGCGCGGCGAACAATGGCTGCATGAGTTGAGCTGCGCGGGGGAGGAAACGGTTATAAAAGTTAACCATCCCCAAAAATTCTTGCAGCGGCCTGACCGTCTGAGGCCAAGGAAAATTCGCTACATCGCGCACCTTATCGGGCAAGGGTATCGCTCCCTCCGGTGAGACGCGGTGACCCAGAAAATCAATCCCCATCACGCCGAACTGGCATTTTGCCGGGTTGATTATTAACCCATGCTCCTCCAACCTCTGGAAAACCGTCCTGAGGTGGGTTGCGTGTTCGTCCTCAGATGCACTGGCTACCAGGATATCATCCAGGTAGATGAACACAAACGGGAGATAGCGCAGCACCGAGTCCATCATGCGCTGGAACGTCTGTGCCGCTCCTTTTAATCCGAATGGCATGCGCAGGAAGTCGAACAAGCCGAACGGCGTTATTACCGCTGTTTTGGGTATGTCCTCTGCGCGCACTGGGACCTGGTGGTAACCGCGGACCAGGACTACTTTAGAAAAAATGCGTGCTCTGGCGAGGTGAATGGAAAAATCCTGAATGTGGGGAATCGGGTAGCGGTCGTGTGCTGTGGCGTTATTCAACCTGCGGAAATCCCTGCACGGTCGCCACGACCCCTCAGCCTTAGGGACCATGTGTAGCGGGGATGCCCATGGGCTGTTCGAACGCCTGATGATGCCCAACCTTTCCAGGTTGGCAAACTCCTCGCACGCTATGGCCAGTTTAGCTGCGTCCAAGCACCGAGGTGGTGCGAAAACGGGCGGCCCGGTGGTGGTTATAAAGTGCTCCACCCCGTGTTTAGCGATGGCCGCCGAAAATGTCGGGACCGTGAGTGCTGGAAACTGAGTTAGCAGTGTGGAACTTACCGCCTGGAGCTGTGACGTTGGCTTGTGTTACTGGTCCGGCCAGTAACACAATTCAAAACACAGTAATTCATCTATGCAGACGACATCTGTTTGGCACTCCAAGCACCAGACTTTGAGTCACTGGAACGGGTGCTCACGGAAGATCTTGCCAAACTGGACCAGTTCTGCAAAACCTTGCACCTAAAGCCAAGCCCAGCAAAAACCGTCTCCAGTGTATTCCATCGCCACAGTGTAAAAGCTGCCAGAGAACTAAACATCCACCTGAGCGGACTCAAGCTTAAGCATGCCTAGAATCCAAGCTACCTTGGAGTGACCCTTGACAGGACCCTATCCTTCAAGGAACATTTAAAGGGGACGGCTGCTAAGGTGAAGGCATGAAACAACCTGCTCTGCAAGCTCGCTGGTGCAAAATGGGGGGCGGCAGCCTCCACCCTGCGCACCTCAGCACTGGCCCTTTCATACTCTGAAGCAGAATATTGTGCCCCTGTCTGTTCCAGGTCATCCTACACACACCACGTAGACACCCAGCTCAACACAACCATGAGAACCATAACTGGGACAATCCGCTCAACACCACTCCCCTGGCTCCCTGTACTGTCAAACATAGCC
This sequence comes from Pholidichthys leucotaenia, assembly GCA_020510985.1. NCBI lineage: Eukaryota > Metazoa > Chordata > Actinopteri > Cichliformes > Pholidichthyidae > Pholidichthys > Pholidichthys leucotaenia. The sequence goes on along the minus strand of CM035838.1, from coordinate 240,781,008 downwards.
CCCCCACACATCCGGCGAGCAGCACTAACTCAAAGGATGCTTCAAAAAGCCAAAGACTCTTCTCACTTACCAATCCATGCAGATATCTACACCCCACCCACTGCCCAACTTCCATCCAGACGGCCGATTTGGAAAAACCCTCCCCCAGCTGATTTCACCATCCAGACAGCTTGGCAAGAGGAATGGGAGACCAAGGAGGTCCCAAACAAACACCTGGTGACAAACCCCAACCAACAGGTCCCGGGCACCAACCTCCCAAGGAGACAGTGGTCTACACTCAATCGCTTCAGGACTGGACATGGCCCCTGCTTGGCCAGCCTTCACAGATGGGGCAGTAGCCCTAGCCCACTGTGTGCATGTGGAGAGGAGCAAACAATGGAACACATCATAGAGGCTTGCCCGCTCCAAAGACTGGAAGGAGGATTACACACCCTCCATACAGCAAACCAGGAGGCAACTGCTTGGCTTGAGGACTTTGCATTCGCTAAATAAATAAATAAATAAATAAACTGGCCCGGCCCCTCGAGCTGTACAGTGGAGAGAGTCAAAGGACAGTGCATTAACCAGGTGCCTGTTAGGAACATCAACCAGTAAACCATGTGCACAAAGAAAATCAGCCTCCAGGATATGGTAATTCAGTGTTGCTATGACAAAAGTCCACTCATATGTACGGCCGTGTAGAGATAAGATCAGTGTTCTCTCACCAAAGGTCTTAATTTCTGAGCCGTTTGCTGCCAACAGCCCGGGACCGCTAGGTCCTGCCAGCCGGTCGGCGTAGGTCGGCAGGATGATGCTCTTCTGGGCTCCGGTGTCCACGAGGAAACGCCTCCCTGAGCGTGCGTCCGTCATGTAGAGCAGCTTGTTCTCTTCACCAGCGGTCGCAGCTGCTACCGACTGCCGGACTTGGTGTTTCCCGAGCGCTTGAACTGGCACGGTGGCCCACATCTGCGTGCGTTCTCTCCGAAGCGGCAGTGGTAGAAACAGAGCGTGTCTCTCTGGCGCCCCTTGGCCCCTGCTGCCGCTACCGTCAGCGGCTCCTCGCCTCCTCTGGTCATCTCGCTGGGGTCCAACGCAGCCGCGTTGACTGTGAGGGCTCTGGTGGTGAGGATGATCCGGTCTGCCTCCTGGGCTAGCACACGGTAGTCACGCACGGCCAGCGATGGCGAATTAGCCAGAACCGCTCTCGCCTCTGTTGGGAGATTCCAGAGGAAAAGTTGGGCAAACAGGAAATGCCCATCGTCCGTGCCCATTAACACCAACATCTTCAAATCAAAATCAAATCAAATCAAATCAAATCAAACTTTATTGTCATATTGCTGTACATACAACTGTAGTGCAGGCAAGATGAAATTGCATTTCTCTCGGCATCCATATAAATAGAAGCAGCATGATTTAAGACACACTCCCACATAGCTTCACCCCCCCACCCCCACCCCCCATCCATTCACACATCCCTGAGACATACTTGGGGGGGGGAACTAACTAACTATAATATACAAATAATATACAAAATGTCCGTAGGTGCAGTAGCGTGTATGAGAGATTCCGGGTCAACTGTTCAGCATCCTGACAGCTTGTGGAAGGAAGCTGTTGATCAGTCTGGTGGTTCTGCCTCTGATGCTCCGGAATCGTTTACCAGATGGAAGAAGTTCAAAGTGTTTATGCAGAGGGTGAGAACGGTCCTTGACAATGTTCAGTGCCCTGCTCCTACAACGGCTCTGAAAAAGTTCTTGGACAGAGGGGAGGGAGACTCCAATTACCCTCTCAGCCCCCTTGACTATCCTCTGCAGGGCTTTTTTGTCTGACATACTGCAGCTGGAGTACCATGTAGCAATGCAGTACGTCAGAACACTCTCCACCACACCTCTGTAGAAGGTCCTGAGGATGCAGATGGGGAGAGAGGCCTGTTTGAGTTTCCTCAAGAAGTGCAGTCTCTGCTGAGCCCGCTTCCTGATCTCCAAGGAATTCTTGCTCCAGGTCAGGTCCTGCGAGAGCTGCACTCCGAGGAACTTGATGTTCTCCACTCTCTCCACTAAACGGCCGCCGATGCTGAGGGGGATGTGCTCAGGCTGTGACCGCCGGAAGTCGATAATCATCTCCTTCGTTTTGTCCACATTAAGCACCAGATTGTTCTCCCTGCACCAGCCCTCCAGGTCTCTCACTTCTTCCCTGTACATTGATTCCTCATCCCTCTGAATAAGTCCCACCACCATGGTGTCGTCTGCAAACTTAATAATCTGGTTCCCCTCGTGTCTGGATACACAGTCATGTGTTAGAAGTGTAAACAACAGTGGACTGAGTACACAGCCTTGAGGGGATCCGGTGCTCAGCGTGACAGAGTTGGAGATGTTGTTTCCAACCCGGACAGACTGAGGTCTCTCAGTCAGGAAATCCAGGATCCAGAGACATGTGGCGGTGTTCAGACCGAGAAGGAGTAATTTCTCCATCAGCCTCTGGGGAATAATGGTGTTGAATGCTGAACTGAAATCAATGTACAGGAGTCTGGCGTAGGTGTCTTTCTGGTCCAGGTGGGTGATGACAGAGTGCAGGGTGGTGACTATAGCATCCTCCGTGGAGCGGTTTGAACGATATGCAAACTGGAGCGGGTCGTGTGATGCAGGGAGGCAGGCTGTAATGTGTGGTTTGACAAGCCGTTCAAAACACTTCATCACAATTGGTGTCAGTGCAACAGGACGATAGTCATTCAAACAGGACACAACTGGTTTCTTTGCCACCGGTACAATGATAGAGGTCTTGAAGCATCTGGGAACGATGGCCTGACTCAGGGAGATGTTATAAATGTCAGTCAGGACATCCGCCAACTCGCTCGCGCAGTCTCGGAGCACACGTCCCGGAATGTTGTCCGGACCTGCAGCTTTGCGTGGGTTGACTCTTCTCCATCAGATCGACAGCCGAACCATCTCCCAACTTGGAACACTTCAGGAGCCTCTCTGCTCTCTCGCAGTCCGAGAGCATGTAGCGTCGGGTCAGCGCAGTCTTGAGAGCTTCATATCTGTTGTGGGCTGGTGGCTAGTTGGGCAGGCTCGCTACCTGTTGGGCTGTGCGAGCGTCCAGCACTGCAACCACGTAGTAAAACTTGGTTTCATCTGCCGTTATTGCCCGGAGGGCGAACTGAGCCTCGGTGTGGTGGAACCAAGAGCGCGGGTTGTGCTGCCCGCTTGTCCGGTAACTTGACTGAAACAGCGTACACGTTGCTGGGGGTTCCCGTCCGGGCCGACTCCAGGGTTCCTGCCTCATGTTCCATCATACATCCAGGGTCACCAGTGTGGAGAGTGTGAAATGAGGAGACAAGGTTACGAGCAGACAAAGTTTATTACACTCTCCCATCAGTCATACACAAAAAGCATAAACAGCTAAGCACAGCTTCTTCTTTTATATCCACAGCTCTTCTCACATCTCCACGACACTTCACATCACAAAGCATGACATTTCACATCACAGTACATTCACCCTTGACCCCCCCACAGCTCCTTCTTCCTGCCAAACTCCCCATGATCTCCTTGCTATTGTCCACCTCTCTCTATTCTCGGCATCCTGACTGGGACGCTGTCTGCCGACTCACCCAAGCTCCGACACCATGACTATTTGAATAATCAGATAACTCCTGAAAGCTGAATATGATTGGTTTATCAGTGCACATGAAAGCATGGCCATTATATTAACACATTAAAACAGATGTAAATTTGCCTTATGGATAAACTACATTTATTTGTCTTTTTCTGAATTTTAATTATTTTTAACAAATATACAAATACGGGTTTGTCATTATTTTCTAATTCTGTAATTGAAATGTCTACATTTATTTTTGCAGACTCACTGTATTTTGAAAATAAGATTTATTGTCTTTTTATTTTTATTTGAGGTTATCTCCGCATTTTATTTTATTTTAAATATTTTTTTATTATTATTTTGTGTTTTTGTTGTCGTAATAAAGTGTTGATAAAAGAACCCCGCTGATTGGCTGAAATCTCAGTCCTGCGTCTGTGACGTTTTGTCCGGTTCGTGTTTTCGTCCTTTCCGGTTTGCGCTCCTGCTGTAGGCTCCGATAGGTATGATTCTGCTGTTGAAATCGACCTACATCCGTTGTTGTTTCTGTGTTTTTATTCTGTTTGTGACATCAGGGTAGACATTTATCCTCTGCTAACCGCCGTGATTCCAGTATTTCTGAGTGTTGATTGTTTTAACGGAGAAAAATGTTTGTTTAAGTGGAATCGGTCTGCTGTGTCTGAGCCAACATGGCGGCCCCCATCAGACGCAGTGCAGTAAACAAAAAGAAACAATTTTAGATGTCAGTTCAGGCTGGTTTGGGGTTAATTATAGTTGCACATAATCCATTAACCTGTTGACATCATTGCTGGTGAATGAGACACGGTTGTTGTTGATGTGAAGCCGGAGCAACCGGGAGAGTTCGTTTTAGGCTAATGCTAACTGACACTTAGCCCCGGTCAGCTAAAACTGCTAAACCATAAGCTGCTGAAATAACAACCAGAATATTTATGCAACTTAAAACACAAAATAGACATAAATGTAGATAAGGTTAATGTCACGTCTAAATGTAGACAAATGCATATTTAAAAAAATATGTTAAATTTCATTGTTTTTATAGTGCAGTTTTAAAAGGAAATTTTAATATACTTTATATCTCAAGTAAATGGAAAAAAAAATAATTTTGATGGTAGTGATTCATAACTTATTAAAATCGGAACTCTGGTATCAGAGATTTTAGAATATTCCCAAATTAAAGATTTGTGATACGGAATTGCGTGGCTTATGAAGTGTGTTCATCTATACCCTTAGTACTATGTTGTGGGTTCTTTACTGTGAACTACTGCATTGGTGCCGCGGTGCATCAGCTTGTGTATATCTGCTGAGGTGTTATTGAAGCCCAAGTTGCTTTAATTGCAGGTTTTGGCTCATTAATTAATGTGTATTATTAGGTTGTTTTTTCTTATCTTGATTATCATCCGTAGATAATATATGGGGCTCGGGTCAGTCAGTCACAGTGACATTATTGTCTGTACAACATTGCATGGTAGCTTTGGTGCTGTGGGCTGGTGCCAAGTCCTGCTGGAAAAGGAAGTCAGCAGATGGAAGCATAAAGTGGTCTTAAAATTTCCCAGTAGACACTGGTGTCAATATATTTTTTAATTATAAGTCTGAATTGATGATTAGGTTGACGATGTGAGCAGATTCCATTTTTGACTGTAATGGCGAAATAATGAGCTGCTGTTTTTGTTTCAGAAAATGGGGAAGTTTATGAAGCCTGGGAAGGTGGTGATGGTCCTGGCTGGACGCTACGCCGGACGGAAGGCCGTTATCGTCAAGGTAACTAAATCTTTGCTAATGCTAACTAGCCTAATCTAAACCTGGATGGGTGTTGTGTCATTATTGTCGGGGTTAACAAACTGATCAGTAATTCCAGTTCAGATAAGGGTACCTATCAGCTCTGCTGTCTGACCTAGTCAACCAGTGTGAGTAATCATTACAAATGAGCTTCTGCAATCAGGGAAATGTTTTGTGTCAAATCCTCATAAACATGTTGGACACAGGTTTTTTAATTTAATTTTCTATTTTAACAGAATACAGGATTGAATTATTAGACGCCCCTTTCCTTGGCTACCGGTAATCAGTTGGCTATGAAGACGTTGCATTGTTCCATCTGTAGTCCCCTCATTTTTTTTTTTTTTTTTTTTTTTTTTTTTTTTTTTTTTGTTACTTATTTGTACCCGTAGGTAGACTTGGTTTGCAGTCTGATGACAAGCCACCGGCTGCTGGTCGCTGCGTGCGCGAGCGCCCTAAACCTAAACCTCATTATGGCCTCTTTGCTGTTAACTTTTTGTCCTGTCTCCTTGTTAACTCTTAACCCCGTCTTCCTCCAGAATATCGATGATGGTACGGCTGACCGTCCCTACAGCCATGCCCTGGTTGCAGGAATCGACCGTTATCCTCGTAAGGTCACTACCGCCATGGGGAAGAAGAAGATCGCCAAGAGGTCCAAGATCAAAGCCTTCGTTAAAGTCTACAACTACAACCACCTGATGCCCACCAGGTCAGTTACACTTCCTGTCTGTCCACACTAACAGTTCTGATTTCCTCCCACAATCCAGACACATCCTTGTTGGGTTAATTAGTGCTTGTTGAAAGATGTTTCCTGGTGGTTCCTTGGTGTCTGCAGGTGTGAACATGGATGGTTCTCTATCATACCTTTCCTGTCCATTTTAACAAATTCTCCTTTCAGTTACTGGTTTGGATTGCTACATTCTTCAGAACTGTCTTAATGCTTCATGTATTCATAGATTCTGTGTGGTTCTGGAAGCATTCCTTAATGATATTGGTCCATAGTGATATACTGACAGCACAGGTCCATTCTTTCATGGTGTTTAGACCAAATTCTCAGACCAGAAAATACATGACGCTATTGTAACCAGAATATGTTAATTTTATGCAATTTATTTCTTGTTCTTTTTTTTTTTTTTTTTTAATTCTCCACAGTAACATTGCATATGGAACTTGCCATTTGAAGTATTGTACAACCAAGGCTTGAATGTTGGAATACTGAGCCAGTTGCGGTCCCACCCAAACGTCCTGTGCTTGGACTTTTTACTGGTGTCATCCTTCTCTCCATCCTCTGCTCACACCTCTCCTGGACCCTCTGCCTGAACACTTTCCTTTCCTTGGCTCCTCTCATCTGTCACATCTTTCCCTCTCTGAGCTAGGGCTGAAACAATTAGTCAATGTTAATAATGTTGATTATAAAAATTTGTCGATGCAGATTTTTATTGTCAACAAATTGTTTTAATTTTAAAGTTTATTGCATGCCGTGGAAATGTTCCCCCTCATGGATCGTCACCTTATCGTGGTGGGGGGGTTTGCGTGCCCCAGTGATCCCAGGAGCTATGTTGTCCGGGGCAATTTGCCTCTGATAGGGTCTCCCAAGACAAACTGGTCCTGGGTGAAGGGCCAGACTAAGAACGATCCAACAGACTCTCATGATAAATTGTATATCAAGGATTCAGTGTACCCCGCCCGGTATGGGGTTACCGGGGCCCCACCCTGGAGCCAGGCCTGGGGGAGGGGCTCGAAGGCTAGCGTCTGGTGGCCAGGTTTCCACCCATGGGACCCGGCCGGGCTCAGCCCGAAGGAGTTACATGGGTCCGCCCTCCAGTAGGTTCACCACCTGCAGGAGGGATCATGGAAGTCCGGTGCTATGTGGATTAGGTGGCAGTCAAAGGCGGAGACCTTGGCGGACTGATCCCAAGCTTTCTAAACTGGCTTTTGGTACGTGGAATGTCACCTCTGGTGGGGAAGGAGCCTGAGCTGGTGTACGAGATTGAGCGATACCGGCTAGATATAGTCGGCCTCACCTCAACACACAGCTCCGGTTCCGGAACCAGTCTCCTGGAGAGGGGCTGGAGCTTGGCCTTTTCTGGAGTTGCCCCGGGCGAGAGGCGACGAGCAGGGGTAGGTATTCTTGTATCGCCCCACCTTGCTGCCTCTATATTGGAGTTTTCCCCGGTGGACGAAAGGGTTGCTTCCCTGCGCCTTCGGGTTGGGAAACGGGTCCTGACCATCATTTGTGCCTATGCACCAAATGATGTTTCAGAGTACCCACCCTTTTTGGAGTCTGTGACTGGGGTGCTGGAGGGTGCTCCTCCTGGAGACTCCATTGTCCTACTGGGGGACTTCAATGCGCACGTGGGCAACGACAGTGAAACCTGGAGGGGGGTGATTGGGAGGAACGGCCTGCCCGATCTGAACCCGAGTGGTGTTCAGTTATTGGACTTCTGTGCTAACCACAGTCTGTCCATAACGAACACCATGTTCAAGCATAAGGGTGTCCATATGTGCACCTGGCACCAGGACACCCTAGGCCGCAGGTCGATGATCGATTTTGTTATCGTATCATCAGACCTGCGACCGTATGTCTTGGACACCCGAGTAAAGAGAGGTGCAGAGCTGTCAACTGATCACCACCTGGTGGTGAGTTGGATCCGATGGCAGGGGAGGAAGCCATTCAGACCTGGTAGACCCAAACGTATAGTGAGGGTGTGCTGGGAGCGTCTGGCTGAGGCCCCTGTCCGGGAGGTCTTCAACTCCCACCTCCGGAAGAACTTCAACCACATTCCGAGGGAGTCTGGAGACATGGAGTCTGAATGGGCCATGTTCTCCACCTCTGTTGTTGAAGCGGCGGCCCAGAGCTGCGGCCGCAAGGTGGTCGGTGCATCTCGTGGTGGCAACCCCCGAACCAAGTTCAATTCAATTCAATTCAATTCAACTTTATTTATATAGCGCCATTTCACAACAACAGTCATCTCATAGCACTATCAACTGTAGGGAGGACCCCCACAGTTGCAGAAAGACCCCAGCAATCAGGCGATCCCCTGTGAGCAAGCACTTGGCGACGGTGGAGAGGAAAAACTCCCTTTTAACAGGAAGAAACCTCCAGCAGAACCAGGCTCAGGGAGGGGCAGTCATCTGCTGCGACTGGCTGGGGGGTGAGGGGATAGAGAAGAAGAAAAGAACAGACATGTAGAGAGCAAACAGCACGATGGGGACTCAATCTATGGGAGAGAACAAACAAATGTTAATGACCAGCAAAAAAAAAAATATTTCATAGAGAGTGAGGAAAGGAGTGAGGCCCAGTGCATTACTGGAGGTCCCCCGGCTGACTAAACCTATTAGCAGCATAACTAAGGGAGGGTTCAGAAAACACATGATCCCTCCCTAATTGTAGGCTATATCAAAAAGGTAGGTTTTAGCCCTATTCTTAAAAACAGAGATCGAGTCTGACTCCCGAATCCAGATTGGCAGCTGATTCCACAGGAGAGGAGCTTGATAACTGAAGGCTCTGCCTCCCATTGTACTTTTGGAGATTCTAGGTATTACAAGTAAACCTGCAATTTGGGAGCGTAGTGCTCTGTTAGGATGATACGGTAGTATCAGATCTTTTAAATAAAAAGGAGCCTGATTGTTTAGAGCTTTGTAAGTAAGAAGAAGGATTTTAAACTTAATTCTAAACTCTATGGGAAGCCAATGAAGGGAGGCCAGAACCGGAGAGATATGATCTCTCTTTCTAGTACCTGTTAAAACTCTTGCTGCAGCATTTTGGATCAGCTGAAGACTTTTTAAAGATGTTTTAGGACAACCTGATAATAAAGAATTACAATAATCTAATCTCGAGCTAACAAAAGCGTGGATCAGCTTCTCAGCATCACTCTGAGACAAGATGCTCCTAATCTTGGCAATATTACGCAAATGATAGAAGGCAGTCTTAGAAACAAATTTAATATGTGAATTGAAGGACAAATCCTGATCAAAAATAACTCCAAGGTTCCTCACAGAGCTATTAAGAGAAAGAGTAACTGCATCCAAACTGAAAGTTTGATTTGGAAAGGAATTTCTAAGGTTTTTTGGACCAACAAGAATGACTTCAGTCTTATCTGAATTTAATAGCAGGAAATTACAAGTCATCCAAACTTTGATTTCCTTAAGACAGGCTTCTAACTTGGCTAATTGATTAGTATCATCTGGCTTCATTGACAGGTATAATTGTGTGTCATCTGCATAACAGTGAAAATGTATACAGTGCTTTCTAATAATGTTGCCTAACGGAAGCATATATAAACTAAAAAGAGTAGGGCCAAGCACAGATCCCTGTGGAACTCCATGACTAAGCTTTGAGCTGAGAGAAAACTCATCATTTACATGAACAAACTGGAACCTATCAGATAAATAAGATCTAAACCACTGCAACGAAGTTCCATTAAGTCAACATAGTGTTCTAATCTATCAAGTAGAATATTATGATCAATAGTATCAAAAGCTGCACTAAGATCTAAAAGGACAAGTACAGAAACTAGTCCATTATCAGATGCAATGAGGAGGTCGTTAGTGACCTTCGCTAAGGCTGTTTCAGTGCTATGATGGATTCTAAACCCAGATTGAAACTCCTCAAATAAACCATTTCCCTGCAGGTGGTCAAATAATTGCATAGCAACAACTCTTTCTAAGATTTTTGAAATGAAAGGGAGATTAGAGATTGGTCTATAGTTAGCTAAAGCTCCTGGATCTAGCGTTGGCTTTTTGAGTAAGGGTTTAATTACAGCCGTTTTAAAAGCCTGCGGTACATGGCCTAAAGTTAATGAAGAATTGATTATATGAAGAATAAAGCTACAATAAGTGGGAAGACTTCTTTAAATAACCTGGTAGGAATAGGGTCTAAAAGACAAGTTGAAGGTTTGGATGAGGAAACTATTTTGTCTAACTCACAAAGGTCGATTGGAGTAAACTCATCAAGACAGACATCAATAGCAGGAGTTGTAGTAGTTACAGTATTTAAGTTAACTGTGGGAAGAATCTGATTGATTTTATCTCTGATGGATGAAATTTTATTATTGAAAAAGTTCATAAAGTCCTGACTAGTAAGCTCTAAGGGGATGCTAGGATTGACAGAGTCCTGACTCTTTGTCAACCTGGCTACAGTACTGAAAAGAAACCTGGGATTATTCTTGTTCTCTTCTATTAATGCAGAGTAATAACTCGTTCTAGCTTTTCTAAGAGATTTTTTATAAATTAAAAGATGATTTCTCCAAGCTAAATAGATTTCATCTAAATTAGTAGAGCGCCATTTTCTTTCTAATTGACGAGTCTTCTGTTTTAAGCTACGAGTTTCTGTGTTGAACCAAGGAGTTAAAAATCTCTGATTAGACTTTTTCTTTTTTAAGGGGGCCACCAAGTCTAGAGCCTGATGTAGAGAAGCTGAAACACTATCCACCATGTTATCAATTACAGAAGGAGCAAGCTGTCTATAGCTTATTTCCGTTGTGTTGACACATGGCATAGAGGAAACAATCTGCATAAATTTGGAAACAGCATCATCTGAGAGGCATCTACTGTGATAATATTTTTCTTTAGGAGCCAAATAAGTGGTGGACACCAGTGGTGGAAACAAGTGGTGGACACCAGTGGTGAGGGGGGCCATTAAGCTGAAGGAGTCCTATCAAGCTTGGTTGGCTTGTGGGACTCCCGAAGCAGCTGAGGTGTACCGGCAGGCCAAGCAGAGTGCAGCTCGGGTGGTTGCTGAAGCAAAAACCCGGGTATGGGAGGAGTTCGGTGAGGCCATGGAACAAGACTTTCGGTCGGCTTCAAAGAGATTCTGGCAAACTGTTCGGCAGCTCAGGAGGGGAAAGCAGCTCCCCGTCCACACTGTGTATGGTGCGGATGGGACACTGTTGACTTCAACTGGGGATTTCGTCGGGCGGTGGAAGGAATACTTCGAGGATCTCCTCAATCCCACTGATATGCCTTCCACAGAGGAAGCAGGGTTTGGGGACAAGGGGGATGACTCGCCTATCACAGGGGCTGAGGTCGCCAAGGTGGTTAAAAATCTCCTTGGTGGCCGGGCCCCGGGGGTGGACGAGATTCGCCCCGAGTACCTCAAGGCCCTGGATGTTGTTGGGTTGTCATGGTTGACACGCCTCTGCAACATTGCGTGGAGGTCGGGGGCAGTGCCTTTGGCATGGCAAACCGGGGTGGTGGTTCCTCTCTTCAAAAAAGGGGACCGGAGGGTGTGCTCCAACTTTAGAGGGATCACACTCCTCAGCCTCCCTGGGAAGGTCTATGCCAAGGTACTGGAGAGGAGAGTCCGGCCGTTGGTCGAACCTCGGATTCAGGAGGAGCAATGTGGTTTTCGTCCTGGCCGTGGCACATCGGACCAGCTCTTTACCCTCTCGAGAATTCTTGAGGGTTCGTGGGAGTTTGCCCAACCAGTTTACATGTGTTTTGTGGGGCTTGGAGAAGGCATTTGACCGCGTCCCTCGTGGATTTTTGTGGGGGGTGCTTCGGGAGTATGGGGTATCGGGCTTGTTGTTACGAGCTATTCGGTCTCTGTACGACCGTTGTGAGAGTTTAGTTCGTATTGCCAACACTCGGTCGGAGTCATTCCCAGTGAGAGTTGGACTCCGCCAGGGCTGCCCTTTGTCACCGGTCCTGTTCATAATTTTTATGGACAGGATTTCTAGGCGCAGCCAGGGAATGGAGGGTGTCATGCTTGGTGACCACAGGATCTCATCTCTGTTGTTTGCAGATGATGTTGTCCTGTTGGCTTCATCCAGCAATGACCTACAGCTCTTGCTGGGACGGTTTGCCGCTGAGTGTGAAGCGGCTGGGATGAGAATCAGCACCTCCAAGTCCGAGTCCATGGTCCTCAGCCGGAAAAAGGTGGATTGTCCTCTCCGGGTTGGGGACAGGCTCCTGCCCCAAGTGGAGGAGTTTAAGTATCTTGGGGTCTTGTTCACGAGTGAGGGGAAAATGGAGCGAGAGATCGACAGACGGATTGGAGCAGCATCTGCAGTGATGCGGACGTTGTACCGGTCTGTTGTGGTGAAGAGGGAGCTTAGTTCTAAGGCAAAGCTGTCGATTTACCAGTCAATCTACGTTCCTACTCTCACCTATGGTCACGAGCTTTGGGTAATGACCGAAAGAACGAGATCGCGGATACAAGCGGCTGAAATGAGCTTTCTCCGTAGGATTGCTGGACTCACCCTCAGAGATAGGGTGAGGAGCTCAGTCATCCGGGAGAGGCTCAGAGTAGAAACCGCTGCTCCTCCACATTGAAAGGAGTCAGTTGAGGTGGTATGGGCATCTGATTAGGATGCCTCCTGGACGTCTCCCACTTGAGGTGTTTCAGGCACGTCCCACTGGGAGGAGACTCCGGGGCAGACCCAGGACTCGGTGGAGAGACTATGTCTCCCAGCTAGTCTGGGAACCCCCTTGGTATCCCCTCTGAAGAGCTGGAGCAGGTGGCTGGGGAGAGGGAAGTCTGGGCTTCTCTGCTTGAACTGCTGCCTCCGCGACCCGGACCTCCGGAAAGCGGTAGAAGATGGATGGATGGAAATGTTCAGTTTAACTGTTCCAGCGAAGAAGAGGAGGAACACATGGCAATGTGGAGAGAAAACCATATAGAAGATCAAAAGTTTCCAAAGTATGGGAGGATTTTACCATCTATCCATCTTCTTCCACTTAATCCTTTTCGGGTCGTGGGGGGGGGGCTGGAGCCTATCCCAGCATCTTTGGGCGAGAGGCAGGGTACACCCTGGACAGATCGCCAGTCCATCGCAGGGCCAACACAGAGAGACAACCATTCACTCTCACAGTCATACCTAAGGACAATTTTAGAATCCCCAGTTTGATGCCAATTAACCTATAAAACAAGTTAAATGTAGACTGTAAAGCAGTGTTGTCATATCACAGCTGCACTACAGCGATGCATCCATTCCCTCCTCCCCTCTGTTCCTCCATCTCCGGCCACCTGTCGGCGGACTGCACCGGTAACGTTGGCACTTCTTATTTTCATTGAGCGACTCTTGTCAGCTTAAGACTCTTTTTAGTATTCTCTATTATTGTCACCATAATATCAGCCTTCATTCTGAACATTGGTGCAGCTCGGTAAATTAGAATATTATGATTTGTAATTTTAAAAAGATAACCATAATCATCACAAATAAATTTAAAACAGCTTTAGTATGTCACTGTATGTGTAGTGAAGGCTCACATTCCTGCACTGATATTTAAAATGGTTTTTCTTTTTGGGTTTTTTTTTTTTTAGACTGGAAGAAGTTCTTTTTTCATCTGAAGCCTAATATAACTTTTAAACTTCTAGGCCCAGCAAGGTTTCAAACAGGATGGGCTAGCTTGTTATTTTCTTTTTTTTTTAACTTTAATGGAGTTGAATATTACTCGTTTGTTTTTAATATGCTGTTAAAACAGCCTTTATGAAGCAGCAGAGTTGCTATTTGTTTTTTATTTTAACATCTATTTAATTGTGTTGCTACAAACACTTCTGATTAAGCTGTCAAGTTCAAGTTTCCAACTCATGTTTGATGGGTCATTATTTTACTTAGCTATGGGAACTTTTTATAATGGGCTACATCCATCTATAAACACACAGAATCTGTGTATGTGTGTTCCTAACATATCTCTCGAACCGTTGGTCAGACTGACCTCGGATTTTATAAGTGCTTTGCTGAGGTTACGACGGTGTGCATCCCTGAGTATGGAGTTGCTCAGTAAAAATATGTAATTTTTATCAATAAAAGTTTAGCCACCACTACATCTCATGCTCAGGCTTGGATAATACATGGCATTACGGCATCAGTAACTACAGCGCTCCGTGAACAAAACAAGGAAGCGAAAAGTGACAAATTTGACTAGGAAAAGATAATACTCAAGATTTAATGCTTAATGCTAACTCCCAGGCACAAAGTCACTGTACTAAAAGGCCAGGCCATTGAATGTGTGCAATCTTACAAATATCTTGGGACGATTACTGATAGTAATTTAAACTTTGAAGAGAACTGTGAAAGGGTGTGCAAAAAGGGTCAGCAACATCTGCATTAAGGAAACTCGCACACTTCCAAATTGACCGAACCATAATGTCAACGTTTTATCGGGCTTTTATTGAATCTGTTTTATCCTTTTCTTTAGTGTCATGGTTTGGTCAGATAAAACTGAAACGGAGGAAATCCTTGGATCAGGTAGTTAGATGGTCCAGTCGTTTGCTTGGTGAGTCACAGCTGAGCCTGACATCCCTGTACACCAGACAGGTACAGAGGATGGCTACCTCCATTTTAAATGATGACTCCCACCCTTTGCTCTACCACTTTCAGCTTCTTCCCTCCAGACGGAGGTTTGTTGTCCCAAAAAGTAAAACCCAGCGCTACAAAAACAGCTTTGTTCCTGCTGCTGTCTGAGTTGAACAAAGTGTAGCAATATATTGCACATAATTTAGTTATCTATTTATTTATTTTTATTTTATATTTATTTTTGTAGGTTTTTTATTTGGGTTTCAAATCTTTTATTGGGTTTTAGACTTTTGTTTTTAATCTCTTTGACTTAGTTTTTAACTTTTAATGTGACCCTTCTCTCTTATCTCTTTTTTTTTCTCTTATCTCTTTGTCTTGTGTCCTGATTGGTGGTTGAGTACTTTTACCGTGCTTATAGTCGGCTTCATGTGTGCCTGTGTTTGTGTTCATGTTGAATGTAATTGTGGTTTGTAAATATGTGTCTCTAAAAGGATGTCACCTGACTGCAAAACAAATCTACCTACGGGTACAAATAAAGTAACCTGAACCTGACCACACCATCAGGCATAGGCTTCATTGTTTGCATGGGCCAGGGAGCATTTACCCTGGACAAGGGACCAATGGGCTTCAGTACTGTTCTCTGATGAATGTCGATTCATGTTGAGCAGAAATAATGGCCGCCAACGATGTTGGAGATGTCAAGGAAAGCGCTATGCATCAGTCACTGTTGTCACCATATTACAGTCTGGGCAGGTGTGTCTAGTCAATACTACCTGAATAACACCATTAATCCAGTGAGTGTGCCCCCCTGTCATGAACAACCCATGCCTAATTTCATCTTCATGGCCGACAATACTCCAGCTCATTGAGGTCGCACCATTTGGGAATGGCCTGCTGGAGGCTGGGGTACCTCAAATGGAGTGATCTGCACTTTCTCCAGACCTGAATCCCATAGAAAAACCTATGGGATCAGCTGAGTTGCCGTGTAGAGGCTCGTAACCCTGCAACCCACAACCTCAATGACCTGAGGGCCGCCCTTCAAGAAGAGTGGGAATGCCATGCTCAGCAGACCAATAAGTTGACTTGGTGAACAGCATGAGACATTGTTGTCAAGCTGTAATTGATGCTCAAGGGCACATGACAAGTTATTGAGACACTGACATTTTTTTGTGGAAAGTTTTTTTCCACGTTTAAAAGTATTTAAATAAGCTCATGCTTCTCTCGGACAGCGACGCCAGCGAGACACTCTGTCAGCCGACTTGAAACCACGTGGGTGGCCACACTTCGAAATCCGGCAGCGGATGACAGTCAGGCGTGTTCGTGTGCGTGCTTGTGTAGCGTCATTCCTTCATATTTTTTTCTTCAATTTATATTTCCTTAGTGTGGTGACATACATTCAAGAGCGGCGGCGGCCCACCACGTGGAAATGTTACCGGAGGAAACCCTGCCTTTGACCTTTGAATCCTCAAGAAGGCATTTGTCCTTGCATGTGGGGGTTGTGGCAGTTTGTTTGTTTTTTTGAGTGGGGGGCGCTGGATTACGTGGATACTGACTTCACTCCGGATGCCTTTTCAGTGTGGTTTGCGTCTAGTTGAGCGTTTTTGCTGCCGTCATGTCTGTATCTTGTGTTTGTGGTGTTATCAGAATACTTATCAATCCCAGAGGGAAATTTCTGTTAGTCACTCACTGCCAAAAATAAAATATTAAAAATACACTAAGCATAACATAAAATTTAAAGATCGAGTAATGTGTATACAGACACAAAGTAATTATATAAATGTTAAAACTTTTAACTGTCCCAGGCGTCGTTTGGCACCATACCCCCTAGTGGTCAAGAGTGGTAAAGATTTTTTGTCAAGAAAATAGTTCAGATTTCCAAGGCTACAACTTGAAAGTTGCAAGAGATCATGGCTTACTGTCAATTAGAAAGATGTAGAATATGATCCAAATTTTCAGATAGAAATAAATTAACGCATCTAATTTGCATAATGTCACGGCAGCTATATAAATTACAGAACTCAGTCAAAAGTGGACTTTGGACATATTTACACAAAGAATGGTTCTGTTTTTTGACACCGTTTTTCTACAGGGGTATGTTGTTATCTTCAAAGTATATGAACCAGAAAATCGGTACAATGTAAAGAAACAAAAAAAAATTTGTTACTTACCATCGGCAAAGGGGCTCGCTGGCTGGGCG
This sequence comes from Pholidichthys leucotaenia, assembly GCA_020510985.1. Lineage (NCBI taxonomy): Eukaryota > Metazoa > Chordata > Actinopteri > Cichliformes > Pholidichthyidae > Pholidichthys > Pholidichthys leucotaenia. The sequence continues at coordinate 240,764,208 of CM035838.1, read as the reverse complement.
TGGGTCGCTCTGTTTTCGTCCATCGTGGTCATTATTTTGTGTTTTGTTGGTCATTTGTGCTCTTTCCCACATCTGCAAAGTCTTATGATTATCCCACGTTAATTTTGTTTGTATCCCGCAGCAATTTTTCATGTATGAAGCCGTTTATGTGACGATGCATGACGGCCATATTGGTCTTGTAAGCTCAGAGAAGGTTAAAGGAAGAATAATAATAAGGATTTCTTCTTCTTTGGTGTATTCTGTGTCAACCATGATTCCTCCAACGTGTGCCTGCCACCTTCTGAACTGGCAGATCAGTACAAATCCTCAGTAAAGCTGGGACGTCAGATCCAGTTAACAGGCCCAGTTGCTGCGCTGTGCCACTGGGGGCAGGTCACGGGGGGCTGGAGCCTATCCCAGCATCTTTGGGCGAGAGGCAGGGTACACCCTGGACAGATCGCCAGTCCATCGCAGGGCTAACACAGAGAGACAGACAACCATTCACTCTCACAGTCATATCTAAGGACAGTTAAAATGTTAATAAAACGATTTAATGATGTACTGCTGGCACTGTTATCATTATAGTGATGAATTGTAAAGTTTAACTGCCTCTCACCCAAAAGATGCTGGGCATAGGATCCGCCCCCACCCCTGACCTGAAAGGATTAAGTAAAGAAGATGGATGGATGGATAATTGCCATAGGCAAGAATGATTTCCTGTGATGTTCAGTGACAGATCTTGGTAGTATGAGTCTCTCACTGAACGTACTCCTGTAGGTGAGCAGTAGGTTGTGAAGAGGATGAGAACTGTCCAATATTGTCTTTATCTCGGACAGCATTCTCTTCTGCAGTCCAGTTTCACTTCCATAACCTGACTAGCTTTTGTGGATCAGTTTAAGTCTGTTGGTGTCGGAAGTCCAGTTTATTGTCAATATAAACACCCAAATATTTATAGTCCTCTACTGTCTCCACACAGGCCCCTTGGATGGAAACAGGAATCATTGATGTTCCTGTCATCCTGAAATCCACCACCAGTTCTTTTGTTTTTTTTTTCCACATTAAGCTGTAAATAAGATAAGATAAGATAAGATAAGCCTTTATTAGTCCCACAATGGGGAAATTCCAGGATTGCAACAGCAATAGGGATAGCAAACACTCAGAGCAACAATCAGAAGGCAAGAGAAACAACATCTAGCAAACATATGTCCATATTACTATAAATGTATATATATAGACACACAGTGCAGAGCATTATGGCTGGTGGATGTGCAGCAGAAAGTCTAAGCTCTCTCTCCGCGGATGCAGCGGGCCCAGCTGGAAGTCTTTGGGCATGATGGTGACCCCCCTTAGCGAAGAAGAGACACCAGGTGTGTCTCGCTGCGTCTCCTGCAGAGCCATGACGGCGAACTCAGGAAACGCAGGACGGTCTCTTGAAGTCCTGAGCGATCTCCCTCACCAGGCGCTGGTACGGGCAGCCTTACGGATGAGCAGCTCCGTGGATTTCTGGTAGCGGACGGATCTCTCTCAGAGCCACGGACCCTGTGACGGTCGAGGCCTCTTCACTCTGCCTGTGGCTAGCTGTCTCCTGGGGGGCTTCTTCCTCCAGTAGATTTTACGGGCGGTCTGCTTGGTTCTTGCCATCGCTCTTTATTATTCTGTCTTATATTTTCTTTCACGCCGCCTAAACTCCAGCCCGCACCCCGCTTCGTTTTCGCTACAGCTCCCGGTATGTCGAGTTTCCCATTAGCACCGGGCGGCGGCCCAAGTGCTAGCTAGCACTAGTCTCCTCCCCGCTGTAACGTCTCCCGCTGCAAACCGTGGCTCCGTCCGCCGACCCGGGAGACCCCCGGGGCGATCCGTGATATATATACAGAGTGAAAGGTGTTAGAAAGAAAGAAGGAAGATAAAAAAAAAAAAAAAAAAAAAAAGGCTAGTTGCAACAGGCAGCCGACTCGTGTGGCGCCAACCGGTCCCGGCAGAGCCGGAACCGGAAATGGTTCCGTTTACACCACAGAGTTGTCCACCACTGTCCTGTACTCCTCTTCATCACCCTCTTTGATAAACCCAACCACTGCAGAGTCATCAGAAAATTTCTAAAGATGATAGGTCTCTGTGCATTAGTTGAAGTCTGTGGTATAGAGGGTGAAGAGAAATGGGGAGAGGACAGTCCCCTGTGGAGACCAGCTGCTGCTGACCACCCTGTTTGACACATACTGTGGTCTGCCAGTTAGGTAATTTACAATCCAGGACACTAGGGGGAGCATCCACTTACATTGCTGTCAGCTTCTCTCCCAGTAAAGGGTGCAGGCGAGCATATACACAATTTCGTGGGTAGATAATCGCATCCTCAACTCCAAGTTGGGGCTGGTAGAAAAACTGATGGGGATCTAAAAGTGGTCCGACCATGGTTCGAAACTGATTCAGAAAGAGTCTGTCTGATATTTTCATGACATGTGATGTCAATGCCACAGGTCTTTCCTGGTGTTTTGCCTTCACTTTGTAGGTCTTGAGTGTGGCTTTAGTTTTGTTTTGTTTTTTCAGGCTCTTTGCTGTCCTTACATTTCTTGAATCTGGGTTGCTTTCTGCCTTGGAGCTTGATGGCACCATTGGCTGTTATGGTGGTCTGTGCCCGATCGCGGCTGAGCTCTTTGAGTGGATGTTAATCCATGTTTAACCATCTACCACTGACTGAGACAACAGAATCTAACCAGTTTAAAGATGAACTTTTATTCTGGTTTCTGTTTAAAAACTTGAATGGGTTTATCCACGCTTCATCATAAAACACCTCCTGTAGGAGCTGGAGGCTTTACTGTCCTCCTTTACTCATCTTCCCTTTCTTCACATACTCCATGGACATCCTCCCTTCCTCTCCTCAAATACTCCATGGACATCCCTCCTTTTCGTTAAACCCGCCTTTGTCCTCCTCTCCTTTCCTCAGATACTCCGTGGACATCCCCCTGGATAAGACGGTGGTGAACAAAGATGTCTTCAGAGATCCTGCTCTGAAACGGAAGGCCAGGAGGGAAGCTAAGGTCAAGTTTGAGGAGAGGTAAATTATTTTCTTGGACTTTCTAATGTTAAAATGATAAGGCATAAAAACAAAACCCTAGTTGGTGTTAACTCACTGATGTGACTCCTCCTGTTTAAATATTTGTTTTCACACATTTAATCTCTGGTTTTAGTGTCAGGTTTTGGTCTTAAACTGAATAATTAGATCAAGATTAAGACGAGTGTGTGGATTTTTTTTTAGAGCAAAAATGTTCTGTTTTTGGTTTTATCAGTCTGACCTGTGTGAAGTTTGGATTTTTGTCTGATTTACAGTGAAATGTTTGTGTTCTTCCGTTTCAGATACAAGACAGGAAAGAATAAATGGTTCTTCCAGAAGCTCCGATTCTAAATGACCTTGTTTCACTAATAAAAGTTTAAAAATCCATATTGCTGCTCCGTGGATTCTATTGTTTAATGTGGAGTCATGTGTGGGCAACGGGGGACTTTGTCATGGACATATACAGATTGAGATGGGTGTTGGTGATGTTTGCAGATTTAAAAATGCTCAGTAGCTGACTTCAGTAAACTTGTGTTTTAATGACGTCTGGTGGTCACATGGTGACCACTGCCTCCTCATTCACTCACTTTTATGAAGGTCGCTGATTGATTCCCTTCAATGAGGCTGCAGTTCACAGAGCCACCACCTTTAAAATGAACGTGTTGGTTTTATGGTCATTGTTCAGTAGAAATTATCCCAAATAAAATATTTAGTCTTAAAGGAGAATTGACAAAGTTCAGACAATTTTGGATCATGGTTCTGACTAAAATATGAATTGCAAGAATAAAATGGATTTATCTAGGTGAGACTGGAAGAGGTGGGGCTAGGTGACATGGAATAAAAGTTATTTTAAATTTGTATATACAGTATATTTTTTTAAGCTACAAGATATGAGGAATAATTGAAAATAAAATTTATGTTTTTATGATTTATTTATAGTTAGGTCCATATATATATTTGGACACTGACACAAGTTTTGTTATTTTAGCTGTTTTCCAAAACACATTTAAGATGGTTGTATAATCAATATAGGTTTAAAGTGCAGACTCCATTCGACTCCATCCGCGGGTTTCCGTCTCTTGAGCGCGGCGTACAATGGCTGCATGAGCTGAGCTGCGCGGGGGAGGAAACTGGTATAAAAGTTAACATCCCCAAAAATTCCTGCAGCGCCCTGACCGTCTGAGGCCGGGGAAAGTTCGCCACAGCGCGCACTTTGTCGGGCAAGGGTATCGCTCCCTCCGGTGAGACGCGTTGCCCCAAAAAATCAATCCCCGTCACGCCGAACTGGCACTTCACCGGGTTGATTATTAACCCGTGCTCCTCCAACCTCTGGAAAACTGTCCTGAGGTGGGTTACGTGTTTGTCTACCGACACACTGGCTACCAGGATATCATCCAGGGAGACGAACACAAACAGGAGATCGCGCAGCACCGCGTCCATCATGCGCTGGAACGTCTGTGCCGCTCCTTTTAATCTGAATGGCATGCGCAGAAACTCGAACAAGCCGAACGGAGTTATTACCGCTGTTTTGGGTATGTCCTCCGCGCGCGCTGGGACCTGGTGGTAACCGCAGACCAGGTCTATTTTAGAAAAAATGCGTGCTCCAGCGGTGAACGGAAAAATCCTGAATGTGGGGAATCGGGTAGCGGTCGTGTGCTGTGGCGTTATTCAATCTGCGGAAATCGCCGCACGGTCGCCACGACCCCTCAGCCTTAGGGACCATGTGTAGCGGGGATGCCCATGGGCTGTTCGATCGCCTGATGATGCCCAACCTTTCCAGGTTGGCAAACTCCTCGCACGCTATGGCCAGTTTAGCTGCGTCCAAGCACCGAGGTCGTGTGAAAACAGGCGGCTCGGTGGTGGTGATAGTGTTCCACCCCGTGTTTAGCGATGGCCGCCGAAAACGTCGGGACTGTGAGGGCTGGAAACTGAGTGAGCAGTGTGTGGAACTTACTGCCTGGAGCTGTGACGTTGGCTTGTGTTAGTGGCCAACGTCAGTGTTCTCTCACCGAACGTCTTAATCTCCGAGCCGTTTACTGCCACCATTCCGGGGCCGCTAGGTCCTGCCAGCCGGTCAGGGTAGAACGGCAGGATGACGCTCTTCTGGGCTCCAGTGTCGACGAGGAAGCGTCTCCCCGAGCGCGAGTCCGTCACATAGAGCAGCTTGTTCTCTTCACCGGCGATGGCAGCTCCTACCGACTGCCGGCCTTGGCGTTTCCCGAACGCTTGAAGTGGCACGGTGGCGCGCATCTGCGCTCGTTCCCTCCGAAGCGGCGGTGGTAGAAGCAGAGCGTGTCTTTCTGGCGCTCCTTGGCCCCCGTTGCCGCTACCGTCGGTGGCTCCTCGCCTCCTCTGGTCATCTCGCTGGGCTCCGCTGCTGCCGCGTTGACTGTGATCGCCCTGGTGGTGATGATCCGGTCTGCCTCCTGGGCTAGCGCGCGGTAGTCTTGCGCGGCCAGCAATGGCGAATTGGCCAGAACCGCTCTTGCTTCTGTTGGCAGGTTCCAGAGGAAAAGGTGGGCAAACAGAAAGTGCCCGTCGCCCATGCCCATCAACACCAGCATCTTCTCCATCAGGTCTACAGCCGACCCATCTCCTAACTCGGTCCGCGCCAGGAGCCTCTCCGCTCTCTCACATTCCGAGAGCGTGTATCGCCGGATGAGGGCAGCCTTGAGCGCCTCATATTTGCTGCTGGCTGGTGGCTGATCGAGCAGGCTCACTACCTGCTGGGCTGTGCGGGAGTCCAGCGCTGCTACCACATGGTAGAACTTGGTGTCGTCTGTTGTTACTCCCCGGAGGGCGAACTGGGCCCCGGTGTGGTGGAACCAAGAGCGCGGGTTGTGCTGCCAGAAATCCGGTAGCTTGACTGAAACTGCACACGCGTGGCTGGGGGTTCCAGTCCTGGCTGTCTGCGGGTTGGCTTCAGTGTCTCTGGGGCTTCCCGACTGGGCCGGCTCCGGGGTTCTTGCCTCGTGTTCCATAATACGTCTTGGGTCACCGGTGTGGAGTGTGTAAATGAAGAGGCATATTCATTTCAGACAATTTATTACACACTCACATCTCACAAGCAAAGAACAGACTGACTGGTCACATCAAGCATTCCTCTCTCTATATCAAGTCACACTTCACAAGGTTCAAGGCACTTCCTCCAACACAGCATGACATCTACACTACACTTCATTCAACCCCCTCTCACCCACTTGGGCATTGTTCTCCCATGTGTATTCATTGTCTCTAAGGTGTGAAATAACCTGAGGCCCACGCTACAGACATTCTTAAGCTCTGTAACCACTGATCGTTTGTGAAGCTGTGTTGACATCAGTGACAGGCTGTGTTGAACGCCAGACCGACCGTTTGAAGCGGTAATTTTCCCACAACAGAGCCATCTGAAACACACACACACACACACAGCATACATATTTTAGTACCTAACAGCGATAACTTGCAAACATTACAGTGTAGTACGACGTACTTATAGCAAACTAGCATTAGCAACCATTAGCTTACCGTCATATATGATCGAGTTTGTATCCTCACGTCTTCAGCTCTCCTAGAAGCTGCAGTACTATTCGAGTGTTCCGTCTCGCTGCCTGTACCCTTGTCTGGCGGTCCTTTTTGGCATTTACGGTGACAAAAAGCCACAGACTGAGGAGTCGCCTTGTACAGCCACCATGTTATATTTTGCTTGGGTCGCGTGTTTTACGTCACGGGAGTGTGGCGCCGCCTTGCTGTAAAAAATCCCACCCACCCCAGCTGCAATGGAAACACAACCGAGGCCGAAACGAGTAAAGTCGAGTTGAGTAAGGCCGACTGGGGCTAGTGGAAAAGGGCCAATAGTCTCTCCAGCGACTCCTGGGTCTGCTCATGGGTCTCCTCCCAGTGGGATGTGCCCGAAACACCTCAAGTGGGAGGCATCCTGATCAGATGCCCAAACCACAACTGGCGCCTTTCAGTGTGAAGGAGTAGCGGTTCTACTCAGCCTCTCATGGGTGACTGAGTTCCTCACCCTATCTCTAAGGGTGAGTCCAGCAATCCTACAAAGAAAGCTCATTTCAGCTGCTTGTATCCGTGATCTCATTCTTTCAGTCATTACTCAAAGCTCGTGACCATAGGTGAGGGTAGGAACGTAGACTGACCGGTAAATCGACAGCTTTGCCTTAAGAGCGTAGAAATCCTGTCCATAAAAATGATCATGATCGGTGACAAAGCGCAGCCCTGGCAGAGTCCAACTTTCACTGGGAATGAGTCCGACCGAGTGTTGGCAATACGAACCAAACTCTCACAGCGGTCGTATAGAGACCGGATAGCTCATAACAACAAGCCTGATACCCCATACTCCCGACGCACCCCACCACAAAAAAACCTGAAGGGACGTAGTCGAATGCCTTCTCCAAGTACACAAAACACATGTAAGCTGGTTGAGCAAACTCCCACGAACCTTCGAGGATTCTCGAGAGGGTAAAGAGTTGGTCCGATGTGCCGCAGCCAGGAAGAAAACCACATTGCTCACCTGAATCCAAGGTTCAACCAACGGCCAGACTTTCCTCTCCAGTACCTTGGCATAGACCTTCCCAGGGAGGCTGAGGAGTGGTGATCCCTCTAAAGTTGGAGCACACCCTCCAGTCCCCTGTCTTGAAGAGAGGAACCACCATCCTGGTTTGCCATGCCAAAGGTATGGCAAACCAGGGTGGTGGTTCTTCTTCCAACATTGTGTGGAAGTCCCCGACTTCCACACAATGTTGCAGAGGTGTGTCAACCATGACAGCCCTACAACATCAAGGGCCTTAAGGTACTCAGGGCGAATCTCATCCACCCCTGGGGCCCGGCCACCAAGGAGCTTTTTAACCACCTTGGGCAACCTCAGCCCCTGTGATGGGCGAGTTGTCCCCCTCGTCCACAAGCTCTGCTTCCTCTGTGAAAGGCTTGTCAGTGGGATTGAGGAGATCCATCAGTTCTTTTGAAGAAGACTTGCTGAAGCAAGACTGGACAAAAGTCTATGTATCAGATGTAAATGAAGCCTATGACACATTTATAAACATTGTAACCACTCTATCAAAAAAAATTGTCCATTAGTAAAGAAAAAGCTTAAACATAAATTTGCCGATAAGCCATGGTTAACCAAAGGATTACAAAAGGCGTGTAAAAAGAAAAATTTATTATATAAAGCTCATACCTGTCAAGGCATACCTCATGCCTCCCTTATTGGGGGGGCCTTCACACCTGTACTGACCTCATGCCTCCCTTATTGGGGGGGCTTTCACGCCTGTACTGAGTACTTAAAAACTATTTATCAGCAGATGAAAGAAAACTGAAGCAAAAAAAACAAACAAAAACCAAACAAACAGCAACTGCAACATGAACTATTTCAAATTCATTTATGCTGCCAATGCTGAAACAAAAGCAGAATGGATTTTTGTTTCATAAGTATCAGAAATAATTCTCTTTGAAATTGTGTTAATAATAACAATGAAAATATCAATCTTATTCAGCCCTTTCAATATAATGCTATACATTCAGATGTACATTCTGCTGGGGGTTTCTTCCTGTTAAAAAGGAGTTTTTCCTCTCCACCGTCACCAAGTGCTTGGTCACAGGGGTCTTTCTGCAACTGTGGGGGTTCCCCCTACAGTTGATAGTGCTATGAGATGACTGTTGTTGTGAAATGGCGCTATATAAATAAAGCTGAATTGAATTGAATTGAATGTAAAGCAAAGTTCCAAGATACAAAATAACAGTACACTATAGGGGATTTGGGCTACCTCTAAGCATGTTTGTTAAGATTTTAAAGCTTTTTTTTTTTTGTTTAGGTAATATTTGAAGGTGAATAATACTGCCCATACCTGAAAACATTTGGAGATTTCTCCTTCAGTCTGGAAAGGTCTCGACCCACCATCGTGTTGCAATTGTCTGAACCAAAGCCCACAACATTCTGCCATGGAATATTGTGCAATCTAAAATAAATAAATTGTGACGGTGAAGGAGAACGGTGATGTCCAGTCCCTCGATATCCCTTTTCTTCAAGCTTTGTTTACTTCGCCGGTGGCGCGCTGCAAGAAGCCATTTTGAAACTCACAAAAACACTACTTAGGTGCACTTGTGGAGGATTGAAATAAGTGCAGGCGGACGCTGAGCGCACTGCCAGCCCTGTACGCTATGGGGGTCACACACGAGATGTTCCTCCACACTCTCAATAATTTTTTTTCCTGTATATTTTTCTTTTTGGCGTACAGAAATGGCAATACGCCCGTATTTGCTAAAATTGCATTTTCCCTGTATTAAAATACGGCGAAATCGTATCACTTGACAGGTATGTAAAGCTTTTCTAAAGAAAAGGACAAAAGAAGCAGAGCAGCGGTATAAAACATACAAAAATAAGTTAACATATACAGTATAATAAGATGTAGTAAAAGAGACTTATTACAGTAAAGAACTGGAGAAAAACAGAATATTAAAAATACATGGACAATACTTAACAATATTCTTGGAAATAAATACAAGCTACCCAACCAATTTTTCAAAAAATAATAAAATGACTGAGTGTGAATGCAGCTTCACCTGCTGATGAATTTAATAACTTTTTTGTTAACATTGGTCCTAATTTGGCTCGAGAAATACCCATTACGGCACCCACAGGTGATACAATAAGCAAAAACACTGCTATAAAAGACTTCATTTTCATAAAGAACACAGACGAGAGAGAGGTCATTGAAATTGTTAAATCGTTTAAAAGTAAAACATCTACGGACTGTGATGGTATTGACATGCTCTTAGTCAAAACTATTATTGAATGCTTAGTGAAACCACTGACATATATCTGTAACCTGTCTCTCCAAACAGGTATATTTCCCAATGCAATGAAAATAGCTAAAGTAATTCCGATATACAAGATGGGTGACAGAGGGGAACTTTCAAACTATAGACCAATTTCACTATTGCCGCAATTTTCCAAGACACTTGAAAAAATATTCTATTGTGGAGTGTGTGAAATAAGAGGCCGACTCATGGCACACAGTTTATTACACACTTCACATCTCTCAAGCACAGAACAGACTGACTCATTTCAGCAGGCACTCTCTTTTTATCCCAAATCTCTCCTCAAAAGTTTCATGGCATTTCTCCACACACAACATGACATTTGCATTACACTGCATTCAACCCCCTACGTCCTTGACTCCTTCCTGCTATCTCGCCAGGAACCTCCTGAGCATTGTTCTCCCATGCTTATCCACTGTCTCTTGTCTGAGATGCTAAATAATCTGACTCTCCCAAGGTGCTATAGTATGAGAGAATTGACAACTTCATGCTGAAGAATAATTTATTGTGTGAGCAGCAATATGGGTTCAGACACAAGAGGACAACTGCATTTGCTCTAATGGAATTTATAGAAAAAATATCAACTGCCATTGAAAATAGAGTATTCAGTTGGGGTATTCAGGGATGAGAATCCTCCGCAGATCCGCGGAATTCCTCGGATTTGATCATGTCTAGGGTCATTCTCGTGAATTGTCTAAATTCGAGGAGAAAATTTTAGGGGGGGCGGGGGGTGAGGTCTGTTATGAGCGGCGAGTCGTATTTTCAATCGGCTGCTAAAATCCACCACGCAGAACGCGCAACCCAGCGAGATCAGTAATGTAATGTAACAGGGCCACTGATTAGTTAATTTCCTTCCACACCATGTTGGTGTATAGGGCGGCGCCTATCTCCCTTTCTAGGCCACTGATTGGCTGATAGTTATTGAAGCAACCAATCGGCGATTTTGTTATTCCTTTGTCATATCCAACACGCGGAGCGAAATGCAAATGGCGCACAGTTCAATCAACCGAGTTTTCCCGATTTCGTGAAAATGGTGAACCTAAAACTCACGAAAGACAACAAAGGAAGAATTTTAGAAATTGACAAAGGGATAAGGAACAAGTTTCGTTGGGAATGGCTCGAAAAAACTGTGTCAATGACTGTAAAGATCGGTAAAAATACCGAAGTTGTGGTTGAAAAAATGGCCGACTTCATAGCGAAATGCGAAGTACCAGGGAAAGCCCAGTGTGTTTATTGCAACGATTTCTTGAGTTATGGATCTCGTGGTTGTGTTGCCTTAGCTCAGGGGTGTCAAACTCATTCCATGGAGGGCCAAGACCCTGCATGTTTTGCTTCTACCCAGTGTCTTCAGCAGGTGTTTTCACTGATCAGCAATCAGTGGGAAGAAATTCAGTGAAATCACCTGCTGAAGACACTGGGTGGAGGTAAAACCTGCAGGGTCTTGGCCCTCCATGGAATGAGTTTGACACCTGTGCCTTAGTTGAACACTGTTAAAAACAGAAACATCTCAAAATTGTGGCAACAAGGAGATCGAACTACTCGCTCGTGCTGCGTTCAAAATGGATCGATGGACACGGTCAAATTCAGATGCCAGTCAATCAAAGTTCATCACAATCGGCCCCGATTACAGCAATTAGTGATCGGAAGACACATTCCGAGGTAAGATTTTTTTCTCGTTATAAGTAATGTACTTGAGAATTTTCGTGTAATGAATTTGTTATGAAATAGCATGTGTAAGTTGTGACGTCATGCCTGTTTTGAAACACTAATTGCATTTGAATGCTGATAATTGATAATAGATAAATTGTGGGAATGACGAGACAGAGTTCTCTTTCAAGTCAGCTTTATTCACATCACCAACATCTCAAAGAAGAAAGAGACCAACACAGGAAACTCTTGTCCTTAAATACCAGGACTCTTACAGTTCACAAGTCACATGTCTCACAGACCACGTTGCATTAAAATTCACAGTAACAATGCATCTCCTCTTTAATCCTTTAATTACTCCCCCACAGTCTCAAGCCTTGCATACCAAAGCTAACCTTGCAGCTTCCTGTAATTTCCAAGGAAGCTCTGCCTTTGTTCTGATCTAAAATGTGAGTCACAAAGCAGGTCACATATGTGTGTCCACCACACAAAGCCCCCCCAACATTTTAGAACAAACAAGAGAATAACAACATGCATGCCGTGATAGTATCAATGCACATCAGTCCACATGCTGTCTAGGCTTCAGTCTCCTGCCGTATCTGCTGTAGCTGGGATTCAACGTCTCTGCGGCGCCGTCACACTGGGGGTTTGTCGTCTGGTGTTGAAAACCTTTTATCAGTCCCTGCGGGTGTTCTGGGGAAACATTACTCTGTGAAGCCCCCCGCGGGGGTCTACCTCACCGCGGGGCCCTTGCCAACAGCACTTGCTCGTCTGCCACCACAAAAGTGGGTTTGAGTCTGTTTATGCCAACGTTCTCTTTCCTACCCTCCAAATCTAGCAAAAACTGCTTGTCCCCTGTTTCTAGCACTCTGAACGGTCCGTCATAAGGCGGTCGCAGCGGGGTTAAATGCGCATCGTGTCTGACAAAAACAAACTCTGCGTTCTTCAAAGTTTTAGGCACAAAAACACGCGGAAAACTGTGGTGCGCGGGGCCGGGCAGCGTGCTTGATTCTATGTTACTCCGCAACAGCTGAGACGGGGAGGCGTCTGGCACAGGGTTATCTGGGAGAAACTCCCCGGGCAGCCGGAGTGGCTGCGCAAACACGAGCTCCACTGGGGAGGCTTCTAAGTCCTCTTTAGGCGCAGAACGCAACCCCAATAACACCCCCGGTAACTTGTCTACCCAATTTGCATCCGTCAGTGACGCTCCTGAGAGCTGCTTTCAATGACCTATGAAAACGTTCGCATAACCCGTTAGCCTGCGGATTGTACGCGGTTGTGCAGTGAATTGTGACACCCAGGCTGCGGGCCATTGTCGACCAAAGCTCGGACACAAATTGAGGGCCTCTGTCGGACGTAATGTCCGACGGAACACCAAAGCGCGCCACCCAAGCTGTTAAAAACGCGCACGCCACCTCCTCGGCTGTGGTTGATGCCAGCGGGACAACTTCAGGCCAGCGTGTGGTGCGGTCCACCATTGTCAGAAGGTGTGTGTACCCTTGTGATGGCGGGAGGGGGCCCACGAGGTCCACATGAACGTGATCGAACCTCTTGGCCGGAATGTGAAACAGCTCCAAAGGAGCCCTCCTGTGCCTGTGTACTTTGGCTCTTTGACACGCTGTGCAGGCTGCTGCCCACTCTTTAACTTGTTTGCGAAGGCTCGGCCACACAAATTTCTCTCCTACCATTTTGACCGACGCGCGCACCCCGGGGTGCACCAAAGAATGAATCGAGTCAAAAACGCGGCGGCGCCACGCGGCCGCTACTACTGGACGCAGTCGTCCAGTGGAGACATCGCAGATTAGGGGGGGCATACCGTCTTGCAGCACCCTGCTCTCCAGCCTTAACCCTGTTGGTCCAGACTGAAGCGCGCGCACATCCCGCGGACACTAACCTGCTCGCGGCCTATGGCTGCGTAATCTACTCCTACGCTGACTGGGGCCGGCCACGGCGCATGAGAGGCAATCTGCCACTAACATTGAGTTTGCCCGCCACATGCTGAATATCAGTGGTAAACTCTGATATCGCGGCCAGCTGTCTCTGCATGCGGCCTGACCCACAGTTCGTGAAACCTTGGCCATCGCGAACGTTAGCAGTTTGTGGTCAACGAAACGCGGTGAAAGAGCGTCCTTCTATAGCCAGAACTGAAAGTGGCGGATGGCCAAATGGAGAGCCAGCAGCTCCCTGTCCGAACGCGCTGTATTTACGTTCGCTATCGCGCAAGGGTCCTGCTGAAAAGGCGAGGGGCTGCCAAACCCCGGCTACATGTTGCTCCACGACCGCCTACCTATGGCCACATCTGATGCGTCAGTGGTGAGCGCTATGCGGGCCGTTGGGTCTGGGTGTACCAACAACCGCAGCCTTCGCCCAAGGCTGCTTTCACCCTCCGAGAACGCTTGCTCCCGCTCCAGGGACCACTCGACCTTATCCGCGGGGTTTCTTTTTTTTGAGCGCAGCATACAGCAGCTGCATGAGTTGCGCCGCGCGGTGGAGAAAACGGTTATAAAAATTCACCATTCCCAAAAACTCCTGCAACGCCCTGACCATCTGCGGCCGGGGAAAATCTGCCACCGGAGTGCACTTTGTCAGGAAGCGGAACTGCTCCTTCGGGGGGAGATGGGGTGTCCTAAAAAATTCGATCTGCGGCACACCCCGAACTGACACTTCGCTGGGTTGATTATTAACCCGTGATCTCCCAACCTTCGAAAACTGTGGCCAGGTGTTTTTGTGTTCGTCTTCGGATGCGCTGGCTACTAAAATATCGTCCAAGTAGACTAACACGAAAGGGAGATCGCGAAGCACCGCGTCCATCATGCGTTGGAACGTCTGAGCAGCCCCTTTAAGTCCAAATGGCATGCGTAAAAACTCGAATAGGCCAAACAGAGTTATTACCGCTGTTTTGGGTATGTCCTCAGCGCGCACTGGGACTTGGTGGTAACCGCGGACCAAGTCTATTTTAGAAAAAACGCGCGCCCCTGCCAAATGAACGGAAAAATCTTGGATTTGCAGGATTGGGTAGTGGTCATGCGCTGTAGCGTTGTTTAACCTGCGGAAATTCCCGCAAGGTCGCCATGATCCGTCAGCTTTCGGGACCATGTGTAGCGGGGAAGCCCACAGACTGTTTGAACGCCTGATAATGCCCATCCTCTCCAGGTTGGCGAACTCCTCGCGCGCTATGGCCAGTTTAACTGCGTCCAAGCGCCGAGCTTTTGCAAAAACGGGCGGTCCGGTAGTGGTAATAAAATGCTCCACCCCGCGTTTAGCGACTGTTGCCGAAAATGTGGGGACCGTGAGTGCTGGGAACTGAGTGAGCAGTGTGTGGAACTTACCGCTTGCAGCTGTGACGTTGGCTTGTGCTGTTGGCGGGGCCACTCACGCTGTACAGGGAATAGAATCAAAAGAAAGTGCATTAACCAGGCGCCTGTTAGCGAGCTCAACCAACAAACCATGTGAGCACAAAAAATCATCCCCCAACATATTGAAATTCACTGCTGCTACAACAAAAGCCCACTCAAATGTACGGTCGCGTAGAGACAGAAGCAGAGTCTTCTCACCAAAGGTCTTAATCTCCGAGCCGTTCGCTGCTGTCACCCGGGACTCTGGAGCCTGCTAGTCTGTCCGCGTAGGAAGGTGTGATGAAACTCAACTGGGAGCCTGTGTCCACGATGAACTGCCTCCCCGAGCGTGCGTCCAGCAAGTAGAGCAGCTTGTTCTCCTCCCCGAGGGCCGCGGCTGCTACCGACCCCTGGTCTTGGCGTTTCCCGAATGCCCAAACTGGCACGGTGGTACACATTTGCGTGCCCTCTCTGCGAAGCGGCGATGGTAGAAACAAAGGACGTCTGATCCGCGTTCCCTGGCCCCTGCCGCCGGCGTCGTCGGTGAGTCTGGTACCGCTGCCTCTGGCCCCCTGTCATCTCCGGTCGTCGCGCCGAGTTCCGCTGCAGCGGCCATGGCCGCGCGCCGCTTGGTGGCGTTGACAATCCGCTGCTCCTCTCGGCCCAGCGTGCGGTAGTCCCGTTGGGCCAACAGTGGCGAACTGGCCAGAGTCGCTCTCGCTGCTGACGGTAGAGTCCTGAGGAAGAGGTGGGTGAAAATGAAGTGATCATCGTCAGAGTCTTTCAACCTCAACAACTTCTCCATCAGGTTCGCGGGCATGTCATTTTCCAACTCCGTCAGCGCCAGGAGCCTCTCTGCTCGCTCCTCCGCCGAGGGGGTGAATTGCTGGATGAGTGCAGCCTTCAACGTGCTGTATTTGTCGCTGTCCGGCGGCCGGTTGATCAGGCTCTCCACATGCTGGGCCGTGTTGTTGTCCAGCTTTGCGACTACGTGGTAGAATTTTGTGGCGTCTACCAATATCGCCCCGAGGTTGAACTGCGCCTCAATCGCGTTGAACCAGGAGCGCAGATTGTTCTGCCAGAAGTCCGGTAGCTGGACTGTAGTGGCATTCGCTTGGCTGGGGGCTCCTGACGAGGCTGGCCCGGGGGAATTCTCCTCTTGCATGATACGTCTTGGGTCACCAGTGTGGGAATGTGGGAATGACGAGACAGAGTTCTCTCTCAAGTCAGCTTTATTCACATCACCAACATCTCAAAGAAGAAAGAGACCAACACAGGAAACTCTCGTCCTTAAATACCAGGACTCTTACAGTTCACAAGTCACATGTCTCACAGACCACGTTGCATTAAAATTCACAGTAACAATGCATCTCCTCTTTAATCCTTTAATTACTCCCCCACAGTCTCAAGCCTTGCATACCAAAGCTAACCTCCTTGCAGCTTCCTGTAATTTCCAAGGAAGCTCTACCTTTGTTCTGATCTAAAATGTGAGTCACAAAGCAGGTCACATATGTGTGTCCACCACAAAATGTTATTACATATTTTCTCACAATTTGAAATGCAATCTAAGAATTTTGAATATAATTTATCATTTTTTGTTTCACTAGGAGGTGTTACATAATGCATGTGTAAGTTTTTTTGTCGTGGTGATGGGTTGCCTTTCCTAAGATATCTTTGCTTTTATTAGTAAACATAATTTCTTTATGGTCATTGCATAAAAATATTAAACATCTTTTAGGTTTTACTTACTTTCTTAGATTATCTTTCAAATATTAAAATATACTAATATGCAACTTTTTTATATTCCTAGTAACACTAACAAATGCACACATTAATAAATCAAAATGTTTGCAGAATGTCAGTATATTTTAATAAATGGGTGATGGACTTGGTGATGGAATTTTGTTAATATTTATAATTTATTTTACTTGGTTAAATTATTTTGTCTGTTCTAGAACTATGTAAATGTAATTCTGTGTCAGTTCTAAACATATTAAATAGTAGTTAAAATATAATTTAGTATTATTACATCAACATACCATTCAGATATAAATTTACACGTGATGCAACAGCAGATTGAAAAGGTAAACTATAAATGCATTTGTACTTACTTCTAACTTTAAATATAAGTCCACATTTGAGCATTCTAAAACACCAGACTTCGTTAGCTTATGGGGGGCGTTGCCCCCCAGACCCCCCACCAAGGCTCCGCCTTGGATCCAGCCTGCGTCCCCCAACACCCCCAGCTTAGTTTCCTCTTTTTTTCCCAAACCCCATTCTCATCCCTGGGTATTCCTGGATCTTAAAAAAGCGTTTGATACAGTGGATCATAATTTATTATTAAAGAAACTACAAAATTGTGGTATTAGGGGAGTAGCACTGTCCTGGTTATGTAGTTACTTAAAAGAATAGATATCAGTGTGTATGTGTTGGTAACACAAACTCACAGTTACTGAAGGTTACTTGTGGAGTCCCACAGGGTTCAGTTTTGGGGCCATTGTTATTCAATATGGAATATGGGTGGGCAATATAAGCTGCGGCTTCAGCCATCACCCATTCCAGATAACTCACGTGGAATTGTATAGAAGAAGGAGTCTTTGTCTAATTTGACCTTGTTGTTATATTATAGTTTCTTTTAACCTGTACTGTACTATCCGAAATAAAAAAATAAATAAATTCATTCATTCATTCATTCAATATGTATATAAATGATATATGTAAAGTTTCAGAAAAAATGGATTTAATATTGTTTGCCGATGACACTAATTTATTATGCAGTGGAAGCAATTTGGAACAACTTTTGGATACACTCGGAAAGGAATTAGGAATGCTTAAACTGTGGTTTGATTCAAACAAATTAACACTCAATTTAAGTAAGACAAAATTTATAGTTTTTAACAACCATCACAACTTAGTATCTAAACTCAGTGTAAATGGTGTAGAGATTGAAAGGGTATCCGAAACTAAATTTCTTGGTGTAATAATTGATAATAAACTGTGTTGGAAGTCACATATTAATTATATTAAAGGTAAAATATCCAAATCAATTGCAATACTACACAGAGTGAAATATTTACTGAATCAACCCACACTATATACCTTATATCATTCATTAATACTCCCATACATGACATTGTACTGAAGTATGGGGAAATACATATAAAACAAACATATATCCAGTCTTTATGCTTCAGAAGAGAGCTATTAGAATAATAAACAAAGCTGCTTACAGAGAACCAACAAACCCACTTTTTCTTAAATTAAAAGCTCTCAAGTTGAAAGATCTGGTTGACTTTAAAACTGCAGTAATAATGTTTAAAGTGAAGAATCTATCACTGCCCGCAGATATCTAAAAGCTGTTCCAAATAAGGGAGAAACAATATCATTTCAGAGGAACATGTATATTTCAAAAACCTTCAGTGAGAACCACCACCAAGCAACACTGTTTCAGTGCAAGGAGTCAGATTATGGAACGATTTTGGACCCGAATTAAAATCATGTACAACGCTTGGACAATTTAAACAAAAACTAAAGGAAGAAATACTCCAAACATATATACAAGATGACATATAAAATCACATAAGGATTGCCATATCCAGTCTGCGCTGTGTTGTTGCTTAGTTTTTTTTGTCACATTTTGTCTTCGCTTTGTTCTGAATTGTAATCGCGCTTGTTTGTTTTCTTTTGAATTCTTGGATGGAATATGGGTGGGCAATATAAGCTGTGTCTTCAGCCATCACCCATTTCGGATAACTTATGTTGAACTGTATAATCAGAGGAGTTATTGTCTAATTTGACCTTGTTGGATTTTCTTTCCCCCTTTGTTATATTATTCTGTTTCTTTTAATCTGTACTTTTAATCTATCCAAAATAAAGATTGATTGATTGATATCCCCAGTCGAAGTCAGCAGCGTCCCATCTGCACCATACACAGTGTGGGCAGGGAGCTGCTTCCCCCTCTTGAGCCGCCAGGCAGTTTGCCAGAATCTCTTCGAGGCCGACCGAAAGTCTTGTTCCATGGCCTCACCGAACTCCTCCCACACCCAAGTTTTTGCTTCAGCAACCACACAAGCTGCACTTTGCTTGGCCTGCTGGTACACCTCAGCTGCTTCGGGAGTCCCACAAGCCAACCAAGCTCAGTAGGACTCCTTCTTCAACTTAATGGCCCCCCTCACCACTGGTGTCCACAACTTGGTTTGGGGGTTGCCACCACGAGATCCACCGACGATCTTGCGGCCACAGCTCTGGGTAGCTGCTTCAACAATGGAGGTGGAGAACTTGGCCCATTCAGACTTCATGTCTCCAGATTCCCTTGGAATGTGGTCGAAGTTCATCCGGAAGTGGAAGTTGAAGACCTCCTGGACAGAGGCCTCAGCCAGACGTTCCCAGCACACTCTAACAATATGTTTGGGTCTACCAGGTCTGAATGGCATCCTCCCCTGCCATCGGCTCCAACTCACCACCAGGTGGTGATCATTTGACAGCGCTACACCTGTCTTTACCTGAGTGTCCAAGATATTTGGTCACAGGTCTGATGACTCAAGCCCCTCTCCAGGGGGCTTGAGCAATATACGTATATACAGTGCATCCGGAAAGTATTCACAATGCTTCACTTTTTCCACATTTTGTTATGTTACAGCCTTATTCCAAAATGGATTAAATTCATTTTTTTCCTCAAAATTCTACACACAATACCCCATAATGACAATGTGAAAAAAGTTTGAGATTTTTGAAAATTTATTAAAAATAAAAAACTAAGAAATCACATGTACAGTACACAAGTGTTCACAGCCTTTGCTCAATACTTTGTTGATGCACCTTTGGCAGAAATTACAGCCTCAAGTTTTTTTGAATATGATGCCACAAGCTTGGCACACCTATCTTTGGGCAGTTTCACCCAATCCTCTTTGCAGCACCTCTCAAGCTCCATCAGGTTGGATGGGAAGCATCAGTACACAGCCATTTTCAGATCTCTCCAGAGATGTTCAATTGGATTCAAGTCTGGTCTCTGGCTGGGCCACTCAAGGACATTCACAGAGCTGTCCTGAAGCCACTCCTTCGATATCTTGGCTGTGTGCTGAGGGTTGTCCTACTGAAAGATGAACCATCGCCCCAGTCTGAGGTCAAGAGTGCTCCGGAGCAGGTTTTCATTCAGGATTTCTCTGTACATTGCTGCATTCATCTTTCCTCCTATCCTGACTAGTCTCCCAGTTCATGCTGCTGAAAAACATCCCCACAGCATGATGCTGCAACCACCATTGGCATGGCTATGAGCAGTGCCTGGTTTCCTCCAAACATGACGTCTGGCATTCACACCAAAGACTTCAGTCTTTGTCTCATTAGACCAGAGAATTTTGTTTCTCATGATCTGAGAGTCCTTCAGGTGCTTTTTGACAAACTCCAGGCGGGCTGTCATGTGCCTTTTAATAAGGAGTGGCTTCCGTCTGGCCACTCTACCATACAGGCCTGATTGGTGGGTTGCTGCAGAGATGGTTGTCCTCCTGGAAGGTTCTCCTCTCTCTACAGAGGAACACTGGAGCTCTGACAGAGTGACCATCGGGTTCTTGGTCACCTCCCTGACTTATCTCCCCCGATCGCTCAGGTTAGACGGCTGGCCAGCTCTAAGAAGAGTCCTGGGGGTTCCGAACTTCTTCCATTTATGGATGATGGAGGCCACTGTCTCGGAGGTCTACAGACAATTCGTTTGACTTCATGCTTGGTTTGTGCTCTGACATGCACTGTCAACTGTGGAACCTTATATAGATAGGTGTGTGTCTTTCCAAATCATGTCCAATCAACTGAATTTACCACAGGTGGACTCCAATTAAGCTGTAGAAACATCTCAAGTATGATCAGTGGAAATAGGATGCACCTGAGCTCAATTTTGAGCTTCATGGTAAAGGCTGTGAATACTTATGTACATGTGATTTCTTAGTTTTTTTATTTTTAATAAATTTGCAAAAATCTCAAAAAATGTTTTTCACATTGTCATTATAGGGTATTGTGTGTAGAATTTTGAGGGAAAAAATGAAGTAAATCCCTTTTGGAATGAGGCTGTAACATAACAAAATGTGGAAAAAGTGAAGTGCTGTGAATACTTTCTGGATGCACTGTGTACAGTATATTATGTAGCATTTTTACACTATTATTTTACAAACTTAAATAGTGCTTATTTTCTTTATTTTTCAAATTTTATTCTGCTTGGTATCACCATAGAATTTGGATGAATGGTGCAACACTTCTTCTGCCGCCCCCGACACTGCTGAGCTTATTCTGCATGGGAGTGAGCGCTTGGCTGCGCAGCACGCACAATCATTTGACACAGCAGACCATCTCTAGAATATGCTTGGGCTGGTTTTTCACACATAAATTTAATGCCTAAAACTCTCAGAAGTGAAAACAAATTGCACATTTTGTGTTAACATAGTGGTGTTGCGATATTTTTAAAAGTATTGACTCCAAAGTATCGACCAGCTGGTATCGAAGAATTGATACTTGAGTATCGATACACCCATCCCTAATTCCAGGACTTTCCATTTCTTAGTTTTTAGCCAGTCCTTGATGGATTTACTGGTATGTTTTGGGTCATTGTCATGTTGCAGTGTCCAGTTCTGCTTCAGCTTTAATTTTTTTACAGGTGGTCTCACATGGTCCTCAAGCACCCTCTGATACACAGGAGAATTTATTATAGATTCTATGATTGTGAACTGCCCAGGCCCTGCTGCAGCAAAGCATCCCCAAACCATGACAGTTACACCTCCATGCTTCACAGTTGGTATGAGGTTCTTCTTCTGAAATGCTGTATTTGGTCTACACCAAACACGCCCCCTGTTCTGGTGTCCAAATAATTCAATTTTAGACTCACCTGTCCAAAGAACATTGTTCCAGAAGTTCTGGTCTTTGTCTATGTTCTCTCTGGCAAAGTTCAGTCTGGCCTTCATGTTTCTCTGAGAGCAAAGGTTTCCTCCTTGCACGCCTCCCATGCAAGTTAAACTTGTGCAGTCTCTTTCTGATTGTAGAGGCATGGACTTTCACATCAACAGTAGCAAGAGCCTGCTGTAGGTCCTGTGATGACAGTTTAGGGTTTTTGGAGAATTCTTTTAGCATCTTGCGATCTGCTCTTGGGGTGAACTTGCTTGGACGGCCAGACCTGGGCATGTTGGCAGTTGTTTTGAATGTCCTCCACTTGTGGACTATTTTCCAGACAGTGGAATGGCTGATTTCAAATTCTTTTGAGATCTTTTTAAATCCCTTACCAGACTCATAAGCTACTACAATCTTCTTTCTGAAGGCCTCAGACAGCTCTTTCGATCTCACCATGGTGTTCACTCTCGCTTCAACAGTCAAGAGCACACCAAACTAAATGTCTGAGGTTTAAACAGGACAAGCCTCCTTCAAAATGCTTAGTAATGATGTTCTAATCATGTGCATCTGATGTGATACATCTGTGTGATTTTAGACATTTTAAGGTGGAATAAATGTGGGGGTGTCCTAATTTATTCCTCACCAGAAATTGCATGTTTTTAAAATTATGTTTTACAGACATTTAAAACGTTTTTCTTCAGTTCTAATTGTTTAGTTATATTACTTGAATCTCCCAGTATTGTTAAAATTGATATTAAATATCCATATGTCCAAATATATTTAAAAAAAACACAGGCTTTCATAGGGTGTCCTAATTTTTTCACATGACTGTATGTATGTATGTATGCATATATGTACACACACACACACACACACACACACACACACACACATATATGTACACTACCGTTCAAAAGTTTGGGGTCACTTAGAAATTTCCTTATTTTTGAAAGAAAAGCACTTATTTCAATGAAGATAACTTTAAACTAATCAGAAATACACTCTATACATTGCTAATGTGGTAAATGACTATTATAGCTGCAAATGTCTGGTTTTTGGTGCAATATCTACATAGGTGTATAGAGGCCCATTTCCAGCAACTATCACTCCAGTGTTCTAATGGTACAATGTGTTTGCTCATTGCGTCAGAAGGCTAATGGATGATTAGAAAACCCTTGTGCAATCATGTTAGGTCTGCAATAGCTGTAATTGCTGCAAATGGGGGATTTCTTTGACGAAAGCAACGTTTTGAAGGAAAAAAATTATTATTTCAAATACAAATCATTATTTCTAACCTTGTCAATGTCTTGACTATATTTTTCTATTCATTTTACATCTTCATGGTGGTAAATAAAAGTGTGACTTTTCATGGAAAACACAAATTGTCTGAGGTGACCCCAAACTTTTGAACGGTAGGTGTGTGTATGTATATCTATATATATATCTATATATATATATATATAATCACTATACAGTAGATATAAAAGTCGTCACACCTCATGATCAAATGCCAGGTTTTTTTGTGATGTAAAAAATGAGACCCAAGATAAATCATTTCAAAAAAATTTCCACCATTAATGTGACCTACAACCTGTACAACCCAAGTTCTAAACAAACTGAAATATTTTAAGGGGAAAAATATAAACTTACAATAACCTGGTTGCATAAATATGCACACCCTTAAATTCATACTTGTTGCACCACCTTTGGCTTTTATTACAGCACTCAGTCTTTTGGGGTAGGATCCTATCAGTATGGCACATCTTGATGTGGCAATATTTGCCCATTCTTCTTTGCAAAAACGCCCCAAATCTGTCAAGATTGCGAGGGCATCTCCTGTGTACAGCCCTCTTCATATCACCCCACAGATGTTTGATCAGATTCAGGTTTGGACTCAATCTTCTTCTGGTGAAGCTATTCTTTTATTAATTTGGATGTGTGCTTTTGGTCACTGTCGTGCTGAGCGATGAAGTTCCTTTTCATCTTCAGCTTTCTTGCAGAAGCCTAAAGGCTTTGTGCCAACAGTTTGTAACTGTTCATAATTCCCTCCACCTTGACTAAGGCCCCAGTTCCAGCTGAAAGAAAAACAGCCCCAAAGCATGATGCTGCCATCACCATGCTTCACTGCAGATATGGTGTTCTTTTGGTGATGAGCAGTGTTGTGTTTGCGCTAAATATATCTTTTGAAATTATGGCCAAAAAGTTCAACCTTGGTTTCATCAGACCGTAGCACATTTTCCCACAGGCGTTTGGGAGATTTCAAATGTGTTTTTGTAAAATGTAGCCAGGCTTGGATGTTTTTCTTCGTAAGATAAGGCTTCCGTCTTGCCACCCTAGATGGGAGATTGTTGTCACATGTACTAAACAGCCAGTACTTGCCAGAAATTCCTGCATCTCCTTCAGTGTTGCTGTCAGTCTCTTGGCAGCCTCCCTGACCTGTTTTCTTCACGTCTTTTCATCAATTTTGGAGGGGCGTCCAGTTCTTGGTAATGTCACTGTTGTGTCATATTTTCTCCACTTGATGATGACTGGCTTCACTGTGTTCCATGGTATATTTAATGCCTTGGAAATTATTTTGTACCTTGCTCCTGACTGATAACTTTGAACAGTGAGATCCCTCAAATGCTTTGGAAGCTCTCTGCGGACCATGGCTTGTGCTGTAAGATGTGACTCCAAAAATGTCAGGAAAAGTCTACTAGAACAGCTGAACTTGGGGTAAATCAGAGGCACTTTAAATGGTGGCAGGTGTGTGCTGACTCCCATTTAACATGAGTTTGAATGTGATTGGTTAATTCTGAACACAGCCACATCCCCAGTTATAACAGGGTGTGTATATTTATGCAGACAGGTTATTGTAAGTTTTTTTATTTTTCCTCTTAAAAAATTTCAGTTTGCTTTTCAATTGGGTTGTACAGGTTATAGGTCACATTAACGGTGGAAAAAGTTTTGAAATGATTTATCTTGGTCTCATTTTTTTACATCACAAAAACCTGGCATTTGAACAGGGGTGTGTAGATTTTTTTTATATCCACTATATATATTGAGGTAACTGTGTTAATTTCCTTGGGGAATGAGTCTTTATATGCCAGTTAATCATCACTGTGAGACAACCAAGATAAAAATACAGCTGTGAAAAAATTAGGATACCCCATTAAATATTCAGTTCTTTATTAAGAAATGTTCACATATCTATGTCTAACCTTGTTTTTGTTTTTATTTGCATTTTTTAACATTTATTTTAGCCATTTTAAGTGGGAATGAATGTGGGGGTGTCCTAAAAAAAGATGGGGGTATCCTAATTTATTCTTCACTATTTGTTTAGAATGATATTTTACAGAAAATTTGAAAAAAGTCTTTAATTCATTTTTAGTTGCTTAGTTGTATTACAAGAATCTCCCAGTATTTTAAACTGATATTAAATATCCATATGTCCAACTATGTTAAAAAAAACAAAAACAAAACCACATACACACACAGGCTTATACGGGGTATCCTAATTTTTTCACATGACTAGGTGGGAAAAATATGTGCATGTCTCGGCTTTGGCAAGTGGCAAAAACTTCCAGAATATTGGTATATCCTTAGCAGCAAAAAATAAAAAAAATAAAAAAATAAATAAATCTAGTATTGTGCATCCATAATTTCTCATCATTCAACTTTTAAATATGTAGCATTTTTTTCTTGCACATTTGTTAAATTCTCTTGTATATTTGTAATTTTTTCACTTGAAAATTTCTGACATTTTTCATCTAAACTTTGACCTTTTTTTTCTTGCAAATTTGCAGATAATTTTTCCTCAAAGTTGATTCTTTTTTCTGCTATAGATACTTGTTCCTTTGCACCTTTTAATTGGTAAAATTAGTGATTTTTACTCATAAATAAAATAAAGTTGCAGGCTGCACCTCCTC
Source organism: Pholidichthys leucotaenia (assembly GCA_020510985.1). Classification (NCBI taxonomy): domain Eukaryota; kingdom Metazoa; phylum Chordata; class Actinopteri; order Cichliformes; family Pholidichthyidae; genus Pholidichthys; species Pholidichthys leucotaenia. The sequence goes on along the minus strand of CM035838.1, from coordinate 240,738,616 downwards.
CTGCTCCCCCTCCTCCCTGTGCTCTGACCAAAAATAAAAGTTTGCATGAGGACAAGCAGTAATAGGAGGAGCCAGACAGACACACGGACAGAGTTCAGACCAGGACAGACTGAAGGACAAACACATTTAAGGACAGAAGGAAAACAACGGTGAGTTTTAATGGATTTTTACAGAATTTTACCTGATTTTATCTCAGCAGAACAGAATCAGCAGAAATGCTGTTTAATGTTAGAATCAGTGTACTGATTAAAAGACTGGGCAAGTTTAATCATCAGCTTAATGAAGGTTAATTATTATTATTTATCTGATTTTACTGCAGTTTCAACAGCAGCAGGAGCCCAAACAGAATCAGTAGCTTTTGTGTTTAATGTCAGACCTCAGTCTGGTTTACAGGAGCAGATTTAGTCATTTTGGTGCCCAGGGCAGAAACCAACATGGGCCCCTGTCAAGCCTTTGTTCTCTTCCTTCCTCTTCATATTACCAAAATAGGAAGGAACACAATGCAATTATCAAAAGGGTCACTGAATGCACTTTATCCACATTTTAACAGCTCCCACAGGTCTTAATGGCATGCTTGTGACATATTTTGGTCAAATTCTATTAATTATTGCAGCATCAATGTGAATCATCTTTTGTGGCCTCTCTCAGAACACTTTGTTTTAGTGCATGTCCCTTTAAATCCCTAAGAGCTGCATTTAACCCCACCCTCCCTCTTACACCACTAATCCTAGTAGCTAATCCTAGCTGGCTAGCTCCTAGCTTGGGTGATAAGCATGAGCCATAACTGGGGCAGCTGTGGCCGACTACTAATCGGAGGGTCAGGGGTTTGATTCCTGCTCTGTCTGCAGTCTGCATGTTGAAGTGTCCTTGAGCAAGATACTGAACCCCCCAGTTGCTCTGGGTGGGTCAGGCCAGCTCCTGTGTATGGCGGCTCTGCTGCCATCGGTGTATGAATGGGTGAATAGCAGGATCTGTAAAGCGCTTTGGTCATCTAGAGATGAGAAAAAGCGCTATATATGTGAACACCATTTAACATAAAGTAAATTTGTCTCAGATAATGAAATAAATAACACAGGGTTACAAAAATATTTTTTTTTGTAAGTCGTCTGTGTTTTTTCCAACTGATTTTAGACAATTTTGCAACCCTGAATTTGTAAATGACATCCGTTTCTCTCGATCAGGTGCTAAGTATAAAACCTGTACTTACTTAGATACTGTGCGATGTACTTACCTTTATTAGGTAAGGGCATGTAAATTGAATGCTTACGTCATCATTGTTGAAAATTCAGTAGAATTTCATGAAATAAAGAATTTTGCATCATATAAAGCGAAAATACCCATACATGTAAACAAAAACGTATAAAAAAGCATTGTGCCATAATTCAAAAAGTTACCTGGTTGAGCAAAACCAATGTGATTTTTTGGATTCAGCATATCAAAATTGTCCTAAATCAGCTAAAAACACTTAGACAATAAATTTGGTGTTGACCAGTGTAATTGATTACTGGTATAGCAGCAGTGTGTCGTTTCACGTGGTCGATAGGATATGACTTGTCCCTGAAGTACAATAAGCACAGAAACATTTGTGAATGAGTGGCTAAACTGATAGCTTCAGCTAGCAGCCTTGGATCACACAGACAAATCAGAACCTTCAAATAAGCTAAAATAACATCTAAGAACGAAATATATGGTTAAGTGTTGTTATAAGAACAAGGACTCCACTGGGGGATGAATAGAAATTTAATAAAATAGGATCGATAGAGTGATCCAATAGACTCCCATGATGAATGAAAAAATCAAGGATTCAGTGGTACCCAGGCCCAGTGTAGTGTTACTGGGGCCCCCGCCCTGGAGCCAGGCCTGAGGGAGGGGCTCAATGGCAAGTGTCTGGGTGGCTGGGTTTCTGCCCATGTGACCTGGCCAGACTCAGCCCGAAGGAGTTACATGGGGCCTAGCCCTCCAGTGGGCTCACCCCTGCAGGAGGGACCATGGGGGTCCGGTGTAATGGTGATCAGGTGGCGGTCAAAGGCAGAGACCTTGGCCCTCTGATCCCCAGCTTTCTTAAACTGGTTTTTGGGCACATGGAACATCACCTCTTTGGCGGGGAAGGAGCCTGGTGCATGAGGTTGAGAGACAGCAGCTGATATAGTTGGGCTCACCTCAATGCACAGCTTAAGTTCTGGAATCAGTTTCCTGGAGAGGGGCTAGAGCTTGGCCTACTCTGGAGCTGCCCCGGACAAGAAGTGACAAGCCGGGGTGGGTATTCTTGTATCCCCCCACCTTGCTGCCTCAACATTGGGGTTCTCCCCAGTCAACGAAAGGGTAGTTACCCTATGCCTTTGGGTTGGGAAATGGGTCGTGACCATCTCTTGTGTCTGTACACAAAGGAGGGAGAAACAGCTCCCTGTCCACACTGTGTATGATGCAGATGGGGTGCTGCTGACTTCGACTGGGGACATCGTTAGGTGGTGGAAGGAATACTCCAAGGATCTCCTCAGTCCCACTGACACGCCTTCCACAGAGGAAGCAGGGCTTGAGGATGCCCATCACAGGGGCTGAGGTCACCAAAGTGGTTAAAAAACCTTCGTGGCCGAGCCCCGGGAATGGATGAGATTCACCCTGAGTACCTCAAGGCCCTGGATGTTGTAGGGCTGTCATGGTTGACACACCTCTGCAACATTCTGTGGAGGTCAGGGACAGTGCCTTTGGCATGGCAAACTGGGGTGGTGGTTCCTCTTTATAAGATGGGGGACCGGAGCATGTGTTCCAACTTTAGGGGGATCACACTTCTCAGCCTCAGAAGAGTCCTTGGCCCTCAGATTCAGGACGGGCAATGTGGTTTTCGTCCTGGCCATGGTACGTTGGACCAACTCTTTATTCTCTGGAGAATCCTCGAGGGTTCGTGGGAGTTTATCCAACCAGTCCACATGTGCTTTGTGGACTTGGAGAAAGTTTTCGACTGCATCCCTTATAGTCTCTTGTGGGGGGTGCTGCAGGAGTATGGGGTATTGAGCTTGTTGCTACGAGCTATCCGGTCCCTAGACCACCATTGCAAGAGTTTGGTTCGTATTGCCAACACTCAAACTCGTTTCCAGGGAGACTTGGACTCCGCCAGGGCTGCCCTTTGTCACTGATCCCGTTCATAATTTTTATGGACAGGATATCTGGGCACAGCCAAGGAATGGAGGGTATCCACAGGATCTAATCTCTGCTGTTTTCAAATGGTGTTGTTTAGTTTAAATTTAATGTTTATTTGAAAGGGACACTACAAACTAATGAACATTAATGCAAATGTAAGTATGCCAGATTTAGGCTACGTGTCCACCAAAGGCGTTTTTTTCCACTCTGGGCAGCTATTTTCCATTCATTCTCTATGCAGTCCAGGCCCTCGGCACTGAAACGCCCTTGGTAGTGGCCGTTTTTTGTCGCGGCGTTCAGAGCTGAAAAAAGTTCAACTTTTCAGACTGCAGCTGAGCTTGTCAATGTCAGACCTTAAGCAGCTAATCAGAACTGCTGCGTGGGCGGGACATAGGACGCTGGTACTAGTCTGTATTCAGACTCCGGCTTGCCGTGTCATCGTATTTTACATCCAGAGCTGCTAGAATACATTTCCTGTCCATTGTTATTTAGAGACTGCTATTAATTGGTAAAAAAGTCTGACCATAGGAAACGCGGAAGTGCTGAGCTGAGAGTGACAAGCTGTTGCTGGAATACAGGGTACAGACTTTTTTTTCCAGAGCGCAGCACACAAACACTGAAAAAAAAAAAAAAGCTCAGGGCGATCGGGCAACAAAAAAATGCATTTGGTGGACACACAGCCTTAGCAATACTGCTAATTTGCATCTGTAGTCTCATGGTGGGTCACAAAAACACACAAACAAACAATCATACACAAGCAGAACAACTGCAATGAAACTGTACAAAGTGTATTTGCTAAAGTGCAAGAGTTAAGGTATTACAAAACAAAACATTCAGATGTCACACGAGTGACATCTCTGTTATTAGTTTTCTTCTGTATTTCTTGTAATTTTATATTAATTTGTTTTTACTTTTAGGGTGACTTGTAACATCTGTCCAGGGACTACAGATGAAAAATAGCCTTTTGGCTAATTCTGGCACATTTACAAAACTGTTCATTAATGTGCACTGTCCCTGCTAAATAAACAAACAAATAAATTAATAAATAAATGAAGCGCTGTGTATGCATACACACATGCGTCCAAGCACTTCACAGCAACAACAGACAGCAACAAACGAGGCGGGGCATATGTGTGTGACACGTGGGCATATATACAGTACGCATGCGTATGCCGCAGAGCAACCACTAGTTATGGGCACAATATTGGTTGTTTAAAAGCCAATTTTTACAATGCATCTTTAAAGTGTTTAGTGTGGTATGTTCTCTGATTGCAGGTGGTATATTATTCCAGATCTTGGTGCCCCTCACTGATAGTACAGATTGAGCAAATGTGATGAGTCTGTGAGGGACCTCACAGTCTCCTCTAGTAATTGCTCTGGTGGTTGTACCAGTTTAACATATTCTTCCAGGGGGGTGGTGCATAGCCATTGTCCTGTTGGCTTCATCGAACAATGACCTACAGGTGTTGCTGGGACAGTTTGCTACTGAGTGTGAAGCTGCTGGGACAAGAATCAGCACCTCCAAGTCCAAGTCCATAGTCCTCAGCCAAAAAAAGGTGGATTGTCCTCTCTGGGTTGGGGACAAGCTCCTGCCCCAAGTGGAGGAGTTTAAGTATCTCGGGGTCTTATTCACGAGTGAGAGGAAAATGGAGCGAGAGACTGACAGATGGATCGGAGCAGCATCTGCGGTGATGCGGACATTGTGCCGGTCTGCTGTGGTGAAGAGGGAGTTGAGCTCTAAAGCAAAGCTGTCAATTTCCTGGTCAACCTATGTTCCTACCCTCACCTATGGTCATGAGCTTTGGGTAATGACTGAAAGAATGAGACTGCAGATTCAAGCGGCTGAAATGAGCTTTTTCCATAGGATTGCTGGACTCACCCTTAGAGATAGGGTGGGGAGCTCAGTCATCTGGGAGAGGCTCAGAATAGAACCGCTGCTCCTCCACATCGGAAGGAGCCAGTTGAGGTGGTTTGGGCATCTGATCAGGATGCCTCCTGGACCCTTCCCACTTGAGGTGTTTGGGGCACATCCCACTGGGAGGAGACCCCGGACCTCTCTGGTATCCTCTCTGAAGAGCTGGAGCAGGTGGCTGGGTAGAAGGAAGTCTGGGCTTCTCTGCTTGAGCTTCTGCCTCTGCAACCCGGACCTCTGGAAAACTGATAGAAAATGAATGGATGGATGGTTGACAGTTCAGGTCACGCCAGGCAGCCTTTTGGACAGCCTTTGCCCAGAGGTGAGCTGTATTGCAGTTACAATGACCGACTCTGGCCACCTATTGAAGCTAATGATGTGGTGTTGTGGCAAAAATATAGTGAAATAAGCCAGAATGATGTGAGATATATTACACAACATAACAAAAATAATTTTTTTTGTAAGTTGTCTGTGTTTTTTCAACTGATTTAAGACAATTTTGCACTGCTGAATCCAAAAATGACATCCATTTCTCTCGATCAGGTCAGGTTTTTACGTTAAGTTATAAGCAGTTGTACAGGTGTATTGTAAATTGAATAGTAGACATTGATAAAGGTAAGTACATGTAAATTGAATGTTACGTCATCATTGTTCAAAATTCAGAGAATTTCAAGAAATAAAAAAGAATTTGGCATCATATAAAACAAAAATACCCGTACATGTAAACAAAAACGTAAGAAAACATGTGGTCATAGTTCAAAAAGTTGACCTGATTGAGCAAAACCAATGTGATTTTTGGATTCAGCACATCAAAATTGTCCTAAATCAGCTAAAAATCTTAGACAATAAATTTGGTGTTGACCAGTGTTATCAGCTGTGGATTTGTGAAGCAGATGAAGATGGGGATATCTGTTGGGGTGACTGAAATCTTTAAAACAAACAACAACAAAACATCATTATCAACCACACTTGGTAAGCGAGCTCCTTAGTACCACTGTTAGCTCTGAAGGTAACGCCTTTGGCTCCCCGCCCATCTACATGATAGACAGCTAGGCTGACCAATAATAGAGCGGCGTCATGCTTATGACATTCTGAAGCAAACTCCAAGAGTTAAAAGTGCTTCTTGGCAAGGAAAATTATATAAAGGCTGCTTTTTTTTGAAAGAGAAGTGAGTGTTTAGATATTTTTTTCGATAATCACATGACCAATTTCATTTCAGGTTAAAATATTCAACAAAACACAGTTTTTCAGTCAATGACCCCTTTAAAGCAACACTATATGTAAGAGTTTCACTTTAAATGTTATTTTGTTTATTTTATTTATTTCATACTTTAACCAAACAAAACCTTTGATACAACATAAGGTTTTACACCTGAATGACAAGGAGCAAAAAGAAGAAAAATCTTATATAATTTGTACCTTTCTCACAAAACATGAACCAAACTTTTTTATTTACTAAAATAATATTTACAAAATTATTTGGATGACACATCAACCTTTGACTGGGTGAATTCAACTTCGTGGGCCCACATTGCCTGCAACAGCTCTGTTCTTGGTAAGATCATTGAAAAGACTACAACTATATACAGTGCATCCGGAAAGTATTCGCAGCACTTCACTTTTTCCACATTTTGTGATGTTACAGCCTTATTCCAAAATGGAATAAATTCATTCTTTTCCTTAAAATTCTACACACAATACCCCATAACAACAATGTGAAAAAAAGTTTTGTTTTGTTTTTTTTTTTAGATTTTTGCAAATTTATTAAAAATACAAAACTAAGAAATCACATGTACATAAGTATTCACAGCCTTTGCCATGAAGCTCAGAATTGAGCTCAGGTGCATCCTGTTTCCAGAGTCCACCTGTGGTAAATTCAGTTGATTAGACATGATTTGGAAAGGCACACACCTGTCTATATAAGGTCCCACAGTTGACAGTGCATGTCAGAGCACAAACCAAACATGAAGTCAAAGGAATTGTCTGTAAACCTTAGAGACAGGATTGTCTCGAAGCACAAATCTGGGGAAGGGTACAGAAAAATTTCTGCTGCTTTGAAGGTCCCAGTGAGCACCGTGGCCTCCATCATCTGTAAATGGAAGAAGTTTGGAATCACCAGGACTCTTTCTAGTGCTGGCTGGCCATCTAAACTGAGCAATCAGAGTAGAAGGGCCTTAAGTCAGGGAGGTGACCAAGAACCCAATGTTCACTCTGTCAGGGCTCCAGCATTGCTCTGTGGAGAGAGGAGAACCTTCCAGAAGGGCAACCATCTCTGCAGCAATCCACCAATCAGGCCTGTGTGGTAGAGTGACCAGATGGAAGCCACTCCTTCATAAAAAGGCACATGGCAGCCCACCTGGAGTTGCCAAAAGGCACCTGAAGGGACTCTCAGACTATGAGAAACAACATTCTCTGGTCTGATGAGACAAAGATTGAACTCTTCAGCATAAATGCCAGGTGTCATTTTTGGAGAAACCAGGTACTGCTCATTATCAGGCCAATGTTGGTGCAGCATCATGTTCTGGGGATGTTTTTTCAGTGGTAGGAACTGGGAGACTATCAGAATAGAGGGAAAGATGAATGCAGCAAAGTACAGAGACATCCTGGAGACATAAAAACCTGTTCAGAGCGCTCTTGATCTCAGACTGAGGCGACCCTAAGCACACAGCCAAGATATCAAAGGGAGTGGCTTCAGGGCAACTCTGTGAATGCCCTTGAGTGGCCCAGCCAGAGCCCAGACTTAATACCAATTGAACAACTCTAGATGGATCTGAAAATATCTGTGCACCGATGCTTCCCATCCAACCTGATGGAACTTGAGAGGTGCTGCAAAGAGAAATGGGCCAAACTGCCCAAAGATAGGTGTGCCAAGCATGTGACATCATATTCAAAAGACTTGAGGCTGTAATTGCTGCCAAAGGTGCTTCAACAAAGTATTGAGCAAAGACTGTGAATACTGATGTACATGTGATTTCTTTGTTTTAATTTTTCATAAATTTGCAAAAATCTCAAAACTTTTTTCATATCGTCATTATGGGGTATTGTGTGTAGAATTTTGGAGAAAAAAAATGAATTTAATCCCTTTTGGAATAAGGCTGTAACATAACAAAATGTGGAAACAGTGAAGCGCTGTGAATAACTTTCCAAATGCACTGTAGTTGTCTTTTCAGTGTTCTACTAGAAACAAGAAAGTTACATACTGTTGCTTTAATTTTTTGTTTGAAATCTAAAAAAAAATAATTACATTTTGTATTAAAAAAAGCTGCAAATTTACATGAAAAAGCTACAAACATCAAAAAATAATTAGACTAATAGAAAATGGTCCAAATTCATGTGTAGAAATAAAGATAAATTTAAGAGACATTTGGTTAACCTGCTGCACTTCGGTGTACCGCGGGCGGGCACGTCTCTGCGTCCTAGAGCGCACTGAGAAAAAAAACAAGCTGCATTTCCGTTCTTCCACTACACACACAGCCGCAAAACAGAAAGCCAAAGGAGTGCTTTGATTGGTTTAGATGTGATTGACCTCTCATTCAACTAATAAGAGCCTTGAATTGGGTTTCTGAAACCTTGACGAACCAATGACTGAAAACCTAGCAAGAAGGACCCGCCTACCAACGGCTGCGAATACAGCCAGCCAATTGAAGCACAGAAGTTTGAAAGCTGTTTTGTGTAAGGCTGGGTGACACACAGGCATTCGCCAGTCTTTTTTTCTTACTACTGTTTTTTATTTTTTTTGAAAAATCGTTCGCCAAAACCGCAATCATGGAAGCGCAAAACCGCAATAATGGAATTATGTTTTGACCGGGTCGCGTGACCAGAACCACGAGTCCGTAACAAGCGGACCAGCTTCATGTTCGTCTGACAATGAGGAAGAGAAGATCGCCAGCTACGCTGCTGTTGTGGACAGGTAAGTGTTATAAGCTAAATTATTCTTTATCCCTGAAAATTGTAATCCAAATGACTTTTGACCGATCGGTAAATTACAACTGTGCGTTATCGCAACATGACGGACCCGGACCGCTCCGGTCCGGGTCTGTCATGTTGCGAACGGCCCCCCCCCGTCATATTGTGAATGCCCCCCCCCCCCGCGCTACTCTTCTGTAGCAGATTGCAGATATTTTAGTCCAACTGTGCGTAGTAGACCGTGGCGCACAGAGCGTGTAACGCGGCGCACGGACTGGACACGGTTCGTGCGCCACGTCCGGACCGTGAACGCCCCCCCCCCCCCCGCTACTGTTCTGTAGCGGATTGCAGATATTATTGCAGATATTTTAGTCCAACTGTGCGTATTAGACCGCAGCGCACCGTCACCGCTTTCCGTCATGTAACGATGGGCGATGTCCGTCCTCTGTAGCGGGGGGATGGGGTGGGAGTTGTTTGAAAAATGTTTGCAAGATGGCGCCCACAGTGGTCGCCATGGTGCTTCGCTGCGCCCTTTGTTTGTTTTTGTTTGTCAATTGTGTGTCTGCCAGCTCTTACACCCGTGAAGAGCTTCTAAATATCAGGACTTTCACTCCCACGGACCTACTCCCAGTTTTTTTAGCTCCTGCCGCCGATCTGGTTCATTGCTTAGCTCGAAAAGTGAGACGGCGAAAGAGAGGAAGACGAGTGGGCGCTCTCGTCCGGCTCCACAGGAGAGGCACGCGCACGGCTTTGCCTGGCATATTTCTGTCCAATGCCAATTCTCTCTCTAACAAGGTAGATGAACTGAGACTGCTGATGCGTTTTAAGGACCTCTCTTCCTCGGCTGCCCTGTGTTTCACCGAGACCTGGCTCAGGGAAAACACACCGGACAGCGCGCTGTGCCTCGAGGGATTTCAGCTGTTTCGTGCTGATCGAGACACAGAGCTCTCCGGTAAATCCTCAGGAGGAGGAGTCTGCTTCTACATCAACAGCAGCTGGTGCTCTGATGTAACGGTAATTTCCAAACACTGTTCTCCCGCCCTGGAATTTCTTTTTATTAACTGCAAGCCATTTTATTCCCCGCGGGAGTTCGCCTTATTCATCCTCGTCGCTGTGTACGTCCCTCCCGACGCGGACACGCGCGAAGCTCAGCGCGTGCTCGCGGATCACATCCAACACACGGAGCGGATTTTTCCAGACTCTCTGGTTATTGTGGTTGGCGACTTTAACCAGAGCAATCTGAGCCACGATCTCCCCCGCTACAAACAGTTTATTAAATGCCCCACCAGAGGAATAAACACGCTGGATCACTGTTACGCTACAGTGAAGGACGAGTATCGCGCTGTTCCCCGCGCTGCGCTCGGACTATCTGATCACGTGATGGTCCACCTCATTCCCACATACAGAGATTGAAGCTCACTAAACCTGTTGTGAGCACTACGAAGAAATGGACCAGTGAAGCTGAGGAGAAGCTGGAAACGTGCATGGAAATAACTGATTGGGGCATGTTTAAAGGAGCCACGCATGATCTGGATGAGTACACGGACACTGTGAACTCATATATCCACTTTTGTGAGGAGAGCATTCTTCCATCGCGCACCAGGGTGAGGTACTCTAATGATAAGCCCTGGTTCACTGCTAAGCTCAGACAGATCAGGAAGGAGAAGGAAGCAGCACTGAAAAGTGGAGACAGGGGCTGCTACAGGGAGGTTAAATATCGGTTTAACAGAGAGCTGAGGAGAGCTAAATCTGTGTATTCTGAGAGGACTCCAGCAGCAGTTCACTGCTAATGACTCAGCTTCTGTGTGGAGAGGACTGAGGCAAATCACCAATTATCGGCCTCAGGCTCCTAAAGGTCAGGATTGACAAAGCCCCTTTGTCAAAGACTGTCCCAACACTATGCCCGTTTTGACACCTCGTCATCTGCGGTCCAACTCCCCCCCTCCCTCCAGCTCCACAGCCTCCACGATCCTACTTCATCAAAGGCACCCCCCCCTCCTCCCCCCCTGCCCTTGTCATCAGTGAGCAGGACGTGCTCAAACAGTTCTCCAGACTGAACCCGCGCAAGGCCCCCGGTCCGGACGGCGTGTCTCCCTCCACCCTGAGACACTGTGCGAAAGAGCTGGCTCCTGTCTTCACAGACATTTTTAACACCTCCCTTAAGCTATGCCACGTGCCGTCCTGCCTCAAATCCTCCACCATCATCCCTGTCCCCAAGAAGCCACGGATCACTGGACTTAACGACTACAGACCTGTAGCGCTCACCTCTGTAGTCATGAAGTCCTTTGAGCGCCTGGTCCTGCCCCACCTCAAGTCCATCACCACCCCCCTCCTGGACCCGCTGCAGTTTTGCCTACCGAGCCAACAGGTCTGTAGACGACGCAGTCAACCTGGCCCTCCACTCCATCCTGCAGCACCTGGACTCCCCGGAACCTACGCCAGGATCCCTGTTTGTGGACTTCAGCTCCGCATTCAACACCCATCCGCCCCGCTCTGCTCCGGGACAAGCTGTCCCTGCTCAACGTGCCTGACTCCCTCTGCAGGTGGATCACCGACTTCCTGACGGACCGGAGGCAGCATGTGCGGCTGGGAAAGACTGTCTCAGACTCTGCTAGCATCAGCACCGGATCACCCCAGGGCTGTGTACTTTCCCCCCTACTCTTCTCCCTTTATACCAACTCCTGCACCTCCAGCCACCAGTCTATCAAGTTGATCAAGTTTGCGGACGACACCACCCTCATCGGGCTCATCTCCAACGGCGACGAGTCCGCCTACAGGAGAGAGGTGGCCCAGCTGGCGTCCTGGTGCGACAACAACAACCTGCAGCTGAACGCTCTGAAGACAGTGGAGATGATTGTGGACTTCAGGAAAGTCACAACCCCTCTGCCCCCCCTCACAGGCTCTCCCATCACCACTGCTGATTCCTTCCGCTTCCTAGGCACCACCATCACCAGGGACCTCAAGTGGGAGCCGACCATCAGCTCCCTCATCAAAAGGCCCAGCAGAGGATGTTCTTCCTGCGGCAGCTGAGGAAGCTCAAGCTACCCACCAAGATGTTAGTGCAGTTCTACACAGCCATCATCGAGTCCATCCTCACCACCTCCATAATCGTGTGGTACGCAGGAGCCACTGCCAGGGACAGACTAAGGCTGCAGCGCGTCGTGCACACTGCTGAGAAGGTGATCGGCTGCAAGCTCCCATCTCTCCAGGATCTGTACATCTCCAGACCCGGAGGCGTGCTGGCCGGATCATAGCCGATCCCTCACACCCTGGTCACGTACAGTTTGCCCCTCTCCCCTCAGGTAGAAGACTTCGGTCCATCCAGACTAAAACCTCCCGTCACATGAACAGCTTCTTCCCCTCTGCCATCAGCCTGCTGAACACTAAGTGACTTATTGACTCTCGTGCACCATGTACAGCAGCTCAACCAGACTCATGTCAATCATCACTGTTTTCTTCCTGCATTACCAACTGCACTATATGGTTCTCCACATTATCTGCTGCTCGCTAATATATTTAAACTGCTGACTCGTATTACTCACTCTTATTCTACACTTTATTGCATGTATAGTTTATTTCTTTTATTTTATCATGTTTAATGTTGCAGCATTGCACCGAGACAAATTTTCCTAGTTTGTGTACTACAGAACAATGGCAATAAATCTGATTCTGATTCTGATTCTGAGTTATCTTCTGCATTACAAATTTCTAGTATAATTTTTAGGCACTGTAGGTTATTTTTTCTGGTACAAAAAAAAAAGCCACACATTTTTTACCGTGGCATGCTTTCTTGTGTGTGGGGGGGCTTGTTTGGTTCATTCATTCATTCATGAATGAATAAACAACCCCCCCCCTCCCCACACACCCAGCCCTTCACCTTTCATTAGAGCCCAAGATGAAGCTTCTGTATTGAATCATTCAAAGGTTACAGACGTTTTTCCAAACTGTGCCATTTGCACAATTTGCACAGTTCAAAAACGCCTGGGAACAGCCTGAGGAAAAAGCTGTGTAATATATTCATTTTTTTGGGTATTGTTACAAAATTTTGACCTCAGCTGGATAACACTTGGTTCTACATTTCTGTTGCATTTTCCAGCCTGGATCTGAAGCTGTGTGTTATTTGCAAGCATTTGTATCCAAAAAAAACACCCAGGCGAAATTTATTTTCTTCAAGTTCAGTATGTTTAGATGAACACTTAGAGAGATTATGACTGTTTTGCCAAAAAATTCAAAGTGTTTTCTTTTAAATGAGACCAACCCCATGAAGATGCTGCAAAGGGTTGAAGAACAGCTTTTGATTTACTTTGGGTATGTTATTTTTTGGCGTTTTTAGGGAAATTGACCAGAGTGCAAGGGGTTAATGTCACTTTTCCTTTTGTTAAAAGACAAAAACAGAAACTCCCAAAAATCACAAAACTGACTCATCAAGTTAAAACTCCCCAAGATGATTACTCAAGTCAAATTTTTTTTATATAAGTTTCTCAGTTTTTATCAAATTTGTGTCCTCTTAAATTTTCTTTTTTTTTTTCAATACATTTTTAAAAGAACATAAAAATCAGTCATTTTAGACTTATTCTGTTGTTTTTTCCCATTGAGGTCAGAGGTATCTGCAGGTTCTGCAGCTGCTGGTTCATATGGTGGTGACACGTTGATGTGTTGTTTTATCAGTGTCCCCACTGTAATACGGTTCCACAGTATTTCTGTCATAAAGCTACAGTTCAATTGTTCTGCAGTGGTGTACTCTGAAATCCTCCTGATCAGTCCTGTAAGACCGTAGTTAGTGGGTAGTGTGTCTTCTGTCCTTTCAGAGAATGATCGAGGATAGCTGAGCATAGAGTCAGGGCTGCAGTAGAGTGGAATGAACTCATGTTTACAAACAGTTTTCACAGTTTAAAACCACTCAAACTTTACTATAATTCAAAAGAGCACTGTCTCAGAGTGATTCAACCTGCTTAATCAGACAAAAATCTATGCTTGTGCTACATTTACAATCCAACAACTAGTGCTTCTCAAAGTCAAGGATCCTTCCCTGGTAGTACATGTCCTTCCAAGTCCAATCCTCGGTAGAGTCTTTCCTTGACGTCGGAGAATGGCAAGGAATGGAACAGCTCTTACAAGGTGTATGTGCTGCATTATTTCCGCTTTCAGGCGACAGGGCAGTTTTTGCTCTTTTTCAACTTTTTTCCCTCAACTCCATGAAAATAAACCAGATTACCATCACAAACAGGCAGCAAGATATTCGGAGGAGGCAGCTGTACTCTCTGTACCTCTGCAGCCAATGTGGTCAGGTAAGTTAATGTATAAATGGTAGACTACCTCATTAGTTATTAAATTATCATACTGGGGGGCTGTTAAATATTACAACAGCAGTTGGATGTTGCTCTGAACAACTATGAAACACTGCAGGTTTTTGTGAAGACTTGGTACTGTCCAGTGTCACGTGTGCTTTTTAAAATTTCTAACAACTGTCGTTAGAAAAAAAATATTCTGATATTAGCAGATCTGTAAGTTATATTTAATATACGGCAATATTGTGGAGGAGAGAGCAGACGAGACACGAGCTGACAGCACAGAACTTTATTCCTCCTCCAACACAGAACAGATTAACTGTGAATGCCAAAGCAAACTCCTTTATACATTTCTCTTTCCGCCCTCTGGCACGCAGGGTAAACACATTAACATACAAGTTACCGGCAGTGGGGCGGCAGTGGCTCGGCAGTGGCTCAGGAGGTAGAGCAAGTCGTCTAATAACCCGATGGTTTGGCGTTCGGAATCCCGCTCTCCCCAGATATCCTACCGTTGTGTACCTGGGCAAGACACTTCAACCCGCATTGCCTCCAGCGTCCATAACACTGGGTATGAATGTATAAAAATGTTCGGTGGTGGCCGGGAAGGCCCGTTGGCGCAGATTAGCTGCCACGTTTCTGTCAGCCTGCCCCAGGCCAGCTGTGGCTGCAGAAGTAGCTTGCCACTACCATGTCTGTCTGGAGTGAATGAATAATGTACCTATTTGTAAAGCGTCTTTGAGTATATATGATAAAGCGCTATATTATATACCAAGCATGAACACACATCGACATACACATTAACATACATGTTCACAGAGTAAGGCTTAGTACAATACATTTGTGCCCCTGCGTCCTCAGGTGTGAACCTGGCACAGCGGGGGCAAAAGGCACATCTTTATTTGACTTCATACCCCCCAGGCTCTGCGCTTTCGCTTGCACCTCTCGCCTCTTTCTTCCACATTACCATTTCTACCTTCAACCCCGCCAACCCCAAGTCCTTGGTGGATTGTCCTGTCCATTGTATAACCACAATATTCTACCACGTCACATATACACAATTGGCAAGACATAAATTATAGTAGATTAGATATGATAAAAACACAAAAAATAATTGTTTCAGCATGAACTTTGTTTAAAAAGTGTGGAAAAAAAACTTAGCCATCTCCCCTTGCGTTGTTGAATTACTGCTGCATTTCGCTGAACAGGATTTCATTTTCACATTTTCCTAGCATAATTCCCAGAGAAATAAAATGGAGTAAACAATTAATAGGGTAAGAAGGGTTAAACTGGGTAGTTAAATTTTATAAGTGAATCTGTATATTTTAAAAATTAGCACATTCTCAACATTTAGTTTTGTAAAATCTGATTAAAACACAAAAATTGCAAACATTACTTATACTAAATGTTTTATTTTTTATTTATTTTATTTGTTTATTTGTACAGGGACATTGCAATAAACAGACAAAAAAATAATCTAATGTGTTGCACAGTAGATTGTATAGCTATTAAGCTAATTTGCAACTCTGTCCCTGGATGGGCTTTAGAAAGAAGAAACAGGTAAAAAGAGAGAAAGATAAGGAAAAAAAAAAACCAAAAACAAAATGAAAAACAGAATAAACAATACCACATACATCAATGCAAACAAGATATAAATACACAATATAAAAACCTGGTTCACATTTGCCTGCTTACAGGTCTCCCTCCCTTCGTTACTCACTAGTAAACAAACACATTCATTCCTTCCCTTCATTCACTACACCCTGCAGACAATCCATTCATACATGGGTACATCTTGTTTATTTTCAGCCAGTTTTTAACCTTTGTAGATAAATGTTTAAGTCCGTTATTATATTGATTTCATTTGGCATTGTGTTCCAGATATGACTGCCCTTTATAGAGAAAGCTGTTTGTCCAAATGTGGTTTCATACGGTGGGATATTTTACAGTTTATCAATGAGATTTTAACTGTAGTGTAAGCCATTTTTTTTCCCATTTACCTGAGGCAGAACCAAAAAAAGGAAAGTAAACTCTAGAAAACATTTAAATGGGTTTTATTTATAATAGCTATTTGGAGGTAATTATATGATGTAATTCTGTACAAGATGATGATCCATCTCAACTTGTTTGCACATTGTTGTGCAGGTCTGTGATATTGCTGACTGAACCCTGTGGGTACCAGTTCTTCAGAGGTACTTCAGTGGAGCCAACACACATCCTGACTTCTGACTGAACCCTGTGGTAACCAGTTCCTCAGAGGTTCTTCAGTGGAGATGACACACATCCTGACATCTGACTGAACCCTGTGTACCAGTTCCTCAGAGGTTTCTTCAGTGGAGATGACACACATCCTGACATCTGACTGAGGCCTGTGGGTACCAGTTCCTCAGAGATTCTTCAGTGAGATGACACACATCCTGACTTCTGACTGGGCCCTGTGGTACCAGTGTCCTGCAGAGGTTCTTCAGTGTAGACGACACACGTCCTGACTTCTGACTGGGCCCTGTATGGTACCAGTTTCTCAGAGGTACTTCAGTGGAGCCAACACACAGCCTGACTTCTGACTGAACCCTGTGTACCAATTCCTCAGAGTTCTTCAGTGGAGCCGACACACATCCTGACTTCTGACTGAACCTTGCGGTACCAGTTCCTCAGAAGTTCTTCTGTGGAGATGACACACATCCTGACATCTGAATGAGGCCTGTGGTACCAGTTCTCCAGAGGTACTTTCAGTGGAGCCGACACACATTCTGACTTCTGACTGAACCCTGTGGTACCACATCTGCAGAGGTTCTTCAGTGGAGATGACACACATCCTGACTTCTGACTGGGCCCTGTGGTACCAGTTCTTCAGAGGTACTTCAGTGGAGCCAACACACATCCTGACTTCTGACTGAACCCTGTAGTACCAGTTCCTCAGAGGTTCTTCAGTGGAGACGACACACATCCTGACTTCTGACTGAACCCTGTGGGTAACAGTTCTTCAGAGGGCTCCCCAGAGGAGATGACACACATCTGACTTCTGACTGGGCCCTGTGGCACTACGTCTACAGAGGTTCTTCAGTGGAGACAGCACACGTCCTGACTTCTGACTTAGGCCTGTTGTACCAGTTCTGCAGAGGTTCGTCAGTGGAGACGACACACATCTGACTTCTGACTGGGCCCTATGGTACCACGTCTGCAGAGGTTTCTTCAGTGGAGACGACAGACATTCTGACATCTGACTGAGGCCTGTGGTACCAGTTCTTCAGAGGTACTTCAGTGGAGCCAACACACATTCTAACATCTGACTGGGCCGTGCTAATATTAACCAGCTCCTGGTGTCTGATGAACCGGCACCAAAAACCTCCTTCTACTGCCTCACTACCATCATTGGACAGTTTACACAAACACAACTAGTTCACACATACTGGTTCAAAGACATGCACATTTGTTCTTTAGATTAAATATATTTTAAATATACATTTTCATTTTCTTAGTAACCTTTTAGACACATTTGTAACTGAAGTGTTTAACAAATTCATCAGATGTATTCTCATTTATTACATATTTGTAACTTCAGTTTCAAAACCAGTTCATTGTGTTAATGTTTTTTAAATGTGTAAATATTCTGTTAATCATCTGTATACACCTGTGTGATTTCTATGCTTTTTATATCATCATCATCATCATCATCATCATAGCAGTCTGTCGGGGGCGACAATGACTGTTTTATTTAGGTCTGATCAGATTCCTCCACGCAGCTCTGTAATTCGCCTTCCACTGTCCAGGAACTCCTGACTTTGTTAATCCGGGCGACGTCCGAGCCGGTATGAGTCCACAATGTAGCACTCATTACAAAAATCAGGTAACAAAGTTGGACTCAAGACATTTGATTCAACATCCATCTCCATCCATCCATCCATCCATCTTCTACCGCTTTTCCGGAGGTCCGGGTCGCGGAGGCAGCAGTTCAAGCAGAGAAGCCCAGACTTCCCTCTCCCCAGCCACCTGCTCCAGCTCTTCAGAGGGGATACCAAGGCGTTCCCGGACCAGCTGGGAGACATAGTCTCTCCACCGAGTCCTGGGTCTGCCCCGGGGTCTCCTCCCAGTGGGATGTGCCTGAAACACCTCAAGTGGGAGGCGTCCAGGAGGCATCCTAATCAGATGCCCATACCACCTCAACTGACTCCTTTCAATGTGGAGGAGCAGCGGTTCTACTCTGAGCCTCTCCCGGATGACTGAGCTCCTCACCCCATCTCTGAGGGTGAGTCCAGCAATCCTACGGAGAAAGCTCATTTCAGCCGCTTTGTATCCGCGATCTCGTTCTTTCGGTCATTACCCAAAGCTCGTGACCATAGGTGAGAGTAGGAACGTAGATTGACTGGTAAATCGACAGCTTTGCCTTAGAACTAAGCTCCCTCTTCACCACAGACTGGTACAACGTCCGCATCACTGCAGATGCTGCTCCAATCCGTCTGTCGATCTCTCGCTTCATTTTCCCCTCACTCGTGAACAAGACCCCAAGATACTTAAACTCCTCCACTTGGGGCAGGAGCCTGTCCCAACCCGGAGAGGACAATCCACCTTTTTCCGGCTGAGGACCATGGACTCGGACTTGGAGGTGCTGATTCTCATCCCAGCCGCTTCACACTCAGCGGCAAACCGTCCCAGCAAGAGCTGTAGGTCATTGCTGGATGAAGCCAACAGGACAACATCATCTGCAAACAACAGAGATGAGATCCTGTGGTCACCAAGCATGACACCCTCCATTCCCTGGCTGCGCCTAGAAATCCTGTCCATAAAAATTATGAACAGGATCGGTGACAAAGGGCAGCCCTGGCGGAGTCCCAACTCTCACTGGGAATGACTCCGACCGAGTGTTGGCAATACGAACTAAACTCTCACAACGGTCGTACAGAGACCGAATAGCTCGTAACAACAAGCCCGATAACCCCATACTCCCGAAGCACCCCCCACAAAAATCCACGAGGGACGCGGTCAAATGCCTTCTCCAAATCCACAAAACACATGTAAACTGGTTGGGCAAACTCCCACGAACCCTCGAGAATTCTCGAGAGGGTAAAGAGCTGGTCCGATGTGCCACGGCCAGGACGAAAACCACATTGCTCCTCCTGAATCCGAGGTTTGACCAACGGCCGGACTCTCCTCTCCAGTACCTTGGCATAGACCTTCCCAGGGAGGCTGAGGAGTGTGATCCCTCTAAAGTTGGAGCACACCCTCCGGTCCCCTTTTTTGAAGAGAGGAACCACCACCCCGGTTTGCCATGCCAAAGGCACTGCCCCCGACCTCCACGCAATGTTGCAGAGGCGTGTCAACCATGACAACCCAACAACATCCAGGGCCTTCAGGTACTCGGGGCGAATCTTGTACACCCCCGGGGCCCGGCCACCAAGGAGATTTTTAACCACCTTGGCGACCTCAGCCCCTGTGATAGGCGAGTCATCCCCCTCGTCCCCAAACCCTGCTTCCTCTGTGGAAGGCGTATCAGTGGGATTGAGGAGATCCTCGAAGTATTCCTTCCACCGCCCGACGATATCCCCAGTTGAAGTCAACAGTGTCCTATCCGCACCATACACAGTGTGGACGGGGAGCTGCTTTCCCCTCCTGAGCCGCCGAACAGTTTGCCAGAATCTCTTTGAAGCCGACCGAAAGTCTTGTTCCATGGCCTCACCGAACTCCTCCCATACCCGGGTTTTTGCTTCAGCAACCACCCGAGCTGCACTCTGCTTGGCCTGCCGGTACACCTCAGCTGCTTCGGGAGTCCCACAAGCCAACCAAGCTTGATAGGACTCCTTCTTCAGCTTAATGGCCCCCCTCACCACTGGTGTCCACCACTTGGTTCGGGGGTTGCCACCACGCGATGCACCGACCACCTTGCGGCCGCAGCTCTGGGCCGCCGCTTCAACAACAGAGGTGGAGAACATGGCCCATTCAGACTCCATGTCTCCAGACTCCCTCGGAATGTGGTTGAAGTTCTTCCGGAGGTGGGAGTTGAAGACCTCCCGGACAGGGGCCTCAGCCAGACGCTCCCAGCACACCCTCACTATACGTTTGGGTCTACCAGGTCTGAATGGCTTCCTCCCCTGCCATCGGATCCAACTCACCACCAGGTGGTGATCAGTTGACAGCTCTGCACCTCTCTTTACTCGGGTGTCCAAGACATACGGTCGCAGGTCTGATGATACGATAACAAAATCGATCATCGACCTGCGACCTAGGGTGTCCTGGTGCCAGGTGCACATATGGACACCCTTATGCTTGAACATGGTGTTCGTTATGGACAGACTGTGGTTAGCACAGAAGTCCAATAACTGAACACCACTCGGGTTCAGATCGGGCAGGCCGTTCCTCCCAATCACCCCCCTCCAGGTTTCACTGTCGTTGCCCACGTGCGCATTGAAGTCCCCCAGTAGGACAATGGAGTCTCCAGGAGGAGCACCCTCCAGCACCCCAGTCACAGACTCCAAAAAGGGTGGGTACTCTGAAACATCATTTGGTGCATAGGCACAAATGATGGTCAGGACCCGTTTCCCAACCCAAAGGCGCAGGGAAGCAACCCTTTCGTCCACCGGGGAAAACTCCAATATAGAGGCAGCAAGGTGGGGCGATACAAGAATACCCACCCCTGCTCGTTGCCTCTCGCCCGGGGCAACTCCAGAAAAGGCCAAGCTCCAGCCCCTCTCCAGGAGACTGGTTCCGGAACCTGAGCTGTGTGTTGAGGTGAGGCTGACTATATCTAGCCGGTATCGCTCAACCTCGTACACCAGCTCAGGCTCCTTCCCCACCAGAGAGGTGACATTCCACGTACCAAAAGCCAGTTTAGAAAGCTTGGGATCAGTCTGCCAAGGTCTCCGCCTTTGACCGCCACCTAATCCACATAGCACCGGACCCCCATGATCCCTCCTGCAGGTGGTGAACCCACTGGAGGGTGGACCCATGTGACTCCTTTGGGCTGAGCCCAGCCGGGTCCCATGGGTGGAAACCCGGCCACCAGACGCTAGCCTTCGAGCCCCTCCCCCAGCCCTGGCTCCAGGGTGGGGCCCCCGGTAACCCCATACTGGGCGGGGTACACTGAATCCTTGATATACAATTTATCATGAGAGTCTGTTGGATCGTTCTTAGTCTGGCCCTTCACCCAGGACCAGTTTGTCTTGGGAGACCCTATCAGAGGCAAATTGCCCTGGACAACATAGCTCCTGGGATCACTGGGGCACGCAAACCCCCCCACCACGATAAGGTGACGATCCATGAGGGGGCATTTGATTCAACAGTAGAAGCAAAAGCCATTTCAAACAATACCAGAACAAAAATAACAATTATTTCTCAATTACCTTTTCCAGCAAATAAAAATATTTGTTAGCTCTCTGCCTGGCTTCTTCCAGTTTGTTCCTTTGAACCTGTGAAAAACACAAAATATAGAGTTTATCTAAGAGAGTGTAATTTACGATGTAGTGTAATTATTATGATATGCATAATTTTAGTTATTTTGCTTTTTAAGGACAGAGGTTGGTAGAAGTATTTGGATGATATTAAAAGGAACATTCTTATATTTTATTCTCCTTAGACTAACACATTGAAGAAGAATAAAGAATAAAGTTAAAAAAAATGTATGGGAAAAGTTGTAAATTTGCTTCTAAGCAGTTACAGATGTAAAAGAGAAAACTTGCAATAATATTTATAAATTTAAGTATAAAAACTTTAAATTTTCCATAAAATAAGCCACAAATGTATCTCAGAAATGAACAGAAAAACTGCTGAATTAAGGGAGAATTTTTTTTTTAAGACAAATCCCAAGTTTAAAAGACAAACGTATTTAATTTAACAGAAGGAAAGTGACACATTTGTGAGGAAAAGAGACAGATATAGCAATAAGGTTATACAGCTCCATGGATTTGGGAGAGAAAAGCCAGAACCTCGGACTCATGTATTTTTTTTTTTTTCAGTAAGTAGTACTTTTTTGCTATTTAAATGATTGTTTCTGCACACACCAGGTAACTCAACTTGAGAACAATTTCTGACAACTTTTGGTTATGTGAGGCAGAATGAAATATTAGTTTTAAAAGTATAAAATATATAATTATTATATTAATAATTTCAGTTAGAAAAGCCACAATTTAAATCAGTAAAACAGTAAAGTATTTTGTATAGTAACTCATTGTGCAGTAAATATGTAAAAATACTTACATTTAAAAGTGTGCTGCAGTTCCGCTCCCGCTCTGCAAAATCATTTGATTCACAAAGCATTGTGGGGATTTTAAGAGCGCGAAGAATCTACTTGTGCATCCTTGACAACTGAGAGAAAGAAGGACTCTGTCCTCGTGACTATCCTCGACTTTGGAACAGTCCTTCGACGAGATGTGATAATGTCATGTCCTTGATTTGCGGCCTTGGAAGGATGCATCCTTGGCTTTGAGAAGCACCCAATGTCTCTGCTCCTACAGTGGTACATGGTGGTTGCTGCTGTATTCCTCCACCAAACAGCTGAGTCTTCTCAGAGGGAAAAAAAATCACA
This sequence comes from Pholidichthys leucotaenia, assembly GCA_020510985.1. NCBI lineage: Eukaryota > Metazoa > Chordata > Actinopteri > Cichliformes > Pholidichthyidae > Pholidichthys > Pholidichthys leucotaenia. The sequence continues at coordinate 240,715,860 of CM035838.1, read as the reverse complement.
TATTTAGGAGAAAATGTAGCAAACATACAGTGTCTCACAAGAGTACACCCCTCACATTTTTATAAATATTTTATTATATCTTTTCATGGGACAACACTGAAGATATGGCACTTTATACAATGTAAAGTAGTCAGTGTACAGCTTGTATAACAGTGTAAATTTGCTGTCCCCTCAGAATAACTCAACACACAGCCATTAATGTCTAAACCGCTGGCAACAAAAGTGAGTACAGTCCTAAGTGAAAATGTCCAAATTGTGCCCAAAGTGTCAATATTTTGTGTACCCACCATTATTTTCAAGCACTGCCTTAACTGTCTTGGGCATGGAGTTCACTAGAGCTTCACAGGTTGCCACTGGAATCCTCTTCCACTCCTCCATGATGACATCACGGAGCTGATGGATGTTAGAGACCTTGCGTTCCTCCACCTTCCATTTGAAGATGCCCCACAGACACTCAATAGGGTTTAGGTCTGGAGACATGCTTGGCCAGTCCATCACCTTTACCCTCAGTTTCTTTAGCAAGGCAGTGGTCATCTTGGAGGTGCGTTTGGGGTTGTTATGTTGGAATACTGCCTTGTGGCCCAGTTTATGAAGGGAGGGAATCATGCTTTGCTTCAGTATGTCACAGTACATGTTGGCATTCATGGTTCCCTCAATGAACTGTAGCTCCCCAGTGCCGGCAGCACTCATGCAGACCCAAACCATGACACTCCCATCACCATGCTTGACTGTAGGCAAGACACACTTGTCTTTGTACTCCTCACCTGGTTGCTGCCACACACGCTTGACACCATCTGAACCAAATAAGTAGGCTTTTCCATTAGGGACTGCAATGGTAACAGTTCTGATTTTTCGGGCCCGCTGGATTGGGGTTCCAACCATACTGTTGCGACACCAAAATGTGATGTTGTGGCACATATGTTTGGTTCATATTTCCCACAAGAGTGTGGTACATATGTCTGGTCCATATCGCCCACAAATGTATGGCTTATGTGGATTGTATGGCTTATGTGGATTGGGGCTTCACGTCTGGAGGAACAAGAGTCTGGATCGACCAGGGCCGACAGGAGATGGCGAGGAGGTGTGAAGTCGGGCCCTCGTCTCAGAGAAGAGGACCTGGGGGGTTTCCCGGAACACCAGAGAATAAGAGACAATGGTGAATCTTCAGAGACTTGCATTGTGATTGAATGTTTGCAGAAGCACCATGTGACTTGAGTTCTTAATCCCTCGGAGGTATAAGAGCGAGCTGTAACACTATTCTGCCTCTTCTTGCTTTTTGAGAATGTTGGATGATTGTGTTCTGCAATAAAGCCGAACCTGAGAAATACACTCAAGTCTCGTCATTGAACACATCTTCCACACTGGTGACCCACGACAAAGAATGAGCAGAGAGAATTCTCCTGAACGGAGCTCATCAGAGGCCGGCCTGATGGCTGCCTCCACGCTCCGGCTGCCCGATTTCTGGCAGCACAGCCCGCGCTCCTAATTTACCGCGGTCGAGGCGCAGTTCAACCTCCGGAGAATCTCAAAGGATGAAACGAGGTTCTACCATGTGGTGGCGAAGCTGGACAGCTTCACGGTCCAGAGGGTGGAAGACCTGGTTAACCACCCACCGGACACCGACAAGTACGGCGCATTGAAGGAGGCGCTGATCAGCCATTTCACCCCCTCGGTGCAACAGCGAGCAGAGGGGCTCCTAGAGTTGACGGAGTCAGAGAACGACAGACCGGCAGACCTGATGGTGAAGATGCTGAGACTGAAAGACTCCGAGGATGGCGAATTTATTTTCGCCCACCTTTTCCTCCGGACTCTGCCGCCAGCAGTGAGAGTGACCCTGGCAGACTCACCCCGATTGGCCAAGCGGGACTACCATGGGCTCGGCAAGGAGGCGCAGCGACTCGTCAACGCCCACAAGCGGAGTGCGGTTTCGGCCGCGGCAGCTGAGCAGAAGACGGCGCCCGGAGATGGTTTGGAGCCAGTGGTGGCGGCGCCAGACAACCCGACGGTGGCGGCGACAGGCGTCAGGCGACGCGGAGCTGAAGAAGGCCTGTGTTTCTACCACCGCCGTTTTGCGGAGAGGGCATACAGATGTCTCCCACCGTGCCGCTTCAAGCGTTAGGGAAACGCCAAGACCGGGGGTCGGTAGCGGCTGCGTCCCTCGGAGAAGAAAATAAGCTGCTTTACCTGACAGACGCACACTCGGGGAAACAATTCCTCGTGGACACGGGCTCCCAGCTGAGTTTCGTCACGCCTACCTACGCGGAACGGCTGATGCCGTCCAAAGCTCCCTGGGTGTCAGTATCAGCAGTGAATGGCTCAGCGATTAAGACCTTCGGTGAGAGGACCATGCGTCTGTCCTTACAGGGCCGTTCATTCGAGTGGACCTTTATTGTAGCAGCAGTCAGTTTTAACATGTTCGGGGCTGATTTTTTGTGCTGACATGGTTTATTGGTTGACCTTGCTAATAGACGTCTGGTTAATGCACTTTCTTTTCATTCTATCCCCTGCACAGCTCGGGTGGCTCCGCCGACTGCACACGCCAACGTCACAGCTGCAGGTGGTAAGTTTCATGCTTTGCTCACTCACTTTCCAGCACTCACAGTTCCAAAGTTTTCGGCGACAGTGGCCAAACACGGGGTGGAGCATTTTATCACCACCACTGGGCCCCCCGTTTTTGCAAAAGCCCGGCGCTTGGACTCAGCTAAACTGGCCATAGCGCGCGAGGAATTTGCCAACCTGGAAAAACTGGGCATAATTAGACGCTCGAACAGCCCCTGGGCTTCCCCGTTGCACATGGTCCCAAAGGCTGATGGCTTGTGGCGACCTTGTGGCGATTTCCGCAGGTTGAACAGCATCTCAGCACACGACCGCTACCCGATTCCGCACATCCAGGATTTCTCTGTTCATTTGGCGGGGGCGCGCATTTTTTCTAAAATAGACTTGGTGCGCGGCTACCATCAAGTCCCCGTGCGCGCGCAGGATATTCCCAAAACCGCGGTAATAACTCCGTTTGGGCTTTTCGAGTTTTTGCGCATGCCGTTTGGGTTAAAAGGCGCCGCGCAAACTTTCCAACGCATGATGGATGCTGTTTTACGCGACCTGCCTTTCGTGTTCATCTATTTAGACGACATACTGGTAGCCAGCACGTCCGAGGACGAACACGAAACCCACCTCACAGTGGTTTTTCGGAGACTGGCAGAGCACGGGTTCATAATTAACCCAGCGAAGTGCCAGTTCGGGGTGGCGCAAATCGATTTTTTGGGGCATCGCGTTTCGCCTGAAGGTGCGGTTCCTCTGCCGGAGAAGGTGCGCGCAATAACAGATTTCCCCCGACCTCAAACGATAAAAGCGCTGCAGGAGTTTCTAGGAATGGTTAATTTTTACAACCGGTTTCTTCCGAGCGCAGCGCGGCGTATGCAGCCACTGTACGCGGCACTGAAAAACAAAAACCCACGAATAAGGTCGAATGGTCTCTGGAGCGGGAGCGCACTTTCTCCCAGGTTAAATCAGCCCTTGCAAGCGCCATTTTGTTAGCGCACCCGGTTCCAACAGCCCGTTTAGCGCTCACCACCAATGCTTCGGACCTAGCGGTGGGGGCAGTCATTGAACAGTGTGTGGCAGGGACCTGGCAGCCTCTCGCGTTCTTTTGCAAATCCTTGCGCGATAACGAGCGTAAATACAGCGCATTTGACAGGGAGCTTTTAGCCCTACACTTGGCCATCCGCCATTTCCAGTTCTGGCTGGAAGGACGTCGTTTCACCGCTTTCGTGGACCACAAACCGTTAACTTTTGCGATGGCCAAAATCTCAGAACCTTGATCAGGCCGACAACAAAGACAGCTAGCCGCAATATCGGAGTTCACCACCGATATCCAGCATGTCGCAGGCAAGCACAATGTAGTGGCGGACTGTCTCTCACGTGCTGTGGCAACGCCAGGCCACGTGGGGGCAGACTCGGTGGCTGTGGGCCAGGGCAGTGACGCGGGAGCGCGCGCAGCCCCGGTCCACGTAGGTTTGGATTATGCAGACATGGCTGCGGAGCAGGTTGGTGACGCGGATGTGCGCGCGCTCCAGTCTGGACCAACAGGGTTAAGGCTAGAGCACAGGGTGCAGCAAATAGGTATGCCCCCCTTAATATGCGATGTCTCCACGGGTCGGCCTCGTCCTGTGGTTCCAGCCGCGTGGCGCCGCCGCGTTTTTGACTCGGTCCATTCGCTGGCGCACCCGGGGGTGCGCGCATCGGTCAAAATGGTGGGGGAGAAATTTGTCTGGCCGGGGTTGCGCAAACAGGTCAAGGAATGGGCAGCGGCTTGTGTAGCGTGCCAGAGGGCTAAGATACACAAGCACACGAGGGCCCCTTTGGAGCCTTTTCACATCCCGGCTAAGCGGTTTGATCATGTGCATGTTGATCTGGTGGGCCCGCTTCCCTCGTCTCAAGGGCACACACACCTTTTGACGATGGTGGACCGCACCACACGTTGGCCAGAAGCGGTACCTCTGGCGTCAACAACGGCGGAAGAGGTTGCGCGTGCGTTTTAACAGCTTGGGTCGCGCGTTTTGGAGTTCCGTCGGATATAACGTCAGACAGAGGCCCTCAATTTGTTTCCGAACTGTGGTCGTCTATGGCCCGCAGCTTAGGGGTGAAGGTACACCGCACTACTGCGTATAACCCGCAGGCCAACGGTTTATGTGAACGCTTTCATAGGTCATTGAAAGCAGCCCTCAGAGCATCGCTCACGGATACAAATTGGGTGGACAAACTGCCATGGGTTTTATTGGGGTTGCGTTCTGCACCTAAGGAGGATTTGCAAGCCTCCCCAGCGAAGTTAGTGTTCGCACAACCTCTCCGTTTGCCCGGGGAATTTCTCCCGGAAAATCCTGCGCCCAATTGCCCCCCCGCTCAGCTGTTGCAGAGCGGCACAGGATCAAACACGCTGCCTGGCCCAGTGCATCACAGTTTTCCACGCGTTTTTGTGCCAGAGGCTTTGAAAAACGCAGAGTTTGTTTTTGTTAGACATGATGCACAACGCCCAGGGCTGAGACCGCCTTATGATGGACTGTTCAGGGTGCTGGAAAAAAATGAGAAGCATTTTTTGCTAGATTTGGGGGGCAGAAGGGAGCTAATTTGCATAAACAGACTCAAGCCTGCTTTTGTCCTGGCTGATGAACGCGTGCAGGTGGCGAAAGCCCCCCGCCGGGGCAGGCCACCGAGAAAGCATGCTCCAGAGCTCTCACAGAGATGTGCTAACAAATCTAATCCCCAGGTGCGAGGAGACGCTGCAGACGCAGCGAAGCCGGCCTACAGCAGATTCGGCAGGAAGCTCAGACCTAAGAGATTGGGGGATTGATTGTTGGTTATGTGGTAATGTCTTTTATGTATGCATTTATGAGTATGTTTGTCCCATGCAGACGTTTGTGGGGGGGGGGGGTCATGTGGCACATATGTTTGGTTCATATTTCCCACAAGAGTGTGGTGCATATGTCTGGTCCATATCTCCCACAAATGTATGGCTTATGTGGATTGTATGGCTTATGTGGATTGGGGCTTCACGTCTGGAGGAACAAGAGTCTGGATCGACCGGGGCCGACAGGAGATGACGAGGACGTGTGAAGTCGGGCCCTCGTCTCAGAGAAGAGGACCTGGGGGTTTCCCGGAACACCAGAGAATAAGAGACAATGGTGAATCTTCAGAGACTTGCATTGTGATTGAATGTTTGCAGAAGCACCATGTAACTTGAGTTCTTAATCCCCCGGAGGTATAATGTGGTTGGTGGATGTGCAGCAGAAAGTCTAAGCTCTCTCTCCGCGGATACGGCGGGCCAGCTGGATGTCTTTGGGCATGATGGTGACCCTCTTGGCGTGGATGGCGCACAGGTTGGTGTCCTCGAAGAGACCCACCAGGTAGGCCTCGCTGGCCTCCTGCAGAGCCATGACGGCGGAGCTCTGGAAGCGCAGGTCGGTCTTGAAGTCCTGAGCGATCTCCCTAACCAGGCGCTGGAAGGGCAGCTTACGGATGAGCAGCTCCGTGGATTTCTGGTAGCGACGGATCTCTCTCAGAGCCACGGTACCGGGCCTGTAACGGTGAGGCTTCTTCACTCCGCCGGTGGCCGGAGCGCTTTTCCGAGCAGCCTTGGTGGCCAGCTGCTTCCTGGGGGCTTTTCCTCCAGTAGATTTACGGGCGGTCTGCTTGGTTCTCGCCATCGCTCTTTATTCTTCTGTCTGTGAGCAGCACAAAAGCAAGAGCGAGCTGTAACACTATTCTGCCTCTTCTTGCTTTTTGAGAATGTTGGATGATTGTGTTCTGCAATAAAGCCGAACCTGAGAAATACACTCAAGTCTCGTCATTGAACACATCTTCCACAATGTAAAAATACCGCAGGCCACTGATTGGTCTGGGCATAACGTCATGAGAGGGGCATTTGAGGCTGAATTTCCAGAATCATGAGCCGCCATTTGCAAAGATTCGTCTGTGAGCCAGTCAGCAAGCGATATAATATAAACAACAACAATAGAATGGCTTCACAGAAATCAACACCGCATTCCAGCAGAGTTTTTTATGCATTTTGGCTGATGAGAGAATCCAGAGGGAAGCAGACGGGGCCACCCTGGGAAGTAGACAGAGCCACCCGAACTGAATTGAATGTATGGCCACGGGAGCACCCAACTTCAGCAGCTGAAGCCGTGAAATTAGGATATAGAGGACGGTGAGTGATGTGATATTATGCATCTTTTACGTTATTTATCCCAGCAGTGGAAAGTTCACTTTGCACAGACAACCACGTTGTTGCTCGTGTTCAAACGATGAGCTAGCTAGTTAGCTGTCAATGCTACGTCTGTCCTTGTATGTTGCCTTTGTGTTGGCAATATCTGATGAAAAAAGCTAGTTGTAATCCTGGTTAAAAAGGTGTTTTTTTTACATGTTGCACTCTCGTGCTGTGCGTGTACTTAAGTTATGTGTATTTTCATTGCAGAGCCTGACCAGGATCTGCTCTGACAATGGCTACGTTTGGCACGACCCAGCTGTTGCACATCTTGTTATTTATAGTCAAATCTTTTGCTTTTTAAGTTAAAGTGTAAGTAAAGTGCCAAATTTAAAGTAACACAATTTCCACTTAATATGAAAATGAAATGAAAGGGACTGAACTGAGATTTATTTGATTGTGTGAATATTAATTACAGAATAATTGAAAATGAATGGCACATCCAATAGTAGCCACTGTAAAATAAACCGCTTGTTTATTTATTTTTTTTTTTTTTTATCAGATCACTTCTGTGATCCTTCATGAGTTATAGTCATAATAATGTATCTTGCACTTTGGGGAATGGGAGTTGTTCAGTCACCTTTAGAATTTAGTTTACATGTGTAGTTTATAGTATTTCGTCTTTAAACTCATCCAGTAAAAGAACACATTACAAATATTTGAGACCCATTGTACTGCTTCCTTTTATATTTTAGCAATACAAGTCACAAAACACCACCCACACTTGAAACCAGGGCGACACAGCAGTGGTTAAACTTTTATTGATAACGTTATTTCTCAAACATGTTTTAAACTTGCTTTAATTATCCACCACCCATTTCTGTCTTTTGTCTAGGCAAGAGGAAAACGATCCACCCAAACTGGACCTTGCCTCACTATTTACAGAGATGCAGGCTGAAGATCTGCTGAACCGGGACCAGCTTGAGCAGCACATCCAGTTGCTTCTCAGTGAGGCAGCGTGGCCGGCGTGTGTAACCCATTCTAATTTTTTTTTTTTTCAGTTTGAATTTTGCACATTCTAAATAATCTGGAATTTGCTGCTGATTGTAATAAACAATTTAGTGACTTACGTGTTTGCATCATGATTTTCTATTTTGGCTGTTCAGACACCGGTGGGAAAAGAGTCAACAGTACAAACCATTTATCAGTGACTTTGAAATAATGGTTCATTTTTAAGAAAAAGTAATCAAAAACAATTATTTTATTTCCTGAAGATTGTATTGTTGGATGTGCCAGTGCAGAAGACACTGCACACTTTTGTGATAGTACCAGTAAATGGAGGAATTCTGGGCCATGTTAGCATCTGTATTTCCTAATAATGGATTAAGGCAAGGGTGTCCAATCATGTGCCATGGAGGGCCAAGACCTGCAGGCTTTGCCTCCAACCAGTGTTTTCAACAGCAGATTACACTGAATTTCTTCCACTGACTGCTGATCAGTGAAAACACCTGCTGAAGAGACTGGGTAGAAGAGAGAACCTGCAGGGTCTTGGCCCTCCATGGCACATGATTGGACACCCCTGAATTAGGATTTAATGGGATTTAACATTTTAACACAACCTGCTTTATGGCTCATAATTCTGTTGGCAGACTTACACCAAACCAAAAGTGATTTCTCAAACTGCTGGATTGTTCTTAGACACCTTTTCAAATCTTTGTATATAATTTATGTCACTTGGTGGTAACCTTCACACATAAAAGTGGAGACAGATCTGCAAAACGTACAAGTTTATTGTCAAAATTCCCAGTGCAATACTACATGAATACATGTATAGTTCACTGTTGATGCAGAGAATATATATTTATACAGTATCTACATGTAGTCAGCAATACTTGATATGAGATATATCCAGTAAATCCACGTATTTCTCCATGTAACCTTGTGACTGTGTTATTTTAATTGCTTTTAATCCTAGATCCATTTGTTTAGGCTTAAAATGCATCATAATTGTTAAATATATCTTATTATACCTAACTCAGTACTGTTTACCTGTTGAAATATATATTTTACGGCTCATATACTGCAATATGGCATCTGGCGATCAAGTTTGGCAGCTGATCATGTTTTGCCACGACACCACCGGCTGGACCAGGTACATCCCATGACGTCTCAACAGTCTCTCCATGATTTTGACACAGATCAGAGCAATTTGTTACACAGGAAGCTAAACATTTCTACAGACATTCTGCAGTTCTGTAACCACTGCGCGTTCGTGAAGCTGGGGTGACATCTCATCACTGGGAGCCTGTGTTGTTGTGTGTTGCCACAAGAGAGCCATCTGAAACACACACACAGAGAATACATATTTTAGTACCTAATAGCGATAACTTGCCAACATTACAATGTCATATGGCGGATTAAAGTAGCATTAGCAATCATTGGCTTACCTTCATTTTCGATGTAGTTTGTGTCCTCATGTCTTCTTCTTCTTCTTCTTTTAGATTTGATTGGTGGTTGGCAACCAGCTTAAAGGTGCATTACCGCCACCTACCGGACTATGTTCAAGTGGTTCCTCATGTCTTCCGCTTTATACTGCTCTATATAGTTTCCTAAACGCTCCATTACTTTTCCAGAGTGTGTCGTCTCGCCGCCTATAACCTTCTTTTGTCCTTTTTTGGCTTTACTCTGGCAATAAAAAAAAAAAAAGCCAAAGAACGCAGTTGCCTCGTATCCTGCCATCTTGTGTTTAGCCTGCGTCGCTTGTTTTAAGCCCGTTACACTTGTTTTACGTAACGGGAGGGTTGCGCTGCCTCCCTGTAACAAATCCCACCCACATCAAGCGGTACTGTCAGTGTAATGGAAACACAAGTGTACCGAACCGAACTGTACCAGGCCAAACTGATACTAGTGGAAAAGGGCCATAAGCTTATCTTGGTCTCACCAGACCACAGGACATGGTTCCAGTAATCCATGTCCTTAGTCTGCTTGTCTTCAGCAAACTGTTTGCGGGCTTTCTTGTGCATCATCTTTAACAGGGGCTTCGTTCTGGGACGACAGTCATGCAGACCAATTTGATGCAGTGTGCAGCGTATGGTCTGAGCACTGACAGGCTAACCCCCCACCCCTTCAACTTCTGCAGCAATGCTGGCAGCACTCATACATCTGTTGAGTCTAAAATACCTTAAACCCCAGTTCTTTGATACGATGGCCAAATAATCAGACTGAGACAAAGTATACTTTCACTTAATTTACTGAAAGTGAGATATGGATACGTACAAGCAGCGCTGGAACACAACTCTTTAGGCAATTCCCCAAGAGTGTGCTACTCGAAAAGTGGGCCCTATAGTTTTTGTACAACTTCCCCCACCCACCATACAAGGGGGTGGTTTCCTCATTGTATCAGTAACAGTAATTTCCGCTTATGTGGCAGCTCAGCTGTATGCAGAACTGATTCTAACTGATTTCAGCAAATGAATTATAGGGTGTAAACTAAACTCTGCAGTGTAGCGTGTGAAGCAAGCAGATAAAGAAGTGTGAGAAATACAGAGCAATCATGTCATTTTACCAACAATACCCCCTGTTGAGGTGTCCTGTTAGGACACCTTACTGTCTATCTATCTCTCTATAACCTAGACCTACACTACCGTTCAAAAGTTTGGGGTCACTTAGAAATGTCCTTATTTTTGAAAGAAAAGCACTTTTTTTCAATGAAGATAACTTTAAACTAATCAGAAATACACTCTATGCATTGCTAATGTGGTAAATGACTATTCTAGCTGCAAATGTCTGGTTTTTGGTGCAATATCTACATAGGTGTATAGAGGCCCATTTCCAGCAACTATCACTCCAGTGTTCTAATGGTACAGTGTGTTTGCTCATTGCGTCAGAAGGCTAATGGATGATTAGAAAACCCTTGTGCAATCATGTTAGGTCTGCAATGCTGTAATTGCTGCAAATGGAAGATTCTTTGACAAAAGCAAAGTTTGAAGGAAAAAATTATTATTTCAAATACAAATCATTATTTCTAACCTTGTCAATGTCTTGACTATATTTTCTATTCATTTTACAACTCATGGTGGTAAATAAGTGTGACTTTTCATGGAAAACACAAAATAATTGTCTGCGTGACCCCAAACTTTTGAACGGTAGTGTACGTTTTTGCATCTCCCCCTGTTGAGATGGGTCTAAACCCATCTCATAACCCTATTCTATCCCCTGTGTGTTTAGTGTTTCTAAAGTTCTATATATGCGTGATGTCCTCCTTCCGGCATTCACATAGACCTGCCCCCCTCAGGTCACCATTTCTCCAGAGGACATCGGGTGTGGTGCAGACATCGTGAGTTAATATAGCTAACAATCCTATATGTGTAAAATATATTCAAAACTAAACTATCCTCATCTATGCATATATATGAATATATGTGAAAATGCATATATGCATATATGAATATGCATATATGCGTACATATTCATATATGCATATATGCATATATGAATACATTCATATACATGCATCTATTCTTTCATTAATCATTTATCACAAAGGAAACCTGTAGGGCAGAAGCACAGCAGAGCAAAATCTAACATTATGTGAATGTGCATTGTAGACCCTATTGCAGACCCTAAACTATCTCCTTGGCATCTTCTAGATCCCCATCTAGGTTCAGTCGTGGCACAACCTCGTCATCATCCTGGCAATAGGTGGGCAGGTGGGACCCCTTGATATGGAGGCGGGTCCTTGGAAGAGAAAGCCACTAAAATAGATCTTTTTTTTATTTTTTTATTTTAATTCTTTTAATTTTTATTCTTTAATCATGGGAATACAACAGCATCTGCAAAAAACAAAGATCAATAAACTAATAATTATACTTATAAGGGCTCCTTGAATTATTTTTCCCCATTTGCCAAATATAAGATAAGATAAGATAAGATAAACCTTTATTAGTCCCACAACGGGGAAATTCCAGGATTGCAACAGCACAGGGATAGCAACACTCAGAGCAACAATCAGAAGGCAAGAAAAAAAACAAGCAAGCAAGAGCAGCTAATAAACATATGTACGTATTACTATAAAATATATATATATATACACACACACACAGACACACAGTGCAGAGCATTGTAGCTGGATGGAATAAATATATGAACACACAGTGCAGAGCATTGTAGCTAGATGGAATAAATATGTAAATATATAAACACCCACAGTACGGAGCATTGCAGCTAGGTGGAATAAATATGCAAGTATATAAACACACACAGTGCGGAGCAATGTAGCTAGATGGAATAATATGTAGATATATAAATATATAAACACACCCAGTGCTGAGCATTGTAGCTAGATGGAATAAATATGCAAATATATAAACACACACAGTGCAGAGCATTGTTGCTAGATGGAATGAAACAGCATAACCGTCTACTTAGTTATCCTACATGGTATGATTATGTGCCCATACATATTCTCACCCTCCATAGCGACCGGTATGTTCCTAGTTGTATGCCGGAGGGGACCATTGTGTAAGTCTATTGCATCTTTTGCATTCAAAAAACTATTAGTTTGTTACGTCTTTTTGCTATCTCTGCGAGCAGCCCTGCTTAGGTTGTACAGTCTGACAGCCGTTGGTAGGAAGGACCTACGAAACCTCTCGGTTGTGCACCTGGGATGATGTAGTCTGCTGCTAAATGAGCTCCTCAGTGCATTCAGTATGTCCTGCATAGGGTGGAACTCGGACTCCAGCAGAGATGACAGTTTAGCCACCGTCCTTCTCTCTCCTATCTCCTCCATCGGATCAAGGCGCTGCCCCAGGACAGAGCTAGCTTTCTTAATCAGTTTGTTCAGTCTCTTCCTATCGGCTGCAGTAATGCCACTGCCCCAGCAGACCACTCCAAAAGTGATGGCTGATGCCACCACCGTGTCATAGAATGACTTCAGCAGCGCCCCTTGTACACCAAAAGACCTGAGTCTCCTCAGCAGGAACAGCCTGCGCTGTCCCTTCTTGTAGAGTGCATCAGTATTGTGTGACCAGTCTAGTTTATTGTTCAGATGAATACCCAGGTACTTATAGGATGTCACCATCTCGATGTCTGTTCCCTGTATATTTACTGGTACTGTGAGGGGCTGCCCATGCCTGCGGCAGTCCACCACCAGCTCCTTAGTTTTCCTCGCGTTGATCTGGAGGCAGTTCCGATGGCACCAGTCCACGAAGTCCTGGATAAGCCCTCTGTACTCAGCTTCATCTCCATTGGAGATGAGGCCAACGATCGCAGAGTCATCAGAGAACTTCTGTAGATGGCAGTGTGTTGTGTTGTGTGAGAAGTCCGCAGTATAAAGAGTGAACAGGAAGGGAGCCAGCACCGTTCCCTGGGGGGCCCCCGTGCTACTGATGATCGTGTCGGACACACAGTCACGGGTTCTCACAAACTGAGGCCGGTTCGTGAGGTAGTCCAGGATCCATGATGACAGGTGCTGGTCCACCCCTGCGCGCAGCAGCTTGTCCTTCAGGATCATCGGTTGGATGGTGTTGAAAGCACTGGAGAAGTCAAAGAACATGATCCTCACCATATTCCCGGGCTTCTCCAGGTGGGACAGAGAACGGTGAAGGAGGAAGATCACCGCATCCTCCACCCCAATGCCATGCTGGTAGGCGAACTGGAGTGGATCCATCGCTGGTTCCACCAGGGGGCGGAGGTGAGCAAGGAGCAGTCTCTCCAGGGTCTTCATCAAGTGGGACGTCAAGGCCACCGGTCTGTAGCTGTTCAGGTCTTTGGGGTGGGAAGTTTTTGGTACAGGTACCACACAAGATGTTTTCCACAGCTGTGGTACCCTCCCCAGTTTCAGGCTCATGTTGAAGATATACGTCACAATCCCACACAGCTGGTCTGCACAGGACTTGAGGAGCTTTGCGCTGATGCCGTCCGGTCCCGGCGCCTTCCTCGCCTTGATCTTCCTCAGCTCCGTCCTCACCTGGGTCCTGGTCAGGGTCAGGATGGGGGGCTGTGTGTTGGGAGTGGGGGGGTGTTGGTGGAGTGGGGAGTGGGCAGCAGGACTTGATTTCTTTAGAGGCAGCAGTGGTTGTTGTGCAGTCAGGGGGGAGGGCGGTTGGTCAAATCTATTGAAAAACAGATTCAGGTTGTTCGCCCACTCCCTGCCCCCTGTGGCCTGGGGGGAGGTATTCTGGAGCCCCGAGATGGTTTTGAGGTTTCTCCAGACCCCGCTGATGTCGCTCTGTTGCAGCTTGTCCTCCATCTTCTTCCTAAATATGTTATCAAACCAACTACCTACATGATTATCAATGCCAGATTAAGCTTTATTGAGCTTTTAGCTCTTATAAAGATTTTCATTTTTCTAAAATTTAAGCTATACTTTATAATAATTTTATTAAAATATGCAACTTATGGATTTTGTAGCTATTTTAGTAAGTTAATTGATTAATTATGCAAAAGGTTTTTTCTTTTTCTTTTTTCTAAACATTAATTGTGCTATATAATAATCAACCAGATCCCGCAATTTCAATAACTTTAAATGTGTAAACAATAAATTAGTATGTTCAAGATACCCGACTTTGTGTATAACATGGACAGCCCTTTTTGTAATGTCAGCAATGAATTAAGTGTACTTTGATAATTGTTACCCCAGGCCTCTATACAATAGGTCAAGTATGGAAATATCAATGAGCAATACAAGATATAAAGTGATTTGTCTTAATTTTATTTATGATTGCAATATTTTTTGCAACTTTGTTTTGTATTTATCTGACGTGTGGTTTCCAACTACTTTTATCATCTAATATTACCTTGTAATAGAAATTCGCTAATTATGCATTTATCTGTTAAAATCACATATTTTGTAAGTGTGGGTGTGGGTGTGTTACAACATATGACTGTAACTTTTATCCATATATGAACTGTTTTAATATGCTATATTAACAAGCTGTTTGATGTGTCTATTATATTTTGTGTTCCAAGACTGTCCTGGGAGTAAACTGCTTGATGGCCTTGAAGCCCTGTGGCTTTATCTTATGGTGTCTCCAAGTTATGTCTCCAAGTTTGCATAGAGACTCCTACTATTAATATATATTATTGTCAATGTCTGATCTGAATTCATAATTCCATTTAATTGTTGATCATAATAAGCACACTTATTGTTAATATGATTAAAATAGTTATTGTCTGGGTCAGTATCTCCTAAAATGTCTTGTGGTTGCTGTTCAGTATTGACAAAGGTTTCAGCTTCAATCTACCCTAATACACTTCCATTATTAAATGAGGAAAGGGAAAAAAGAAGAAACACTAAGGACTGAGGATTGCTAATTATTTTTGCTAATTAATTTCTTTGATACCCCCTTTTTGATGCATGGAGACGCACATGCAGCAAAGTTGCAGGGTATTTGCTTGATGGGTAGTATCTTTTACTGAAAGGAAGTGTGTTACCACTTTTAATTTAGATGAAAATTTGTGGGTAATACAGCTCCTTCAAAGTGAGATTTCAATAATCATGGCTTTTTTTGTGACATCTCTTGAACTAATTTACAAATTCCATTTAAGAAAAACAAAATAGCTATCTGTGCATATTTGATATGCTTTAGCATTGATAAATAAGGTCAGTTTGTCCAATTGAACACAGATAGGTTGAATTTGTATAAATGAATAAAGATTGTGTCACACTCTTTCAGTCAATGGAAAGGTGGACATTTTGCCTAATTAGAATTTGGCTTAATTTTGCACAAGGAATGCCTCATTTTATACATTCCTTGGTAAATTATGGGGCGGAATGTAGTCCCGAGGCCCAGCTTGGCCACGGCTGAGCATCAGGAAAACACATTCCTTATTACTGTCACATTTCTGAAATATGATGTTGTCACACCACTATGTGGTGAGTAACATCAAATGTATCCTGCAGTGCAAAATCATATAAGCATTACATTTGTAAAGTCAGAGTCATTTAAATCATTATGCTTTATGTCATTTACAATGTCATGCAAAGTCATACTTAGCTTCAAAAAATGCTTATCAATTTAGGGGTCCTTCCTCCTGTGGTCAGTCAATGTCCATGTCGCCCCTTCCAGTCAATGAATGTCAATTATTGTTTTTTATTATTTTATTACATATTGCATATGTCACTAAAGATTTATTAAATTAAAAGGTAATGATGATGTTATGATTCCTTGTTAATTTGGCAAATTTAATTCCTAGTGAAAGCTAAAATTTTTTTTTTTTTGTGAATGCTTTTCCCTTTCCTTTTGGAAAACAAAGAATAAGGAATAGCAGAAAAACCTTTAAATCACACCTAAAGCTTCCACAATTTGAATGTGAGTTCGCTACTCAACAAGTATTCACTAAATATTCTATGAATCAATTAAGGTTTTACCAATTGACATGGGTAATCACTTAATTTAAGATTATATTCAAGCAAAACAATATCCTGTATTAAAAGCCTTAGACCAGTGCAGCATTTTAAAATTAGTAACTGTAGATATAAACCTAATCTCTGTTTTCAGGAATTTATGACACAGGTTCACAGTCTGTGGCCTGTGTGGGGTTTTTTTTCTTTTGAAGGCTGAGTCTGTCTATTCTTATCTAGGTCAGAATGACACAACTCACTAATCAGTCTTAGTGTTTATCAAAATTCTTGTGGTATTTCTGTCTTTTCTGTTCATAAATTTACCATCTCCCGATAATAAAAACTTCATCATTATCTTGCTATGCTCTCCAGGAGGGAAAAAGTCACAGCATGGACTGTCCCAGATCCTGCTCTCGCGCTCTCCCTCTTTTTTTTTTTTTACATGGTCAAGCCTCTGTTTGATAATCCATAGTCTCCGTAGTCTCTGGCAAATCATATGCACAAACACATTAATTATCAATCTCTTTTGAACCTCTATGCTTTAAATCATGTAATATAGGGTATACATAAAGCCTTCAGTGATTAGGCATTATTAAGTGACATCATGATATTGTAATATTCAATTAATTTCATCATTGTCATGCTGGTAACATTCATTAAGATGTAAACATTTGTACTTAACTTAGTGTTCTATGTGCCTGTGGTCACGTCGTTATATCCTGTGTCCTTTTTTCCTGTAAAGTGCACTGTTATGTTTCAATCAAAGAAAAAAAGTCAGCAATATGTCAAAAATTGCTTTAAAAAAATGTAAATAATTTATCACGTACGCAACATTAGATAAAAACCCGCAAAGTTAGACTGAAAAAGTAGAACCCCAAAACTTTGTAAAAACACCCATATTTAGCTTACTTCTCTTCCACACAGCCTGTTTTTTTCATTCTCCTTTTTTCTAAAACAACCACACACACACACAAACACAGAATTGCTTCTCTCTCCTATCTCCACAAGGTCGAAGCAGCAACCTTCCAGAAAGACAAAACAACCCAAACTGCAATAATCCACATAAACGGCTTTGTCTGATCTATTTGTTAGGGGCCCCCTTCATATTGCCAAACAAGCCATCTCTTTGTAACCTTTTTACCCATGTTTTAAGCTGTTTTCATTCTTCGTCTAATTTTTCCCAACGCAGAGTGGCCTTTAATATTTCTTCCATTTCATTTATAGCATAACCCAGACTACCCAATGGATATTCAGAGCTGTGTTTATCATTATCGATTTTCGTTGCCATTTTAATTCCAGCCGTCTTTAAATGTTATAGTCTAATATCAATATCTTATAGCACAGAATGAAATTCAATCAATCAATCAATCAAAGACTTTATTCCAGACTCAAGGTCCATCAAAAAAGGTAAAAACAAGACAATTGAAAAAACAGTTAATAAGGGAAACAATCAAAAAAGTTACAAAAAAACACTAAGACACAACTACTAAGAGAAGTACAAAGACAGTACGGACTTTAAAAAGACTTAAAAAGACAACTGTACCAGTGCCTTCTAAACTGTGACTGACAGCGAATAGAACTGAGCTTAATGCTAGACATGACTTGAATGATTTCATTTCTAGATACATCAAGCCGACATATGAATTTATACATAAGATTCTTTATTACTGCATGCAGAGTATTTACACGTGATGAGACAAATAACTCGGAAGCACTGCACCATCGAGGCTTTTTAAGTAAAATTCTTAAGGCATCATTGTAAGCAACCTGTAATTTCTGCATACTTTGTTTCCTATAATTTATCCATAAATGAGCAGTGTATAAAGGTGTACAATAGGTTTTAAAAAGAACCAGTTTCACCTCATCTGAACAAAAGCCAAATCTGCGTGCAAGAATATTTGCTTGCATGTAGATTTTGCAGCGTTGTCTGAAAATATCATCATCAGTCATTCTATCATTAATAAAATGTCCCAGATATTTAATTTTATCCCTGACAATTAATTCCCTGCCTGCCAATTCAAAGACAGGGAATTTCATTAACAAATCTTCTTTAGTGCGGCAAATCAGCACACAACTCTTATTTGTATTATATTTTATGTCATTTTCCTCTCCATAAGCAGTACACACTCTTAATAACTCCTGAAGACCAGCACTACTTGGACTGAGAATAACTAGATCATCAGCATACATAAAATGATTCACTAACTTATTCCCTATTAAACACCCAGTTTTACAGGCATTCAGTTGTTTTGACAACTCATCCATATAAAGATTAAATAGAATAGGGGATAATATACTGCCCTGTCTGACACCACTGCTCACACCAAATGGGGATGAATGACTCTTCCCCCATTTCACCAGCATCTTCTGATGTGCGTACCAGTAAATCAGGATACGTACTAAGTACTTGGGAACCCCCCTGTCAATCATTTTCCTAAACAATATCCTGTGATTAACACGATCAAACGCCTTGGAGGCGTCAATAAAACACAGAAAAACTGAAGAATTTTGATTTCTGTACTTATTTATAATTTCTTTTAAAGCATATATGCACAGATCTGTTCCATGATGGGGTTTGAATCCAAATTGATGATCAGTAGATTTGATGAATACATTTAATTTTTCAAACATGATTTTTTCCAGTACTTTAGATATTATATTGGCTATGGCTATGGGCCTGTAATTATCCAGGCTACACAGCTTGCCAGCTTTATCTTTAATGACTGGTACCAACACAACAGACAATAAAGATTCTGGTAACATCCCATGAATCATGAAGCTGGTGAAACAGATTGCAAGAAGAGGAGCAATTCTTGAGCTAGCATATTTAAGATGCTCAGCAGAAATACAGTCTAAACCACTTGCTTTGTTATCTGATAGCTCTCTAATGGCTTTGGTCACTGCATGAGTGTCAATCAGGAGCGAATCGTCCCTTTCTACTTTCCCTACCTTATAAGTTTCATCTTTAGTTGAATTAAATGAGTAAAAATGCTGCCGCCATAGATCCACAATATTTTCTGTACCTGAAATGCCTTCCAAGGTACAGGGCAAAGACGTTTTACTGTTACTAATCCGTCTAAGCTCCTTCCAAAAATCTGTGACATTCTTATCTAACAATTTCTTGGCCAAGGAATTACTTCTCATTAGCTGCTCATTTTTAGAAATATGACGAATAGCATACTTAAACTTTGCATTTGTACATTTCTTCATCTCAAATTCTGGCCCTTGTCTGGGTCTCCCAGCCACCACCCATGCTTTATATGCTTCCCGAGCTTCAGAATAAGGCACAGCTACGGCCTCATTCCAGCCAGGTCTAACATTATGTGTTTTACGTATTTTCTTATAATAAGGCTTACTGTCCTTATACAGGGAGTTAACTATAGCATTGTACAAACTACAAAGGTCTTTCTTATGCTCAACAATGCTACAGTTAACATCGCTGCACATTACAGCATCTCTAGGAAGACATATTTTACTCAAGGATTTATCTGTACGAACACAATATTCTACAATTTCTTCCTCAGAAAGAGTGTCCCAGTCTAATTTTCCCACCTCGTCCTGACTGACATTTTGACAAAGTGCAGGTAGACAGTCAACATTAATTATCATCTCAAACGGTATATGATCAGACATTGCTAACCCATAATAAATACTCATGCCACTCAAAGAAGCATGTGCATCACCAGTGCTGATGCAATGGTCTAGCCAGGACGTAGTGTGCCAAGCCTCACTTATATAGGTATAACTATCAGGAGGCATTAGTACCTTACTTGACAAGATTAAGTTATTCTCATAACAAAAATGATACATATGTTTTGCAAATAAGGAGTCAGTGTCAGATATGTCTGCATTCAAGTCCCCCATCATAAAAATACAAGTATTATTATAGTCTTGCATATAAGAATTAATAAAGGCAAGCTTATTTAAATATTCATCCTCATTCTGTTGACACTCAAATAGCGTATATACATTAATAATAAGGAATTCCTTATCATTACAATTAAACTGCACACCAATACACCAATCTACACCAAGTCGGACTACTTTTATCAAGGAGTCCAGCTTCTTTCTCCAGAGAATAGCCACCCCTCCAGGTATCCTCCCCCTGATAATCCCTTTGCTGAGGTCAGGTGCAGACTCCCCAGCACCATGGAAATCAGGGTTAAGACAGTTCAAACGTTCCAAGTCTTGTTCAGAGAGAAATGTCTCCTGAAGGCACAAAATATCACAATTGTTCAATAAATTGTCAATAACTAACCGGCGAGCTTTCTCCTCAGCACTTTGCCCCAATTTAAGGCCACGACAGTTGTAAGACATGACCTTAATACCCATCAAAAAAGGAGGAAGAGTTAAGAAAGATCACCATCATGCGTGGGTGCCCGCATATTCTCCACAGCAGCCGCTCCACTAGCTCCAGCCCTCCCAGCCCCCTGGGGCTCATAGTATCGCCGCACCAATGCGCCCTCTAGCCAGAGCTCTGGCTGGTACATGTCCCCGACCTCAGAGCATTCCGCCGTTACTTTAAATGAGCCAACCCTGCCGTTCCCAGTGAGGATTTTCTGACAGAAAACTTCTCGTCCGAGCTTATCTTTAAGATATGCAGATAAAGTGTCAGCTTCCAAATCACAATAAAAACGAGTAGCAAACACACTCACCGTCTTAGTCCAAACTGTTTTAATATTACCGGAGCCCGTACCCACAACAGAAGCTGCGTTGCTGGCTTTATTCCTGCGGCTGTTTGAAGCAGAGGATGGCTTGGGTTTATCCGCAGTGCGCTCAGTTCGTCTTCGTCCCTTTTTCACTACTTGACTCCATGTTGGAGAGCCTGGTGAAGACGCTACTGTTCCAGAATTTTCTCCGGTTATACGCTGATCCACCGGGTCCGAATTCACATCCGAAGCCTTCTCTCCAGCGGTCAAGTGAGATTCCCGTGCATCTCCAGGTCTTGAATCAATCATCGGGCAGACCCCCTCCTCCGCTCCGACATCAGCGGGGCTGACAGGCCCTCCCAGGGCGGGCGCCTCATTATCCACGGCCCGTACAGCAGATTGCTCCAGGCCACTTACACGTTGGGCAATATCCGAAGTTATCGTGCGTAGATCTTCACTGGAGCTAGTCTGTAGCAGCATGGTTTGTTTCATGGCACAAACCTCTGCACGTAACTGCTCCATTCTCCTCAGTAGACTTGAGCAGTCCAGGCTGGAAAAAGTAACCAGCGGCAAATCATCCAGGTAATGAGAAACAAATCTAGGTAGTTTTTCACCACACTCATTCATCACCTTAAGGCAGCTCTTTAAATTATTTACATCTTTCTGGGCCCCCTTGTGTGCAACACACCTTTGTGTAGTGGGGCAGAGCTCAAACAGGACTTTTTTCGAGGCCTCAATCCACTGAGAGTCAAAAGTATTAGAGGCCAATAAGACGATCTTATCCTGACTCAGAGTCTTAATTTTCACTGCAAGGAAATTTAGCAGCTCATCCTCAACAATTATTTTCCCCTCAGTAGTCTTATATACTTCAGGTTTTAAACGAGACCGTTTTACCTCAGGAGCCTCCACAGAGCCATTCCAACCAGGACGCGTGGGTTCCACCATCTTGTGCCAGCTTGTTTCACCGTCCTTTTAATCCTCTTTGTGACCAGAAACGGAATCAGAACCTTCTCCGGGTCAGCTTAGTTGTCTCACAAATATTCCTCACATTTGCTGGTGTCCAACAGAAGACTTTTGAACAGTTTTACCAGGAAGTCTCAGAAATTATTATTATGATCTTATTTATTTCCACTTCCTCACGACAATATTGCCTCACACATCACCATGTTTTTTACTATAATTAGTTTAATTATATTATTATATATCACCTATGAACCGATTGTTCAGATCGGGTTACTTAAAACTTATGTGTTTATTTCACACACAGTAGGTCCCTATCTAATGCGGTAAGACCAACTATATTTTAGAAACATGCTCGTTGCAATTTCTCTGGAAGTTACAACCTTTTTTGGTCTGAGCTAAATACGCGAGGGGTGCCAACTCTACTTTCTGAAATCAAGCAATGATTCCAAGGGGTTAAAACCTTTTGGCAAAGCTATGCATCAGCTGGGTATCACTTCTTTTGTCAGCGGCCCTACAATTTTTTTTTTTTTGTCTTTTTCTTATGTCCGCCCGACCTTTTTAGGTGGTCCTACAATTTTTTTTGTCTTTTTATTTTGTCCACCTTGGAATTTAAACCTTTTACCCAGGCTATGCAATGCTCAATGGGGCAAATCTTCCTCTCAGATGGCCCTACAATTTTTTTTGTCTTTTTATTTTGTCCACCGGGCTTCTTTTAGGTGACCCTACAATTTTTTTTTGTCCTTTTATTTTGTTCACCCAGGGATTTCAACCTCTTGTCCAAGCTATTTCCAACCCTTCCGGTGGCCCTACAGGATTTTTTTGTCTTTATTTATATGTCCACTGGACTTTCAGGGACAGTTTTAATGCATCTGACTTATCCCTCGGGGTCAAAACTGTTTGGAGATTTCCTCATCAAACTCAGTAAATAAATTTAAATAAAATCAAACTCATAAATTAAAGACCATATCTCAGTTTCATTCCACAAATAAAATCACACGTGCATGAATATTTAATCTCTACAGAAAGGGCTGTCCCCTAAGGGACAGGCAGAAATTTATTGAAAAAGGTTTTCTGCTCACTTCTTATCGTGTTGCGGCCGCCAGTCTGTAGAGGAAAAAATCCTCACACTGTTGACAAAACCAAAACTAAAATTTAGCCTCGTAACCGGGCAGAAACACCAAATTGTTGAGTCTAAAATACCTTAAACCCCAGTTCTTTGATACGACGGCCAAATAATCAGACTGAGAGATGAAGTATACTTTCACTTAATTTACTGAAAGTGAGATATGGATACAAGCAGCGCTGGAACACAACTCTTTAGGCAATTCCCCAAGAGTGTGCTACTCGAAAAGTGGGCCCTATAGTTTTTGTACAACTTCCCCCACCCACCATACAAGGGGGTGGTTTCCTCATTGTATCAGTAACAGTAATTTCCGCTTATGTGGCAGCTCAGCTGTATGCAGAGCTGATTCTAACTGATTTCAGCAAATGAATTATAGGGTGTAAACTAAACTCTGCAGTGTAGCGTGTGAAGCAAGCAGATAAAGAAGTGTGAGAAATACAGAGCAATCATGTCATTTTACCAACACATCCATCCATCTTCTTCCGCTTAATCCTTTTTGGGTTGCGGGGGGGTTGGAGCCTATCCCAGCATCTTTGGGCGAGAGGCAGGGTACACCCTGGACAGGTCGCCAGTCCATCACAGAGCCAATTAACCTAACTTGCACACCTATTTTCAAAAGACAACTTGTGGATATGACGCTGAGCACCTGCACTCACCTTCTTTGGTCGACTATGGTGAGGCCCGTTCTGACTGGAACCTGTCCTGTTAAACTGCTGTATGGTCTTGGCCACGGTCCTGCAGCTCAGTTTCAGGGTGTTGGCAATTTTCTTATAGCCTCGGCCATCTTTTTGTTGAGCAACAATTCTTTTTTTCAGATCCTCAGAGAGTTCTTTGCCACAAGGTGCCATGTTGAACTTCCAGTGACCAGTATGAGAGCGTGTGAGAGTGATAACATCAAATTTAACACACCTGCTCCCCATTCACACCTGAGACCTTGTAACACTAATGAGTCACATGACACCGGGGAGGGAAAATGGCTAATTGGGCACAATTTGGACATTTCCACTTAGGAGTGTACTCACTTTTGTTGCCAGTGGTTAGACATTAATGCCTGTGTGTTATTTTGAGAGGACAGCAAATTTACACTGTTATGCAAGCTGTACACTGACTACATTGTATCAAAGTGTCATATCTTCAGTGTTGTCCCATGAAAAGTTATAATAAAATATTTACAAAAATGTGAGGGGTGTACTCACTTTTGTGATACTGTATGTAGAAAAAGTCCATTCCACTGCACTGGAGCCCTGACTATGCTCAGTTATCTTCCATTCTACTCTAGAAGAACAGACAAAAGACACACCACCCACTAACTTGAGCCACTACAGACCTTAAGACACACCACCCTTTAACTAGGGATATTACGGGACATAAGACACCACCCACTAATTAGGAGCATTACAGGTCAGAAAATACAACACCCAGGTGGTGGTATGCACCTTTCATTTGTTTGCTATCCGCCAGTAACTGAGAGAAGAAGAAGAACTACTGCCATTACAGAAGAGATGGCACACCACCCACTAACTAGGGCCATTACATGACTGATCAGGAGAATTTCACAGAACCCCACAACAGAACCACTGGACTGTGACTTTACACGGTTATGTATTTCTGCATATGTTTAATCACACCCATTGCTGCACCAAGTCCACTCAGCCCTGACCACAGAGGGGTGGGTATTTATTAATATTAATGATTTCATCTTTAATGGGAGGTTTGTGTCATGTCTCTCTGCAGATGTCTCTCTCTCCCGCCACTGTAGTTGCTCGCCGGGTGCTCTCTGCTGCGTCACAGTCGAGCCATGACGGAGGTCAGTGGGTCTTTAACCTGCACAAATATCTAAATATTTAAACAATCAAACAACTATTCCAGGGGTATGAAACATGCAGCGCTACAGCCTTCAACTGGTGGATCCCTGCCACATTGATTTTTTTTTTTTAAATGACATTCCAATCCAGTCCAATCCACCTTTATTTATAAAGCACTTTAAAAACAACCACAGCTGACACAAAGTGCTGTACATCAACAATAAATAAAATATAAAAACATAAGACATAGACAATAAAATATGCAATACAGTATGCAAAAAAATACAGGCATAAAGAAGAGGAAGAGCCAAGTGTAAAACTGATGAGGAAAAAAGTCTAACCTTTAAACTGAAAAAGTCTCTAACTAGACATTTACAAGAAAGAAAGATGCAAATTTACAAGAAAAATATGAAAATTGTGAGGAAAATAAAAGCAGTAATAGAACTGTAAGTGTGTGTATAACAGAAATTCAGTTGCTGTTCTTTTCCTATAATATGAACAGTTCTGAGCTCATTCCGGCAGAGCCAAAAGGAGCCAATATAATGACACAGTGTCCAACCGTCTCTCTGTCTATCCACATTTCCCAGGAACTGCTACTCCTCTGGCCCAATGGTCACTAAAGAATCAGAATCAGAATCAGAATCAGCTTTATTGGCCAAGTATGCACAACACATACAAGGAATTTGACTTTGGCTAAAAACTTGCTCTCGTTGTTCAGGTGAAGGATTAAAAATAAGGATTCAATGACAACCAGAGTATGTACAGTAAATTACAGTCTGTCCACGTTTCTATAAAAGGATGCAAATATATACAGGAATATATGCAGTTATTTACTCGGACTAACCACACTTTGCAGAAATATATGAAAAAATATACAATCACACAGTATTTCAATGTGGACTCAGATTCAGTGATATAATGTGAATGAAGTAAAAAGCAGTGTGAGAGTTATGTGCAATGTAATAATGGATGAAAAGTCATGAGTACAGCAACAGGTAGGACTAGGTGAATGTTAGGAGTTCATCAGAGTGATGGCTTGAGGAAAGAAACTGTTCCTGTGACGGGTGGTTTTGACCTTCAGTGATCTGTAACGACGACCAGAAGATAGAAGTTCAAACAGTTTGTGGCCGGGGTGTGATGGGTCAGCACAGATGTTTCCCGCCCATTTCCTGGTTATGGACCGATATAAGTTCTCAATGGGGGGGTAGGTCGGTACCAATGATCCTCTCCGCAGACTTAATGATCCGCTGCAGTCTGGTCTTGTCCTGTTTAGTGGCAGATCCAAACCAGACAGTGATGGAAAAGCAGAGGACAGATTGGATGATGGCGGTGTAGAAGACAACCAGCAGCTCCTGAGGCAAATCAAACTTCTTGAGCTGACGCAGAAAAAACAACCTCTGCTGGGCCTTTTTCCGGACAGTGTCAATACGGGAGGACCACTTCAGGTTCCGGGAGATTGTGGTACCCAGAAACTTGAAGGAGTCCACAGTGGACACTGTGCTGTTGAGGATGGTGAGTGGGGGGAATGAAGGGGGGTGTCGCCTGAAATCCACAGTCATCTCCACCGTTTTGGCTGGGTTAAGTTCAAGATGGTTCTGGCTGCACCAGAGGATCAGCTGCTCCACCTCCCGCCTGTATGCAGACTCATCATCATCCCGGATCAAACCGATGACTGTGGTGTCGTCTGCAAACTTCAGGAGCTTCACCGAAGGGTACTGGCACGCAGTGATCCTCAGATGGGTCTGCATCCAGGTTGTGTTCAAGGTCAGGGGATCTCAGTGCTGAAATGATTTTATGAAAAAACGGGACGGCAGTGGCTCAGGAGGTAGAGCGGGTCATCCAATAACCGGATGGTTGGCGGTTTGAATCTCTCTCTCCCCAGATATCCTTCCGTTGTGTCCCTGGACAAGACACTTTACCCACCTTGCCTCCAGTGTCCATAACACTGGGTATGAACGTGTATGAATTTGTATAAAAATGTTCGGTGGTGGCCGGAGGGGCCATTGGCGCGGATTGGCAGCCACGTTTCCGTCAGCCTGCCCCGGGGCAGCTGTGGCTACAATAGTAGCTTGCCACTACCATTGTCTGTCTGGAGTGAATGAATAATGTATCTACTTGTAAAGCGTCTTTGAGTGTCTATGATAAAGCGCTATATAAATCTGATGCATTATTATTATATTATTATTATTAAAATTGTTACTCTTCCTCGGCAATTCCCTTAATTCTCAACAAACTCACACGCAATGATCCTCAGTTTTGTCTGCACCTAGGTTGAGATCAAGGTCAAGGTCATTGTCAAAGGTCAGATCTGGGAGTTTAAGGTTTCATGAAAATCATTACTCCTCCTAGGCATTTTCCCCAATGTTCGGTAAATTCGTGCACATTGATCCTCGGGTGGGTCTGTATCTAGGCTGTGCTCAAGGTCAAAGGTCAGTACTGTTATGTCTGTAATGATGGTTGGAGTCGGTCTTATGCCATGAAGCAAACTCGCACTTTATTGAGGAACATGGAACTATATATAGTGGTGCCACAGCCCGCCTGATGTCACACCCAGGGCTGGTACAGCAAGACACACACACACACACACACACACACACACACACACACACACACACACACACTCCATCTTCTCCACACAACATTCCCCTCCCCTTTACAAAAGTGCAAAACACATACACAGTTCAGACCCACCCCAATTTAGGACCCGAATCATGCACTAAGGGAAATAATGGTAAACAGTGAACGAGAATGGCCTAACACATTCACACAAGACAACTAAAATCAGCGTGTTTATACAAAATACATAAAATAATCCTGTATCAACACATTCACATCCCACACTGTTTGTACATATACACATTAAAATTATGTACGTTACGCCAAGGTCCACGGGCAGCCAAGGGTAAAACCGGCTCAGGGTTCCAGGGCAGCCACCACAGCATGCGTGTCCTCAGCAGCCGCCTGCTCCTGGGGTCGAAGCTGACCTCCCCGGCGAGAACATCTCTTCTCCTCACGCTCGACCGCTTCTCTCGTCTGGACCCACAGTGCTGCTGCCCAGCATGCAGTCCCTCCATTCCTGTCGGTCCGCCCCCGACCGCCTTCGAGAACCGCCACAGCTGCCGCCATTGTAGCGCCAGACGCCCCGGCCCCTTGTGGCCGAGCTCCGGAGAAAACCAAAGCTTGCTTGTCGCTGTCACTCACCGACTTGGGAACCTCGCTGTAAGGCCCAGCACCCTCATCCAAGACACTTTGACCCACGGCACTGAGGTCCAGCCTGACCTCCATGGCGCCCAGCACCTCCTCTCTGTCGTCAGAGGTGCTCCGCTGTGCTACTGATGCTATAGCATCTGCATAAGACTCCGTTTCTCTCAACATACAGAGAATTTTCCGACCTTCTACGCTGAGATGGTGGGCCAGAACTGCTCGTCTTTGTACTCCGTCGAGTCTACTTAGGCCCAGCGCTGCGATGTAACCCTCGAACATGGCCACCCAGTTTGGCCACAGGATTGCTGGCTCTCCCGGATATTCCAGAAATGGTGATAATGGTGCCCCCATAGTTTCTCCTTGTTGCCAAAATGTTATGTCTGTAATGATGGTTGGAGTCAGTCTTATGCCATGCAGCAAACTCACACTTTAGTGAGGAACATGGAACTATATATAGTGGTGCCGCAGCCCACCTGACATCACACCCAGGGCAGGTACGGCAAGACACACACACATTCCACCTTCTACACACAACAAGTGGATCTAAGTATTTTTGGGGTGATTTCATCAGGCTGGAATGAGCTACTCCCTCATTGATGGTCTGGTTATTGATTATTATCTGAGCATGTTCAGATCTGCTCTCAGCCAATCAACTCTCTCCTCAGATGTCTTATTTCCTGTTTCCACAGCTAGGACCTGGAAGATTCTCTCCTTCGTGGTGGCTCTGCCCGGTGTCGCCATTTGCATGGCCAACGCCCACCTGAAGGGTCAGCAGCGAGACCACGGGCAGGGGGAGTTCATCCCATACCAACACCTGAGGATACGTACCAAGGTCTTTAAACACTAAATATCAGTCCTTAACTATGGTGGTAAGCAGGAAAGAAGACAAACCTAGAGTCCATATAACCATTGAAGGAACAGAGGTAGACCAGGTATCTCAGTTCATCTACCTGGGGCAAGCATTTAGTGATGATGGCAAGAAGGATAGAAATAGCTAGAAGCAGCTTCTGTCAGATGAAGTCATTGTTAACATCAACACAGTTAACCTTGGAAAAAAGAAAACAGCTTGTGAAATGGTATGTGTGGTCAACTCTTCTATACGCTGCAGAAACCTGGGGCCTCCTGTACAAAGTGTACTTATGCACAAAAACATGGTGTACGTCCTTTTCCACGGAAAATTTCAGATGTATCAAGAGTGAAACGACTGGAAATATGTGCAGCCCCACGGCAACTTCATGGCTGGCGTATGTACATATCTACTGTTACTGGTCCGTTGATGACACTTACAGGGGATGTGGGGAGACTGATAAGGACGTGAAAATTATTGTACACACCAGAGACGCATGATGAACAAACATCCACGTGTGCACAATTAGATGAGTGGATATAAAAGCAAGCGTAAAGAAGTGCAGAAAATGCCTCTAACAACAATGGCGTTAGCATTATTAGAGGATACTGCAAATCACACAGTGAGAAGAGAGAGGGTATTTAGAGACAGAAGATTTTCTGGCTCAGGATGATGACTGGCTTGTCAGTCAGTTTAGGTTTCTACAGGCAGTCCGTGTGGAACTGTGCCCAGAGTTACGGCTGCTCTTGCAGTGCGACACGGCGAGAAGCCGTGCGCTGCCCATCCCAGTGCAAGTGCTGACAACACTGGGGTTCCTGGCTACAGGGGCATTCCAGAGGAAGCTGGCAGTCCCATCGAGAATTTCCCAGTCAACCCTAAGCCGAGCTATGCCAGCAGGATGGCATTATCTGGCTGTCACCCAGGTACATCATATTCTCATACAGTGCAGTTGAACAGGCCAACATCAAAGCGCAATTTGCAGCGAGAGCTGGTTTTCCTAATGATTCTAATGAACAGCATTGTTGGGAACAAACTACAAGCTAGCACTGCATGGATGGGTAGCTTCATGGTGAGTAAATTCATGTAATTGTCCTAATAATAACCCACCTCATGTGCATTGTGCCTGTGCGTCCCCAAATATCACCCTGTCTTCAAGGCTTCATTACAACTCGGTGGTTTGAGTAAGTGACTTCCTTTTTTTGCTGATTAAGTTTCACAGCATTCTACCAAGCCCCCAATTGCCTCTGTGTGTCAATAAACACATGCATAAAGTTTGAAATGCAACAGTGTCACCCTTTCCCCGGCACACTTCATTCATTTAGTAGTATGTATAATCCATGTAAGTTGTATATAACTATAAAGGATGCGATTTGCATTTTGGACATAAAATATGTACTTGTCAAGTCCAACATGATCTGCTTTCAACTGACAGGTGACCATGGCTACCCACTAAATAGGTTCATATTGTCTTCGTTTTCATTACTGTTTTCCTTTATTCAACGAGCTGATCCACCTGGTTGTGTGGTGTTGGGGTTTAATGCCCTTATTGTGAAGTGCAGTGTAGTGGCAGCCACTTCTTGTTCTGCTGCTGCACCACCCTATAAATAGCAGAGGGCATCCATCACATGGTCTGTTGACTGGTGCCCTCTGCCTGGTGGCTGTTCTGTGTCCATTGTGGTTCGAGTATTAATAAAGCTGAGTTCGCCCATTCACCTAGCCGCATTATTCCAGAAGGTATTTTATCAGACATAACATTTGGTGATCGAGGATTAACTAAAGGAGGCGTGTATTAAACCACTTCACCCCTTCCTGGAGCTCCCGGGCAAGCCGCCGGTGCCCTTGCCATGATGGTTTGCAGCCTTCCACAATTACATTGTCACGCTCGACCTGGGTGAGCTAGATAAGCTAAGAGCATGTGCGCTCCTTGTACATAACCTAGGGATTGAAGGCCAGCGTATCATGCGCACACTCGGGGCTTCAGACTCATTTAAGGACATTGTCGAGTTGCTAGCGAGCCACTTTCACACCCCAGATTGCATGATTGTCTGGAGGATTTGGTTCTGGCAGTGACACCAACGGGTGGGTGAGCCTGTCCATCAGTTTGTCACCGACTTGAGGCAGCTAGCTAGCGAGTGTCATTTTGGTCCACTGGAAGAAGAAATGGTATGCGACCAGCTGGCGGAGCACACGAAGAGCGCTGCTTTACGAGCTAGGCTACTCACGTCGCCATGTGACTTAATGTTAGCCAGGGCTGTTGAGCTAGCTCTCCAAATAGAGACCATAGACAAGCTAGCCTCGGAGCTAAATTGGTGCCAGTCACAACGGCAGCTGGAGCCTTCCACCATGGCATTAGTAGAGGACCCGGATAGCGAGGATAGCTTGGACGACGACGATGTAGAAGCCAGTGCTCCCAGCCGAAGGTCTGCACCCGGGAAAACCCCTGTGCATATGTTGTGGGTCTGCGAAACGCCAATATAAAGCTAAGGACTGCCCAGCTAGAGGGAAGCATTGTGGCAAGTGTGGACGCTTGAACCATTATGCTAGAGTGTGCTGTGTATCTGAACCGGAGAGCCCACGGAGAAATCACTCCGTCTGCCCCCGACAACTATTAACATGGTGTCCTCAAGTACCAACGGGTACATGTTCTGCACAGTGATGCTGGACAGCGTGGAGGTGCCACTGCTGCTCAACATGGGGGTGGAGGGATCATTGCTGAATTGGGCCAAGGTGAGGAAGTTTTTCCCCCACAACTGGATAAAAGGTAACCTAGCGCCGCTTTATGATTATGGGGCTGGCACAGCTGGAACATTGGAGTTAACGGTTTGGTACAAGTCTGCGATGATGGCTGTCTTCACGTTCCATGTGATGGCCCTAGGTGACAACATCATGGGCTGTGACTTGTTTTACGGACTGGGTTTCGCCATCAAAGATGACGTTGGGGAAGAATGATCTTGTTGTGGCCAGTGAAACCCTATGGTTCCGGTGGTGAAGGACGATGCTGTGTGGGACGAAGATCTAACAGACACTACGGCGGTCAAGCAGGACCAGCCTCACTCAGGTTCGACGCAGGAGGGTCTCAGTGCCGGTGCTCGGGGAATGGTAGGAGGGGGTGCCTGCGTCGGCGAGTGATGTCCATGTGCTAGCCCCAGATTCCTCCAGAGCTTGGCCGCAGAGGGATGGAGGATCTGCAGCTATGATGGCAACCGCTGCAATGGCTTTAGAAGAGGTCGGGGCCAGACCGACTGGCATGGAGAAACAGTGTGCCAAGCAGCACCATTTCAGGCCCAGAAGAGCCCCTCTTAGAGTTATGGACTTGGTCCGAGCTCGAGGAGAGGAACGTCCATGGCAAATACAGGCCAGATGACAGCCAGCGAAACACCAGGGACACCTGCACGTCGTGGCTAAGCTGGGTGCAGCTTACTTCCAGCTGTCAGACGGCTTGGCAAGGCATGCCAATGAGCTGTGGCATGTCCGGGAAGAGGCTTCTGGTGGCGGGGCTGGACGAGAGCAGCAGTCGGTGGTGATGAGGAGAGGCGCCTCCATCCATGAGGTCAGTCACCGTCACGGGGGCCTGCTGTTTCCAGGGGCGTGTCTGCTGAGGGGCTGCCCTGCCCCCCCGAGCAGGTTCTACCCTTTTCTGACCAAGGGACAGTAATGTAAACTTTGCTAAATAGTTCTAGCGTTCATGGGTTTATATCGGTGAAATGTTACAGTTTTGTGTGTTTTGTTAGTTTAGGAACACGGCAATAATTTTAGGTTATTAATGGACTTTGGTTTATTTTAACAGGTGGCAGAATAATCCACCTTGCCATGTGGGCAGGACGGTAGTCCATCCGTCCTCCCTATTTTAGGTTCTGTTGTGTGAATGTGTTAGGCCATTTAGAGATATCAGTTTCCATTTTGGTTAGCGCGTGATTCGGGTCCTAAATTGGGGAGGGTCTTAGTTGAGTGAGTGGTTTTGGACTTTCTAAGGGGGGGGAGGAATCGTGGTGTTGGAGTTTAATACCCTTATTGTGAAGTGTGGTGTAGTGGTGGCCACTTCCTGTTCCGCCACTGCACCGCCCTATAAATAGCAGAGGGCATCCACCACATGGTCTATTGACTGGTGCCCTCTGCCTGGTGGCTGTTCTGTGTCCATTGTGGTTTGAGTATTAATAAAGCTGAGTGTTGTGTTACAGTTTGGTCCTTTATTTGTGTGGTACAGGTGGCGGCTCCACCTTCGGTTCTGCCACCACCCGCGGCTATAAGAGGGCAGCAGGCAGGAGGGGCAGTCTCTTAGCCACCTGTCTGCCTGGCGGGTATGCTCGTGTGTTGTGGAGTATATTATGATAAATATGTGTTCAGTCTAACACCTGGCCTCATCCTTGGCTCCTATTACCGACATGACATTTGGGACTGAGGATAAAAGCAGGTATGGACGCGTGTGTTACATATATTCGGCCATTGTTGGAGCTTCCCGGTGAGCCACCCGTCCCTTGGTCGAGGTGGAGGAGTCCGGTATTTCCTCACGTGAGTACAATTTCAAGTAGATTAGGATGTACAAAGGAAATGTTCTTGGATTCCTGCCTACACACCGTTTCATACATCTGGATTTTTTTTTTTTTTTTGCTTACGGCGTTTTCTTGATTTAAACGTATGCCATCTTTCAGTAGGAAATCCACATAAGTCCTTGTACATGAGGCCCCAGGACAGTAAATAAGAAAATCATGAAAAAACTTGCAAGTTTTGAAATGTGGATCTACAGAAGATTGATGAAAATAAGCTGGACAGACATGGCCTCGAATGAGAAAGTGTTAGAGCGAGCCAAGGCAAAAAGAACATTGACTGATATAGTGAAACAGAGGAAGCTTTATTACTTTGGTCATATACTGTAATAAGACATAGTGAGCTACACCACACCCCGACGAATGGCGATGTCAGTAGCAAAAGAAGTAGAGGATGTCCAAGAACAACATGGACTACACAAATCACTGAGTGGACCAGCCTGAAATACCATGAGGCAGTTACAAGTTTCACAAGACAGGATGGAGTGGCACCTCATTGCATCCAACCCTCATGAGGATGGAACCTGAAGAAGATCAGTCCTTAACACAGTTTTAATCTGACAGTTTTTTATTAATAATAAAGCCATACCATCACCTGAGGATATGAGTGTTTTTCAAACTTTTTTGAGCCATGGCAACCTTTGATATTGACAAATATCCCGGAGCACTCCACCAACCAAAAATCTCATAAAATGACACATTGTAGACTATTACAGCATATGTTATGACAGTTTAATTTTGTCATTTGTTTATACTCTTTGTGAAACACGACGCAATTACGTACAAAGTCAGCAGAAGATGCAAACACATGGGCATTTTCCCTGGATGATCCAAATACATGCATACTCTCTTCATAGATTTTGTTCAGCTCAGGTCAAAAATTCGATTGATGTTTGCTCACAATAGCTAATCAGCATTGATATTCTACAGTTACTGGAAGAATAAATTGGTTTGAAAATTAGACCGCCACTTACCGGAGACAGACATGCTCTTATGAAGGGGGTGCTTTTCTCGGCACAACACTGGCAGAGCTCCACGGGCTGTGTGTCCACTGCTCGTCCAGTGCTGGGGGCAGCTGACCTCAGGATGCGGTTTCTGGAGGGGTTGGTGGCATTTTCCCGGTTGGTGTGCCCCTCTGGATGGTGTTGTAGGCTTAGGCACTGTTATATAGTTATTTAATATGAAAATGTAAGATGGACACACACCTCCAGGTGGCGCCTCCGCCCTGCCCTATATAAGGCCGGGTCAGCTATCTTATAGCTCTCTGATCTCACCTGGAGCTTAGCCACCCATCTGTCAGTAGCTGTCAATATACAGTGTTCAATAAAGCTGTGTTTTCCCAGTCACCTCGCCTCGTCTGTCCAGCAGGTAATTCCAGACATAACACTGGCGATGTCGGATAAAACCATGGAGGCGTGCATGGTCCCTATTCGCCCTTTCCTCGAGGCGCCCGGAGAACTGCCGGTGTTGTGGCCTAGATGGTACAAGGCCTTTCAGAATTATGTTGCCGCACTGGGGCTCGGGAAGCTTGACAAGCAGAGAGCCCAGGCGCTATTGGTGCACAATTTGGGCATAGAGGGCCAGTGAATCCTGGGAACGCTTGGTGCTGCTGACACATACGAAGAGGTAGCAGCACTGTTAGCTAGCCATTTCAACACCCTGGACAATGTGACGGTCTGGAGGAACCCCTTTCAGCGGCGGCATCAACGGGTAGGTGAACCCGTCTGGCAGTTTGTCGCCGATTTAAGGCAGCTGGCTAGTGAGTGTCGTTTTGGAGCACTGGAGGAGGAAATGGTCCATGACCACATGGCAGAGCACTGTTGTAGCGCCACGTTGCGGGCTAGGTTACTTATGGTGCCAAGTGAGCTCATGTTAGCCAGAGCCGTCAAGTTAGCTCTCCAGATGGAAGCCGCAGACAGGCTAGCTCTGGAGCATACCGGGAGCCAGTCACAGCAGCCCCCAGAACCTCTTGCTGCGGCAAATGCCACAGACCTGGATAGCGAAGGTAGCTCAGATGGAGAGGAGACGGAAGCCAACACTACTAGCTGGGGATTGGCCCCGCGAAAGTCTCTCTGTATGGGTTGTGGGTCTAAGACACACCGGAAAAAGGCTAAGGACTGCCCGGCAAGAGGAGCATGGTATAACAGATGTGGTTGCTTGGACCATTTTGCCACGATGTGCCGTGAAGTTAAACCAGAGAGCCCACAGAAGAAATCGCTCCGCCCGCCCCAGACAACCATCCACACGGTGTCCCCAGAGACGAATGAGTATACATTTTGCATGGTGAGGCTGGACGACGTGGAGGTGCCGCTGTTGATCAATACGGGAGCGGAGGGTTTACTGCTAAATTGGGCCACGGTGAACAGTTTTTTTCCCCACCACAGGGTTAGAGGTAACCCAGTGCCGTTGTACAGTTATGGAGGTGGAAGGCTGGACACGGTTGGGACTTTGGAGCTGACTGTTCAGTAAAAGACTGCGACGATGCTCGACTTCACATTCCATGTGACAGCATGGGGCGATAACATCATGGGCTGTGATTTATTTTATGGACTGGGTTTCGCCATCAAGGACGACACTGGGGAGGATTGGTCGGGCTCTGGCCAGTGGAACCCCCCCGATTCCGGCGTCTGATGAAGATGTGGTGTGGGATGAAGAATTACCAGACACCATGGCAGTCAAGCGGGACCAAGTTTGCTAAGGGCCAGTGCAGGAGGGTCTCAGGGCCGGCGCTTGGGAAATGGTCAAGGGGAGTACTGAGTGTGATGGCAAAGTGCCTGAGCCGGTGAGTGGCACCAGTGGGTCAGCTCCGGGTGCCTCCGGAGTTTGGCTGCGAGGAGACGGAGGGTCTGCGGCTACGAGGGCACACGTTACACCAACATTAGGAGAGGTTGGGACAAGACCAATGAGCACGAGGGATCAGTGTGCTCAACAGCAACACCTCAAGCCGAGCCGGGCCCTGTTGAAGGTCCTGGACTGGGTCCGGGTTCGAGGGGAGGAGTGCCCGCAGTGAAGATGGGCCAGACGACAACTCCAGGAACGTCGGGAGTGCCTGCGTATAGTGGTCAGACTGGACACAGCGCACTTCAGGCTCTCTGACGGCTTGGTGTGGCACGCGAACCAGCTTTGGCAGGTCCAGGAGGAGGCTCCGGGAAACAAGGCTGGACATGGGACGAAGTCGATTGAGGGAAGGAGCGACTTCAGCGTCCAGAGGGTCAGCCATCATTCCGAAGACCAGCTTCTTCCAGGGGCGCATCTACTGAGAGGGTGTCCTGGGCCCCCATGCTAGTTAGGTCTTTTTACTTGAGAAACTGAGTGTAAATAGTATATATTAAAGTTCTGTTGTTGTGCTGGTGTTGTTTTTTTTTTTTTTTAAAAAAGAGAGAGAATGTTACATATTGAATGTTAATGTAATGTAAGAGTTTATTTTTGTTTCTGTCTATCTTAGTTTAGGAACACAGCAAACAATTTTAGTTATTAATGGACTTTAATTTACTTTAGCAGGTGCCAGAATAATCCACCTTGCCGTCTGGGCAGGACAGCAGTCCACCCGTCCTCCCTATTTTAGGTTTTGTTGTGGGAATGTGTTAGGCCTTTTAGACATTAGTTTTCGTTTGTTAGTGCATGATTCGGGTCCTAAATTGGGGAGGGTCTTAATTGAGTGAGTGGTTTTGGACTTTTTAAAGGGGGGAGGGGGGATGTTACATAGTTATTTAATATGAAAATGTAAGATGGACACGCACCTCCAGGTGGCGCCTACGCCCCGTCCTATATAAGGCCGGATCAGCCATCTTATCGCTCTCTGATCTTGCCTGGAGCTTAGCCACCCATCTGTCAGTAGCTGTCAATACCCAGTGTTCAATAAAGCTGTATTTTCCCAGTCACCTCGCCTCGTCTGTCCAGCAGGTAATTCCAGACATAACAGGCATGGCAGCAGTTTTTTAGGATTTCCGCGGCAGGTACAGAGCAGCTGTGGAGTTTGTGGGGGTGGCCCCGCAAGACGAAATAGAAAGATTGCATTCATTCTGCCACCCACTGACATGGAAGCGCCACTACAAACAGCGACGCACAACAACAGCAAATTATTTGCAATTTTTTGGACCAATTAAGTGAAATTACACAATTTTCTGTGGAACCCCAGAGGATCTCTCATGGCACCTTAGATGAAAAACACTGCACCAAGGTACACACATAATTTAAATCATTAACACAGTTGTATTATGCAACACTTTTCCCAACATTTTCACTTTCTTTTATAAAATATGAGACTTCTTTCTCACAAACTGAAATCTTTCTTGTAAATATCAAACATTTTTCTTGCCAATTTATGACTTTTTCTCTCATAAATTTGTATTTTTTTCTCCCAAATAAACTGGCAACCTTTTCTGTAAATTTGCCTTTTTTTTTTTTTTTTTTTATAAACTTGCAGGTTTCTTCTATCCTGAGATTTTTAAAAATTACTTCTTTCTTTGCAATTATTTGTCTATCTTGTAAATTTGTCATTTTTTTTCCTCAAAAGTTTTTTCATCTCTAACACACAGACAAACTTTCTTTACCAATAATGAATAAAAGTTTTTTTGTGTGTGTGTTTCTGCAGAAATTCCCATGGGGAGACGGAAACCACACGATGTTCCACAACCCCCACACTAACCCTCTTCCTGACGGCTATGAGAGCTCCCACCACTGAGGGACTGAACCTGTGATTGCTCCACTGAACATTAATAAACCAATAAAACTATTTTGTTCTGCATTACACTGACTGCTGTTTCATTATTTCACATTCACAGGTATGAATGAAGCTGGTTGGTCAAGGGTAGAGTTTACCCAAAATATCATTTAAATCTCTTTTAACATTAAAAAAATTATTCTCATATCAACCAAGGGTCTGCAAAGTATCACAAAATTGAGAGAAAAATAATAAAAAAAAAAAGTTATGCCAAAATTGGCAATAAAAAAGATAAAACTTCTGAAAATATAAATAATAAATATACTGGAGAATTTTTATATAGGACAACAATGTTACAAATCACAATAAAAAAATATGATTTTTTTTTTTTTTTTTCAGAAAAATGTCTTAATCCAGGCTGGTCTGTAATTTTACTGTTTTATGTCAGTTTAGGCTCAGGTATGTTTGTGGCTTCATGTTTATTTATTGGACAAAAGTCTGTCAAAACGTTTTTGTGTTATTTAAGCTGCTTACTCCTGTCCTAGAATCTCTAAGAATTTAGTTTCTTCTAATTTGGCTTGGAAGATTTTCTTTCACAAGAAAAGTCTCATTGTTGTCAAAGAAATCTGTCCCAGACATTAATATTTTTTGTTTTAAAACAAATTCAAACTTTTTGGCTTTCAAACACATTAATCTTTTAACAAACATTAAAGCTGTCATATTTTCTATTATAAAATGAGGTCGATTTTTGGTCACAGTGCAATTCCCATCATGACCGCTGTGTGTCACACTTTGAAATTTCATTCAAACCATTGACGTCTCCTGAACGGGTGTGGGCGGAGCCTAAATGTGATCAACCGCCAGTTTGTCCAATCATATGTATGCCAATTCGACAACGAGCCAATAAGGTTGCGCGCAGGCCGGTTAGAGTCCGCCTCTCCCGGTACAAACGGTCCGGTTTTAAAGTTCCTGAGGAAGACAGCGGAGCGACCCGGGCGAGCCAGGGGATCTCCCGGGATTGAAGTTTAAACGGTTTTACTACCGGAGAGGACCGGTAAACCGAGGACAAGGTTTGGAGCCATTTTAACTGTTTACGAGATTAACATTGAAGCTAAAAATAGCCGCCGTTCAGTTTCTACGGAGCTAATGTTAGGCTAATCGGGCTAGCCATTAGCTCCCGGTAAATCTCAGCGACATTAATCAGAAGCGGTTTAAATCGAACTGATTTACGACTAACCTGACTTCATTTCTTTTCTCCGGTACCGTGAAGGTGAGGCGGGGGAACGGAGACGCTGCTGATCCCGACAACGACAGAAAAAAACGGAGAAAATGGCGGAACCGGACAAACTAAACATCGACTCAATAATTCAGAGGCTCCTGGAAGGTGAGGGACACACTCCGTACCGGGTATTTAACGGATGTTTAACGGCTATTTCCGGGTAGGTACGGGCAGACAGGTGTGATTCTGATGTGGGTCAGCTGGTCTGAAGGCGGTCACAGCCCAGTCTGTGATCAGTGTCTAAAAAGTCTTAATAAAATTTCTTAATTTATCCAAAATTAAGACCTTAATTCTCATTTACAAAACACTAGTTAATCCTTAAATCTGCACCTCCAATGTCTTAAATCCCACAGACTTGGTAAACATGACAGCTGTGGGTGACGTTACGGATGAAATCATCACAAATTTTAGTCGGTTTTTTTATTTACTTTTTTTTTGCATTTTTATTAAAACTAAGTGGAACAAACGGCATCATTTGTCAGAAATTTGCAACCCATTTTCTCGTGAAATTGTGACTTTTCTTCATTAATTTGTCTTTTTTGTCTTGTATATTTGCCCTTTTTTCCCTCATAAATTTGCAGCTTTTGGTTGAATGTGAGTTCAAATTAACGTCATAATTAGGCGAACAATTTTATTTTTTTATATTTTTATCATATCCATTTATTTGGGGAGGTATACAGACATTTATTTGCCCAATAACTAGTTTCATTATTCTGTAGATTGTTGAAATTATTCATGAATCGTTTACAAATATTTCTTCAGTTTTATTGTTTTTCATCAATCAGAAATTTGACTTTTTGTGAGAAGTGTGACTCTTTTTATTTTGCAACTTTTTTCCTCATAATTTGATTTTTCATTCTTGTAAATGTGTGGCTTTTTCTCATTAAAGTGACACAGCCAAAAATCATGTTTTTTTTTTTTTTTCTGTTGACGTGTCTGTAACATGTTTTTTGTCACTTACAAGACATCAGAACAAAATCAGACCCCAGTCCTAAGTCTGTTTTTTTTTTTTTTTTTTCTGCTGTGAACTTTCAGTTAAGCCCCCCCCCCCAAAAAAAAAGCAAAACAAACAAACCCAAAACGGGCGACATTGGACAGAGCATTTCTAGCTACATAAGCATTCGTGCTTAGCCTGATTCGTTAATGTTATAACCAATCAAGCTAAGCACTGGCCCAGGCCAAGCACCTCAGTTCCTTCTCCCAGGGGAAGAGGGAGGAGCAGACATGGCTCTGTGAACGGAGGCTCACGGTCTACCTACCAGTGACCATGCTGACAGTTTGCGTCCCTTCCTGGGGATGGCGGGAAACCAACCGTGGCCGCCCGTAGTTTTCCACCACTGGGACTACCATATTCCAGAACCCCGTAGCGCAGGCGGGGCGCGGTCAGCTTACAGACCAGAGTCCACCGGCTGCCACTCCGCACGTGCGGGGTCCCAGAGGACCGGTGGCACACGGTCGGAAGGCCGAACCAGAGAGAGACGTCTGCTCTCAGGGGATGAAGGCGCTAAGATGGCCACCTGTCCGTTTTGCATTTGACTCTGTTCGGTGAAGGAGTTTTTGGTGGGGGTGGGGGGGAACAAAACCCCTCAGGCACTCCATTCTGTCCCTGCCAGGAAGGACGGAGGAGGAGACATTAACCCCCCACTCCCTCCAAAGGAGGGAGGCGAGTTAGCTATTGTTTAGTGACACAATCTTCGGTGTTCTCAGGTCAGAGGGGAGCCCTCTCCTCAGAGGGGCTGGCCTTGCAGCATACACTACTGGTGGGTGGGGGTATGGGTGGAGCTAACTAGAAAATTCATAATCTGTGCTAGGGATGCAAGTTTTGTCGTTGAACAAATTTTGCACTGTAGTGTGTACTAGGGCTGTGCGATATGACAAATTTCATATTACGATACAAGTCATCTTATGCCACGATAGTGATACATATCACGACATAAATTTCCTGTAAAATCTACAGTTTAGATAATCCCATAAAAGGACCATCCCTTAAACTTTTTTTTACATGTACCGTTTACCCTCATAATTTTGCAGTGTCATAAAATAGTTTTTTTAATGTGCATTTGAGACTTGATTCTCATGTCAGGTTTTTCTTCTAAATCATATATGAATGAAAAGTAAACCAATAAGTTTAATATTTCCTGAGCCAGAGGAGACTGGCAAAAAAAGCAAAACGCATAAGTCTGAAAATAAGCAAATTACCCATCACTGCCATCTACAAATATAAATTAGCTGTTAGTTTAAATCAGTGAAAATTTAAATGTAGATCCACAGCCTGAAGATGCCATTCTGGCCTGATTTAACCTATTTGCTTCTTAGTAAAAATATTTCAGATTGGTCATGATCTGGAAGTCAAAGACACAAAAGGTAATGTAGTAAAATACCTGTGATTAACTTTATTCATTATTGCTACTTGACTAATTAAAATTATTATTAGTCAAATAAATTGCATTAAGAGCCAACTTGCTCCTCCAACCTGTTTTAATTAATTTTACTTTGCATGTATGTGCCACCATCATGCACTTTTGCAGCTTTAATAAAAAAAAAAAAAAAATTCAGACAAAACTAAAACTCAGCAGTAATTTAAACCAAAGAAACGATGGTCTGAATTAGTTTCCAGTTAGCACAACATAGCTTCATCATTTAGCATTTTATAATTAGACATGGTGTTAATGTTACTTACCTCCTATTAAAACGAGGTTGGTGAACTATCCTCTCTGACAGGGCACGATGGAAAACAGTCCCACATCCCTGGTAAAGAGGAGTAGAACCAGTAGTTTGGAGTTAGCATTAGCAACCACCAGACTGAAGCCTAGCCATCTACCACACACCTGTTCCACTGCGTGCAGTCGCACACTGCGGGGAAGAGATGGGACGCTGACAAGTAGTGGTGAGGAGCTTTACTGATTAAATGGGAGTGTGCATTTTAAATCACAATATAAACAGAGTATTCTATGAATTGATACGTTTTATATCGTCATCCAGTATATATTGTCGTATCGCCAAGCCCTAGTGTGTACTATGTGCTGGTATATCTCAGTAAGTTACAAATGTCATAATTTTTTTTTATTTTAAAGGGCCTATATCATGCTATTTTAAGCCTTTCAGAGTAAACTATATGCATGTATGTGATAGTATATTACCTTTGGTACACTGGAGAATGAATTTCTTATGAAATGTGAGTTATTTTCGCGAGCCCGAAAGTAAAATGCCTCAATCTCTGAGGCTCTGCCTCTCCTTCTTGTGGCTGCCGCCCATTTCATGACGTAACCCCTGAGCCGGCTGCTGCAGCGTGTCGCTGGGTTCCGCCCACGAAAACAACATCTACAGTAAACTTTAGAAAAGATGGATGAGCGTGTTGAACTCTTTAGCCTCCTGTTATTATTTTAGCACGTTTAATATTATGATTTTAGTCTCTACATTCTGGTCTATTTTTTTTTTTTTTGTTACTTATTTGTACCCGTAGGTAGACTTGGTTTGCAGTCTGGTGACAAGCCACCGGCTGCTGGTCGCTGCGTGCGTGAGCGCCCTAAACCTACATGTTTTTGGTGTGCGGGAGGAAACCGGAGAAATC
Organism: Pholidichthys leucotaenia; assembly: GCA_020510985.1. Classification (NCBI taxonomy): domain Eukaryota; kingdom Metazoa; phylum Chordata; class Actinopteri; order Cichliformes; family Pholidichthyidae; genus Pholidichthys; species Pholidichthys leucotaenia. Next base: position 240,673,169 of record CM035838.1, on the reverse strand, counting down.
CCGGAGTAAACCCGCGCAACACGGGGAGAACATGCAAACTCCACACAGCTCACTGTTGGTCGGGGGCTGGGATCGAACCCACGATCTCATGATCCCCCGGCCGAGGGTAAAACTGTGCTGCCACAGTGCTAAGCCACTGCACCACCGTGCAGCCCCTTTTGACCATTTCTGACGAGTAGGTTCTTCTTTAGGAAGGCTGAACAAACTCCTAAACCTCTCACAGCCAAAGACACATTTACGCCACTTAGAAGACATTGTCTTACTTAAAAAAGCAAACAGTTGTTGTCACTGAGCAGATTGGGTGCGAGAGGAACTACTTCTTCACAGCGTCAATGCTAAAGTGAAAGTTTTCCGATCACCGCTGCGTGGAGAAAGTGGGTGTGTGTGTTAGCCTGTGGGCGGTGCTGGCAGCAGAGGCACTTCCTGGAGTGGGCGGCTCACCCACGTTCATGCGTATGAACGTGGGGACCCAGTCATTATCAGGGACAGGGTGGAGCAGCAGCTCAGAGAGCAGGGTTGAGGAGGAATACTCAGAGATGCGTGAATGGAGCAAAATACAGTGGTACCTCTACTTACGAACGTCTCTACATACGGAATTTTCAGGTTACGACACACCTCAACGGAAAAATATTGCCTCTTGTTACGAAAGAAATTTCAGGATACGAAAGGCAAAAATACAGTACACGCTGCTACTCGCAGCTCCCAGAGTTTACCGAACGTAAACATACTTGTAGCTGCTCTGCCATTGGCTATCGCCTAGCATCTTCCTGGCATCCCATTGGCCACGAAGTGTTCGGACAGTTTTACGTGTGTGTATTAACTTTTATTCACTATGGACCCCAAGAAAGTGATGGAGAAAAGTGGAAAAGAAGAAGTTTTTTTTTTTTTTTGTCCATACAAACAAAGAGATAATAGAAAAGTATGAAAAAGGGATGCGTTTGGTTGATCTCGCCAAAGAATATGGCCGTAATACATCTACAATCGGCACGGTATTAAAACAAAAGGAAGCCCTAAAAGCTACGACTCCTTCCAAAGGCCTCTCTGTCATTTCAAAGAGGAGGTCAGCAGTGAACGATGAGATGGAGAGGTTGTTACTCGTGTGGATAAAGGAGAAAGAGATGGCTAGTGACACAGTGACCGAGGCCATAATTTGCGAAAAGGCAACCACCATCTTTAATGACCTCGTGAAGGAGGATGCAGGCGAGGGAACTTCGGCGCAAGAACTACACCAAGAGTTTAAGGCATTGCGTGGGTGGTTCGAGAAGTTCAAAAGGAGGACTGGAATTCACTCTGTTCTTCGGCATGGCAAGGCATGTAGCGCCGACCACAAAGCGGCCGACGAATTTGTGCGAAAATTCAAACAATTGGTGATCGATGAAGGCTACGTTGCACAGCAAGTTTTTAATTTTGACGAGACGGGCCTTTTTTGGAAAAAAGATACCTCGCCGTACCTTCATCACAGTAGAAGAGAAGAAAATGCCAGGCCACAAGCCCATGAAGGACCGCCTTACGCTTGCCCTTTGTGCCAATGCCAGTGGGGATTGCAAAATCAAGCCCCTGCTGGTGTACCACTCCGAAAATCCCAGAGCATTCAAGGCTCACAAAATATTAAAAGAAAAACTTCAGGTGCTATGGAGGGCCAATGCCAAGGCCTGAGTCACCCGACAGTTTTTTGTTGAGTGGGTCAATTTGGTTTTTGGCCCTGCTGTTAAGAGGTACCTAGAGGAGAACAATCTCCCCTTCAAGTGCCTCCTCATTCTCGATAATGCCCCTACCCACCCGCTCGGCCTCGAAGATGATATCCTGGAGGAGTTCTCATTTATTAAGGTGCTGTACCTCCCACCTAACACCACCTCTATCCTCCAGCCCATGGACCAACAAGTCATTTCGAACTTCAAGAAACTCTACACAAAACACCTGTTCAAGAGGTGTTTCAACATCACTGAAAACACCCAGCTTACCCTTCGTGAGTTTTGGAAGCAGCACTTCGAGATTGTTGTTTGCCTCAAGATAATCGACATGGCTTGGCAGGAGGTGACCAGACATAACCTTAATGCAGCTTGGAGAAAGCTGTGGCCCGATGCTGTTGCCCCACAAGATTTTGAGGGGTTCGCGGTGGAGGGTGAAGTTGAGTCTGAAGTTGACGAAATTATTTCGCTGGGAAAGGGCATGGGTCTTGAGGTGAATGACGAGAACATCAATGAGTTGATTCAGGAGCACAACGAGGAGCTTTTGACGAAGGAGCTGAAGGAGTTGGAGGCGATGCAACACACGGCAGTGCAGGAGGAGTTCAGAGAGGAGGAGGAGGAGGAGGCAGCCATTATTCCATCAGCCCGAATAAGACATTTTAGGAAAATTCCATGAAGTTTCGGAATTTGTTGAAAAGAATCACCCAGAAAAAGTGTTCACTAGTCGGGCTATCGCTCACTATGATGTTTGCCTTGCACATTTTCGAAGGATTGTTAAACGCCAACAAAAGCAAACGTCCTTGGATCGGTTCTTTACAAAACGTCAGGCAAAAACCACTGCTGAGAGAGAACATGAACCAAAGAAGGCAAAAGGTGACGACAATAGCAGTTAAAAGGTAAATGAACATAATTTTTATTCTTTACTTTATTCTTTGTTTTTTACATTATGTACAACTCTCATTTTATGTTTATTGTGCAGTAATCTAATTGTAACATGTATTTGTTACATGTTTTGATGCATTTTTATGATTTATAAAAAATTTATGTCCGAATTTTGGGGGGCTTGGAACGGATTAGGGCATTTACATGGAAAACGCGTCTCTACTTACGGAATTTTCAGGTTACGAAACTACTTCCAGAACCAATTAATTTCGTAAGTAGAGGTACCACTGTACCACTTTGGGGGTGTTTTTGGTGAAGAATTAACATTATAACATGCTTAAAAGCTCAGTCGATTTTTGCATGATATAGGCCCTTTAAAAACTGTTGCCAATATCGTATATCTTTTTAGTTATATTAAAAAAAAAAAACCTTACACATTCTAATTTACTGAGATGCACTAGTAGACTGTTTTAACAGGAAAATAAATTGGGAGCTGCTTCATCTGTTGCATGTTAAACATTATCATAGTACCCCGGCAATCCAGGCAAACTCCAGTATGATCTGGGCTCCCTCTGTTGTCTGTTGCGTCAGTGGCAACTTGAGTCTGGTCTCTTTTTCAGTCTAGCGGCGAGTTGAAGGCAGCAGGGATGGGTTTTTGCACTCATGTAGTCTTTTTCCTTGCTGCAGTTCGTTTCTCCACCCTGTTGATTTGAAGTAGGCGGCGGGTGGACATTGGAACATGCCACTGGAACTTGTGATTCTCTGACGTAACCTGGAAGGGCGAGTGTTTTTTCGCTCTGCATAGCACATGCGCTCTGGGGGCTTGGCGTCATCTTCTGCTTTTTTGGTTGAAATGTGGCAGTGGGTGACTGCGTGCGCCCCCGCCTGGAAGGAAATGCCCCTACATTTCGTAGAATAAGCACCCACTGAAAAATAATGCTGAGTTGTCAATTAATCATTAACATCCCTAATCTGTGCATACTTAAGTAGGTGGAAGATGTAAAAGCTCTTTCCAAGCAATTCTACGGCAATCAAAGTTTTCTGTGGGTAAAAAGCCATGATGTACCATTTTGGGCAATACACATTTGGTTGTTTTTTTTGTTTGTTTTTTTTTTAAAGGTGGTTTTAGAGCTGCCAGAGAGTCTTTAACTTCTGACATTTTTCTGACACCCCCCTCTCCCCTCAAATTCTTGTGACCAATCATATCTAGGGATGGCATGTATCCTGGGAAACATTTATGAGCTGGATTGATGACCCAAATTTTTCTGCATTTTCCATACCAATAAATAATAAACAATTATACGGTGGTTACAGACGTCTTGCACATGTCGGGTGTTAAATTTGATCAAGAGGCCCTAAATTTAACTCCCCTACAGCTGGATACACCAAATGAATCTAAAATGTTTTTTTGTTTTTTAACATGTAATTATGTGTTTATTGCACATAGTTAAATTTTCATGTTTCATTGTGTTTGTAAAACGGCACCAGGGATGAGCTATAAAACGATAAACTGTGCAGGGCAGCAGTCTGGTAAAACTTCTGTATGTATAACTACATTATTCCATCCAGTTAATCTAAATATTTTAAAAACTGTGCAGTCTTTAAAATAAATGGAGTACTTTAATAATTAGCCAGGAGAAATGGTCATGCTACAGTAGAAAAGAGGAGCAGATTTATCTGTCAGTAGTTTAACTGTATGAGACAAATTTATGTAAATGACGTTTTCCAGTGCATCTGTATTCTGGTGCTTTGGTTTTAATTTTCTGTCTTATGAAGGCTGGTGGTTCTTAAATATCAGCCCAAAATTTGTGGAGCTTTTCTAAAAATCCTGCAGGATGATTAAGGCATTCTTTTATTTTGGATGGAGGGACACATTGGGGTCCAAAATCTGGATGTTAAATTTTATCCCATTATCAATATTCACGCTTACGTCAAGATTGAGTCATTCACAGAGAGCGAGAGGTGGTAGAGTGAGGCTGCGAGTGAATGGAGATGAAAAAATCAGCAGGAAAATCTGACAAATCAGGATGTTTGCATTATGTGTAGAGTTTTTGTAAATTCAGGTGATTATCAGCGTGGTTTGGATTGTTCTTAAGGTGGAAATATTTTTTTCCCCTCATCAGTTTTGCTGATTGTTTCAGTTGGGGCTGCACGGTGGCGCAGTGGTTAGCACTGCGGCAGCACAGTTTACCCTTGGCCGGGGGATTGTGGGGATCGTGGGATCGTGGGTTCGATCCCAGCCCCCGACCAACAGTGATCTGTGTGGAGTTTGCATGTTCTCCCCGTGTTGCGTGGGTTTACTCCGGGATTTCTCCGGTTTCCTCCCACATGCCAAAAACATGCATGTTAGGTTAATTGGCTGTTCTAAATTGTCCCTAGATATTTGTTTCCTATAGGCCCTTAGAATAGAGGGTTAGTATTAATGAAAGTGCTTTGAGTGGTCTTTGTGACTAGAAAAGCGCTATATAAGTGCAGGTTAGTTAGTTAGTTAGAAAGTTCAAAGGTCTGGAACCTGTGGCCCTTTTTTGATGGTTTAATTTAGTTTTTCATGAATGGTAAAAAGGAGGTTCAGAATTCAATGTCAGTCTAAATAATAATAATAATTCCAGTTGGTTTATTGGTCAGTAGCTGCTGGTGCAGTAGAGCAGTGAGAGAATAAATCTGAGAGTGTTAAATGTTCTTTTACACATTTGCACAGACTGGCTGCAGGAACATTTTTACAGACCGTTCTCACTATTCTGTTATCATACCAGAGCTTTTTTTCCAGCAACATTTTTAAAGACCACTGGCTGTTTTGTTTTTGTACCAAAGCTCACTTGCTCTCCTTCCTTCCTCATTAATCTGACTTTTCCTTAATTTGCAGCTTTTGTCTTGAAAATACACAGCTATTTTCTCATAAATTTGCATCTTTCTTTTCTAAACTTGTGCTTTTTTCATGTAAATTTCTGACTTCTCAAATTTGTAAATTTTGTGCCTCATAGTTTGACTTGTTTTTGCACAAACTTGTGACTTCTTTCTGCTAAATGGACTTTCCCTGTAAAATTTGTTTTACAAGCAAACACGGCTGTGGTGCATGTGTAGTGCGGTCGACTTCTGACCGCAGGGTCAGTGGTTCAATTCCCTCTCTCTCTGCATGTCGAAGTGTCCTTGAGCAAGACACTGAACCCCTAGTTGCTCCTGGTGGGTCAGGCCAGCACCTTGCATGGCAGCTCTGCCACCATCAGAGTGTAGATGGCAGGATCTGTAAAGCAGTTTGGTCCTCCAGAGATGATAAAAAAACACGATATAAGTGAATGCTATTTACCATTTTTAATTTAATGTGAGCTGGGTCGACCACCCAAAATTTTCCTTCATTTCACTTCCACTAAAGAGCTGGACAAGGCTGACTGGGATGTAGTCATGTGGCCTTGGAAAGGTCTTACTACTTGAATTTAACCTCCTCACAGCTGCAGAAACCCTGATTAAAGTGAAGTTAAGCAGTCTTTTATGTCTGCTGATTCCTGGGTTAGTTTTTCCTCGTTGGTCTATGGTGTTGGTTTGTTGTTCTTTTATTAAGGAGCTGTCAAGACATAAATTCAGAGATTATCTCCCGTGCTGGATTACAACAGAGGCAGGAACTTTAAACCCTCATTAGCCATGCCCCAACAGTAATAAAAGTCAAGCGGTTGCTAAACCCTGCAGACATTGTTTTGGCTGCTGTGGACAAACTCCTAATCTTCTGTGTTTGTTTTACGTGCAAATACCAGGAGGTGGACGTGTTTAAATGTCGAATCCCAGCATGCCGTACACAGCAGCAGCAGAAAGTGACTTTGGTTCTGATTGGGTCTGCTTTATCTCAGATCCTCAGGTGTTATGTAACAGCAGTCCTACAGACTGAATACAAGCACCAACAGACCCACTAGCTGAATAATCACCTGGGGCCTCATGTACAAAGGGTACTTGCGCACAAAGACATGGCATATGTCCTTTTCCACGGAAAATTTCAGTATGTATCAAGAATGAAATGACCGTGGAAATATGTGCAGCCCCACGCCAACTTCATGGCTGGTGTACATACGTTTCTACTGATATTGGTCGTTGGCAACACTTAGAGGTGATGTTGGAAGACTGATAATGACGTGAAAATTATTGTACACATCAGAGACACATGAACATACAGGTGTGCACAATTAGATGAGTGGATATAAAAGCAGGCACAAAGAAGTGCAGGAAATGCCTCTAACAACAGAGGATTAGAGGATATTGCAAATTGCTTGGTGAGAAGAGAGGGTATTTAGAGACAGAAGATTTTCTGGCTCAGGATGATGACTGGTTTGTCAACCGGTTGAGGTTTCCATGGGCAGTCCCTGTGGAACTGAGCTGAACAGAGCTGCAGCCAGTCCTGGAGCGTGACACGGCGAGAAGCCGTGCGCTGCCCATCCCAGTGCAGGTGCTGACAACTCTGGGGTTTCTGGAAACGGACATTCCAGAGGAAGCTGGCAGACCCATCGGGAATTTCCCAGTCAACCCTGAGCTGAGCTATGTCAGCTGTGTGGGATGGCATTATCCGGCTGTCATCCAGGTACATCGTATTCCCATACAATGCAGTCGAACAGGCCACCAGCAAAGTGCAATTTGCAGCGAGAGGCTGTTTTCTTAATGATTCTAATGAACAGCATTGTTGGGAACAAACTACAAGCTGGTACTGTGTGGATGTGTGGCTTCTTGGTGAGTAAATTCATGTAATTGTCCTAATAATAACCCACCTTATGCACAATGCGCCTGTGCGCCCCACAAATGTCACCCTGTCTTCAAGGCTTGATTACAACACCATGGTTTGAGTAAGCGACTTCCTTTTTTTTGCTGATTAACCCCTTGCACTCTGGTCAATTTCCCTAAAAACGCCAAAAAATAACGTACCCAAAGTAAATCAAAAGCTGTTCTTCTACCCTTTGCAGCATCTTCATGGGGTTGGTCTCATTTAAAAGAAAACACTTTGAATTTTTTGGCAAAACAGTCATAATCTCTCTAAGTGCTCCTGCCACTGAGTAACAGTCATCTAAACATACTGAACTTGAAGAAAATAAAGTTTGCCTGGGTGTTTGTTTTTTTTTTTTTTTTTAGATACAAATGCTTGCAAGTAACACCCAGCTGTCAGATACTGGCTGGAAAATGCAACAGAAATGTAGAACCAAGTGTTATCAAGCTGAGGTCAAAATTTTGTAACAATACCACAAAAAATGAATATATTACACAGCTTTTTTCTCAGGATGTTCCCAGGCGTTTTTGAATTGTGCCAAATGGCACAGTTTGGAAAAACGTCTAACTTTTGAATGATTCAACAAAGAAGCTTGATCTTGGGCTCTAATGAAAGGTGACACTCAGGGCTGTGTGTGTGTGTGTGGGGGGGGATTGTTTATTCATTCATGAATGAATGAACAAGCAAGCCCCCCCACACACAAAGAAGCATGCCACGTAAAAAATGTGGCTTTTTTTTAACAAGAAAAAATAACCTACAGTGCAATAAAAATTATACTAAAATATCTGCAATGTAGAGGATAACAAATGCCCCCCCCCCCCCCGCTACAGAGGAGCTCGGCGCACAAAAAAAAGGTCCGTCAACGGTCCGTCATGTGGCAATGACGCACCGTTGTAATTTACCGATCGGTCAAAAGTCATTTTTATTACCATTTTCAGTGATAAAGAATAATTTAGCTTATAACACTTACCTGTCCACAACAGCAGTGTCGTTGGCGAACATCTGTTCCTCATTGTCAGATGAACATGACACTGGTCCGCTTGTTATGACTCGTGGTTTTGGTCACGCGACCCGGTCAAACCATGATTCCATGATTGCGGTTTTGGCGAACAATTTTTCAAAACAAATAAGAACAGTAGTAATATAAAAAAAAAAAAAAAAAAAAAAAAAAAAAAAAGACTGGCGAACACTACCGTTACACACAGCGGCTTACACAAAACAGATTTTACGCACGGGACGCACGCTTTCAATCGTCAAACTTCTCTGCTTCAATTGGCTCGTTGTATTCGCAGTCATTGGTAGGCGGGTCCTTCTTGCTAGGTTTTCAGTCATTGGTTCTTCAAGGTTTCAGAAACCCAATTCAAGGCTCTTATTAGTCGAATGAGAGGTCAATCAAATCTAAACCAATCAAAACACTCCTTTGGCTTTCTGTTAGCGGCTGTCTGTACTGGAAGAACGGAAATGCAGCTTTTTTTTTTTTTTTTTTTTCCAGTGCGCACTAGGACGCAGAGACATGACCGCCCGCGGTATCCCGGAGTGCAAGAGGTTAAACTGCAGTTTCACAGCATTCTACCAAGCCCCCCAATTGCCTCTTTGTGTACAGTAGTTATGTCAATAAACACATGCGTAAAGTTTGAAATGCAACGGTGTCCCCCCGTTCCCCAGCGCACTTCATTCATTTAGTAGTGTGTGTAATCCATGTAAGTTGTATATAACTATAAAGGGTGAGATTTGTTTTTTGGACATAAAATTTGCAATTGCCAAGTCTAATCTGATCCGCTTTCAACTGACAGGTGACCGTGGCTACCCACTAAATGGGTTCATATTGTCTTTTTCGTGACCATCTTCCTTTATTCAACCAGTTGATCCTCCCAGCTGGTCACAAATAGATTGATTTATTCATTGTTTAAAATAACATTGTATAAAAGGTACAACATGCATTTTAAAAATGATGCGATGACACCAAGTGCGCACGCTTATTTCCACTGGGTCCCTAAAAGAGATTGCAGCTTGTCTCATGCCTGCAATGTTCTGCTTTGAAATCTGGCAGTTTAACCACTGAGCTAATTTTCTTCTTTCTGAGCTGAGTTTCTTTAGTGCAAAGGGTGTGTATAGTACATAATCTCACTGTATTTCAGTCCTTCCAGGATTTCACCAGCTGTTTTTGTGATTGTGGCCCAAAAAGCCTGAATTTGTGGGAGCTTTTCCAAAAGGAAAAGTTGCAACATAACATTTTTTTTAGTGTTTTTTTAGTTTGTTTGTTTTTTTGTTTTTTTTTGCACTGAAAGTTGTGAGGAAGTACAGATTTTTAAAGCAACTGCTTTTTCCATACTTTAGTGATGCCATTCCATGTAACGTCACAAGAAAAGCACAGGATTGCCAAAAAATTTCATGTTACAGTGATTTATTGAGAATTAAATGTTCAGTAAAACTGTCAAAAAATGACCAACATTGTATTCTTGCAGAGAACTTGAATTAAAAAAAATAAATAAATAAATAAAAGAATTGGCCGTTAGAGCCATTATAAATTGCACTGAATTCATGTTAGAGTATTGAGCAAATTATGGCAGCACCTTCTTGAATTTTGAATTTGAAAACTAAGACCCCTGAAAATTTTGAGCTCTTATTCTGTGCTGAAATCCACAAGGAAGCAGGGATGGTCCTCCACTGACAACCTCCTCCCTTCAGAAGGTCTCAGTGCAGGATGGATCTTGGAGTGGAAACCCAGTCTTCATGGATCTGGAGAGGATATGAAGAGGAGAATATATTTCAAAGTAAAATTAGTCATATTTTTAAATCCCCACACCACAGTAGGGTTTAATAATTTAGTTTTTTATTTTTTGTTTATATTTTAATTGCAAATTAACTTTCAGTTTTTGAAAAGGGTTCCAATTCATTTCCTGGGAAGATTTGGTCATTTCAGTTTAGTTCTATTGAGTAAAAATGGCTTGTTGTACTGCAGCCTTTTTTAATTAATATAAAGGTTTGTGAATACTTGGGGCAGGGGTCGTTGCATGAGTGAATAGTGATGTCACAAAACCCCGGTAGGCTCTCATACAGGTGTGTGGGGCGCCTCATGGCAGTGCTTTGTGTGCCAAATTACAAAAATCAGGAGGTGCACAACCAGCAGAAACGGTGCAAAAGTGCCCTGCGCTGCACTGATTGTGACATAATTTTTCACGCCTGCAGCTATTCGCTAGGGCCAGCGCATGGCTGACGGCTGTCAATCAGCTGCCCTTCAGTTATCTCAGAAGTTGTCACGCTACAGCTGCTTTACCTGATTACTAATGCAGATGTGAGGTGTTCAATCAGACCTGTGGAAATACGGCGACACTGATCACACAACTGAGTTGACTCTCTATGGACCAGGTAATAAAAAGTTAGTCACTAATTTAATAGGAAAATGAATTATAAATGTCCATATATAACAGGAAAACACGATTGCAAGTTTAGCTAGAGGGCACTCGATAGAGATGTAGACCCACACCCTAATTACCAAATCACTTTTTGAGACGGATCAGTAGTGTGAGAATTTTTTTGGGCCCTTGTGACCTCAGAAGCAGTGGGTTTCCAGAGTGTCTGGCTCTGCCCTGTACCAAGTTTGGTGATTGTAGCCTCAGGTGTCTGTTTTATTGCATGGACAATAGGGGTGGGCAATATGGCCTAAAAATGATATATTTTGGCAAATTTTTATGATATCACAAACTTTTATTTTTCTTATAAAGAACAGTTTCACAGCCCAGTGTTATTTACCTTCAACATATTTAGTAATAAAAACAAAACGAAGACCTTTCTCCAGTTTATAAACAGCAGCTCAGATTGGGACAATATCCATTAATGAACTTCCATCAAGTTGTAGAAGCTAATAGGTTAGATTGTAGGAAATTTGCTAATTTCCATCCATAGTCTCTTGGAAGGACAAAGTCAATACCATAACTTACACAAACGTAAACAATTTAGGACAATGCATAGCTAACAAACAAGAAGCACATCTGGATAAATAAACAAATTTAAAAATGATCACAGATTTGATGTTCCTTTAACCAGTATCCATGTTTACATGGACACAAGTAACCGGATTAAAAGCTTGATTGGCGTGTTTACAGGAAGCATTTTTATTCCAATCTGAATATTCTGACCCGATCACGCTCATTCGGATCAAAATTTCCTTCCGATTGAGACGGGTGGGTTATGCCAATTGTTATTCCGATTGGTGCGCATATAAACACTTACTCCAAAGCTTGGGTCAGCCACACGTCGATGTGACGCATTTCCGCCTTTACAGCAGCTAGCGGAAGACCTTGCGGGAGTAAAACAAAACTGGTCTGTATCGTCCTGCTGTCTCCTCTGTTCGTCATATGCAGAAGTATGTACTTGTAGCTTCATTACAAAGACCAGCAGAAACAAAAGTACAGTCTGAATAACACAATACAGGTCCATTTCAAAAAGAGACATGAAGCGGGGTTTGTTTACACTGGAAGTTGCTGCTTCTATTTTCGGAATGTCGAAATGTCGACGTGCGTATATCAAAATGATTTAGTCCGTTCAGACATGTGACACATGGAAACGCACATCCTAATCGGATCAGCTTTTTCAGGATCCGTGTAAACGGTAAAGTTCTGATCTGAATTGTAATCAGATTGTAGAAATTTTGCCCATGTAACCTTGGCTGTTTGAGGTGCATTGAAGGGATGGATGGATGGTGGTGGTGGGGGGGGGTGGCGGTGTTGTCCAGGTGGTTAAATAAAATCGAGACGATTAGCGACTTCCGGCGATCACAGCCTGAGCACGCCCCCCTCAGCATCGGCGGCCGTTTAGTGGAGAGAGTAGAGAACATCAAGTTCCTCGGAGTGCAGATCTCGCAGGACCTGACCTGGAGCAAGAATTCCTTGGAGATCAGGAAGCAGGCTCAGCAGAGACTGCACTTCTTGAGGAAACTCAAACAGGCCTCTCTCCCCATCTGCATCCTCAGGACCTTCTACAGAGGTGTGGTGGAGAGTGTTCTGACGTACTGCATTGCTACATGGTACTCCAGCTGCAGTATGTCAGACAAAAAAGCCCTGCAGAGGATGGTCAAGGGGGCGGAGAGGGTAATTGGAGTCTCCCTCCCCTCTGTCCAAGAACTTTTTCAGAACAGTTGTAGGAGCAGGGCACTGAACATTGTCAAGGACCGTTCTCACCCTCTGCATAAACACTTTGAACTTCTTCCATCTGGTAAACGATTCCGGAGCATCAGAGGCAGAACCACCAGACTGATCAACAGCTTCCTTCCACAAGCTGTCAGGATGCTGAACAGTTGACCCGGAATCTCTCATACACACTACTGCACCTATGGACATTTTGTATATTATAGTTATTCTTTTTTTCTCCAAGTATGTCTCAGGGATGTGTGAATGGATGGGGGGGGGGGGGAGCTATGTGAATGAAAATAAAACTCCGGATGTCAACATTGCTTCAAAGCGAGTGTTTTTTTTTTTTTTTTGATGATGTATGTGCAGCAATGCCGATTAACTGCATTGCAGCACCTTTTTTTTTTTTTTTTTTTTTTTTTTTTTTTTTTTTTTAAACATGGTAACAGTCTGAAACTGTTTTAAAAGTAAAATATTTCAACACAGATGTTCTGACCATGGAGTGGTAGCTTCCTGCATCATGTCTGTTTTGCCATTTCTATGGTAATGTGTAAATTCCATCAGCAGTGTAACGTGCGACCTCATCATGCAGCAGACTCCAAAATCACAATATTCATTTTTACACCAGTATCAAGATTTATTTATACCAGTATTATCCTGAACGATATGATATGGCACACCCCTAATGGACAAACGTGCATGTAGACAGCATGGGTAAAAATGAGGGCGGACTTAAAAATGATCAGTTAAACCTGCATATTAAAGAGTCAGCACCTTAGCTGGTGGATGCTGGTGTCCTCAGACGTGAATGTAAGGTCAGTCAGAGTGGGCGTAGCTGCTGTGGTGTTTGGTTCAGGGGTCAAAGTGACCTGAGCTGTTGGAGGTGACTGTGGTTGTCCTCAGACGTGCCCGTACAGTGTTTAGTTCAGAGATTGTTGCTGAGGCCGTCTGCCAAACACTGAAGACAAACAGACTGATAGTGGTGTATTTATATCCTCTTATGTAACCACCACCTTTTCCTCACCGTTGACCGCTGGGATCGACCTCTCACCAGGTCCTTCATGTTTGATCTGCTGCTGCAGTAGCTGTCTACTGTGGATTCTCCAAAAACACTCCCAAACATTATCATAAATGACTGAATGGTAGGGTCCAAAAATCACAGACTGACTTTAACAGTGAGTTGCAGTGGAAAGGAAAATGAAACTTTCACCCTCTATAAACTTATCTATCTATCTACTCCTTATTTGTGACCCGTACTGGCAAAATGAGTTGGAATGTGCACCATGTCATTACGAGCTACAGGCAGGAGAAGTCATAATTCTTTATTTCTAGTGGCAAGACCCGGGAACCCCCCCCCCCCCCCCCGAGTGCCTGGTTTCATTGTAAAGTTTAGAAATCGTACTTTTTTAAAATACATATGTTTTGGCGGGACACAATAACTCCCGACTGATCAAACGCAAGTTTTAAACCTAGCCAAAATATAAACAAATCGACTCTTTCCGGGTCTGTTTTTGCGTACTTCCTACAAACTAAATATCATTCTGAAGGTCAATACAGAATAATGAAAAAGTGTTACCTCAGTTTTGATAATTTCCTCAGTGACTCATTTTGCCAGCACAGGTCACATTTTCTCTGTCAATGAAGTCATTAGAGATAGTGAAATGCAACAGATTATAGATGGTAAAAAGTAAATATACTTTATATTTACTACAAAATACATGTTATAACTTACTGTAATAAAAGTATTTTAGGTAGTTAATGTTATGAGTTTTTGGTTTTCTGGTTGGTTCTTAAACATAAAAATAAATACCAGAACGGGGCCTGAGTCAGGAGAGCTGGACCAAGTGAACCCCAGGTCCCTGCTGCCCCCAGCCCTGAGGCTACTTTGAAGTGACTGTCAGTGCTGAGCAGGTTAATCCTGGTTAAAGTGAGAAGCTGCAGGGTTTACATGCCACTTTCACTATTTTTAGACATTTCAGGCTGGTAATATTTACTCTAAAGGTCTGTTTATCCACGATATCTGTAGGTTCTTAAAAATTAATTTATCCAAAATTAAGGCCTCAGTTAGCCTTTAAAACCTGTTGACGTTCCAGGGCCCGTGGGCGGGGGCATTTAAATGTCTCAACTGCGACACAGTGAATTGTGGTAAACGTGCTTGCACTAGGAAGTCATGCCTTACATCATTTGAAAGCTTAGAATTTCATCTGTTTGGTTATTAAAACAAATTTCAGACAAAATCATGACACTGGATCTAAATAGGGCTTTAAACAGCTAGCGTAGCATAGCATTGACTCACCAAAGAAGCTTCCTTGCCATCCTTGAATGAATAGTAGTTCAACAAATATGGTCCAATTGTATTACAAAAGGTCCAACAGATCAATTTGAGTAAGATTTAGGGTGCATTCAGATGGCCACTGTTTGGTCCAGACCAAACAGTGGCATCTGCGGATAGTTCATTTGGTGCATTCTGAACGCGTGTTGGAACTCTGGTGTGCACCAAACAAGCAAAGTCTGGTCCCCCTGAAAACGGCGGGGGGGGGGGGAGGAGGGGTGTGTGTGTCTCGGTTCTCTTGCAAATAAAGCCTGGTGTGCTCTGCTTGCAGTGTGAATCCAAACACAGTATCCAGTAGACCAAAGGGCAGAAGTGCCCCTCGGCATTTGTGTAACCATAGCAACACGTAGTCTGAGAAGAGGAAGTGGCGTTTACTGTCATACATTTTGGGTAGAAAATGATAACATACCCGTCAAATGATACGGTTTCGCCATATTTTAATACAGGGAAAATGCAATTTTAGCAAATACGGGCGTATTGCCATTTTTGTACGCCAAAAAGAAAAGTATACAGCGGGGGGGGGGGGGATATTGAGAGAACCTAAAATCAACTGAACAGTAATTCGATGCCTGGCGAAATTGAGCACACCTAAGCAATCTTTTTGTGATTTTTCAAAATGGCTTCATGCAGCGCGCCGCCAGCGAAGAAGAAAAAGCTTGAAGAAAAGGGAAATCGAGGGACTGGACGTCACCGAAAAGAATAGGAGAGTCCGAGCTTCCAGAAGGGAAAATACGCTCATCTGCATCAGATCGTACCTGACAGCCAGACCCACACTGCAGGTCGGCGCCTTTTTAGTCCTTCATGCTTCCTAGACACACTGGATATAAAGTATCAAACTTCAACTTTCAGTAGATCAAACCCAATGAAGGTGATGATTTACAGTAGGTGAGAATAGGGAAACACCATCTTTGACTGACAGCGCTGTTCAGATTCAGCAGGGCATATGCTGCTCCATGATAGCTATGGCACTAAAAAACAGGATTTTCAATTTTATATAATTTAGCTAAAATATAGAAATATTACACTTATGAGGGCTGTTCATAAGAGATTTCCCCTGAGTCATCTTCCATGGACTGAGAAGACTCAACCTTGGCACATTTATTAGTCTTTCTCTGCATAGTTACCACCAAGGGTTACACATTTCTCCTATCGCTTTATGCAGCTGCGGAGACCTCACCTGTAGAAGTCTGCAGGCTGTGCCAGAAGCCACAACTTGACCATGGAAATCAGCATTTCATTGTCTTGGAAGGGCTTGCCCTTCAAAAATGACTTCATTGTTGGAAAAAGATGGAAGTCAATGGTGTAAGGTAGGGAGGGGAAGTGGGGTGAGGAAGGATTAAATAGCCGCAGGACTGTGCTTCCCTCTGGGCAACGTGTAAGTTGTGAACCCGGCATTATCTTGCAGGAAGCGGACACCTTTGGTCAGCATGATGATTGCTTTTGATGACCTTCTGCAATTTCTGCAGCAGTGAAGTGCAGTAAGTCCCGGTAATTGTGGTACCCTTTACCAGGCAATCCATCATCACTACTCCATGCTGGTCCCAAAAGACCGTGAGCATGACCTTGCCTGCCAAGGGTTGGACATGTGCCTTCTTCAGAGGTGGTGAGTCATAACGCTTCCATTGCTTCAACTGGGCTTTAGTTTCTGTATCATAGTGATGGACGTATGTTTCATTCTATGTGATTAGTCTGTCAAAGAAGTCGCCTTTTTTTTTTTTTTTTGGGGTACATGGCCAAAAGAGCCTGACAGTATGTGACTTGTTCCTGCTTCTCAAGTTCATCCTGCCTATCATCAACAACTTCAACACCATCTTTCAAGCAGACGAGAGCAAGATAAGCTGTCTCCTCCCTGAAATGGATCGTCTCTTGAGAAAACTATTGGTCAAATTTGTTCAAATGAAGTATGTAAAGGCGACCAATGACCTAAGAAGGCTGGATTTCCTGGACAGTGACCTGCAGCACTCTGAGTTTATCGCCATTGGACTAGAAACCAGAGAAGCCCTACAAACCCATGAACTTGACCCAGGCACAGAGCAGAAGTTCTTTGAAGCAGTAAGAGGCTTCTATGAAGCTGTAGTGAGAAAGATGCTCAACAAGTTCCCCTTTGACGACAAAATTCTGCCACACCTCTCTGTCCTCGACCCCAGGAAAACAGAGTCCCTGACCTATGGCCCCATTGTAGAGCTTGCTGCTGCATTTTGCCCCACTGTTGAGCTGAAAGAAGAATGGGAGGACCTGCAACTGCTGCCAGAAAACAGTGTCTCTACAAGACAAGGATGGCAAGCCTGTCCGTGTTGATGTCTACTGGGGTCAGGTGATGGCCTTGAAGACAGCCCTTGATGTGCCCCGCTTCCCCCAGCTCCTCAAAGTGTACTCAGCGCTGCTTTGCCTTCCTCACAGCAATGCTGACAGTGAGAGGGCTTTCAGCATGGTCAGGAAAATTCACACCGACTTCAGAAAAAGTATGCTCCCAGAAACTCTGACTTCTTTCATGCAAGTGAAAATGAATTGTGACGCTCCATGCTTCAAGGTCAAGCCTTCAAAAGAAATGCTAGAGTCAGCAAAGGCTGCTACTTGGAACTATAACGAGCAGCATCAGTGAACATTTTCTTGTTTCAATTTCATCGAAGTGCATTAGTGTAACAAAGCTGACAATTACTCTTTAATTCCAAGTGTATATATCTAGCTGACAATTAAGAGCTATATTCAGAATTCTTATTGTGTACTTTCAAATTAAGCAATCTACCTTGTGCTAATGTAAATTGAAAAATATTATTTTTTTATTTATTATTATCATGTATTTTTTATTTTTTTATTTATTTTTTTTTGTGCTACTTGGCTTATTTTCACATTACGGTACCAAAAAGTTATGGCTCAAGATTGTGTCCATATAAGTGTACATTTGAATAAATATGTTTGAAATAGTTCATGTTGCAATTGTTCTGGGTTTTTTTTTTTTTTTTGTTTTGCTTCAGTTTTCTTTCATCTGCCGATAAATACAGTTTTTAAGTACTCAGTACAGGTGTGAAAGCCCCCCCAATAAGGGAGGCATGAGGTATGCCTTAACAGGTATGTGATAAAGGTAACTGTGTGAATCCAAGAAATCCTTTTACCGGTGAAAGCCGAGGAGAAAAGTTAAATGTTTCATTTGTGGTGGACAAACAACCCGGCTGAAGGGAAGGGATTTCCGTTTTCGGTCCTGGCCAATCAGTGAGCCTGATTTCCCCCCCCCCCCTGCAGAGATTTTTTTTCTTCATGGTCTGTGGTGGTTTTGGCTACAGCGCCACAAACCAGCAATTGTTGTAACTGTGATGTTGTCCAGGCAGTTTGGTCTGCTGCAGTGTGAATGCAAACCAAACAAAGGTGTGAAAATTCTCGGCATTCCCCGCCCAGTCGAACCGAGACCCCTGGACGATCCTGGTCTGAATGCAGCATTATTGTCGATCTTGATGACGACGGGGGAAACTGCCCATAAAATCAGAGCATTTGTTTGAAAGTCAGCAGCAAACACCAGCTATATTGTGGCTTAAAAAAAAAAAAAAAAAAGCTGCACTTCCAAGAGACTGAACCAGAAACGGAAGCCCAAGACTGTGGTGGCTGTCTAGATTTGATTGACACCTCAGTCTTGGGCTTCCATTTCTGGTTCATTTGATCATATGGAGCCTCGATTTGGGTTTCCACAGCCTTCAATGGCCAATAAGTGATAAAGCTAGCATGAAGGGCCAGCCTCATGGCTAACAGGAACACAACGAGCCAATTGCAGCCAAGTAAGCAGATGTTGGAAGTGTTGTGTAGCAAATTAATTTCTGAATTCAAGAATGCCTTATAAGGGGGGGATCCATTGCAAACCCCCCCCATAGCCTGTGCGTAAAGCTGGCATAAAGCTGCCGTAAACCAGTCCATGAATCCAAACGGCAGCAGCATTGCAACATCGCTCACCTTTTTGAAAAATGTCTAAAATTAACACTGAACATCAAATTATCAATTACTTGACCTGGTGGAGTGATGAGTCGTTAGCTGAAGAATCATAGGTGGGCAACCCTGATTCCATTTGGCACAGTTTGAAGATGCCTGGTTACAGCCTAAGGGGGGTGGGGGAAGGTGTGGAATATATTCATTTTTTTAGGGGGATTGTTAGAAAATTTTGACCTGAACTTATAACACTTGGTTCTACATTCCTATTGTTTTCCAGCCAGTGTCTAACAGCTGTATGTTATTTTCAGGCATTTGTGTCTTAAAAAAAAAAAAAAAAAAAAAGCACCCAGGCGAACTTTATTTTCTTAAAATTTAGTGTGCTTAGATCCCTGTTGCTCAGTGGCTGAAGCACTTGGAGGGATTCTGTTTTCCCAAAAAATTTAGTGTTTTCTTTCGAATGAGACCAACCCCATGAAGACACTGCAAAGGGCTGACGAATAGCTTTGAATTTAGTTTGGGTATTTATTTTTTTAATTTATTTTTTTTAGGTACTTCAAAGGGAAATTGACTGGAATGTGAAGGGTTTAAAAAAAAAAAAAAAATAAATCCATAAATCATCCTCTCAAAGTTCTTAAAATCCCACAGTTATGATAAACATAGTTGAGTTTACTATGTATTTATGGATAAAATCATCAACTTACGAATGGGGGGGGGCATTTTCAAGAAAATGAGTCATAAATTGACAAACATTTTAGGGGGACAAATTTACAAGAACTAAAGCTCTGTACTTGAATAATTTTTTTTTTAACCCTTTATCTCAAATTTCCCCTTTCTTGCCAGATTGAGGTTTTTTTTTTTTTTGTTTGTTTTTTTACTTGTAGTAATTTTCTTAGAAATGTATAACATTTTCTGATAAATTTGCAACTTTTTTTCCCAGCAAATTTGCCATTTTTCTAAGAATTTGTAACCCCCTCCGTTTATCACAAAAGTTGCCTTTTTTTAAAAAAAATTTACTTTAACACATTTAGACTAACTTGAAACTTTTTTCTTTTAAATTTGCAACTTTTTCCTCACAATTTTTCTTGTGCATTTGCAACTTTACTCTCACAATTTGTGGTGTGTAAACTATTTAGGAATGCTTTGTAGGGGTTAACAAGGGATGGTTTTGGTCATTTTGCTAACAAGAGGGACGCCCCAATGTTCTACTCTCCACCAGGTTTTAACGAATGGGTGCTGCAATACAAATTTCCGTGTAAATGGACAATAAAGATCTTATCTTAACACATAAGAAAATGCCACATTGTCGTTTTTCATTAAAAACGATGATCTTGCTGGCTGCTTTCACTGTGCTTTGTAGTGTCTTCGGCAGGAGGTGGTGCAGCTTCCATACCACACCGTGATGCAGAAGGGTCCATGTAGGTGGTGCGTTGTTTTTTCGTGTCATTGATCGATCCACATTGAAAGAATACTTTTTTAAATATATGTTGGCAGCCTCGGTTTGACATCCTTTTTTTTTTTTTTTTTTTATAAATCAGTCCTCTCTGGGATCTTTGAGAATGGCACTAGCTGATGAACCAGTCAGGTTTTGGTATTGTCCCCCAGGTGACCACATACACCAATCATGTTCGACTTGATCACAACCCCACGGGTAAACGTGTAGTGGATCTTTCTGACGGCTGATTGAGAAATTAATTACTAATCAAACTAGAAAAGCACTCGGCGTGCATACCTCCGCCAAGGCTCCTTCTATCCCTCTTGGATCGCCTCCAAAATGTAATGAGTTTGTGTGTAGGCCTAGAGCCACAAAAACATAACCTTCTTGGCAGAAGTAATTTTATTTTATTTAACCTTTATTTATTCAGGGTAGTTCCATTGAGAGGCAACCTCTCTTTTTCAAGGATGCCCTGTTCACATTCATAGTTACACACTCGCACCTGGAAGCTGCCCAGTACAACCACAGATTGACCTGAGGCCACTGAGCAGCTCCACTGGAGCAGCTGGGGTTGAGGGCCTTGCTCAAGGGCATCACAGTGGGGTTTAGGAGGGTGGAGCAAACACTGCTGCATTCTGTCCCACCCACATCTTATCTTGCCTGGCCGGGGATTGAACCAGCGACCCTCCACTCACCAGTCCACATCCCTAACCATTAGGCCACCACTGTAATAAACTACTTTGTCTCACTTTGTCTGGTCCCAAATGTATTGCCTTGGTATGGCCCTATCTTTATTGGTAATGTCTCTTAGGTCACATAAGATGTTTTCATTAGTTACTGTGAATGTCAGCAGGGGGATATGTGGAGTGCCGCATATATACATACAATTAAATATATGGGGCGGCAGTGGCTCAGGAGGTAGAGCAGGTCGTCTAATAACCCGATGGTTGGCAGTTCGAATCCCGCTCTCCCCAGATATCCTGCCGTTGTGTCCCTGGGCAAGACACTTCACCTGCATTGCCTCCAGTGCCCATAACACTGGGTATGAATGTGTATAAATGTTCAGTGGTGGCCGGAGAGGCCGTTGGCGCGGATTGGCAGCCACGTTTCCGTCAGCCTGCCCCAGGGTAGCTGTGGCTACAGTAGTAGCTTGCCACTACCATTGTCTGTCTGGAGTGAATGAATAATGTATCTACTTGTAAAGCGTCTTTGAGTGTCTATGATAAAGCGCTATATAAATCTGATGCATTATTATTATTATAATATTCTGATAGGAGCGTTCTGTGGATTTCGTGAATCTTGATATAAAGGAAGGCAAAATAACTGAAAAGATATAAAAAAATATAAGCTGCTCGATAGCCACATTTCAGATGTGCCAATCCATATAGGCTTTCATAGACAATGCTACATTGTAGTATGCTATGTAGTATATAAAGTTATCTAAGCATTTTTACTCCCCTGGGTAACTCCTTTTCTATTATGCTATGTGTATTTCTGTTGGTTTGGGTCATCTACTTTGTCATGCTGCTGTCACACTGTAATTTCCCAGTTTGGTATCTATCATCCATCTTTAGCTTAAGTGAATGATGGTGAGTAAGCAACTTTAATTTGATTAACTGACCATGTACATACATTGATTGTAAATGTTAATAGTCAATTTATGACAAGACAAAAAGACAGTGATCCAGACGGGTCCAAGAGATGTCAGGAATGCCTGAGCATCTGGAGTTACCTGTAGAACAGAAGAGAAAATGTTAACACAATGTAGCTAGTTATCTTTAGAAGTTCCACACTTTGAAGTTTCTCAGTCATCTAGGTGGGAAAGTATCGTGGATGAAAGCTCAGTCAAGTCAACTGCAATCAAGTTTTTTTTTACTCTGGTGAATTGGATGAATGTGAAACGTTTGATTTTAAAAAAAAAAAAAAAAAAAAAAAAAAAAAAACAACAACAACCTGAATCTGGTTGACTTAAATGAGCTTTCATACAGTGTAGTTGTTCACAATTAAGCTTCTCACCCAATTTTGCCTCCTTTACAATATTTTAATGAGCAACCACATACTTCAGATAGAAATCCCCAACCAAACCAGGGTCTGCTCAACAAAACAGGTTCCAGTCTACCTAAGAGCGCCACATCTCTAGTAAATATTAGATCGTTGTTATAGTAGATACACTAGAAACGGCATCAAGATCTGCATAAACCTGCATGCTGGGTTTGTTGTAGTGTTGTGCTGGTCTGATGCTGATGTATGCGTTTTTTTTGTTTGTTTTTTTTTTCCAGCAGGGCTTGTTTAATGTCAGCAGGAGAAAAGATATGGAGTGATAATCAAGTCAGTGGCAGAAATGCACCTGTAAGCTGGTTGCCAACCGCCAATCAAATCTAGAAGAACATCAGTAGGAACAACACAACATGAAGGACATGTCATTACTTCATTCAGCAATATGTACACAAGACAAGGAACAACAGGGAGCATGCATTTGCAATTTCCCAGTTTGTGATCAATAAAGTACATCTGTCAATTTGGTTCTAATTAACTATGGAGAGCTCTAACACAAAGAAAATGCAAGGACATAAATACAGCATTATTATGCTTGGCTAGCCTACGAATTTGCAGCCTTGTCAGCCCATTTTTCTTAAATGTCAACTTTCAACAATGATGCAGATCATTTGTCGAATTCAAGTCAGGTGACCATGGAGCGCTGTTTTGATTGGTTAAGCATATAGTGGTCTTTAGTGATTGCTTGGTCAGGTTTAGTAACTAAAGTTTAATTTTCATAAAGCTCAAAACAGTCAGTTAGCCTGCCAACAAACAGATTGATGTTTAGAAAAATGTACATTAGCATATCTGACGATCAGCTACTCTGTGGTTGCAGCTCGTTCAACTCAAAAACTAAAGCAGATGCAGGGCATCTGGAAAGTATTCATAGCGCCTAACTTTTGCCACATTTTGTTACAGCCTTATTCTAAAATGGATTAAATGACTTTTTTTTCCCTCAAAATTCTACACACAATATTCCATAATAACAACATGAAAATTTTGAGATTTTTGTAAATTTATTAAAAATAAACTAAGATCACATGTCCATAAGTATTCACAGCTTTTGCTGCCAAAGGTGCCTCAACAAAGTATTGAGCAATTACAGCCTCAAGTCTCTTTGAATATGGTGCCACAAGCTTGGCACACCTGTCTTTGGGCAGTTTGGCCGATTCCTCTTTGCAGCACCTCTCAAGCTCCATCAGGTTGGATGGGAAGCATCGGTGCACAGCCATTTCCAGATCTCTCCAGAGAAGTTGAATTGGATTCAAGTCTGGGCTTTGGCTGGGCCACTCAAGGACATTCACGGAGTTGTCTGAAGCCACTCCTTTGATGTCTTGGCTGTGTGCTTAGGGTCGTTGTCCTGCTGAATGATGAACCGTCGCCCCAGTCTGAGGTAAAGAGTGCTCTGGAGCAGGTTTTCATCCATGATGTTTCTGTACATTGCTGCATTCATCTTTCCTTCTATCCCGACTAGTCTCCCAGTTCTTGCATGTGTAAGCAGTGCCTGGTTTCTCCAAATATGACGCCTGGCATTCATGCCAAAGAGTTCAATCTTTTGTCTCATCAAACCAGAGAATTTTGTTTCTTGTGGTCGGAGAGTCCTTCAGGTACCTTTTGGCAAACTCCAGGCAGGCTGCCTTGCGCCTTTTACTAAGGAGTGGCTTCCGTCTGGCCACTCTTACCATACAGGCCTGATTGGTGTATTGCTGCAGAGATGGTTGTCCTTCTGGAAGATTCTCCTCTTTCCACAGGAACGGTGGAGCTCTGACAGAGTGACCACTGGGTTCTTGGTCACCTCCCTGACTAAGGCCCTTCTCCCCCCGATTGCTCAGTTTAGGCAGCCGGCCAGCTCTAGGAAGAGTCCTGGTGGTTCCAAACTTCATCCATTTATGGATGATGGAGGCCACTGTGCTCACTGGGACCTTCAAAGTGGCAGAAATTTTTCTGTACCCTTCCCCAGATTTGTGCCTCTAGACAATCCTGTCTCAGAGGTCTACAGACTATTCCTTTGACTTCATGCTTGGTTTGTGCTTTGACACGCACCGTCAACTGTGGGACCTTGTATAGACAGGTGTGTGCCTTTCCAAATCATGTCCAATCAACTGAATTTACCACAAGTGGACTCCAATTAAGCTGTAGAAACATCTCAAGGATTATCAGTGGAAACGGGATGCACCTGAGCTCAATTTTGAGCTTCATGGCAAAGGCTGTGAATACTTGGGGGCGGCTGTGGCGTAGGTGTAGTGTGACCGACTACTGATTGGAGGGTCATGGGTTTGATTCCCACTGTCTGCAGTCTGCATGTCGAAGTGTCCTTGAGCAAGACACTGAACCCCCAGTTGCTCCTGGTGGCCATGCTAGCGCCTGTGTATGGCAGCTCTGCCGCCATCAGTGTGTGAATGTGTGCGCGAATGGGTGGATAGCAGGATCTGTAAAGCGCTTTGGTCATCCAGAGATGAGAAAAAGCGCTATATAAATGCACGCCATTTACCACTTATGTACGTGTGATTTCTTAGGTTTTTTTAATAAATTTGCAAAAATCTCAAACTTTTTCACGTCGTCATTATGGGGTATTGTGTGCAGAACTTTGAGGGGGGGAAAAAATTAATTTAACCCCTTGCACTCCAGGCAATTTTCCTAAAAATGCCAAAAAAAAACGTGCCCAAAGTAAATCGAAAGCTGTTATTCAACCCTTTGCAGCATCTTCATGGGGTTGGTCTCATTTAAAAGAAAACACTTTGAATTTTTTGGCAAAAAAAACATAATCTCTCTACGTGCTCCGGCCACTGAGTTACAGTCATCTAAACATACTGAACTTGAAGAAAATAAATTTGGACACGGTGTTTTTTTTTGGATACAAATGCTTGCAAATAACACACAGCTGTCCGATCCGGCTGGAAAATGCAACAGAAATGTAGAACCAAGTGTTATCAAGCTGAGATCCAAATTTGGTAACAATACCACAAAAAATGAATATTTTACACAGCTTTGTTCTCAGGCTGTTCCCAGGCGTTTTGGAACTGTGCCAAATGGCACAGTTTGGAAAAACGTCTGTAACTTTTGAATAATTCAATGTAGAATCTTCATTTTGGGCTCTAATGAAAGGTCACATTCAGGGCTCTGTGTGTGTGTGTGTGGGGGGGGGCGCTACAAAAGACGGAGTTCGGCCCTCGCTACATGACGGATTCCACTCCTTGCATGTTTTCACAGCGGCTACCCCCCCCCCCTCGCTACTGTGTGTGTGTGTGTGTGTGTGTGTGTGTGTCGCTACAGAAGACGGCCATCGCTACTTGACGGAATAGATTCATATGCTTCCCCCCGCGGACCGGGGGGCGTTCACGGTCCGAACGCCCCCCCCACCACTCGTCTTCTGCAGCAGTGGGGGGGAGGGCGTTCACGGTCCGAACACGGCAAATGAACTGTTTATCGCGGCGCACACACTTCGTACTTCGTGCGCCGTATGGTTGTAATTTACCGATCGGTCAAAAGTCATTTTTGGATTACAGTTTTCAGGGAGAAATAATAATTTAGCTTATAACACCTTACCTCTTCACAGCAGCAGAGTCCTGGCGAACTTCTCTTCCCCATTGTCAGACGAACGTGACACTGCTCTGCTCGTGGATCCCGATCAAAACATAATTCCAATATTGCGGTTTTGGTGAATGATTTACGACCTTTGTCGTCGGCCTCCGTCGGTCTATGATGATGGAAGAGAATCCTAAACGTCTATTCTGCTGGAATGAGTGCAGGTCCCGCTTGTGGGTGGTCTCCATGCTGCTGGGTGAGCCTGGGTCTGTAGCAGGTTCGTCCAGTGTCCTTTGTTTTCATCTGCTGCAACAGTAAATCTCTCTTCACCAGCCCGAATTTCTGTGCTTCAGTTGGCTCCTGCATTCACAGTAGGCGGGTCCTCCTTCCTAGGTTTTCATTCATTGGCTCTTCATGGTTTCAGAAACCCAATTCAAGGCTCTTATTAGTCGAATGAGAGGTCAATCAGATGAACTAATCTGTTCGCGGCTGTGTCTGCAGGGTTTTTTTTTTTTTTTTTTTTCAGTGGCGCTTGGACGCCAAGACCACCTACATCACCACGATCTGGACTATGCGTCCGAGTGCGCACGAGGGCGCACTTCTGCGCCCTCGTGCGTCCTAGGACGCAGAGACTTGCCCGCCCGCGGAACAACGGAGTGCAAGTGGTTAATCCATCTTGGAATAAGGCTGGAACATAACAAAATGTGGAAAAAAAGTGAAGTGCTGTGAATGCTTTCCGGATGCACTGTAGAGCCGCTTGGCCCACCGCCTAATGTTCATGTTTGTGTTCTTCACTGTGGTCTGGTTTAGACTGTAGTGCCCTCACCTGGACTGGAGAAACCGCTGTATTTCAGAGGGGGGAAAAAATACTGTTAAGATAATAGAATGCCATCAATTAGTGAACAAATTAATTAGTGGTGGCTCAGTTGGCAGAGCATCCGCCCCACACCCGGGAGGCAGGGGTTCAAATCCCGGCCGGGTCATGCCGAAGACCATATAAAAGTGGAACTTCCTGCCGTCCAGCTTGGTGCTCAGCAATAATGAAATAGAGGAAGGAAATCTGTGGCGGCGCCTTGCATGGCAGCGGCCCTCTGATTCTACATATGGGGTGTGTGTGATTAACACTGTAGATAGGAAAAACACAATTTCGTTCTACTGTACATGATTGGTTGTATGGTGGAATGACAAAGGGTGATTTAATTTTGATTTTAATTAAAATTCTTATCAACACTTGATTGTTAAATAATTAACATCTTTAAACAAAGTGAATTCTTTTATTTTCTGTTTCTAAATGATTTTGATTTAATCATTTCTAAATAAATGTTTTTCAGCAGCATTTCACTGATAATAACATGATCACGTGACTGATGTGGGCGAATATTTTCATCTGATTCATTTCACACTTCCTCTGATATCACCAACTTTATTTAAGTGTTTATTTTCTGTAGCTGTCAATTACAGTCTCCCTCCTACCTACAAGTGTTGTGAAATCCACGCTGACACCAGTCTGACACAGATGTAGGAGCTGAATGAAGGAAAAAAGCAGAAGTGTTTTATTACTGGAGCCTGAGAGTTTTTTGGCTGCGGGGCCGTTGTGTGGTCAGTGTGAAAACTGATGACAAACCTGCAGAAATCAGACGGCATCAGGAGAGGAAGCCAAGCTTTCTCTGCAGCATTGGGCTGAACATTCAGCTCTGGTTTCTGATTTAGTTCACCACACACCTGTTTTTTACAGGCTGATCCTGAAAAATTCCTAAATGTTTGTCATTTTAATGCAAATTAATTGTGGATAGTTAATTCTTAAGTCGGCAAATCAAAGATCTTAAAATCCCACAGATATGATTAACACAACCATGACGGCTGGATTTATCATGGTTATGGAGGAAATCGTTAGAATTTTGATGTTTTTTGCTTTAAATCAGTGGGGGGGGGTAGCTTTTTGTGAAGTTGCAGCATCAAAATGGCCTTTAAAGCTCTTAAATATCCCTCCCTTATGCTGCTGTAGCTGACTGTGGGTACCTACTGATAGAATCACCGCCATGTGGCCGTGGGTGGAGGTGTTAAACTCTCTTCTGATGGTCTGCTCCTCAGTGGGAGTTTTTCTGTTGCTCCTTAACATCTCCCCCTTCCCTCTGTTTCTCCCTCCCCTCTCAGTGAAGGGTTCTCGGCCGGGGAAGAATGTCCAGCTAACAGAAAACGAGATCCGTGGCCTCTGCCTCAAATCCCGAGAAATCTTCCTGAGCCAACCCATCCTGCTGGAGCTGGAGGCCCCACTCAAGATCTGTGGTGAGTTTTCAGGAGATGTTTTGTCACTTTTTACAGCAGCCACAGCAGGCCTCAGTTCCTGTCTGGCTTCACGTGGTAAAGGATTTATTTAGGTTTCATCAGTGTCCACAGGTCCTTTTTAAAAAGAATTATTGTATCCACAATTAAGGCCTTAATTCTCCTTAAAAATTACAATAATCCTTAAGTCTGGTGGGTTTTCCCAAGCTGTTTGGTCAGTTTATTTCATCGACTGAGGTCTTTGCCCAGAGATCCTTAGTCTTAAATTGGTTTATCCAAAACTGGGGCTTAATTATCCTGAAAAATAGCATTATATTCTTAAATGTGTCCGTCGTAAAAATCCCACAGGCATGCTAAACATGACAGCTGTTGTAGTTTTTGCCTTTTTAACAAAGGTGAACATGAAATGAGCAGAACAGTAGTTTTTCCTGAGAATTTTTTGTTTTATTTGTGAATTTCATCTGACTTTTGAACTTTGATTCATTAAGTTTGACTCTTTTCACAAATTTTTTTTTTTTTCTTAGAAATGTGATCACCCCCCCTCACAAGTTTGACTTGTAAATTTTAAACTTCATTTCTCAACTCATTTCACTTCAGAAGTGTAAAGTTTTTTGTTATTTTTGTATTTCTGAACATTTGTCATAAATTTTCAGTTTTTTGTTTCCCCTTGCAAATGTATCTGTACCAAAAAAGAGCCTGGGGAAATTCCAAATTTAATTGACAACCTCATATTTGCAGTAAATCCAGTTATTGATAATCAGCCAACACTGTCATTACGTATGTTTTGCTAATCAAGTTCATCAGTGTGATCAACAGGACTTGAAAATGTCTTTTTTTTTTTTTTTTTGTACGTTTGTCACACTTAAATGTTTCAGATCATCAGACAAATCTAAATATTAGACAAAGGTAACACAAGTAAACACAAAATGCAGTTTTTAAATGAAGGTGTTTATTAAGGGTAAAAAACTAAACCTATGTGGCCCTGTGTGTGTGTGTGGGGGGGGGGGGGGAAAGCCCCCCCATTAAAACATAAATTAACTGGTTTATCACATCTTTGGAAAGCTGAGTTCAATATCTCTAGCCACACCTAGGCCTGATTACTGTCACACCTGTTCTCAATCAAGAGATCACTTAAATAGGACCTGCCTGACAAAGTGAAGTAGACCAAAAGATCCTCAAAAGCTAGACATCATGCTGTGATTGAAAGAAATTCAGGAACAAATGAGAAACAAAAGTAATTGAGATCTGTCCTTCTGGAAAAGGTTCTAAAGCCATTTCTAAAGCTTTGGGACTCCAGCGAACCACAGTGAGAGCCATTATCCACAAATGCCAAAAACATGGAACAGTGGTGAACTTTCTCAGGAGTGGCCAGCTGACCAAAATTACCCCAAGAGTGCAGCAATAACTCATCCAAAAGGTCACAAAAGACTCCACAATAGCATCCAAAGAACTGCAGGCCTCACTTGCCTCAGTTAAGGGCAGTGTTCATGACTCCACCGTAAGAAAGACTAGGCAAAAATGGTCTGCATGGCAGAGTTACAAGATGAAAACCACAGCATCGAGCAAAAAGAACATCAAGGCTCATCTCAGTTTTGCCAGAAAACGTCTTGATGATCTCCAAGACTTTTGGGAAAATACTCTGTGGACTGACAAGACAAAAGTTGAACTTTTTGGAAGGTGTGTGTGTGTGTGTGTGTCCCGTTACATCTGGCGTAAAAGTAACACAGCATTTCAGAAAAGGAACATCATACCAACAGTAAAATATGGTGGTGGTAGTGTGATGGTCTGGGGCTATTTTGCTGCTTCAGGACTTGGAAGACTTGCTGTGGTAAATGGAACCATGAATTCTGCTGTCTACCAAAAACTCCTGCAGGACAATGTCCGGCCATCTGTTTGTGACCTCAAGCTGAAGTGCACTTGGGTTCTGCAGTAGGACAATGATCTAAAACACACCAGCAAGTCCACCTCTGAATGGATTAAGAAAAACAAAATGAAGACTTTGGAGTGGCCTAGTCAAAGTCCTGACCTGAATCTGATTGAGATGCTGTGGCATGACCTTAAAAAGGCGGTTCATGCTGGAAAACCCTCCAATGTGGCTGAATTGCAACAATTCTGCAAAGATGAATGGGCCAAAATTCCTCCACAGCGCTGTAAAAGACTCATTGACAGTTATTGGAAACCCTTGATTGCAGTTGTTGCTGCTAAGGGTGGCCCAACCAGTTATTCTGTTTAGGGGGCAATCACTTTTTCACACAGAACCATGTAGGTTTGGATTGGATTTTTTTTCCCCTTTAATAATAAACACCATTTAAAAATTGCATTTTGTGTTTACTTGTTATCTTTGTCTAATCTTTAAATTTGTTTGATCTGAAACATTTAAGTGTGGCAAACATGCAAAAAATGAGAACTCAGGAAGGGGGTAAACACTTTTTCACACCACTGTACCCTATTCATATGAAGCATGAAATCTGACTGGTTCTGCAGCAGGAATGCATCTGTTATGTTTCTTTTTATCAGCTGATGAGAACTCTGGATCAGCTGTGAATCAGCTGTCTCAGCTCTGTCCTCTGCTACCCCCTACAGGTGATGTTTACAGTCAGTCCTACGACTTGATGCCTGAATCCTTAAATTTGATGCCACTATAGCTGCAGGATCCTGTTCATGTGAACCAAGAATGAAAGGTTCGCTCCTGCTGATGGTTCTGCAGCAGGAACATATCTGATCTTTGTGTCCACCCTCTCCCCCGCAAAGGTGATGTCCATGGTCAGTACTATGACCTGCTGCGGCTCTTCGAATATGGAGGGTTCCCCCCGGAGAGTAACTACCTGTTCCTGGGGGACTACGTGGACCGGGGGAAGCAGTCCCTAGAGACCATTTGTCTGTTGCTGGCCTACAAGATCAAATACCCTGAAAACTTCTTCTTGCTGCGCGGGAACCACGAGTGCGCCTCCATCAACAGAATCTACGGCTTCTATGATGAGTGTGAGTTGACGTGGGGATGGGAGGATGCTGTAGGGAGGGGTCAGTTTATTTGTGGACACGTTGGTGGGGGGGGGGGGGGGATCAGATTTATGCAGGGAAAAATTGCACATTTATGGGGGGGGGGGTAAATTCACAAGAAAAACCTCAAACAAGAGAGAGAATCCCAAATTACAATTGGAACTTTTTTTTGTTTTTTCCCTCTGTGATTCCTGTCACGTCCTGGGTATGACATGAAACTGCATCCGGGCAAGGGGGTCTGTTGGACTAGGAGGATGATGGAGTGCCTCTTAACCTTGGCTGATACTCCCAGGTGTCCCTGAGGCAAGGACTAGTACCTGTTAGCCTCCCTTGCCAGGGTTACGGTGAAACTCTCTAACAACTTTGTGTTATATTCCCCTAAGAGGACCCAGAGTTAAAGTGGTTTCTAGCACCCCCTTGCTGATCATATGAGGTGACAAATGGGGCAACTTGTCTGCCGTCAGTTGCGACCCGTGTCAGTGGAGGAAGAGGTCCTAGTTCTTGAAGAATGTGTATTGCTACAGCTGTCACAAGTAGAACACAGTGCTTTGGCTCCAACTTCACTTATGGGAGGTTGGAAGGGCCCGGTCCAATCAATCAGCTTGTCAAGGTCTACTCTGGGATGTCTTGTCAGTGTAACATCTCCTAATCCCAGAAGCCTGTAGCGGAGGGGCAATCGAGTAATTTGCATTTTGGTGTTTTATTGTTCAAGTATACTATCCCTGTGTCCCTGGTGGATAACCTGCAGGAAGTCCGCGGCTCTGTGCATCCCCTTGTCGGGCTCTGAGGAGGGTGGGGAGCAGGGATGATGAATCATATGCCATAAAATAATGGCTACTAAACAAACCCCTAAAAAAACGAATGTTGGAAGATGAAGTGGATGACCCAGGAATTAGCAGGATGGCTCTTTCAAATGGTGATAATTGGCCGAGGCTTATTGTTTGTCGTTCTCATCTGTCTGTGTGTTGTGAGATCCTGGACTTGCTGTGGTAACGTATCGTCACTTCCTGTGTTGCTGGCTGTGGTGTCGTTGGTCTGTGGTTAGCGCTCCTCAATCTCCTGAGGATTACTGCCTTTAATTTATTTTAACCCCTTTTTTCCATCTACCATCACCTCTCACTTCTGTTTAACAAGCTTCTTGCACCTGTGTGCGCACTTGGTGTCATCTAATCACCCTCTTTATCCTTCTGTTCGCCTTTGATTGGTGTTTGTGTTAGCTTTGGGTTAGCCACTAGCTATGGCTATTAGGTCTCCTTCCTCTTCTCCTCTGGTGTGCTCTCTGTCAGATGTCTATCTACACCTCTGCCTGTTTTAGTGATAAAGGTAAATGTAATAAATGTTGTCTTTTTGAGGCGCTTGAGGTGAGGTTGTCTGATTTGGAATCCCGGCTCTGCTGCATTGAAACACTTGTCTGCGCCAGTTAATGATGGACGCCCCTTAGCTGCAGTGGAGCTCCCTAGCATAGGGCGGCCTGCTAGCGGTCTCGCGGCTCAGATCTCTCCTGAGCAGCCAGGAAAGAACAGGTGGGTGACAGTGAGAAGGAAGCATAGCCATAAGCCCCTGGTTCACCGCCAACCTGTTCATATTTCTAATCCCTTTTCCCCGCTCAGCAACACACCTGCAGAGGAAAAAACTCTGATCATTGGTGACTCTGTAGTCAGAAACGTGAACCTAGAGACTCCAGCGGCCATAGTCAAATGCATTCCTGGGGCCAGAGCAGGTGACATCGAGTCAAATTTGAAAGTGCTGGCTAAAAGTAATTGTAAATACTCCACAATTGTTATCTATGCCACCATTAACGACATCAGACTCTGGCAGTCGGAAGTCACAAAACAATGTGGAATCGGTGTGTGACTTTGCCAAAACGATATCTGCTTCTGTAATATTCTCTGGGCCCCTCCCCAATCTGACCAGTGATGACATGTTTAGCTGCTCGTCATCCTTCATCCGCTGGCTGTCTGTGTGATGTCCTGCAAACAATGTGGGCAACATAGACAATTGGAACTCGTTTTGGGGAAAACCTGGTCTTATTAGACGAGATGGCGTCCATCCCACTTTGGATGGTGCATCTCATTTATCTAACAATCTGGCATTATTTTTATCCAAATTTCCAAAACCTTGACAACTCAGTTAGGACCAGGAAGCAGAGTCACAGACTTACACGCCTCCCTGCAGCTCCTCTTCATCTGCCACCCCTCAACTTAGCCCCTGTCTTCCCCATCAGAGAATCAGTTGTCTGCTCCCTTCAAAGGAAATAAAAATATTATGTATAAGCATCCCAAAGTGATGAAACACAAAGTTGGTAAAACTCAAATTAAACATGAAGCCTCTAAATTGAATGGTTTGGCCTCTGTTCCTCCTCGTATTTTAAAAATTAATTGTCGTTTGTTAAATATTAGGTCTCTAACTCCCAAGTCTCTGCTAGTCCATGATCTGTTAATTGATCATCAGATTGATTTAATATCCCTTACAGAGACTTGGTTAGGGCAAGAGGATTATGTTGGTTTAAATGAATCAACTCCCTCTGGTTATTTAAACTGCCAAAATCCCAGAAGTTCTGGTCATGGAGGAGGAGTAGCAACAATTTACCATTCCAAATTACTCGTTAATGTAAAGCAAAAAAACATATCATTTCTTTGAGGGCCTGGTCCTCAGTATTGGGCATTTTAGCAATTTTAGGTTAAACCCAGTTTTCTTTGCCATAGTTTATCATTGTCCCTCAGCTTACTGAGTTTTTATCCAGATTTGCTGAATTTTTAGCTGATTTAGTGCTGAAATCAGAATAATTATAGTAGGGGACTTTAATATACATGTAGATAGTGATTGCCTTAATATGGCATTTAATTCAATATTAGACTTGATGGGGTTTTCTCAGAAAGTAGCAAATTCTACCCATCATCTCCACCACACATTGGACCTTGTTCTGACATATGGCATAGAAATAGAAAATCTGGTAGTGTCTCCTCATAACCCTGTACTGTCAGACCATTGTCTGTTAACCTTTGATTTTACTATTTCTGACTATTTGGCTCCTAAAGAAAAATATTACTACAGTAGATGCCTCTCAGATGTTACCAAATTTATGCACATTGTTTCCTCTATGCCATGTGTCAACACAACGGAAATAAGCTATGGAGAGCTTGCACCTTCTGTAATTGATAGCATGGTATATAGTTACTGCTTCTCTGCATCAGACTCGAGACATGGTTGCCCCTTGAAAAAAAAAGTCTAATCAGAGATTTCTAACTCCTTGGCTCAACACCGAAACTCGTAGCTTAAAACAGAAGACTTGTCAATTAGAAAGTGGTGCTCCACTAAATTAGATGAAATCTATTTAGCTTGGAGAAATCATCTTTTAAGTTATAAAAAATCTCTTCGTAAAGCTAGAACAAGTTGTTATTCTGCATTAATAGAAGAGAGCAAGAATAATCCCAGGTTTCTTTTCAGCACTGTAGCCAGGCTGACAGTCAGGACTTTTGTCAATCCTAGCATTCCCTTCAAGCTTACTAGTCAGGACTTTATGAACTTTTTCAATAATAAAATTTCATCTATCACTGATAAAATCAGTCAGATTCTTCCCACCGTTAACTTAAGTACAGTAACTGCTACAACTCCTTCGGCTGATACCGGTTTGTATGAGTTTACTCCAATTGACCTTTTAGAGTTGGAGAAAATGATTTCCTCATCCAAGCCTTCAACTTGTCTTTTAGACCCTATTCCTACCAGGTTTTAAGAAGTCTTCCCATTTATTGGTAGCTCTATTTTTCAAATAATCAATTCTTCATTAACATTCAGCCATGTACCACAGGCTTTTAAAACTGCTGTAAACCCTTACTCAAAAAGCCAACACTGGATCCAGGAGTTTTAGCCAACTATAGACCAATCTCTAATCTGCCTTTCATTTCTAAAATCTTAGTTGTTGCTATGCAATTATTTGACCACTTGCAGGGAAATGGTTTATTTGAAGAGTTTCAATCTGGGTTTAGAATCCATCATAGTACTGAAACGGCTTTAGTGAAGGTCACTAATGACCTCCTTATCGTATCTGAAAATGGACTTGTTTCTGTACTTGTCCTTTTAGACCTTAGTGCAGCTTTTGATACTATCGATCATATCCTTCTTGATAGATTAGAACACTGTTGGATTTACTGGAACTTCGTTGCAGTGGTTTAGATCTTATTTATCTGATAGGGTCCAGTTTGTTCATGTCAATAATGAGTTTTCTTCCAGCTCAAAGCTTAGTCATGGAGTTCTACAGGAATCTGTGCTAGGCCTTACCCTTTAGTTTATATATGCTTCTGTGAGGCAACATTATTAGAAAGCACTGTATACATTTTCATTGTTATGCAGATGACACACAATTATACCTGTCAATGAAGCCAGATGATAGTAATCAATTAGCCAAGTCAGAGGCCTGTCTTAAGGAAATCAAAGCTTGGATGACTTGGAATTTCCTGCTATTAAATTTAGATAAGACTGAAGTCATTCTATTTGGTCCAGAAAACCTTTGAAATACATGTTCAAATCAAACTCTTAGTTTGGATGTGGTTACTCTTTGAATAGTTCTGTGAGGAACCTTGGAGTTATTTTTGATCTGTTTTTCAATTCACACATTAAATTTGTTTCTAAGACTGCCTTTTATTATTTGTGTAATATTGCCAAGATTAGGAGCATCTTGTCTGTGCTGCTGAGAAACTGATCCACACTTTTGTTCATTCTAGATTAGATTATTGTAACTCAATTATCAGGTTGTCCTAAAACATCTTTAAAAAGTCTTCAGCTGATCCAAAATGCTGCAGCAAGAGTTTTGACAGGTACTAGAGAGATCACATCTCTCCGGTTCTGGCATCCCTTCATTGGCTTCCCATAGAGTTTAGAATTACAGTAAGTTTAAAATCCTTCTTCTCACTTACAACGCTCTAAACAATCAGGCCCCTTTTTATTTAAAAGATCTGATATTTCCCTATTGTCCTAACGGAGCACTACAATCCCAAAATGCAGGATTACTTGTAATACCTAGAATCTGCAAAAGTACAATGGGAGGCAGAGCCTTCAGTTATCAAGCTCCTCTCCTGTGGAACCAGCTGCCAATCTGGATTCGGGAGTCAGACTCTCTATTTTAAAGAATAGGGTTAAAACCTTCCTTTTTGATATAGCCTATAATTAGGGAGGGATCATGTGCCTTTGAACCCTCCCTTAGTTATGCTGCTAATAGGTTTAGACAGCCGGGGGACCTCCAACAATGCACTGGGCTTCACTCCTTTCTTCACTCTCAATGAAATATTTTTGCTGGTCATTAACGTCTGTTTATTCTCTCCCATAGATTGAGTTCCCCATCGTGCTGTTTGCTCTCTACATGTCTGGTCTTTTCGTCTTCTCTATCCCCCCCCTCCCCCCCCCCCCCCAGCCAGCTGCAGCAGATGACTGCCCCTCCCTGAGCCTGGTTCTGCTGGAGGTTTCTTCCTGTTAAGAGGGTTTTTCCTTTCTACCATCGCCAAGCGTTTGCTCACAGGGGGTCACCTGATTGCTGGGGTCTATCTGCAATTGTGGGGGTTTCCACTACAGTTGAAAGTGCTATGAGATGACTGTTTGTTGTGAAATGGCGCTATATAAATAAAGTTGAATAGATATGCCTCTTTCTAAGCTGTCCCCTTTTGCTATACAGAAAGGAATTTTGGGTATTGCAGGGTCAGTTAAGGATGTTAAAAAACTGAGGTCTGGCCAGATTTTGGTGGAATGCTTAAAGAAATCCCATGCTGAAAATTTTTTACGGTGTGATGTGCTGGCTGGTGTTCCAATGAGGGCTTTTCCTCACCCTTCTCTAAACAGCTGCAAAGGAGTAATTCGTACTAGAGAACTCCATGATATGGAAGAGGATGAAATAGCCTGAGAACTGCAACAACAAGGATTAACACATGTGAAGAGGATAACCATTAAAAAAGCTGACAAACAGTAAAAACTGGCACTTACATTCTGACATTCAATTGACATCAACTCCCAGAAAGAATCCAAATGGGGTACCTGAGTGTAACTGTTGATAGCTTTATTCCAAACACATTGAGATGTTTTAACTGCCATAAGTTTGGCGATGGCGCCGCAGGATGCAAGAATAAACCAGTCTGCTGCAAATGTGGAAAAAGGCACGAGTTGGCTTGCACAACACCTCCCAAATGTAGTAACTGTTAAGGCAATCATGCAGCATTATCGAAGGAATGTCCTTGTTGGGTCAAGGAAAAAGAAATTCAAACTGTCAAATGTGCTAAGAAAATTAGCTACCCTGAGGCATGTAAACTGGTAGGTTTCCCAAAGTACAAATTCCAGCAGACTTTCTCCTCTGTTGTGAAACCTAAGATACAGCCTGAGTGCCAGACAGGTCTGACCTGGTTAACTAAAGATAAGCCATTATTAAGGAATATTAAAAATTCTGGACTACCAGTTAAAAGTAAAATGAGTACTCAAAGCCTAACTACACTAAGCCAACCCTTAAGTCAAAGTCTAAGCCGCAGAACAAAACCAATCAAAAGAAAAACATGTCCAGCTCCTCTGTTCAAGAAAAATCAAGCCAAGAAAATAAATTGCAGAAGAATGGGACTCCAGTAGATGCAGAAATGTCTGAAGTCATGACTTGCAGTAGTTGCAGCCCCTCCCCCAAAAGCAAGCATAAAGGAGTGTGTTTTTGTTCTACCTACTTCATGGTGGGTAGCTACATTATCCAGTGGAACTGTCGTGGCTTTAGGGCCAATTTCTCTGAAGTGCAGCGTTTAGCTGCTAGTTTTAAACCCCTTGCTTTTTGCCTTCAAGAAACTCTTATCAACCAACCCCATGCCTCTGAAACATTATACATGGTATAATACATATGCTCCAAATGTGCATCGTCCATCTGGTGGTTCAGCAATTTTAGTAAGGAATGACATAATTCACAGCCACTTGGCATTAGTCTCCAACTTACAAGCAGTGGCAGTTCGTCTAACTTTGCATAAAGCAATAACCTTATGCTCTGTCTATATACAGTGGGGCAAAAAAGTATTTAGTCGGCCACCAATTGTGCAAGTTCTCCCACTTAAAAGATAAGAGGTCTCCAATTTTCATCATAGGTATACCTCAACTATGAGAGACAAAATGAGAAAAAAAAATCCAGAAAATCACATTGGAGGATTTTTAATGAATTAATTGGTAAATTCCTTGGTAAAAGTATTTGGTCACCTACAAACAAGTAAGATTTCTGGCTCTCACAGACCTGTAACTTCTTCTTGAAGAGGCTTCTCTGTCCTCCACTCGTTACCTGTATTAATGGCACCTGTTTGAACTCGTTATCAGTATAAAAGACACCTGTCCTCAAACAGTCAAACTCCAAACTCCACTATGGCCAAGACCAAAGAGCTGTCAAAGGACACCAGAAACAAAATTGTAGACCTGCACCAGGCTGGGAAGACTGAATCTGCAATAGGTAAGCAGCATGGTGTGAAGAAATCAACTGTGGGAGCAATTATTAGAAAATGGAGACATACAAGACCACTGATAATCTCCCTCGATCTGGGGCTCCACGCAAGATCTCACCCCGTGGGGTCAAAATGATCACGAGAACGGTGAGCAAAAATCCCAGAACCACACGGGGGGACCTAGTGAATGACCTGCAGAGAGCTGGGACCAAAGTAACAAAGGCTACATAAGAAACACACTATGCTGCCAGGGACTCAAATCCTGCAGTGCCAGATGTGTCCCCCTGCTTAAGCCAGTACATGTCCAGGCCCGTCTGAAGTTTGCTAGAGAGCATTTGGATGATCCAGAAGAGGATTGGGAGAAGGTCAGATGAAACCAAAATAGAACTTTTTGGTAAAAACTCAACTTTTCGTGTTTGGAGGAGAAAGAACACCATACCTACTGTGAAGCATGGGGGTGGAAACATCATGCTTTGGGGCTGTTTTTCTGCAAAGGGACCAGGACGACTGATCCGTGTAAAGGAAAGAATGAATGGGGCCATGTATCGTGAGATTTTGAGTGAAATTCTCCTTCCATCAGCAAGGGCATTGAAGATGAAACGTGGCTGGATCTTTCAGCATGACAGTGATTTCAAACACACTACCCGGGCAACGAAGGAGTGGCTTCGTAAGAAGCATTTCAAGGTCCTGGAGTGGCCTAGCCAGTCTTCAGATCTCAACCCCATAGAAAATCTTTGGAGGGAGTTGAAAGTCCGTGTTGCCCAGCGACAGCCCCAAAACATCACTGCTCTAGAGGAGATCTGCATGGAGGAATGGGCCAAAATACCAGCAACAGTGTGTGAAAACCTTGCGAAGACTTACAGTAAATGTTTGACCTCTGTCATTGCCAGCGAAGGGTATATAACAAAGAATTGAGATGAACTTTTGTTATTGACCAAATAATTATTTTACCGAGGAATTTACCAATTCATTAAAAATCATTCAATGTGATTTTCTGGATTTTTTTTTTTCCTCACTTTCTCTCATAGTTGAGGTATACCTATGATGAAAATTGGAGACCTCATCTTTTAAGTGGGATAACTTGCACAATTGGTGGCTGACTAAATACTTTTTTGCCCCACTGTACCACCAGATATGATTGACGCCAGGAAAATCTTGACCTTCATAATCGGTTGCCATCCCCATACATCCTTATGGGTGATTTTAATGGTCATAATTCTCTGTGGGGAGGAATTTCCTCAAATGCAAAAGGCAAGATACTGGGGGATTTTATTGCTAAAAATGATCTGTCTTTGGAATGATAGGTCTCACACATACCTCCACCCAGGACATGGAACCTATACCACAATTGAGCTATCTACACATGTGGACAAAATTGTTGGTACCCCTCTGTTAATGAAAGAAAAACCCACAATGGTCACAGAAATAACTTGAATCTGACAAAAGTGGTAAATAACAATTCCATGAAAATTAACCAATGAAAATCAGACAGTGCTTTTGAATTGTGGTTCAACAGAATGACTTAAAAAAAAAAACCAAACTCATGAAACAGGCCTGGACAAAAATGATGGTGTAGAGACTGGGTTCATCATCTCAGACTGGATGCAGAGGGTAAACAGAGAAGGACAATAGCTATGGAGGTTATGGTGAGGTAGCAGGAAGAAGGAGTTGGGCGGGTGGGGAAGAAGAGATGAATGTATTGTGATGTGAGATGTCATGTAGATGTGAGATGGGTGGTTGGTATAAAAGGAGAACCCATGGTGTATTGAGACATGCTTTTCTGTGTATGACTGTTGTGAGAGTGAATAAAATCGTCTGCTGCATAAATCAGTCTCGTTATTTACACTGTCCACACTGGTGACCCCTTGACGAATTATAGAACACGAGGCAAGAATCCCGGAGTCGGCCCGGACGGGAAGCCCTAGCGACGCGGCAAGTGTCCCAGAGACGGCCCGGACGGGAACCCCCAGCAACGCGTGCGCTGTTTTGGTCAAACTACTGGACTTTTGGCTGCACGACCCGCGGTCTTGGTTCCACCACACCGAGGCTCAGTTCGGCCTCCGGGGAATAACGGCAGACGACACCAAATATTACTATGTGGTCGCAGCGCTGGACGCTTGCACGTCTCTGCAAGTGGCGAGCCTGCTCCAACAGCCTCCAGCCCACGACAAATACGGGACTCTCAAGGCCGCGCTGACCCGGCGCTACACGCTCTTGGACTGTGAGAGAGCAGAGAGGCTTCTGAGGCGCTCCAAGTTAGGAGATGGTTCGGCGGTCGAACTGATGGAAAAGATGTTGGCGTTAATGGGCACGGACGACGGGCATTTTCTGTTTGCCCACCTTTTCCTCTGGAACCTCCCAACAGAGGCGAGAGTGGTTCTTGCCAATTCGCCGTTGCTGGCTGCGCATGACTACCATGTGCTAGCCCAGGAGGCAGATCGGCTCATCCTCACCACTAGAGCCCTCACAGTGGACGTGGCGGTGTCGGAACCCAGCGAGACGACCAGCGGAGGCGAGGAGCCACCGACGGTAGCGGCAGCGGAGGCCAGGAAGCGCCAGAGAGATACGCTCTGCTTGTACCACCGCCGCTTTGGAGAGAACACACACAGATGTGCACCACCGTGCCAATTCAAGCACTCAGGAAACGCCAAGGCTGGCAGTCGGTAACAGCTGTGACCGCCGATGAAGAGAACAAGCTGCTCTACGTGATGGACTCACGCTCGGGGAGACGGTTACTCGTAGACACCGGAGCCCAGAAGAGCATCATCCTGCCGTCCTACGCCGACCGGCTAGCAGGAGCTAGCGGCCCCGGGCTGGTAGCAGTAAATGGCTCGGGCATTAAG
This sequence comes from Pholidichthys leucotaenia, assembly GCA_020510985.1. Lineage (NCBI taxonomy): Eukaryota > Metazoa > Chordata > Actinopteri > Cichliformes > Pholidichthyidae > Pholidichthys > Pholidichthys leucotaenia. The sequence goes on along the minus strand of CM035838.1, from coordinate 240,631,926 downwards.
ACTTTTGGTGAGAGAACACTGACTTTATCCCTACACGGCCATATGTACGAGTGGACTGTTGTCATAGCGGCACTGAGTTTCCCAATCCTGGGAGCTGATTTTCTGTGTGCACATGGGTTACTAGTCGATGTTGCTAACAGGCGCCTGGGTTTTTTTTTTTTTTTTGTTACTTATTTGTACCCGTAGGTAGATTTGGTTTGCAGTCTGGTGACAAGTCACCGGCTGCTGGTCGCTGCGTGCGCGAGCGCCCTAAACCTACATGTTTTTGGTATGCGGGAGGAAACCGGAGAAATCCCGGAGTAAACCCGCGCAACACGGGGAGAACATGCAAACTCCACACAGCTCACTGTTGGTCGGGGGCTGGGATCGAACCCACGATCTCATGATCCCCGCGATCCCCCGGCCGAGGGTAAACTGTGCTGCCACAGTGCTAAACCACTGCGCCACCGTGCAGCCAATGGTGGTGGTTAATGCACTGTCTTTTGATTCTCTCCCCTGTACAGCTCGAGGGGCCAGGCCAATAACGCAACCCAACGTCACAGCTCCAGGCAGTAAGTTCCACACACTGCTCACTCAGTTCCCAGCACTCACGGTCCCGACGTTTACGGCCATCGCTGAACACTTTATCACCACCACCGGGCCGCCCGTTTTCGCACGACCTTGGCGCTTGGACGCATCTAAACTGGCCATAGCGCGCGAGGAGTTTGCCAACCTGGAAAGGTTGGGCATCATCAGGTGATTGAACAGCCCATGGGCATCCCCGCTACACATGGTCCCTAAGGCCGAGGGATCGTGGCGACCATGCGGAGATTTCCGCAGATTGAATAACGCCACAGCGCACGACCGCTACCCGATTCCCCATATTCAAGATTTTTCCGTTCACCTCGCCGGGGCACGCATTTTTTCTAAAATAGACCTGGTCCGCGGTTACCACCAGGTCCCAGTGCACGCGGAGGACATACCCAAAACAGCAGTAATAACTCCGTTTGGCTTGTTTGAGTTTTTACGCATGCCCTTTGGGTTAAAAGGAGCGGCACAGACATTCCAACGCGTGATGGATGCGGTGTTACGCGATCTCCCCCGTTTGTGTTTGTCTATCTGGATGATATCCTGGTGGCCAGCGCGTCCGAGGACGAACACGTAACCCACCTCAGGACGGTTTTCCGGAGGTTGGAGGAGCACGGGTTAATAATCAACCCGGCGAAATGCCAGTTCGGTGTGACGGGGATTGTTTTTTTTTTGGGGGGGGGGGCACCCCGTCTCATCGGAGGGAGCGATACCCTTGCCCGACAAAGTACGCGCTGTGGCGAATTTTCCCCGGCCTCAGACGGTCAGGGCGCTGCAAGAGTTTTTGGGGATGGTTAACTTTTATAACCGGTTCCTCCCCCGCGCAGCTCAACTCATGCAGTCATTGTACGACGCGCTCAATAAACGGAAACCTGCCGATAGCGTCGAATGGACTCCGGAGCGAGAGCAGGCATTCTCTGAGGTTAAAACAGCCCTGGCAAATGCCGCACTGTTGGCACACCCGGACCCGGTGGCCCGGATAGCGCTCACTACCAACGCCTTGGATGTGGTCATAGGGGCTGTCGTGGAGCAGCGTGTTGCCGGTTCCTGGCAGCCGCTCGCTTTTTTTCAGCAGGGCTTTGCGCGACAGTGAGCGTAAATACAGCGCGTTCGACAAAGAGTTGATGGCTCTCCACCTGGCCATACGCCACTTCCAGTTTTGGCTGGAAGGGCGCAGCTTCACCGCGTTTGTGGACCACAAGCCGCTAACGTTCGTGATGGCCAAGGTTTCGGAACCATGGTCGGGCCGGCAACAGAGACAGCTGGCCGCGATCTCGGAGTTTACGACCGATATTCAGCTTGTGTCGGGTAAACTGAATGTGGTAGCGGACTGCCTCTCGCGCACAGTAGTGGCCCCGGTCTACGTGGGGATAGATTATACAGCCATGGCCGCAGAGCAGATTGGCGATACGGACGTGTGCGCGCTCCAGTCTGGACCAACAGGGTTAAGGCTGGAGAGCGGAGTACTGCAAGACGGCAAGCCCCCCCAAATCTGCGACGTCTCCACGGGATGCCCGCGCCTGGTGGTCCCAGTTGCTTGGCGCCGCCGCGTGTTTGAGTCAGTTCACACTGTGGCGCACCCAGGAGTGCGCGCGTCAGTCAAAATGGTGGGAGCGAAGTTCGTGTGGCCAGGCCTGCGCAAACAAGTGAAAGAGTGGACTGCAGCCTGCGTAGTGTGCCAACGAGCCAAAGTACACAGACACACGAAGGCTTCTTTGGAGCCGTTTCGTATACCGGCCAAGAGGTTCGACCATGTTCACGTGGACCTCGTGGGCCCCCTCCCGCCATCGCAGGGGTGCACGCACCTTCTGACAGTGGTGGACCGCACCACACGCTGGCCAGAAGCATTTCCGCTGGCGGCAACCACATCCGCGGACGTGGCACGCGCTTTTTTGACGACATGGGTGGCACGTTTTGGAATCCCGTCGGACATCACGTCCGATAGGGGCCCTCAGTTTGTTTCCGACCTCTGGTCCGCGATGGCCCATAGCCTGGGTGTTGCAATTCATCGCACAACCACGTACAACCCACAGGCCAATGGGTTATGCGAGCGTTTTCATAGGTCACTGAAAACAGCGCTCAGGGCTTCGCTGACGGATGCAAATTGGGTAGACCGGTTGCCGTGGGTTTTATTGGGGTTGCGTTCTGCACCAAAAGAGGATTTGGAGGCTTCCCCGGCGGAGCTTGTTTTTTCTCAGCCACTGCGGCTGCCCGGGGAATTTTTGCCAGATAATCCTGCGCCGGACAACTGTTCGTCTCAGCGTTTGCAGCATAGCGCAGACATAAGCACACTGCTGGGCCCGGCCCACCACTGTTTTCCACGCGCTTTTGTGCCGAAAACTTTGAAGAACGCAGCGTTCGTGTTTGTCAGGCACGATGCCGACCGCCTCCATTGCGCCCACCCTACGATGGCCCGTTCAGAGTGCTGGAAACGGGGGACAAACATTTTTTGTTAGACTTGGGGGGTCGTTGGGAGAAAATGTGCATAGACAGACTTAAGCCCACCTTTGTGGTGGCGGACGAGCAAGTGCTGTTGGCTCGGGCCCCTCGGCGCGCAAGACCCCCACTGAGAACTCCCCAGGTAAACGATTCATCAGAGCAGCCACACGGGTAAGTCGAAGGTTTCACCCCCCTCGCCATGGCCCACCCGCAGACACACACCCCCAGGAGCCCCCCGCTGGCACAGCAGCGCCGCGGAAGCGGTAAACCCCTATTACAGCAGATATGGGAGGAGACTGAAGCCAAAAGGACGTGAGGACTGAAACTCGGTCTGAGATTCTGGGGGGGGGGCGTGTAGAGACTGGGTGTAGAGACTGGGTTAATCATCTCAGACTGGATGCAGAGGGTAAACAAGAGAAGGACAATGGCTATGGAGATTATGGTGAGGTAGCAGGAAGAAGGAGTTGGGGGGGGGGGGGTGAATGTATTGTGATGTGAGATGTCATGTAGATGTGAGATGTGCGGTTGGTATAGAAGGAGAACCCATGATGTATTGAGACATGCTTTTCTGTGTATGACTGTTGAGAGTGAATAAAATCGTCTGCTGCATAAATCGGTCTCGTTATTTACACTCTCCACAATGGTACCCCTAGAAAAGATTGAAAATAATGTGACCATAGGGACATGTTCAACCAAGATGTGTCCTCTAACATCACAGGTGTCTACAAACTTGTAATCAGTCAGTCGGCCTATTTAGAGGGTGACAAGTAGTCACTGTGCTGTTTGGTGACATGGTGTGTACCACACTGAACATGGACCAGAGGAAGCAAAGGAGAGAGTTGTCTCAGGAGATTAGAAAGAAAATTATAGACAAGCATGTTAAAGGTAAAGGCTATAAGACCATCTCCAAGCAGCTTGATGTTCCTGTGACTACAGTTGCACATATTATTCAGAAATTTAAGATCCACGGGACTGTAGCCAACCTCCCTGGACGTGGCTGCAGGAAGAAACTTGATGAAAAATGGAAGAGACGGATAATACGACTGGTAACAAAAGAGCCCAGAACAACCTCTAAACACATTCAAGGTGAACTCCAAGGTCAAGGTACATCAGTGTCAGATCGCACCATCCGTCGTCGTTTGAGCCAAAGTGGACTTCATGGGAGATGACCAAGGAGGACACCACCGTTGAAAACAAATCATAAAAAAGCTAGACTGGAATTTGCCAGACTGCATGTTGACAAGCCACAAAGCTTCTGGGAGAATGTCCTATGGACAGACGAGACAAAGCTGGAACTTTTTGGCAAGGCACATCAGCTCTATGTTCAGACACAAAAATGAAGCATACCAAGAAAAGAACACTGTCCCTACTGTGAAACATGGAGAAGGTTATGTTATGTTCTGGGGCTGCTTTGCTGCATCTAGCACAAGGTGTCTTGAATCTGTGTAGGGTACAATGAAATCTCAAGACTATCGAGGTATTCTAGAGAGAAATGTGCTACCCAGTGTCAGCTTGGTCTCAGTCGCAGGTCATGGGTCTTGCAACAGGATAATGACCCAAAACACACAGCTAAAAACACCCAAGAATGGCTAAGAGCGAAACATTGGACTATTCTAAAGTGGCCTTCTATGAGCCCTGATCTAAATCCTATTGAACATCTGTGGAAGTAGCTGAAACATGCCATCTGGAGAAGGCACCCTTCAAACCTGAGACAAGTGGAGCAGTTTGCTCACGAGGAGTGGGCCAAAATACCTGCTTAGAGGTGCAGAAGTCTCATTGACAGTTACAGAAATTGTTTGATTGCAATGATTGCCTCAAAAGGTTGTGCAACAAAATATTAAGTTAAGGGTACCATCATTTTTGTCCAGGCCTGTTTCATGAGTTTGTTTTTAAATAATTCTGTTGAACCACAATTCAAAAGCATTGTCTGATTTTCATCCTGAGCTTTTCATAGATGAAGCTATCAAAAGAAACCAAATTCCTTGGACCTATTTTTGATAATAAGTTGTCTTTTATTCCACATAAAATTTCTATGAGGCACATGTTTTAAAGCCCTTGATATTATTAATGTTTTGGCGAAAACTAAATGGGGTGCGGACTCTACTGTGTTGCTGCGTCTCTATAGAGCACTTGTAAGATCTCGGTTAGAGTTTGGGAGCATAGTTTATGGATCCACAAGGGAAAACATACATCAGGATGCTGAAAACTGTCCATCACCAAGGGTTAAGGCTTGCCTTGGGGGCTTTCAGAACCTCTTCTGTTAAGTTTATATGTTGAAGCAAACCAGCCCTCACTTCAAAACAGGTGCCTGAAATTGGCTGTCCAGTATACAGAGATGGCAATTTTCCGCCGATCCGCGGATTTCCGCCGATTTATTTTCAAATTGATCATTTCTGTGAATCATCTAAATCCGTTGAGAAAATTTTAGGGGGGGTAAGGTACCTTATTGTCATCGATTTTAGTGAAAATCAACACGATTACATAAGTGCTTGGCGCTTCCCTGGGTCAAGTAGTCTCCCGCGATAACCCGGATGTTTTGTACTCAAGCTACTGCTGTATTGTAAATGGCCCTGCAATTGGATAGTTGCAAACGATTGGACCAATCAAATGGCTCGTTGTATGCTTTGTCAAAAATTCATGGTGGCGTGTTCTCAGGGATGTGATTTTTTTTTTTTCCGCTAATTCGCCGAATTCCGCTTTTTTTTCATCTTCCAGGAAGATAAAGTACGTTAAGTACGTTAGCGGCTTGTGGTCCACGAACGCAGTGAAGGTGCGCCCTTTCAGGCAGAACTGGAAGTGGCATATGGCCAGGTGGAGAGCCAGTAACTCGCTGTCGAACATGCTGTATTTACGCTCACTGTCGTGCAAAGACCTGCTAAAAAAAGGTGAGCGACTGCCAAGAACCGGCAACGCATTGCTCAACGGCGGCCGCTATGCCCATGTCCAAGGCGTCGGTAGTGAGCGCTATCCGAGCCACCGGTTCTGGGTGCGCCAGTAGTGCAGCGTTTGCCAGAGCTGTTTTAACCTCAGAGAACGTCTGCTTCCGCTCAGGAGTCCAGTCGACTCTGTCCGCCGGTTTCTGTTTCTTGAGTGCGGCGTACAACGGCTGTATGAGCTGGGCTGTGCGGGGGAGGAAACGGTTATAAAAGTTAACCGTCCCCCAAAACTCCCGCAGCGCCCTGACATTGATGTTGAGGAGAAAAAAATAGCAAAACAATTTAGTTACATTACTTTTATGATTCCAAACAGTTTGGAATTGACAGTGCACAGTGGACATTGATTCATAACTTTTGAATATTTCTAAGACTTGGCTACATCACTGTGCAAAATGAACTGCTCAAGACTCAATGGAAATTGAAACTGGTGATCTGAAATGAATGCTGAAATTATAAAAAGTAATGGTATGAATGAATTTTATTTCTATTATGGAATAGATAAAATTAACTGATTTTGATTTGATCAAGTGTTAAAGCATGTGATGGATAATGCTTGTTGGAATATTTTAGGAATGCTATCTTCTTGGAACATAAGTCAATATTATACAGTAATAAGTGGCATTCAGCTGTTTGTTTTATGTCATTTAAGCACAGTTCTGGTACTTAAAAATCATAAAAACCCAGGAGCTTCGGGGGGCTTTGCCCCCCTTGCCCCCCCACTGAGGCTCTGCCCCGGACCCCACTGGGGGACTGCGTCCCACAGACCCCCTGCTAAATTTTCACATAATTTCCACAACCCCAAATCACATCCCTGGTTCGTGTTGGAATTCTGAGCTTTCAGTATTGTTTTCAGCGGAATTATGAGATTTTTATCGAAGGATCAGGAGTCATCACTGCTAGAAATAGACAAAAGTGTCAAAAATAAGTTCCGATGGAATTGGCTTGAGAGAAAGGTGACGGTAAAGGTGAAAATTGGCTCAAAGTTCGACAAGGTAAAAGAAACACTCGGACAGTTTCTGAAGAAACCAGAAAAGGAGATGAAGTTCAAAGTTCAGAGACTGACACAGCTTGCTGCCAAAAGGAAGAAAGTTTCACATTAGAAGTGACTTGGTGACCAGTGTAAATAGTGTGATAAACTCTTATAGAACTGTTAAATATGTTGGACTAAAGACAGTGAGACAACATTGAAGAAAAAGTAAGTTAACTTTTCATTAAATTTAATGATTTATCTAAGTCTAGTATTTCTTTTTTTTTTTTTTTTAAATAATTTTTTTCAGTCTAAATTACTTCTGTTTTACTGAAAACCTCTCAGCTTCAAGGGGGCTACGCCCCCCCGGCCCCCCCATAAGTCAATCGACCAAATTAGATTTCAGCTGAAATCAGAATTTCCTGTTGCCATCCCTGAGTATATGGTTAAACTTAAAGTAGACCACAGAAATCCAGCCTACTCTGCAGTTTTTCACTCTCAATTTTTGCAGATGTATAAGGTCAGACTTAAGAGCATCACTCCTTTTGGACTCTGTATAGAACCTCACCTGGTTAAATTAAACCCTGATATGAGCAACATAACACAGACACAGTTTTGTCCCATTCCTCCATGGAGTTTGAGGAAACCCAACATCATTCTGGATCTGAGCCAAAACAAAAAAGAGACAAATGTGGACCAGCAGCGGATCTTAGACGTAAAATGTCGTTTTCCTCGCCATATTTCCATATACGCGGATGGATCTAAAGTAGATGGCTCAGTCTCTGCTGCAACTGTCACCGGGCACAATCAGCATGGTTTGCAGATTCCCAAACAATGTTCAGTTTTTACAGCAGAGGCTCGTGCTTTGCTTCTAGCATTGGAACACATTGAAGGAACCAAACAACAGAGCTCCTTAATTTTTACTGACTCCAGATCCTGTCTTCAGGCGCTAGGGTTTTTAAAGACTGATCACCCCATTGTTATTTGGATTTTAGAGAAACTAGGTTCTTTTCAAAAACGTAATTTTAATATCATCTTCTGTTGGATCCTCAGCCATGTTGGCCTGTCAGGTAACAAGCAGGTAGACAATGCTGCCAAGAGAGCCCTTAACCAAGAAGTCACTCAATGACAGATCCCAGCCTCAGACCTCAGGCCTCTAATACTCCTGTATTTTAAAGAAGTGGCAGACTGAATGGGACACACGTACTGCAAATAAACTACATGATATTAAACCTGCCATAAGCCATAGACACTTGCATCACTTTCAAAACTGACATGATGAGGTAGTGTACACTAGATGCCGTATTGGCCACTCAAGGCTCACACACAGCTTTTTATTAAAAGGTGAAGCCCTACCATCTTGTCAGTTTTGCAGAGGTTTTTTATCAATAAAGCACATTTTACTTGACTGTCCTGCTCTCATGACGAGACGTTTTTTATACTCAAGTCACTGAAAGACATTTTTAATAAGGCACCACCAAAGAAAGTTTTAGGGTTTTTAGCACATGTGCATCTGAAGCATCTTATTTAATTTTTCTATTTTATTGAAGCTACAGATCTATCTCGTTCTATTTATCTGTCTACTTATTTGATTGATATTTATTCTTTCATTTATCATCCTATCTCTATATAATTTTTAACTTAAGTTTCTTTGCCATGAAATAGCTGTAGATGCTGACATGGCACTAAACAAGGACACTCACTCACTGTGATTTCTGTCCTGTAAATTGAATTTTTTTTGTTTTTTTTAAATCCCCCGATGGTCGAAGCCCAAAGAGGGGTTATGTTATGGGTCAGTCTGTCTGTCCCACTATTGTGAAATCAGCTCCTCATACACTTTTGGTCCGATTGTTTTGAAACTTGGTACCATGGTTTGATATACACCAAGGATGCGCATATTGCAATTTGGTTCTGATCTAATGATTTTTACGGGGGTTGTAGCCCCTGACCTATGACGTCCTGTTTTACCTGACTTCATAGACAGTAATGGTCTTGTGAAATCAATTCCTCCTACAGTGGTTTGATATACTGTGATGCACATATTGCAATTTCACACTCATCGGATGACCTTGAGGTCAAAGGTCAGGTCAGATTTTTCCCTAAGTCTTCTAAACGAAATGATGTAGGCTTTTCAAATCAATACAGTAGTTGTATCCAATACACATCTTGGACGACTTACACCCTTACCTAGCTATTAGTTTGGGGTCAAAGGTTCAAAGTTAACGTTGCAGTTGCACTATGGTAAATGCTACATTTACTATGACTATAAATGGTAAATGACATTCATTTATATAGCGCTTTTATTCTCATCTCTAGATGACCAAAGCGCTTTACAGATCCTGCTATCCACCCATTCACACACTGATGGTGGTATAAAACGAGTAAAGCTAGGGCCACCAAACGTGGTATACAGGTTCACTTTAGGAGCTTGAACTTTGACTATGGGTTTGGGGCCAAAAGGTCAAGGTTAACATTTCCTATGCCTTATTACTGTACAACGAGTAAAGTTAAGGTCACCAAACTTGGTACACAAGTTCACCCTGTGACCCTCAACTGTGACTATGGTTTTGGGATCACAAGGTCAACATCAACATGGCTTATAAACTATATCTCAACAACAAAGAAAGCTCGGGCCACCAAACCTGGTACACAGGTTCACTCTGAGACCATGACCTTGGACTACAGGTTTGGGGTACAAAGGTCAAGGTTGGCACTCCCTATGATCCCTTACTCTCGAATGTGTAAAGCTCTCTAGGGTCACCATACTTGCTACACAGATTCACCTTAGGATCCTGACCTACAGCTATGGGTTGTATATTCGCGGATGATGGGCTTATAATTTGGTTCTGCCACAGTGATTATATTGAAAAGTTAAAAACTGCTTTCCATCAGTAAGTATTGGGCTCTTCAACGAAAATGGAGGCGGGGGATATTGCACTTGCCTCAGAGTGTTCTTGGTTTTTTTGTTGTTGGGGAGCTGCAAGTTTTAGGCGCTGTTATGAAAATATATATTGTTACATAAATGCGTAAAATGATGTAAATGTGTAGTTATGTGTATATGTATTTGTTGTGAGGTGTGTTCAGACATGTTAATGTCTATTCACACATGTCGTTGTTTCAGAAATGTACTATTGTGTATTCAGACGTGTTCTTTGTGTCCAGGTAAACGGCGGTACAACATAAAGCTGTGGAAGACCTTCACAGACTGTTTCAACTGTTTACCCGTGGCTGCCATCGTAGACGAGAAAATCTTCTGCTGTCATGGAGGTAGGCCACTGTTCATCGAAACTTTATTTGTAACTAGGTATGTTAATGATTAATTGACTTTCGATGAATTGTTAAGAATTGAGTTGATTAAATTTGTTGTAATTAATTGATAACTCAGCAGTCCTTTTCAATGGGAGCTTATTCTATGATATGTAGTAGCTTTGCCATCCAGACGGGGGCACACGTGGTCACCCACTGCTGCAACTGAAAAAGCAGAAAACGCTAAGCCCCCAGAGCACATGCGCTGTGCATTGTGAAAAAACTTTCCCTTCCGGGTTACGTCAGAGAGCCACAACAAGTTCCGATGTCCACCCGTCAAATCAACAGGGCGGAGAAACGGACTGCAGCAGGCTACATAAGTGCAAAAACATATCCCCGTTGCCTCCCTTCAACCTGCCACTAGATGGGAAAGGAGACCAGACTCAAGTTGCCACTGAGGTAACAGACAACAGAGGGAGCCCAGATCATACTGGGTTTGCCTGGATTGCCGGGGTGCTGTGATAATGTTTAACATGCAACAGATGAAGCGGTTCCCAATTTATTTTCCTGTTTAAACAGTTTACTAGTGCATCAGTAAATTCGAACATGAAAGTTTTTTTTAATATAACTAAAAAAGATAAATTTTATATTGGTAATAGTTTTTAAAATAAATAAAAAATCATGATATTTATAATTTACTGAGATGTACCAGCACATACAGTGCATCCGGAAAGTATTCACAGCGCTTCACTTTTCCCACGTTATGTTACAGCCTGATTCCAAAAGGGATTAAATTAATTTTTTTTCCCCCTCAAAATTCTACACACAATATCCCTTAATGACAGTGTGAAAAGGTTTTTTTTTTTTTTTTTTTTTGTTTTTTTGTTTTTTTGAGATTTTTGCAAATTTATTAAAAATAAAAAACAAACAAACTGAGAAATTACATGTACATAAGTATTCACAGCCTTTGCCATGAAGCTCAAAATTGAGCTCAGGTGCATCTTGTTTCCACTGATCATCCTTGAGATGTTTCTACAGCTTAATTGGAGTCCACCTCTGGTAAATTCAGTTGATTGGACATGATTTGGAAAGGAATACATCTGTCTATATAAGGTCCCACAGTTGACAGTGCATGTCAGAGCACAAACCAAGCATGAAGTCAAAGGAATTGTCTGTAGACCTCTGAGACAGGATTGTATCGAGGCACAAATCTGGGGAAGGGTACAGAAAAATTTCTGCTGCTTTGAAGGTCCCAGTGAGCACAGTGGCCTCATCATCCGTAAATGGAAGAAGTTCAGAACCACCAGGACTGTCCCGAGAGCTGGCCGGCCACTTAAACTGAGCGATCGGGGAGAAGGGCCAAGTGAGGGAGGTGACCAAGAACCCGATGGTCACTCTGTCAGAGCTCCAGCATTCCTCTGTGAAGAGAGGAGAACCTTCCAGAAGGACAGCATCTCTGCAGCAATCTACCAATCAGGCCTGTATGGTAGAGTGGCCGGACGGAAGCCACTCCTTAGTAAAACGTGCATGGCAGCCCGCCTAGAGTTTGCCAAAAGGCACCTGAAGGACTCTCAGACCATGAGAAACAAAATTCTCTGGTCTGATGAGACAAAGATTGAACTCTTTGGTGTGAATGGTGTGAATGCCAGGCATCATTTTTGGAGGAATCCAGGCACTGCTCATAACCACGCCAATGTTTGTAGCAGCATCATGCTGTGGGGATGTTTTTCAGCGGCAGGAACTGGGAGACTAGTCAAGATAGAGGGAAAGATGAATGCAGCAATGCACAGAGACATGCTCAATGAAAGCCTGCTCCAGAGTGCTCTTGACCTCAGACTGGGGCGACAGTTCAGCTTTCGGCAGGACAACACCCATAAGCACACAGCCAAGATGTCAAAGGAGTGGCTTCAGGACAACTCCGTGAATGTCCTTGAGTGGCCCAGCCAGAGCCCAGACTTGAATCCAATTGAACATCTCTGGAGAGATCTGAAAATGGCTGTGCACCGACGCTTCCCATCCAACCTGATGGAGCTTGAGAGGTGCTGCAAAGAGGAATGGGTGAAATGGCCCAAAGACAGGTGTGCCAAGCTTGTGGCATCATATTCAAAAAGATCTGAGGCTATAATTGTTGCCAAAGGTACATCAACAAAGTATTGAGCAAAGGCTGTAAATACTTATGTACATGTGATTTCTTAGTTTTTTTATTTTTCATAAATTTTCAAAAATTTCAAAAACTTTTTTCACATCGTCATTATGGGATATTGTGTGTAGAATTTTGAGGAAAAAAATGATATTTTTTTTTGGAATAAGGCTGTAACAAAACAAAATGTGGAAAACATGAAGTGCTGTGAATACTTACCGGATGCACTGTAGTTCACACTATACAGTGCAAAATTTGTTAAACTACAAAAAATGCCATTGTCTGTAGTAAAAAAAAAAATGCAAATGGTACAATAAATCGAGGAATATAATGTTCATGTTTTATTCAGTATATGAAAAAAACTGACTTTTTATATGTTAAAGATGAACCGTATTGTACTGAGGGAAATTCAAATTCTCAGGAAAAACGCCGCTTATCAATTAATCGGTCAATAAGGTGAATCAGTTTTCAATTAATGAATTAATTGATAACTTGCCTCCCTATTTGTAATGCACTTGTTAACAACAGCAGTGGTGTCACAGTAGCCTAAACTATGGAGACGGGGGAGAGGACAGAAACGGTTTAACGCAGGAGTCCGCAACCTGTACTATGAAAAAGCCATTTTAAGCAAATTGTGTCCCAGAAAAATATGCATGGAGTTGCAAAATATATCTTTAATATGACATTATTGTCTGAGAGATCAGCTTTTACTTGTAAATCTGCAACTTTTTCCCTCAAATTGCCATTTTTTTCTGAAATTTGGGGCAGCTCGGTAATGCAGTGGTTAGCACTGTGGCAGCACAGTAAGAAAGCACGGGATCGATTCCACCCCTGACCATCAGTGACCCTTCTGTGTGGAGTTCGCATGTTCTCCCTCTGTGTGTGTGTGTGTGTGTGTTTATCCTGGGTACTCCGGTTTCCTCCCACAGGCCAAAAACATGCAGGTTGGGTTAATTGGAGACTCTAAAGTGGCCCTAGATGTGAATGTGTGTGCGAGTGGTGAAGGGATTGGCACCGTATCGTGGCTGCCTCATCCATCCCGGTGGATGCCCTGAATTTCCCTCTGGGGACTAATAAAGTATACAAAATACAATACTTTTATTTTTGGAAAAGTTGGATTTTTCTTGAAAATGCATTATTTTGTCGTCTGATTTTTTTTTTTTTTTTCCCAAAAATTTTCTTGCATTTTTTTTTGTCAGGTTTGCGACTACTAATACTTTAAAACAAGACTTTTTTCTCAAATTGCAAATTGTTCTTATGGATTTATGACGTTTTTTTCTTCAAAAAAAAGGTATGAGGTATTTCTCTGATTTGCAGTTTTTCTCATAAATTCGTAATTTTTTTCCTCATAAATGTGATACCCTTTTTTTTTTGTCAATTTGTTACTACATGCCACTAATATGTACTTTTTTTTTTCTGTTACATATTTACCTCCACCAAGGGAGGAGGTAATGTTTTTAGTGGTGTTGGTTTGTTGGTTTGTCTCACTGTCAGCAAAATAACTGTTATGAACAGATTTTGATGAAATTTTCAGGAAAGGTGTGTCATGGCACGGGGAACGGATGATTAGATTTTGGTGATGATCTGAGAGTGCATACCTCCACCAAGGGCTTTGTTTGTATTTGTGTAGGATTACACAAACTACTGGATGGATTTGGATGCAGTTTTCACCAGAAGTGGCTCTTGGGCCAGAGACAAAAATCCCATTACATTTTGGTGATGATCTGACAATGCATACCTCAGCCAAGGCTCTTATCTTCTCACAGAGTGTTGGCAACAATACTCCAAAACTACTGGACAGACTTTGATGCAGTTTTCACCAGAAGTGGCTCCAGGCCAACACACAAATCAATTACATTTTGAAGGTGATCCATGAGGGACGGAAGGAGCCTTGGTGGAGGTATGCGCTCTCAGTGCTTTTCTAGTTTCAACTTTCTGTACAGTTTTTTTTTGTCTATTGCAAATGATTTTTTTAAAAATTTTCATTAATGTGCAGCGTTTTAATGAAAATTTGCAGCTTTTTTCCCCTAAATTGTAATTTTTTTAATTATGTACGGGGGGGGGGGAGATGAGTATTGAACACCAACATTTTTCTCATTAAACATATTTCTGATGGAGCCATTGACCTAAGATTTTCACCAGATAATAGGAACAACCCAAGTAATCCATACATGCAAAGACATGAAGGCAACTGTGTTCACAAAACAAGTTAAATTTAGTCATATGGAATGACACAGGAAATAAGTATTGAACATGCTTGGTAAAATTCATTTAATATTTAGTAGAAAAGCCTTTGTTGGTAACTTCCAGATGCGAGAAACTTGGTGTAGGCATTGCTCAGGAGTGATTTTAGCCCATTCTTCTACACAAACTTGTTAAATCTTGATGGTTCTGTGGGTGTCTTCTGTGAACTCTGATCTTCAGTTTGTTCGATAGATTTTCAATTGGATTCCGATCAGGTGACTGACTGGGCCAGTCAAGCAGCTTTATTTTTCTTCTCTGGAGCCAGTTGAGTTTCCTTGGTTGTGTGTTTGGGATCACCCTTGACCACCCTTGTTTTATCTTCAGTATCTTGGCAGATGGCAACAGGTTCTTATCAAGGATGGCTCTGTACATTTGTCCATTCATCTTTCCTTCAATTATATGAAGTCTCCCTGTACCATGTGCTGAAAAACACCACCACACCATGATGGGATGTGCAGTGCCATTTCTCCCCCAAACATCCTGGGTGTTGTGGCATCCAAAAAATTAAATTTTGGTATCATCTGACCAGACTATGTTCTCCCAGTATTTTGCTGGCTTGCCCAAATGCTGTGCTGCAAACTTTAAACGAGCTTCAACATGCTTTTTCTTCAGCAGTGGAGTCTTGTGAGGTGAGCAGGCATAGAGCCCATGTTGGTTGAGTGCATTACTTATTGTTTTCTTTGAAACAGCAGTACCTGCTAACTCCAAGTCTTTCTGGAGCTCTCCGCCAGTGGTCTTTAGCTCTTGGATAACTCTACTGATAATTCTCCTGACCCCTCTGTCAGAAATCTTGCGAGGAGCTCTTGGTCATGGCCAGTTTATGGCAAAATGATGTTCTTTCCACTTCCGAATGATGGCTGTAACAGTGTTCACTGGAACATTCAGCAGTTTGGAAATGCACCTGTAACCAATGCCATCATTATGTTTTGCAACAATAAGGTTGCAAAAGTCTCGAGAGAGCTCTTTGCTTCCACCCATCATGAGTTCTTTGTGGTGTGACAATCTGATATTCAGACCTTTTTAAAGGCTATCAGTCAGGACCATCCATCCATCCATCTTCTACCGCTTTTCCGGAGGTCCGGGTCGCGGAGGCAGCAGTTCAAGCAGAGAAGCTTAGACTTCCCTCTCCCCAGCCACCTGCTCCAGCTCTTCAGAGAGGATACCAAGGCGTTCCCAGACCAGCTGGGAGACATAGTCTCTCCACCGAGTCCTGGGTCTGCCCCGGGGTCTCCTCCCAGTGGGACGTGCCTGAAACACCTCAAGTGGGAGGCGTCCAGGAGGCATCCTAATCAGATGCCCATACCACGTCAACTGACTCCTTTCAATGTGGAGGAGCAGCGGTTCTACTGTGAGCCTCTCCCAGATGACTGAGCTCCTCACCCTATCTCTGAGGGTGAGTCCAGCAATCCTACGGAGAAAGCTCATTTCAGCCGCTTGTATCCGCGATCTTGTTCTTTCGGTCATTACCCAAAGCTCGTGACCATAGGTGAGAGTAGGAACATAGATTGACTGGTAAATCGACAGCTTTGCCTTAGAACTCAGCTCCCTCTTCACCACAACAGACCGGTACAGCGTCCGCATCACTGCAGATGCTGCTACAATCCGTCTGTCAATCTCTCGCTCCATTTTCCCCTCACTCGTGAGCAAGACCCCAAGATACTTAAACTCCTCCACTTGGGGCAGGAGCCTATCCCCAACCCAGAGAGGACAATCCTTTTTTTTTTTTTTTTTTCCACCTTTTTCCGGCTGAGGATCATGGACTCGGACTTGACATGACACCCTCCATTCCCTGGCTGCGCCTAGAAATCCTGTCCATAAAAATTATGAACAGGATCGGTGACAAAGGGCAGCCCTGGTGGAGTCCAACTCTCACTGGGAATGAGTCCGACCGAGTGTAGCTGAAATTAATTTCCGCTGATGGAGGGTGGGATGGCTTCCTAAATTCTGGTGGATTTTAGCTGGTTTCTTGGCTTTCTTTGCCTTTTTGCACCTCTTTTTGTTCATGTGTTCAGTACTTATTTGCTTTTTCATTCCATTTTATTAAATATAACTTGTTTTGTGACCACAATTCAGTGTTTCCTCTGGCTTGAAGACCTTGGCGTGGTGGCAACATATTTTTCGCCGGGGGGGGGGGGGCATACCAGAATATTTTAATTTTATACTGTTCTTTTTAAAATTTTACACAGTAACGTTGCATATGGAACTTACCATTTGAAGTATTGTGCAACCGAGGCTTGAATATTGGGCCAGTTGGGGTCCCACCCAGACATCCTGTGTTTAGACTTTTTAGTGGTGTTATCCTTCTCTCCTTCCTCTGCCTGAACACTTTCCTCTCCTTGGCTCCTCTCTTCTGTCTCATCTTGCCCTCTTTGAGCTCTGTCTAATTCAGGTTCTCTCTCTGTCTATGGTGGTATACAAACAGGTTAGAAAATATCAAGTGTCATGTTTTGTCCTGCAGGATTTTTTTGTCATGGTTTACATAAATGACAAAAATGTGTATTTTTAGTATTTTTATTCTAGTGTTTCTTTTTTCCATTGAGACAGTAGGGAAGGGAAAGAAACATTCATAATAGTAATGTACTCGGGCATACTTAAATTATATTTTCAGGTGGGTATAGTAACCAGAAATTCTACTCATGTGAAAGCAGTGCTTTGAAATTAATAATTAAAAGTAGACAACCAAAAATTTCTAGTTGAGTTAAACATACAAAGAGCACCCACTTAAAACTTGAGTAATGACTTCAGTCTTTAAGGTTTGAGGTTTTTCTCAAAAATTTATAACTATTTTCTTATAGTTTTCTACTTTTCTTTGTAAATCTATCTAAAGTTGAAACTATGTTCCTCAAATTTGTAATTTCCTCTTGTAAAATTGACTTTTCTTGTACATTTGAAACTTTATTATAAATTTGTGGATTTTTTTATGACTAATTTTTGTCTGTTTTTTAAAATAGAATTACTGTTTTTTTTAAGCTAAATTTGAAACAGACTGTGGTAATTTTTTTTAACTTTTTCCTTATAACAATTTACATTTTTGACCATAATTTTGCAGTCAGAGCAGAACAATAATTTAACTCTGATTACAAAGAAAAAATATTAATAAAATTGTATTTAATGAAATAAATTAACTTAAATGACCAAGGATGCCATTATTTCTGTTATAATATTTCTTTATATTTATAGTTGTTTTTTTGTTTTTTTTTCTTTTTAGAAATCTCCTCACCACCCAGACAGCAGGAAAAACCTCCTTTATTTTGAAATCAGATGTTGGCACGTTTAGTTTGTCTGAAGGCTGCTGATAAATTAAAGTCATTGACTTCATGAATTTCGATGATCTTAACCTGCCAGGTACATAATAGGGAACTGTAGCGGACTCTAAAGACATAATTCACCACAATGTGTGTTCATGTACAGAATGATCTGTTTAGGCAGTTATAGTTGTGCTCTCAGGCTTTCTCATCAGGCACCTCTCTCGGCAGCCACTGAAGGACCTCAGTTTAGAGTGAAAAAGAGAGCTAGCATTTTTAGCTGTTTCTTTTTGTCACTGCCGCTGGAGAATAAAAACGGCACGCCTGCTCGTGTGAGAAAAGAGGGAAATTGCCAGTCTCTTCATTCCTGCAATTCCTACAGAACTTAACTTAATATTGTAGTGGCTGGTGAAATATATCCTTAGCAATTCATCAGTCCTCCTTGCCTTTCCCTTCATATGAAGCCGGCTGCATATGGATTCTAACCATATCTCTTAGCTAAGCGACTCTTCCATTATTGCTCCCGTTTCCAGTGGGTTAAAACCATGATAAACGCCTCCAGTGCTTACATACACCTCTTCTGATTTTTTTCCCGCATTTAAAGTACTTTAACAAACTCATGTTTCTGTTGGACAGTCGTGCTTGGCGAGACACTGCCTGTGAAACATGACCTAGAACCCCAAAAAGGAACTGTGCCAGCAGGAAGCTGAGCTGGCAGACATGACAGGAAATAATCGCGATTAGTCGACTATTTTGACTACTAATCGAAAAACAGTTGTTGGATTAGTCGACTGGCAAAATAATCGTGAGTTGCAGCCCTACTAGACGGAGATCAAGCTGGAAAGGATGTGCAGCAGGTTGGGCTGATTAAGGACAGAAATGGTAAGGTACTAACAAATGATGAGAAGGTGGAAGGAGTACTTTTTTAAAGAGCTGATGAATAAAGAAAATGAGAGGGAGAGGAGGATGGATGAAAGAAAGATGGCGAACAAGGAAGTCCCGAGGATTAGCAAGGCAGAAGTGAGGGCAGCTTTGAAGAGGATGAAGAATGGAAAGGCGGTTGGTTCAGATGACATACCTGTGGAGGTATGGAGATGTTTAGGAGAGATGGCAGTGGACTTTTTAACCAGATTGTTTAACACAATCTTGGAGAGTGAGAGGATGCCCGAGGAGTGGAGTAGAAGTGTTTTGGTACCAGTTTTCAAGAACAAGGGTGATGCTCATTGCTGTAGTAACTACAGAGGCATAAAGTTGATCAGCCACACTATGAAGATATTGGAAAGAGTTGTTGAAGCCAGGTTAAGAGGAGAGCTGACACTCGATGAGCAACAGTATGGTTTCATGCCAAGAAAGAGTACTGCAGATGCAATGTTTGCTCTAAGAGTGTTGATGGAGAAGTATAGAGAAGGTCAGAAGGAGATGCACTGACTTTGTGGATCTAGAGAAAGCATATGATAGGGTACCAAGTAGGAGTGGGCAACATGGCCTAAAAATGATATCACAATATTTCTGTGAACTTTCACGATAACTATATTTTTCTTTGAAATTTCTGCAAAAAGGACAGTTTCACAGGCCAGCATTATTTACCTTCAACATATTCAGGAAAACAAAGCAAACTTATTTTTCCATTTTATAAACAGCAGCTCAGATTTAGTTTAAAATTTTTTTTAGTTGTGTATCAAATATTATTTTGATATTTTTGAACATCCAGATATTGAATACCACACCACTACAATACTATCCTATATCAAATTTTGTACAGACAATGTAACCACAGAAAAACTGCTTAAAACATACCCAACCAAAAACCATAGTTCAACAACAACGTGAGAAAGTTGCTTAAGACCATAGATGCAGCATTCAGGTCAAGGGGCCAAAGAGACCTACAAGGAAGGAAAAGCAGACCTGGAGAGGGGCATCAAAGCAGCAAAAATGAAATGTAAACGGCTCATTGAGGACAACTTCAGAGAAAATAACCCACGAGTTATGTGACAAGGTATCAAGACTATTACTGATCATAAGCAAAACCACAGCACTCCCATCAACATCTCCTTCTTAAATGATCTTAACTCCTTTGCTCGATTTGAGGAGAATCATAGGCAAGAATCAGACATGTCTATGACGGCATCTGAGAGTGACCAGCCACTCATTTTCCAGTCATACCAAGTCCAGCGGGTCCTGTATAACATCAAACCGCCACTATTATCCCTGTGCCCAAAACTTCAGCTGTCACAGATTTAAATGACTATTGACCCATTGCTCTCACACCAGTAATCATGAAATGCATGGGAAGACTGGTGCTGCAACACATAAAATCCTGCATCCCCTTGTACCTGGATCAATATCAATTTGTCCACAGGCCAAACAGATCAACAGATGATGCCATTTCAATAGCACTACACACACCTCTTACTCATCTCGAAAATCCAAACACTTATGTCCAGATGCTGTTTATTGATTTCAGTTCTGCCTTTAATTCCATCAGCCCCAATAGACTGGTCAGCAAACTGCAGTCACTACAGCGTGGAACATCCCTTTATCTGTGGATTAAAGATTTTCTCACAAACCAACCCCAGCATCACTCTCAATACTGGTGTACCCCAGGGCAGTGTTCTCAGTCCAATCTTGTACTCCCTGTATACCCATGACTGCGTCACCACCCACAGCTCCAACACAATTATCAAGTTTGCAGACGATACAATCATAGTGGGCCTGGTGGAAAACAAATGTTGAAACGGCCTATAGGGAGGACATCCAGACATTGTTGGCATGGTGCAGAGAAAACAACCTGTGCTTAAACACAAAGAAGACTAAAGAAATAATCATAGACTTCAGAAAATCAAAGGCACGGCATGCAAGATTGAGCGTCGAAGGAGAGGACGTAGAGCAGGTTGCTGACTTTAAATTCTTGGATGTGTGTATATCCAAAGACCTAACTTGAAGTGTGAATACAACCCACAACATCAAGAAAGCCCAGCAACAACTTTTTCCTCAGAACCCTGAAGCGCAACAAACTTCCTCCAGCTCAGCTTAAGAACTTCTATCATTGCACAGTAGAGAGTGTCTTGACATAGGGTTGCACTGTCTGGTACTCCCAACTGTACAGAGGCAGAAAAGAAGCAGCTGCAACGGGTCATAAACACAGCCCAGTGGATTGTAGGCTTTCTGCCCCCAAGCATGGAGGACATTTAATCCACATGCCTCCTCAGAAGAGCTAAAAACATCAAAAATGACCCAACACACCCAGGGCATTACCGGTTTTCCACCCTTCCCTCAGGTAGGTTCAGAGTCATCAAAACCCAGACCAGCAGAATGAAAGAGCTTTCCTAGAGCAATAGACAGATTGTTGAACTCATAATCCTTTCAGCAGGTATGCACACAGTCACATATACATAGATTGCATTAGTATTTTAACTATTTATTATCATTTATTATGACGATTGTATTTTAAGCTGCTGACAAGAGACTGTGCTAAACAGAGTTTCGTTGCATTTTGTGTACAATGACAAAGATTCTATTCTATTAAATATTACAAGAAAATAATATAAACCGTTACATCTTAACTGCACACAGAGATTGGGTTTTATGCTGAATCACTTTACTTGCATTACTCCAGTTGCATGGACCTGTCCTGGGGCTTTTTGGCTCTTGTTGCACTGAACAAATGGGTTTTTTTTTCCCTCCTCTTTCTCTTTGGGTGGTTGAATAAAATTGAGATGAAGCAAACAAAATGGAAGTAAAAATCAACAGTCACTTCGAGCTGCACATTGTCCGACATTAATATCGCTCCAGCGGTATTGTTAACATGCGGAAAAAATGCAAGCAGATTATCCACACTGCTGCACTTTTTTTTTTTTTTTTTTTTTTTTTTTTTTAAACATGACAGCAGTCTGAAACTGAAACTTAAATATTTCCACTCAACTGGAGACGGTCTGACTTTGGAGCAGCAGCTTCCCACCATGTTCATTTTGCTGTTTCTATGCGGTGTGACGTTGTCACGCAGCAGACCCCAAATACTGCAATATTCATTTTTACACCGGTTTCAAAATTTATACCGGTATTATCGTGAACGATATGATATGGCACACCCCTAGTACCCAAGAGAGGAAGTGGGGTACTGTATGAGAAAGTCAGGAGTGGCAGAGAAGCATGTGAGGGTGGTGCAGGACATGTATGGGGACAGAAAGATGGGGAACCTGCAGAGGCGGAGGTATGCTCTAAACTTTAGAGCATACCTCTAGAGTCTAGAGGGAAGAGGAATGAAAGTCAGTAGAAGCAAGACAGAATACATGATTGTGAATGAGAAGGAGGTATGTGCAACGTTGAAAATGGAAGGAGTAGAGGAAGTGAAAGTAGATAAGTTTAAATACCTGGGGTCAACCATCCAAAGCAATGGAAAATGCACAAGAGAGGTGAAAAAGAGTGCAGGGTGGGTGGAGATGAGTGTCGGGGTGATATGTGACAGGGTAGCAGCAAGAGTGAAAGGGAAGATTTACAAGACGGTAGTGAGACCTGCTATGATGTGTGGTTTGGAGATGGCGGCGCTGACAAAGACAGGAGATGGAGCTGGAGGTGGCGGGGTTGAAGATGCTGAGATTCTCATTGGGAGTGACTAGGAGGAACACGATTAAAATTAGTATAACGGAGGGACAGCTCATGTTGAGCAGTTTGTAGACAAAGTAAGAGAGGCAAGGCTTAGATGGTTTGGACATGTGCAGAGGAGGGATAGTGGATATATTGGACAAAGGATGTTGAAGATGGAGCTGCCAGGCAGGAGGAAAAGAGGAAGAGCACAGAAGATTCATGGATGTAGTGAAGGAGGACAGGGAGAGGGTTGGTGTTACAGAGGAAGATGCAAGGGATTTGGTGAGATGGAGGCAGATGATCCGCTGTGGTGACTCCTAAAGGGAGTAGCTGAAAGATTACTTTTTACATAGAAATTTGCTTGGTTGTTTTCCGTGTTTTCGTGGAACCTACAGGGAGCCAGTGATTATGGGCAAAAGACCCACATGTGGCTCTTCCCATGTGGCACAGATCAGGTGTGTATCATGAACATGTGAGCAGGAAAACAACATGGAACCATGTGGCCAAATGTCAACAGTGTAAACTGACAGATCAGATATTCTGGTGTCACTGAAAATGTGATGGTTCGGTATTTTTTTTTAATTTTATTTTTTTGGTAAGGCAAATGCAGGCGTAAAGGACACCCTGTTCTCCGATTAAAAACAGATAATCTGAGGGGAAAAAAACCTAAAGAAAACTTAAGCTCTTCAGCTCATTCCTGTGACGCCAAAAGGAGCTAATAACACGGTGTTCATGCATCCACATTTCACGGCACTCACTACTACTCCTAGGCAATTTCCCTGGTGGTCACTAAACTCGAACACAGTGATCCTAAGGTGGGTGTGGTCCAGGCGGTGGTTGGGGTCAAATGTCAGATCTGAGTGCTTTCAGGTGATTTCAACAGAACGGGCTGCTCTGTCATAATAAGCAATGTCTGTTTCAATATTCCGATTTAAGTTGTGTAGGACATCTAGTCTGATCCCCTGGTATATCTGTCTGTTCTTGTGGCTGCGCTGTTGCTTCTTAACTGAAACACAATAAAAAAAATACACTGAAAATGCAGAGGACAGCAGTTTAGACCAGGGGACACAGTGGTGGACCCGTGGGACAGATGCTGAACGAACTCGTCTTTAGTGTCTTCTTTGGGGTGTCTGTGTAATGATGTAACCAGGAAGTCAAAAAGTCTGATTTTGGCAGAATTTCAAATCTGAATGTGAAGGCGTGCAGAGTAAAACAGCCTAAACCTGCAGCAGCAGAACGGATACCAGGTCCAAGTGATGAGATTTAACACAGAAGTGAAAAAAATTCCTAAACTTAAACTGTGTGATCAGAGACAGTACTTCTAAGGTATTGAAAGGTCAATAATAATAAATTAATGATAAATTAAGAGTAATAATTAATAAATTCCAGTCTTTCAGGCTGTTTTTAAGACATCTGTAGTTTAGCCGATTGATTTCCTGTAGTCTCATTTAATTGATTAAAAACTACAGTATAAACCAGATCTTACCTGTTTCCTGTCCAGGCCTCTCCCCTGACCTCCAGTCCATGGAGCAGATCCGTAGAGTGATGCGGCCCACGGACGTTCCGGACCAGGGTCTGCTGTGTGACCTGCTCTGGGCCGACCCCGATAAGGACGTTCTGGGTTGGGGAGAGAACGATCGTGGCGTCTCCTTCACTTTCGGAGCCGACGTGGTGGCAAAGTTTCTGCACAAGCACGACATGGACCTGATCTGCAGGGCACATCAGGTACTGCTCACGGGGTACTGGGTTGGTCTGAGGGTCTACAACCAGTGGCTCCACAGCTTCAGATCTGTGGTCCAGAACCAGTGGGTTCTTATGGTTTTGTCTTAAAAACCGTGATGGGAAGAGGATTGTTTTTTGAGTATCAGTCTTAAATGTTTTTATCCAAAATTAAAGCCTTAATTCTTCTTAAAAATCCTTAAATCTTCATGTCAAAGGTCTTAAATCCCACAAACATGATAAACATGATAGGGGGGTGATTAAATCCAGAATTGGGGTAATGGAGGCTGTTATGATGTGCATTCATAACTGAATAAAAACAAATTTTGCATTTTAGCTTAAATCATGAAGTTCCGACCCATAACCATCACTGAACCAAAATAAAGACCGGCTCTTCTGAGTCCAGATAAAGCCATTCTCCCTGCTCATGAACACCACCAATACTTTAATGTCCAGATTTTTATTCATTGGCACAAACACACCTTCTTGTGGTTTGGATGAAAAATTGCACAATAAATTAATAATGGTTCTGACATTTCATAGTTAACTTTGTGACTCGTTCTTAATTTCTGACCATTTTAAGTTTGTGACGTTAATCTCTTAAATTCGCCCTTTTCTGCTAAATTTGCAACTTTTTAAAATGTTTTTTTTCTTAGATTTTTTTGACTTGCATCTTTTTTGTGACTTCATTTGCATTGGGGGTGGACCAGGCTAATTATTATGTGGTGTATTTTTTTTAAAGATTTTTTCCAAATGTGAGGTCTTAAATGTCAAGTTATCTTAAAGAGCTTCAAAAAATCTTTAGTTAATTTCTTCACAGCTGCAGAAACCCTGTTGATGGACAAAATTTTGAAAATTGAGAAAGGAAAGAAGTTGCAGATTTCCATGAAGGTCAAAATGTTTGAGGGACAAAAGTTGTAAATTTGGACAGAGTTTGAACTTCATAATTTGTCAGGCTTTTATTATAAACGGGATATTTTTATTTCTTTTTTTGTTTTGTTTAAATCAGTCACAGGTCCACTGCTAATGTCCAAAAGAGCTGCAGGTGGTTCTGGAGCCGCATGTTGTAGACCTCTGACCTAAATGGAGCCACCCCCCACCCCCCCAGTCCTCTTGTGTGATTATTTTTTTTTTTTAATAAATTGATTTCTAGTAAAATTGTCTTTGTCTGCTTCTCTCTCAGGTGGTTGAAGATGGTTACGAGTTTTTTGCGAAGCGACAGCTCGTCACTCTGTTCTCAGCTCCAAACTACTGCGGAGAGTTTGACAATGCCGGTGCCATGATGAGCGTGGACGAGACGTTGATGTGCTCCTTTCAGGTCAGTGATGCCACTTCCAGACCACAGCTGGACCTCAGAAAGCTATGGTGTGGTTGAAGGGACAAAATGAAGGTTGGTGAGAACTTGTGGGAGGTTATATCCACCCTGACCCAGCTGGAGATCACCAGAACTGGACCCTGATGGGTCAGAGGTGAAGAAGAGTCCCAGTGGTGGTTCCATCACTCATAGACCACACTTACTGACCCACAGGACCAGCTACTGTCACCGCTGACTACTACGATGCCCAGCAGTGTTAATTTTAAATTGTCGTCTAAAACCACTGATAATGAAGACTAAAATAAAACTAAGATTAAATCTCAGCTAAATTTAGGTGTGAATAGAAACGTGTAAAAATGATAATTTTAGTTTAATTTCTAGTTTTAGTTGATAAAATAATTTTGGTCAATTTTAGTTGACAAAATTAGCACTGATGCCCAGGCCACCCATTAGCATGATTGGGCTAGCTGTTAGCATGACTAATTATGCAAATAGTTTTGGTAACGCTAGCTACATTAGCAGCTGTTTAGTGTTGCAGCAGCTGCAGAGAAGTACTGA
The DNA here is from genome assembly GCA_020510985.1 of Pholidichthys leucotaenia. Lineage (NCBI taxonomy): Eukaryota > Metazoa > Chordata > Actinopteri > Cichliformes > Pholidichthyidae > Pholidichthys > Pholidichthys leucotaenia. The sequence goes on along the minus strand of CM035838.1, from coordinate 240,605,966 downwards.
GGCATGGGGGAAATTTAATAGGAATTTAGTATAGAATATAAATGGTATGGAAAATGAAATGAAGGAAAAAGTAAATATCAAGACTGTATACACCAGGGATTAAGGCTCAAGATGCATCTCCACAGGTCGCTGGGTCCACTGGGTGATCCTGAAAAAGATGAATATAGTCCATCTGCCACCAACGGCCTCTCCTGGTCCTACTGTACCTACTCGTGGCATTCCTGTTGGACCCTTACCTTGCAAGGATGCTGGGAAAGTCAACCCAGACAGGGAACCCCCCCACCACACACACACACACACACACACACACACACACACACACACACACACACACACACACACACACACACACACACACAGGGGGCAGGCAACCCACCTGTAGTACTCATTTCTATGGAATCTAACACCAGAAACGACCCACCCAACAGCCATCCAGGCATGACCTGTGGTATCTAGTATGACCTATGTTAATGGCACCAGAACCAGATCCGGATAGGGACGGCAACGATTTAAAACTGAGGTGTACCCAGCAGCAAAAAATACTGTCGGCCAGGGGTCATCAACTACATTTGTCCAAGGACCAGAATTTTTTCTCAACAGACACTGTGGGCCAGATGCTCTCCTAAAATAAAATTAATATTGTATCCCAAGTAATATTATTTGATGTGTTAATTTTCCTTCCAAATTTCTTATTTTTTTTAAGCCTTTGTCAGTATTAACAGACTGGTATTACCTGTACTGCAGTCAGCCACTGGGGGGCGATTGCGACATTTTAGACTTCATATTTGTGAGGCTGTCTAGGAGAAAGACCTTCTAAATAAATTTTAAGCATGAAAAATGGCACTCTCGAAGAGCCTTAAGTAGAAAGTTGATGCAGAAAACTGCAGCTTTAATGACGAATGGACTGATAGGTTTTCATTCATAGTGCCAACTTTTAGAAACGCTATACTAGGGCTGAGCAATTTAACCTTAAATCAGGATCACAGTTATTTGAAGCTTTCAAAACAGTTTTGTTTTTTTCCCCTTCTTGCTACTTTCTTCTCCCTTATAGTTCACTGACAAGGCTCCTAATTAAGCCACAAGAGTGTGGCATCAATAAATCTAGCCCTGCAGTGATTCAGCCATAAATGAACATAATAAAGAATAGGATCATTCTTGCCCCACACACATACAACCAAACTAAACACTGTCTGATGCAGAAGTCTGTGTACCCCTTGAGGGTCCATGAGACACTTGACTTGCATCAGTGGCCAGCCAGCTGCTCCATTGGAGTCCTTCACGCAGCCATGACCATGCTATCACCTCACAGGAACTATGAATCTCCAATCAGGTCCTCAAATACAGGCTTAGCTTGTCCACCTCCACTGCAAAATAGCTGATAACATGGACAGCAGTCAGAGGCCAACAGGACCCAGCCTCTGCGGACCCCGCTCGCACCCTCCTGACATCCCCGGATGAAACGTAGTCAGTCATCTCATACTATGTGGACGGACACAGCGCTGTCCGGAAGCAGCAGCAAAGTGTGACAGTAAAAATAAAATGGCTTGTGCCGAAAATGCTGACTGCTGCTACTGCTGTGGGGTCACGGAGTCACATGATTGCACACATGACATGTTTTAAAGTGGCAAGTGGTTGTCTTATAGGGATGGGTGAGACCAGCATTTTTCGTTTTGATAATTACAGTACCATTCATTTATGGGCCTTTGATACCAATACTTTTTGCCCCTTAAAGGAAAATCATATGATTGCAGTCTCATCAACAACTTTATTGCAAGGACAATATGAAATATGAATAAAACTCATGAACATAAATACCTGAAAGAAATGCTTAGAAAATGATAATAAAATGAAACAATGGGCAAAGTAAATGAAAATAAAATGGTTTTTTTTCAATTATAATAAAAAATAATTAAGACTTAAAATGAATGCAAAGTTAATTCAGTTTCTTAATTTGGTGAAGATTGTCAGTCATCCAGGGGCGTAAGTATGCTGTATGAAAGCTCAGTCAACTGGATTCAAGTATTTTTTACTTCTGAAATGTTTCACCATTCATCCAAATTTTATGGGAATACCAAGCAGCATATGTATAATTTTTTTCACAATGCAATGTGTTTTGTTTTTTTTCCAGTTTTATTATTTATTTATTTTGCACTATTCTTTTACAAACTTAAATAGTGCTGATTTTGTTCATTTTTCAAAATTATGCTGCTTGGTATCACCATAGAATTTGGATGAATGGTGTAATATTTCACAAGAAATACTTCTGCCACCAGCGACGCTGCTGAGCTCACTCTGTGCAGTGCGTCTTTGGCTCTGACATCTGATAGGCTGCCATAATCATGTGACACGGCAGACCATCTCAGAATTATGCCTGGCCTGTTTTTCCACGTTTTCACACATACTGTAAATGTAATGCCTAAAACTGTCAGACATGAAAACAAACTGCACGTTTTGTATTAACACGGTGGTATCACGATATTTCCAAAAAGTATTAATAAGCTGGTATCAAAGTATTGATGTGTATCAATACGCCCATCCCTTTTGTCTTGAAGTGGTTGACAAGATGTCGCCGGTGTGTGTAGCTGGCCGTCTGTCACTGTCACTTCTGTTTGTATGTTTGTCATTTTTAACCTATGTCACGTAGCAAATCACAGCGCTGTTGATATATGATTGCCAAACTCTTCTGGATCTTCGGAGCTATGCTGAAAATTTCATTATATTTGAGTATGGTGGACAGAAAGCCTTGAACCCGCTTCTATCGGGAATACCATGTCACCTTTACCGGGTCCCTGCTGCTCCACCTTCCCGGTGAAAGCGTCATCATCACCGATGTAAACGTGGTGGTCGGCTGGTGAAACTAAAGCTCTCCCTGGCGTGCTCTGCTGTTTCCTGGACAGAGTACAGATTATTTTCTCATCTGTTGGTGTCTCAGTGCTTCCTGGATCCCATCAATTTCTGCCTGCTACCGGTGACTGGCTTCAACCAGGTGCTCCGGCCCCACCACCCCTGCTCTCCCTGGTTTCGTCAGTGCAGGGTGAACCTGTGGAACCTGAGGCCGCCATGTCAGGTGTTAAGCATTTGTTCAGTGTTTATGTACTGTTATTGTTGGAGCTCTTATTTGTGTGGTACGGGATGGTGTTTCTGCTTCTGCCATCTCTGGTGGTATAAGAGGGGCTGCTGGTAGAGGGGCGGTCTCTTCCGCTTTTCCTCTGCCAAGCGGCTGCATGTGCGGTCGGGTGTACGGAGCCCAGCTTGATTAATAAAGCAGCGTTGAGCTCCACTCCTGGCCTCATCCTTGTCTACGAGTTACGACATAACATTTGGCGATGAGAGGTAAACTCATGGAGGCGCATGGAACACCAATTCGTCTATTCCTGGAGCTCCCGGGGGATCCACCTGTCCTGTAGCCTCGTTGGTATGAGGCTTTCCAGACGTACATGGTAGCGTTGAACCTGGGAAGAATGGAGAAGCTGCGAGCGCATGCATTATTAGTACACAACCTGGGAATGGAGGGACAAAGAATTTTGGGCACGCTTGGAGATGCGGACACGTATGAAGAAGTGGTCGAGTTAATGGCCCGCCATTTCAGAGCGCTGGACAACTTCATCGTGAGGCGGATTAAGTTCAGACAGCGCCGCCAACAGGTAGGTGAACCGATCCAGCGGTTCGTGTCGGACTTGGACGTGGAGTGCCGGTTCGGGCCATTGGAAGAAGAAATGGTGCGTGACAAGTTGGCGGAACACACCAACTGTGCTGCAGTCTGCTCCAAGCTGCTCACATTCCCGGGGGAGTTGACGCTGACTAGGGCTGTCGAGTTGGCGCTACAGCTGGAAGCAGCAGATAAGCTAACTTGGGAGCTAAGCGAGTGCCTTTCGCTGGGAGGTTCAAGATCCCCCATGGCCACACAGGTAGTGGACCCGGACAGCGCTGGAAGCATCGTGGAAGAGGCCAACGCTGTATGGATGAGGTCTGCCCTGGAGAAGCCCTGGTGTTTAAGTTGTGGGTCCACGAAGCACTGCCACAATGCCAGAGAGTGCGGCAAGAGGGAAGCGCTGTGGAAATTGCGGTCATCTCCATCATTTCGTGAGGATGTGCCAGTCAGCTGGACAAGGGAGCCCATGCAACACTTCAACTTCTTCTGCTCCAACAGTGGTACACACGGTATCCCCGAGTTCCGATGGGCACATGCGCTGCACGGTAATTTTGGATGGAGTTCTGGTACCGATGTTGGTCAACACGGTTCACGACATGAGTTCTGTGCTGAATTGGGCTACAGTCAGACAGTGTTTTTCCCACTACAGGATTGGAAGTTTCTCAGCGCCATTTTGCAGCTATGGAGGAGGACGGTTGGCCACAGTGGGTACCATCACGTTGACGGCTCGGTACAAGTCAGCGATGATGGTCGTCATGGAGTTCATCGTGACGGCCTACGGCTCTAACATCATAGGCTGCAACTTATTTTATGGCCTTGGATTCTCCATCAGGAGCAGCGCTGGGGAAGTGTGGTCAGGTGGCGGACGGTGGGACTGACTGGTCCCCAGGGTCCAGGACGATGCAGTGTGGGATGAACCGTTGCTGGGCACTTCGGAAAGTGGACAGGCTGCGTCGCGCTTAGGGTTGCCGCGGAGGGCCCGGTACCAGTGTCCGAGCTACTCTGGATGTGGGCACCGGGCGGCATAGGGGAGGACCAATGGCGACGAGGGGGGGCCCAAATGATGGTCTTAGATGTTCCCGGAGCACGGCTGTGGAAGACTGGTGAACACAGGACCACAGGGGCGGGGTCAACAGCGGAGCTACAAGCAGTCTGGGCAGGACCGAGTGGCACTGGAAGAGTGAGTGCCAGGCAGAAACACCGCAGGCCGTGCAAGGCCCCACTTGGAGTCACAGACTGGGTTCGGCTCGGGCGGAGGCGAGGTCCAGGCGGGTGAGACAGAAGCAGGATGTGGAACGGTACCAGGGTCGGCTATAGGTGATGTGTGAGCGGCACAATCGATATCTTCTGCTGTCGGATCGCTCATGGTGCCATCCCAATGAATTACGGCGTATCCCGAAGAAGACGGGTGGGCACGACCCCAGACGGTTGGAGCGCTCGGATGTGTGGAGGAGAAGATGCTCCGAGGCGGAGGCGACCAGCTGTGGTCCAGGAAGCGGACTGCCGCTAGGGGTGGACTGATGGTGAAGGGTCGGCGGGGTGGCCATGGGTCATCCTCACCGAGTCATGGATGTGTTCAGAATGTTAAACTGTTGTTCTGTGTTAATAGTTTTGGGGATTATTTTACTATGGTATATAGGAGACACGGCAGCATTTTTTTCTTTATGGACTTTAATAGCATAGGCGGCAGAATAATCTGCCTTGCCGTGTGGGGGGTAGGATGGCAGTCTACCCGTCCCCCCTAATTTTAGTTCTTTTGGTGTGAATGTCATAGGCCCCTTTTGGTAACTTTAGTTTATTTATGGTTAGCGGGTGCTTCAGGTTCCAAATTGGGGTGGGTTGATTGCATGTGTGTATTTTGGATTTTCTCTGTGTGTATGTGTGTGTGGGGGGGTTATTCTGTCTTGTTCAGTGTTCATATATTGTTATTGGAGCTCTTATTTGTGTGGACCATTTTGGTCTTCAGCTGATCCAAAATGCTGCAGCAAGAGTTTTAACAGGTACTAGAAAGAGAGATCATATCTCTCCGGTTCTGGCCTCCCTTCATTGGCTTCCCATAGAGTTTAGAATTAAGTTTAAAATCCTTCTTCTTACTTACAAAGCTCTAAACAATCAGGCTCCTTTTTATTTAAAAGATCTGATACTACCGTATCATCCTAACAGAGCACTACGCTCCCAAAATGCAGGTTTACTTGTAATACCTAGAATCTCCAAAAGTACAATGGGAGGCAGAGCCTTCAGTTATCAAGCTCCTCTCCTGTGGAATCAGCTGCCAATCTGGATTCGGGAGTCAGACTCGATCTCTGTTTTTAAGAATAGGGCTAAAACCTACCTTTTTGATATAGCCTACAATTAGGGAGGGGTCATGTGTTTTCTGAACCCTCCCTTAGTTATGCTGCTAATAGGTTTAGTCAGCCGGGGGACCTCCAGTAATGCACTGGGCCTCACTCCTTTCCTCACTCTCTATGAAATATTTTTTTTTTTGCTGGTCATTAACATTTGTTTGTTCTCTCCCATAGATTGAGTCCCCATCGTGCTGTTTGCTCTCTACATGTCTGTTCTTTTCTTCTTCTCTATCCCCTCACCCCCCAGCCAGTCGCAGCAGATGACTGCCCCTCCCTGAGCCTGGTTCTGCTGGAGGTTTCTTCCTGTTAAAAGGGAGTTTTTCCTCTCCACCGTCGCCAAGTGCTTGCTCACAGGGGATCGCCTGATTGCTGGGGTCTTTCTGCAACTGTGGGGGTTCTCCCTACAGTTGATAGTGCTATGAGATGACTGTTGTTGTGAAATGGCGCTATATAAATAAAGTTGAATTGAATTGAATTGAATTGGTATGGGATGGTGGCCCCGGTTTCCGGTTCCGCCATCTCTGGTAGTATAAGAGGGGCTGCTGGTAGAGGGGCGGTCTCGTCTGCTTTTCCTCTGCCAAGCGGCTGCATGTGCAGTCGGGTGTACAGAGCCCAGTTGGCTTAATAAAGCAGTGTTCAGCTCCACTCCTGGCCTCATCCTTGTCTACGAGTTATGACATAACATCGGGCTCCCCGGTCCGCTCCTCCACAGGCCCCACCCAGCTCCTGCCAGGATTGGCCTAGTAAACACCATATCACTGGTAAATAAAACGTTCATTCTCAGGGATTTCTTCACCTTCCATGGACTGGATTTCCTCTGCATATGTGAGACTTGGTTGAATGTTGGTGACTGTAGCGGTTTTGGGGTTTGGGTTTTTTTTGTTTCTGAACTATTACCAGCTGGTTGCTCCCCACAGATTTCGGGTCGAAGAGGAGGAATGGCAACTATTTATAAAAATGACTATAAATGTAAGCAGTGTTCTTTATCATCTTCTTTCTCCAGCTTTGAAATGATTTTGAGGTGGGTTGCTCTGACCTGGTGCTGGGCGCTGTCATTTACTGATACCCCCCCCCCCCCACCTACAATAAGGATTTTATGAGTGACTTGGCCAATTTTCTGGTTGAAATTTTGTCAAAGTATGACTGAGTCCTTATTGTTGGAGACTTTAATATCAATGTGTGCTGTCCAGATAAGCCACTGGTGAATGACTTTTTAAACCTTATTTATTCTTTTAATTTTGAACAGTTTTTATCTGGTGGTCCTACACATGAACACGGACATACATTAGACCTTGTTCTCTCACATGGGTTGTCTGTATTTAACTTGGCAGTGCATGAAAGCTCTCATACACAGCTGCACAGTGCAGGAGAAAGGGAAGAACTGGAAAAAAACCCCGACACGAGCAAGTTCTATCAGGATGATTGTCAGTTTCGGTTTGAATTTAATTAATTGCCCAGCCCTGTGAAGTACCTGTGTGCCTCATTAGCAACAAAATGATTCCTGAATTTGGTCATATTCTGGGGGCCGGATGTGGCCTGCGGGTCATCAGTTGATATTCAGTGCTGTTGGCCATCGGAATAGAGCGAACAAAGAGAAGCCAGAAGGGAAAGAGATCAACTAGGAACAGAGAACAACAGAAGCGGAGACTATCTGGATGTGTGATGCAGAAACCGACTGGAAGAGGTGTGTGGAGCAATGAGCCACAGAGTTGGAACCAAAGAAGGTCCTGATGGGAGAAAAAAAAATGTGACGCACACTCCTGGTCTGTGATGAAGAGGACAGACTGGACCGATGGGTAGAACACTTTAGAGAACTTCTAAACATAGAATCGCTTAGGCTGTTTGACCACTTCGGTGTTGTCTGACCCTGACATGGTGGAAGTGGAGATGGCAGTAAAGAGGTCAAATGAGAGCAGAGTATGGTCACTGGAGAAATGCTGGAAATGGGATGGAGAACCTGAATATCTGATGTTGATGATTTTTAACTCGTGTGAGTAAGTAAAACAGACATTTACAGGATCTTTATTCAGTGGGTTATCACGTATGTTAAATGCTAGGCTAGGTATGCTAATGGTAGGGTTAGGCATGCTAATAGTCAGCTGTGACGGGAGCTGATCCACTGGGTCTCTAAGTGTGAATGAGCAGCTAGTCGCTCCTCCACTGCTGTCCTGCTAGGGTTCAGTTCTGGTGGATCAGTGAGCAGCTCAGGACCAGGGTGTCAGGGTGGACAGAATATATTCCCCTCATTAACTCGTTTTTCTGCAGAAGACAATCAGATTGGTAGTTTGGCAGGAAAATGGCAGGGGTGTCTGTTGTCATGGAGGCTGCTGTCCAGTTGTGCTGAGATGATTTCTGTTGTTTCTCCCCGCCTCGTTAATAAAACTGTTTTCGTCCTCACAGATCCTGAAACCAGCTGATAAGAAGCTGTACCCGTACGGAGGAGGAGGAGGTCTGGGGTCAGGGAGGCCCGTCACTCCTCCCAGGAATTCAGCCAAGGCCGCTAAAGCCAAAAAATAACACCAACGTTCTCCTCATGTTCTCCCAACGTTTCCTCTACCTCCCAAAAAAGTTTCTCCCCCATCGTCGCTGTTGATCCACCTCCTCCTGTCAGTTTTAGACTGAGAGAATGGATGTTGTTTCACCACTGGACTTTTTTTCTTCACATTCACACTGACAGGTCCAGGATCAGGTTTAGTTCCAGAATCACTTATCAAGAACTGTTTTCAGTTCCTACTCCAGAGCAGGAACTCTGAGATTAACCAGAACTGGTCGATTTCTCCTCAGAATTTTTGTAGATTTTGTCAGTTTCCTTATATTAGTCTTTAAAAAAAAAAAAAAAAAAAAAAAAAGTGTCCAGGCATCCCTGGTCGGCTCTGGAGCCACAGGTTGCAGACCAGTAATATACTCTATTAAGTAGGCACTAAAAGGGTACCTGGAAACATGTTACCATAGTGGAAACATGGTTAATGAAGCGATTTGCTGTACAGGTGCAGCTAAAAGAAATAGATTTTTTTTTTTAAATTTAATTCAGAAAGGTGAATTTATGCTCTGTGTTCATTAAAATGGAAGGTTTAAGTTTTTAAGACGTTCCTGCTTCTGCCTGGCCTGGCTTTAGGTTTGGGTTTCCCTCCGTTGACACGGTTTAATGACAAACTGCAGCTTTATTATTTTCACCGTTTCTTTTTGTCTGACAAAAAGGTAAGAGATGGTTGGTAGGAAATGCTTTTTTTTTTTTCTTTTTGAACACGCCAAGATAAAAATGAGCATCTACCTTTTTGTCTGATTTTTAAAAAAAAAAAAAAAAAAAAAAGGCAAAATAATAATTGAAATGAAGATAGAATGAACTTTCCTGAACTAAACTGCAGGTTTACCAGGAAAAAGATTTCTAAAAAACTAAAACAAAGTTACAGGTTTAAGAGAGAAAAATGATTTCCAGGGAAAATATTGTGGATTTTCAGGGTGTCCACAGTCCTTTAAAATGCCTTAAATTTAAGGCCTTAGTAATCCTTAAATCTGAAATCCTTTAAAATAATTTTCTTTGAAATTTGCTCATAAATTTTCTCAAATTTGTAACATTTTTCTGTTAAATTTGACTTTTTCTCATAAGCTTGAGCCTTGTTTTACGTAAGTTTGAGACCCCCCCCCCCCCATGCAGGGTCTTAAATTTGATTCACAGCTTGAAACTGATGCTCCAAGGTGAGAAGTTGCACAGATATGAAGAACTAAATCAGTTACTGATTAAATGAAATCTTTGACTAAATCGGCTCATTCACGAGATCGTGATAAATGAATAAAAACTCTATTTTTGTAGGTAATAAAGTTAGAAATTTTTCTCTTAAATTTGTGAACCTTTTCTCAAGATTTTCTGCTTTAATCCTGTTAATTTTCTGGCTCCGTCAGCCCCCTTTTTAAACGTGGGGGTCAAAAAGATTAAATTGATTCACAATAAAATTGTATTTTTTTCACCACTGATTTAAAATTGGTTGTGCATTTAAGTTGATTTTTTTTCCTCGTTTTAGACCATGAGATGGATTTAGACACTTTTTTCTGCAGCAGCTGGAGAATTTTAATGAATTAACTGAATTTTGACTTGTTTTCAATTTTCCATCAAAATTTCAGTGAGTTTTCAACTTTTCTTTCTTGTGAATTTATTTTTTCACATATATTTAAGGGGTATTTTCACTTTGTTCCCCTCCTGAATTTACCTTTATTTGTAAATTTTAGATGAATTTGTTAGAATTAACTTGTAGAGTTTTAATTTTTCTGTTGGAAATTACATTTTTTGAATTTTGCACTTTTGTTTAAATCTGAGAGTTTGCAGCTTCTTTGATAAATGGAAAAACAACAAAAGGTAGTTTTTTGTGAAAATCACAGCAGACATCCGTTCTGATGAACAAGACCTTGACCCTGAAGGACGGCAAGTTTGATGTTTTGATTTTTATTCTGGGGAGAAAAATAATTACAAACATCCAGATTATTAAATATCTGGGAACAGCACTCATGTTATCTTTATTTTATTTTCATCATTTCTGCTTTTTTTTTCTTCCTGGATAAAATAAGTGTTTTTTTTGTTTTTTTTTTGTTATTAAACAATCAGGGATGTTTGCACCGGCATTGTCGCTGGGTAAAAAATAAAATTATATTGTTAAACTGAAGATGAATAAGATATAAATAGTATTTTTATTTGTATTTTTGTTTTTAAAGTGGATCACATTTTGTCTGTTATAAGGTAGAAATAAAAACTGAATTTGTATGTTTGTCTTTTTATTTTTGTCCTGTTTGATATTGATCGATGAGTCAGTCACTCTTCAGAAAGGCAAAGATCAACTTTTGTCAACTCTTTGGACACAAGCTCATCAGGACAACAGTCTGATTGTTGAGAATGAAATCAGTACAGACAAAAAACAATATCCCACCTTTACTAATGCAAACCTTATCAATCAACACGCAAAACTCAAAACCTTTAAGAAAAATGACTTTTTAGAAACACTTAGATGTCTGTACTGGTGCTGCTAAAAATATTTAACAATTGACTTTAAAGTTAATGGTCAGTATTCATCACATAAATTGAGCTTTTCCAAGCTTTTTTTTTTGTAGTTTAATTTTGACTTGAACCCCCAACCTCCCAGCTGTGAGGCAGATGCTGGATCCACTGGTCTACCACTCCAGTCGGATTATGACAGCTCTGTGAATTAAAGGGCCATTGACTGAAAAATGGGTGCTTTTGTTGTTGCTCACATGATTATTGAAAAAAAAAATCAAAACACTTAGTTTTCTTAAAAATCACACACAGCCTTATCTCATTCTTTTCTCTGAGGAGCCGTGTGAATTCTTCCTTGTTTGCCAGCTCAGCTGCCTCTGCCAACCTGAGCAGGACGCCCAAGCAGGAGTTATCAAACACGGTTTATTTTCTTCCAATGTCAGTCACCCTAATGCATATCCCTGTTTCCACCTGGCTCAGTAATCTACAGTCAATAATAGATCTAGTTTCTTCTGGCTTCCATCCATCCATCTTCTTCCGCTTAATCCTTTTCAGGTCGCGGGGGGGCTGGAGCCTATTCCAGCATCTTTGGGCGAGAGGCAGGGTACACCCCAGAAGTTCTGGCTTATTTTGTTGTATTTTTGCTGTGAGGCTACATCAAACCATTGGCGCCACCAAGGCGGCAAGCTGTAGCTAGCAGTTTAGCACACATTTACAAATGTTTCTGTGCTTACTGTACCCCAGGAACTTGTCATATCCTATCAACCACTGAAATGGCGTACCGCTGGCCACCAGTGATGCATTACAGTATTTGATTCATTCTTTAAAACAAATTTACGTTAGCTGGCTCAGGCTGATCGTCTGAGCTAGACAGTTAATATTAGCAATAGTAATGTAAAAGGAAGGGCGGCTATAACTGTAGTTCTTGGACATTTAAAGAGACATGCACTGAAACGAGCAGTTCCGAGGAATGCTGCAACAGTGATTTACAATTATGCTGCAGTAATTAAAGAAAATTTGACAAATGTGTCACAAATATTAAGACCTGCGAGAGCTGTCAACATGTGTAAAAAGTGCTGTCAATGAAGTGGAAGAATATTAGCGTGAAGGCTCGGTCCCGTTACTTTCTCCAAATACAAGGCCAAAGCTGCTGGGAAATGAACAGAACTGGCAACTGCTTTTAGCAGCAGGGCGGTGTCGGCCTTCTTTCTGCATCCTGATGCTCTCTGTTTCTGATTGGCTGAAATTCCTCGCTGCAGTCACTGAAACATGTATTGCTAGCCCCGCCTCCTCGGAATCTGAGTAATTATGGAGCGCAGCTGCGATTTGATTCGTAAAATTGACCTTGAGCTGAGCCAATAGCGTTAGAGGGTGGGTGTGGCCAAAGACTGGCGTCGTTCGGTTGCGCTGCACGTCTGTCGTCGTCAACTTTTTTTTTTTGAAATTTATCTTCCCAAGGATCCTTTTTGTAAAAAAAATATTCAGCTGCTGATACACTCAGATTTATCACGATCGGTGTCGGAGCGGCTCAGCTGTGGGGCTACGCCTTCAGGTTGGGATTTGTCGCCTTTTAGCGGAGCGGCAGATTCCAGCAGAGCCGAGGATACGACTCCATCTTAGCTGTTAGCCGTTAGCTGCTAACCAGGCTAACTCCACCAAAACCGACTCATCCATCGACCCTTCAGCCGAATACACAACACTCCCAGGTGGGTTTCGGATAACGGCAGATATGCCCGTGTGTGTGCCGTAAATCCCGGAGGAAACACGGCCTGGATGTGTTCAGAGAGGTGCAGGCCGGAGCTAAAGATGCTAGAGATGCTGCACCGCTATTGTGTGTTTATTTACTGTGTTTGTTACGCTAACACACACACACACACACACACGTTAATACACGTCCACTGAGGGGGTGACACTTGGATAAAGGGTGGGCTCACCTATGCAGGTGAGGTTAGACTGTGTTTATGTGAGTAGGTCAGCCGTAGAGATGCCTTTAAAAAAAAATCTAAAATCAGTTTACCCAGAATTATGGCCTTAATTATCGTTAAACATCAAAAATAATCCTTAAATCAGCATCACGAAGGTCTTCAGATACCACAGACGTGTTAAATGTGACGCCTGGGGCTGTTTTCTTGCACTGATGGGGTGGAATTCTTATACATTTTGTGAATTTGTGTTTATTACTGTTTATTCCAGTCATTTGTTTAACATTTGCATATTCTTCTTCTTCTTGTAAAAATGCAACGTTTTCCTCCTAAATCAGCACCTTTCCCCTTGTCCAGATTCCAGTACCAGTTGTGGTGGTAGGGTCTAATTTCAGGTATTTTACTGACTAACTTAATTATGTTGTACCAACATGGATCCTGGATCCATGGGAAGTCTAGATTTAATGTCAGTGGCACTGACCCCAAATTTTACCACATTTCACTTCTGGTAAATACAGTAACTGGACAAGACCGAGTGGGATGGAGTCACTGACTTCTTACCATTTTGGAATGTGAGATCTGAAATGTGATCAGGTGGACTTAAAAAGTCTCAAATATAACTTCCTCTTAGCTGCAGAAACGCTGAACAAACAGACAGGTTGTTGCTGAAATTTTCTCCATTTTATTCTGACCCTCTGACTTTATTAATTTCCCTTTTTTCTCCTCCTGTCTTCTCCTTGATCGTCCTTCGTTCTCCTCCCCTCTCTCCTGTGTTCTCCTACCATTTCTCCCATTTCTGCTCCATTCTCCTGCAGCATGCTGATGGTGGGAGGCGATGGACGGATGCACTAGAATGAGTGTGAAGGAGCTGTGTGAGACCGATGACCTGGCCACCAGTCTGGTGCTGGACCCCCTGCTGGGCTTCAGCACCCACAAGATGAACATCAGGTAAAGCCCAATTCATAGTGGCAAAAACGTGCTAGCACGCGGGCGAGCGCAGTGGACGCATTTTTTAGATTTGGATTCCTTTATTAGTCCCACAGTGGGGAAGTTACAGGGCATCCACATGAGTAGATGAGGCAGCCACTGGTGCGGCGCCTGGCCCTTTCATCATTCACACACACACACACACACACACACACACACATTCACACCTGGGGCTCCTTCAGAGTCTGCATTTGTGTGCAAACCCTATGCACAGAGGGCGAGTGCTGACTGAGCGTACAAGAACGCAGTGGTCGCAGTGAACTGCGCATGTGCCAGGAAACTCCCGCCATCCCAGAGGGGGAAATATTGAGCAACCCAACAAAAACAGGGAGGAGATGAACTTTGACAGACCAAGCAACATGGATGCTGCTAACAGTACCAACAGCAAAAGCTCCTGTTCGTCCTCATCGGCATCACAATATTCACGTATCTCCATCGCCTCCACCGTTTTCTGAAAAACCTCCGCCACTGAGCTCTTCTTTTGTGTTTCAGTTGCAGCTGTTTGGTGGCTCATGGCTGCTGCCAACAGTACAGGCATGTGAACTGCAGATTATTTTCATTGCGCATGCGCGAAACGCAACTGCCGAACGGTAGCTGCGGCAGCTCAAATACAACTCTGAATATTGCTGTGTACGCAAACGCCGTCTGCAGAACGCAAACCTTTTCCCCTCGGAGGGACTCTGGACAGGCCTTCAGTCTGACGTAGGGAGGGGTCTTACAGCGGCTCCGTAAAGCTGCTTTTCCTGTCAGTCCACCAGAAATGGTGTTTTGCACGACAGAACAGTCTCAAACCTGCGGCTTCAGAGTCACATGTGGCTGTTGTATGGAGACTCTGTGTGGCTTTGACTAAATAAATAAATAAATAAAGTGGAAAAACCCTAAACCAACAGAACATTCTCATAGAGCTCCACAGAGTCAGATTTGTGTTTTTCATCAAGACTAAATTCTGCTGTCCCGAGGTGGTGGAGGACCCAGAATCTGCTCAAATCAAATATGCGGAGTCATGATCTGCTGTGGTGACCCTGAGTGGGGAGCAGCCACAAGTGTGTGTGTTGTGGGACTGTATTTATTTATTTATAAATCCACAGAAACTGCTGCGGTTTAATCTGCTCACTGTAAAAACAACAATTAGCTGTGGAGAAAAAAGTTAAACTTCTACCTCGTCTTCTCCAGTTCAGTCAGCTTCAGGTTTTAAGATAACCCAGACACCAGGGCGGGTTGCCAGATAATCTGCAGATTAGTTTTTTTGACTCCACCAATCATTTAAAATATTCAGTAAAAAAAAAAAAAAGGTCAAAAATCTGTCACAACAGTACAAAATGGAAAATTATTCAGCTTTTTATCTTCTTAATTTGTGACTTTACTGTCATAAATTTGTCATTTTGTTTTTGTAAAGTTGAAACTTTTTTCTTAACTTGCAATTTTTTTCTCATCAATTCATGATTTTTTTTTTTTTTTTTTTAAATTTACTATTATTATTATTAAACCATGTGAGTGTTTCCTGTCCTCTGACTGGCCGTTGTCTGTCCTCCAGCCCGCCCCCAGAGATCCGTCGTTGGGGGAACATCAAAGAGACCCTGCTGCGGTTCCAGCGGACTCGTGACTTCAACGCCACATTTGAGGCCCTGACGGTGGGAGAACCGGCTGGAGAGTACTTCAGCGCTCTGGGGAGTCACCGCCAGGAGCTGCTGAGGCAGCATGTAAGAAGAGAAGTGTCCCCAAATATTCCAGAACAAATAGAAATGGTCACTGTTGTGTAGGGCTGCAGCTAACGACTATTCTACAGCTCGGGTAATCACCCACTCTAATCGACAATTATTCAAGTAATCCAAAACTTTTTTTTTTTTTAAAGAAACTTGTACTGACCAACATTTGCGAAACTCTAAAGAGCAGTAGTAATTGTACCAAACACTCAGTAACACAGGTACACATTTATTGCAATGCTTATTGCATAGAACATAATTTTAAACGGTACGTTATACCATAAAGTTCTGTTTGCTAGCCGTTAGCATCAGCTAGCAGACGCCATTAACATCCGGATGCTAATGGTGGTGGCTACATGTTTTATGGTCATATAAGCATAATTAGCATAGCTGACTACATTCTGTTCATCTTAATTTAAAATTTCGATCAGGCACCTTGTCTCAGGTGCGCTGGCTGTGCATGATGTGGGATGCTTTCTGCAGAGACGTTGTAGCATGCTAGCTCGCCACTCGGCTTTACCATGTACACACCGCACAATGTTTTCCTTCAGTTTGAGCTTGAAATGATTCCAGATTTGAGATACTTTAGTCGTTTTTTTGTTTTTGTTTTTTTTTTAAAATTTTCTTCATGTTTGCCGGCCCGTCACTGTGCCGCTCTGACATGGTGCTGTTAAACAAATCTGCATTTTGTTTAGGTCGTGTGACCTGAAGACGGTTGCACTGGAAGAAGGTCATATAGACCGGAATGTTCTGGCTGAAAATGAGTGACCACAGGGGCGGTGGCTGAACTGAACGACGGTTTATTGAACGAACAGCTAGTAGCACATGGAACAGACATACAAGCTAATGTTAGCAGGGTGCAGGGATACAGGCTGGTGTTACTGTAGAGGCGGAGCGCCAAAGAGGACGGCTCACACCAGCATTCCCCTTAAGGAGGCACTGCGCGCTGATGTCATCCGTGCATCCCGGCGTCACATCCGTGCTGACCATTGCCAACGTGTTCACATCCAACAGGGAGGTGCTACATTGAACGACACGTCGGTGCATAAATTTTGAATCGAGAAGTTTTTGTAATGGAATTATTTGACTAATCGTTGCAGCCCTACTGTTGTGTATTTTTGCTGTTTTTCGACGGCTCTATAATCCTAATTTCCTCTCTGACGTCCATCCGTGTTTTTCTGTCCCTCAGGTGTGCCGCTACCTGAACGCCTTCCTGCTGGACAGCGGTGTGAAGATCGAGTCGTGTGACCGATACTCATCGGAGACCAACGGGGCCAAAATCACCTCCACACGCCACTGGTAACCAATCACAGAGCCCCGCCCACGTCACTTGACCCTCACAGGCCTTTGCCATCCCCCTCCTCCTCCCATCCGTTTTTTTCTTCATCTTGACTTTATCTTTGTTCATCTCCTTGGTGTCTGCAGATCCTTAAAAAGTCTTAAATGAATTTATTAAAAAATGAAGGCCTTAATTCTCCTGAAACCCAGTTAATCCTCAGACCTTTATGTCGGCGGTCTTAAATCCCGCAGACATGATCAACATGAGAGCTGCGTTTCTGACGTTTATTGATGAAATCATCAGAATTTTGTGAATTTCTAGTTTGTTTGTTTTTTAACAGAAAATCAAGTTATCAGAACAAACAGGAAACATTTGCTGGGAATTTGCATCTTCTCCTCTTAAACTTGGGACTTTTTCATGTAAATTTGTAACTTCTTATTTTGTAAATCTGTGACTATTTGTAAATTTTAATTTGTTTTCCTTGAAAACTTTTCCTCAAAAGCAAAATTTTTTCCTCATGAATTGACAGCTTTTTCTTGTGGCTCAGCTAACTTTTTTCCTTGTAAATTTGCCACTGTTTATTTATAATTTTTAACCTTTTTTCTTATTAGATTTGCAACTTTTTTTCTCGTGAAGTTGCTCCGATTTCATCATAAGTGTGTAACTTTGTTCCTGTAAATGTGTTACTGACCCCTCCACCCCACCAGAGACAGGAAAGATCCACCCATATTTGGACAGAACCACCAGTCATCAAGGTGTCTGCTTTCTACAGATGTGTGTCTTAAATTTGGTGACTTGTGGAGCTCCGTCCCTGACTGCCACGTGTCTCCTCCTCCTCAGGTTCGTAGGGGAACGGGTGGAGGTTCTGTTGGGTTGCATTGCCGAGCTGAGCCCGGCCGATGGCGCCGTTCTGCGGGCCGGCGTTAACGACTTCAGCGTCATGTACTCGACACGGAAGCGCTGTGCTCAGCTGTGGCTCGGCCCCGCCGCGTTCATCAACCACGGTCGGTCTGACGTAGAACTCAAGACTTGATGTTTTTCTTCCCGTGTTATTTTGGGAATGTTTTCTTATTTTAATGCAAATTTAGGAGACTTTCACCCGTTTATTTTTAGTTTAACACCTCGATTTCTCAGCATTTCTTTCCTCATAAATCTGAGCCTTTTTTCTTTGTGAAGTTAGAAGTTTTCTTGTAAATTTGTGTTTATGTAAATTTTTGACTCTTACAAATAAATTTTCACTTACAAAACAGCTGACGTTTTGTTCTTAAAAATGTGCATTTTTTCCCTTTTCAATTTGCATCTTTTTTCCTCAGACTTTTTTCATTGTGAATTTGGGGCTTTTTCTTGTACATTTGAGATTTTTTTTGTGTAATTATTTTCATGTAATTGTAGGATTTTGTTACTTGTGAGTTTTCACCTTTTAGCTTTTTTTTCCTTTTGAATTATGAGCTTTTAAACAAATGTCAGATTTTCTTGTAAACATTTTTTTTCTCCATATCTAAACTTCCAGCTCTTTTGCTTAGAAATTGTGACCTCTTTTAATTGTAGATTTGGTTTTTTTTTTTAAAAACTGAGACTTTTTTCCTTGTAAATTTGCAGCATTTTTACTTGATTTTTTTGTTTTGTTTTTTGTAAATGTCCTTTTAAAAAAATAAATTGTAAACTCATTTTTGGGTGTAAACCAGTTAATGAACACAAGGGTGTTTTTGTATTCTGTGTTTGAAACAATAATTAATGTTTTCTTGTCTGTGTTTGTTTGGGTCTGATGGTCCATCTGCTCTGAAGACTGCAAACCAAACTGTAAGGTAACTATAACCAAAAATTGATCATTTATAATCAATGACTGGTCATACTGATGTGAACGGCTGTGAAGCGTTAATGAAGATATAAAACATTGATTTGTTCGGATGGTTGCTGATGAATATAAACTGCCTCCTTCACCTCGTCTTCCACTGCCTCCTTCCATCCACCTGCTCCTGCTGCTCCCCGGGGTGACCCTCCTCCTGTCTTTGTCTCTCTCCCTCTCCTCCCAGTTCGTCCCCAGTGAGAAGAACATCGCCTGCGTTGAAGTGATTCGTCCCATCTCACCTGGGGAGGAGATCACCTGTTACTATGGCGCCAGCTTTTTTGGAGAAGGAAATGAAATGTGTGAATGCTGCACCTGTGAGAGGTGTGTCACACCGGCCCTTTTGTTCTGTCTTCTCAGACAGTGAAACGTCCAAACCTCTGACTCCACATGTCTTTCAGGAAGGGCGAGGGCCACTTCAAACACCGGGGGAAGCAGCCCGACTGTGAGGAGGCCAAAGACCCGGTGGGTCAGAAGTACCGACTGAGGGAGCGCTTCCTTCGCCACCACAGAGAGAAAGGTCACTTCTCTGCTCGGCCCATCACGCCTGGACTGCACGCTGGACTCTTTAAAGGTGAAACGGCGGGGATTTTATCTGTGATCATGCTTTCAGGTCAAACGTGGAGCAGATTTTTCATGCAGCGCGATTACATATAAAGTCAGTGTAAAGAACTTACGTGTGTCCATTTTGTACTAGACTAGATCCCACATTTTATTTAATTGGGATTTAAGCTATACTTAATCTGTTTCCATGTTTACTTAATTCATTCCCACATTTGACCAATTTCCTGTCCATGGTTATTTTATTTCTCCAATTTACTAAATTAGTTACCAAATTTTACTTAATTGGGACACATGCTTTACTTAACCTGCGTCCATGTTTTACTTAATTGGGTTGAACGCTTTACTGAATGCATGTCGGCGTTTTGCCTGATTAGTTTCCACGTTTTACCTAATACAGAGCCGAAGTCACACCCTCTACTTCAGCATATGGGACCTTACTTTGGAAAAAATCTCTATTGGAGTGAATGGCAAGAGAGAAATTATCTTTCGATCCAAATTGAATTTTGCCACAAATTGCACGTACTGTATGTTGTTTGTCAATTTAAAAAGTAAATCTCCACATAAATAATGCAACAGTTAGACAACGCAGATTGTTATAACTGTTGAAGTATATGGTTGAGAAAATGCGTAAATTGAAAGGCTACAAACTCTGACTGACGTAAGTTACGCGAGCATTTTCGGCGAGTGCCCAGGGGGAAGTGACTTAGTCCTCTGGATCAGCTGCAGCTCTCAAAATACATGATGATACATTTGTGTTGTTTTTCTCCTCTTTGGATGCTTCTTTCATCAGTCAGGAAACGGGAGATGAGCTTCCAGAGCAGAACTGCCATACTCATGCTTGGCGACGTGTAGATTTCAAGACAGGAAGATGTCATACACTAAGCGGTTGCAAAAAAATGAAATATTGTGGAGGATGGAATCAGGTGAGACAGCAAGCTGGACGACACAAGATCTTTAGTCGACCTCCAACACAGAAAACAGAAGGCCCGGGGTCTTGAGGCGATCACCTTTATAAATCTTTATTCCCACCCTCAGACCCAGGGTATATGACATTAACATACACTACACAAAGCCTGTCTGAGGCATTAGCATACAGGACACAGAGTGCTACTTATTATCACCTATCACTCCCCAGCAAACTCCGGTGTGACTCCTGTCACAGCGGGGGCAGCGGCTCCTTTTTTGTTACATCTGAAACCCCCCAGCTCTTCCTTCCTCATCCTTCAGTCCTTTTATCTACCCCCCCGACCTCCAGTTCTGGATGGAGAACTCCCTACTACACACGTGGGCAAAATTGTTGGTACCCCTCTGTTAATGAAAGAAAAACCCACAATGGTCACAGAAATAACTTGAGTCTGACAAAAGTGGTAATAAATAAAAATTCTATGAAAATTAACCAATGAAAATCAGACAATGCTTTTGAATTGTGGTTCAACAGAATTATTTTTTTTTTCCACAATATTTTTTTATTGAAGCTTTTTTTTTTTTTTATACAAACGTGGCACAAACAGTCAGACACTAACACAAAAGTAATTCAAAAATTAAAAAGAATAACAAAAAAAATAAAATGTGTAATAAAAACAACAACAACAACATCCATTAACAAACACAAATCAACAACAATGCTCAACAGCTTGGAATTTGCAAGGTCCACACGTATCATTCACCTTCTTCTTCAGACATTATGTTTAAATTCTTTACATAATCAATGAAAGGTCTCCATATATTCTCAAACACATTTTCCTTTGATTTCAGTATATATGTTATTCTTTCTAGTGGAAGGTTTGTTGCCTCCCACTTTATACATGCCATTGTTTGTGTAGTATTGATATCAAAGAACTCATCTATCTGTTTTTCTATGTACTTAACAAATTCCTCATCCTGAAGCCATTTATGCTGAAAATGCCACCTAACTGGGTCCTTTGTCAGTTTCTTATCTACATATATTAGACAGCAGGGTGCATGATCAGAGATCACAATATTATCATAGAAACAGTTTTGAATCTTGGACCTTAATTCTGTAGAGATCAAAAAATAGTCAATACTTGAGAATGTCTTATAGGTATTAGAATAACAAGAATAAGCTTTGACTTGTGGTTTCATTTCTCTCCATATATCTAGCAATCTCAGTTCTTTCATAAAATAATTAATGGTCTTCCTACATCCATTGTGCGTACAGTCCAGTCCTGTTGATCTATCTATACTGGGATTCAATGTACAATTAAAATCCCCTGCTATTATATGTTTAGATTAGATTAAATTAGATTCAACTTTATTGTCATTACACATGTATGAATACAAGGTAACGAAACATAGTTTAGCATCCAATCAGAAGTGCAAAGGACAGCAGTGCAGTATATACGGTAATTAACAGTATGTGCAATTTAAGCAAATATATGCAAATATATGCAGCAGTGCAGAAAGTTAAAAGTACTGTTATGTGCAAATAATGTGCAATAAGTTAGATGTAGTTTTGTAGTTATGCAGTTATGTACAGGTGAGGATGGTAAAAGATGATTGTAAGAGAGTCAGCGGGGAACTAAGTTCAGTAACGTGACAGCTGTTGGAAAGAAACTGTTCCTAAACCTGCTGGTTCTAGTCCGAAGGCTTCTGAAACGTCTTCTGGAGGGGAGAAGCTGGAACAGTCCATGAGCAGGATGGTTGGAGTCCCTAAGAATGCTGCGTGCCCGGCGCAGACATCTTTTCCTGTAGACGTCCTCTATAGCTGGAAGTGGAGTCCCTGTGATGCGTTGGGCGGTTTTCACCACCCGCTGCAGCGCCTTGCGGTCAGCTACAGAGCAGCTCCCATACCAGAGTGTGATACAGTTGGTCAGGGTGCTCTCTATCACGCAGCGGTAGAAGTTGCCCAGGATGTC
Organism: Pholidichthys leucotaenia; assembly: GCA_020510985.1. Taxonomy (NCBI): domain Eukaryota; kingdom Metazoa; phylum Chordata; class Actinopteri; order Cichliformes; family Pholidichthyidae; genus Pholidichthys; species Pholidichthys leucotaenia. The sequence continues at coordinate 240,583,811 of CM035838.1, read as the reverse complement.
AGTTGACAGATGGTTCTTCTTCAGTGTCCTCAAGAAGAAGAGGCGCTGATGGGCCTTCTTGATCAGGCTGGTGGTGTTCACTGACCAGGACAGGTCCTCTGAGATGTGGGTCCCCAGGAATTTGAAGCTGGGGACACGTTCAACAGCTATGCCATTGATATGGATGGGGTCATGTGTCTCTTCCCTCTCCTTCCTGTAGTCCACTATGAGCTCCTTGGTTTTGCTGGTGTTAAGGAGCAGGTTATTGTCAGCGCACCAAGTAGCCAAGTGCTCAGCCTCTGCCCTGTAATCTGACTCGTCGTTGTCCCTGATGAGTCCAATCACCGTGGTGTCATCTGCGAACTTTATGATGGAATTGGATCCATACATAGGCCTGCAGTCATGGGTGTAGAGGGAGTAGAGGAATGGGCTGAGCACACAGCCCTGTGGTACACCAGTGTTGAGTGTGATGACGGAAGAACGGTTGGGGCCTGACCTAACATGCTGGGGTCTGTTGGTCAGAAAATCCATGATCCAGTTGCAGGTGGAGGTACTGATTCCCAGGTCCCCAAGTTTGGTGAGCAACTTGGAGGGGATAACTGTGTTGAATGCTGAGCTGAAGTCAATAAACAGCATTCTTGCGTAGGTGTTCTTGTCATCCAGGTGTGAGAGTACATAGTGCAGCGCTGTAGAAACCGCATCCTCTGTACTCCTGTTGCTCCGGTAGGCAAACTGATGAGGGTCCAGTGTAGGGGGCAGGCCTTTTTTGAGCTGTGCCAAGACCAGTCGCTCAAAGCACTTCATGACTATGGGCGTCAGTGCCACAGGGCGATAGTCATTTAGGCACGATGGTGTTGAATGTTTTGGCACTGGTACTATTGAAGTGGTCTTGAAGCACGCTGGTACCACGGCCTGGGCCAGGGACAGACTGAAGATGTCTGTGAAGACCCCTGCCAGCTGCTCAGCGCATGCCCTCAGCACACGCCCAGGAATGCCATCAGGGCCAGCAGCCTTACGTACGTTGACATGACTCAGTGCATTACGGACGTCGGTGTGGGTGAGTGTGAGGTGGTGGAGGTCATCAGAGGGTGGGAAATTGATGTTCTTTTCATTGTTGTCCTTGTCAAAACGAGCATAGAAGTTATTTAGCTCATTGAGAAAGGGCACAGTCATGGCTATAGGTATGGAGTTGCTGGGCCTATAATCAGAGATAGCTTGAATGCCCTGCCACATACGTCGGGGGTCAGAGTCCCCAAAATGTTCCTCCACCTTCAGCTTGTAGCTGTGCTTGGCCTTCTTGATGCCCCTCTTCAGATCTGCCCTGGATGAACTGTAGGCCTGTGCATCACCAGATCTAAAGGCATTGTTACGTGCTTTTAGCAGAAGTCGCACTTCTCTGTTCATCCACGGCTTCTGATTTGGGTACGTGGTGATCTGTCTTTCCGTGGTGACACTGTCAATAGTGGTGTTGATATGGTCCAGGACTGAGTGGGTGTAAGAGTTGATGTTTATGTGGGAGCCACAGGTAGCCTGAGAGGTGAACATACTCCAGTCTGTGTTCCTAAACTTCTCCTGGAGTACAGAGTCAACCCCCTCTGGCCACACTTTGATGGTCCTCACTGATGGCTTCACCCGGTTGATAAGCGGTTCATACTTGGGGGTAAAGTATGTTGCCCTGTAAGTGATGATAAAGTGAGGAATAAATTAACAAAGAAGTTTTGATCATCAATACTGGGGCCGTATAAGTTCACCAGATTTATATTTTCTAATAAAGATCCTTGGATGATTAGATATTTTTATAAATTTTTCATTTGAAATGGGACTGTTTTATGTATGAGAATCATAACTCCCCTAGCTCGGGATGAAAATGGTGAGGTGAACACGTTACCTTGCCATCTTCTCCTAATTCTTTTTACATCCTCCTCTAATAGATGAGTTTCTTGTAAAAATACAATTTTTGAATCTGTCTTTTATTTTATTCATAGCTTGTTTAAGTTTTTTTAGATTTTGTAGACCTCTGCAATTCCATGAAGTTAAATCAAGATTAACGCTTTGATCTATGATCAATAAGGAGTTTGAGATTACCTTGCAATATAATCATACTCTTACAGAGAAGCAAAAACATGGATGATGGAACATTCATCCTACAAACCAAACAAAAACAAATCCCCCTTCCCCACATTCGTGGTAATCCCCCCCCAAAATCAAAAAAATTCCGTCTCCCGTTATAGCTAGTGACTGTTCCACACCTGCAAGGATCAGTCAAACCACTCTCTCTTTCTCCTCTCAATCACCCTGACTCTACTACTGTTCTTATGAGATTAACTCTCTTCTGTAGTTTTTTCAACATAACTTCAAAGTTTTATAGCAACTTTGTACATCATAGCTTTTTTTTTTTTTTTTTAATACAGTCTGTATTTTGTAGACATATATTTCAGATCAATCAGATGTCTGTACAAATGCTTAAATGTTCTACCTTTGTCATGTTCATGCTTAGCTCCCACCAGTCTCCTTTTGGATCTGCTTAATGAGCTCCTGCACCTCTTGAGGGGTCTTGAAGGTGTGGGTTCTCCCTTTATATGTGACCAGCAGTCTTGCTGGATGAATCACTCCGTGACGAATCCCGAGGTTGCGCAGCTCTTTGCGGGCGGGGTCAAACTGCCTCCTTAATTGTTGAATTCCTGTGGCCAAATCTGGGTAGAACCACACCTGTTGATCCTGGTATTTAATTTCCCCTTTAGCTCGCGTTGCATTGGTGACGTCATCTTGTCCCTGTAGTTGAGGAACTTCATAATCAGCGTCCTCGGTTGTGTCTTATTATCTCTCGGTGGGCCAATTCGGTGAGCGCTCTCTAAGACGACCGATGACTGCAGATCCGCGTTGTTCAGCGCTTCTGAAATCCACTTTTCCAAAAAGGAACATGAGTCCCGTCCCTCCGCTCCCTCTGGGAGGCCCACCAGCCTCAAATTATTCCGTCGCGAGCGGGATTCTAAGTCCAGGACGTTATCTTCCAGACGTTTCCATTTTAATTCCAGTGTTTGCAACTTTGATTGTAGGCTGGTGACGTCATCTTCAGCGCTTGAAATTCGGAGCTCCGCCTGCGATACTCGTTCCAAATAATCATTTATTTCCTTTCTCATTCCTTCTATCGCTGCTATAATTCCATCAAATTTAGATGAAAACTCTGCTCTCATGGAGTTGATGGCAGCGAGCACCGCGCTTGTCCCCTCAGCAGTTCCCGCTCAGCCGCTGGCTACATCCTCCACCATCGTCCCTGGAGTTTTTTCTGCTTCGCCTCGAGCGTGGAAGTCTGTTAGCTTGGGTTGTTTTGTCGAATTGCTTTTTCCTCCACCTAATTTCCCAGCCTCAGTCTATGCCGCCATCAGTGTGTGAATGTGTGTGTGAATGGGTGGATAGCAGGATCTGTAAAGCGCTTTGGTCATCAAGAGATGAGAATAAAAGCGCTATATAAGTGAATACCATTTACCATTTTACCATATCCGCGCCTAAACACTGGGATGGGTTTTTGTTCCAATTAAGAGAGTTTTAGTAAACTTTTTTTTTTTTTTTTTTTTTTGGGAGCAGAGCAGTGTGAAACACGTCGTCCTACGTGGCCGCCATAACCGGAAGTCCCCAACAGAATTATTTTAAAAAACAAACTCATGAAACAGGCCTGGACAAAAATGATGGTACCCTTAACTTAATATTTTGTTGCACAACCTTTTGAGGCAATCACTGCAATCAAACGATTTCTGTAACTGTCAATGAGACTTCTGCACCTCTCAGCAGGTATTTTGGCCCATTCCTCATGAGCAAACTGCTCCAGTTGTATCAGGTTTGAAGGGTGCCTTCTCCAGACGGCATGTTTCAGCTCCTTCCACAGATGTTCAATAGGATTTAGATCAGGGCTCATAGAAGGCCACTTTAGAATAGTCCAATGTTTCGCTCTTAGCCATTCTTGGGTGTTTTTAGCTGTGTGTTTTGGGTCATTATCCTGTTGCAAGACCCATGACCTGCGACCGAGACCAAGCTGTCTGTCTTGACACTGGGCAGCACATTTCTCTCTAGAATACCTTGATAGTCTTGAGATTTCATTGTACCTTGCACAGATTCAAGACACCCTGTGCCAGATGCAGCAAAGCAGCTCCAGAACATAACAGAACCTCCTCCAGGTTTCGCAGTAGGGACAGTGTTCTTTTCTTGGTATGCTTTGTGGGCATCCAGCACAATGCAGACTTTTACTATTCACGCTCAGCAGGGATTGCATATGGACAGAGAACCCCTGGGGGGATAACCAGAACAATGGGCTATTGTTATACATCCCTGGATTAAGGAGAGGAAGTCTGGGTGCCAGTTGGTCATACGATTGATATGTATTGACTGGTATGTATGTCAATATGCTAATGTACCATGCATTCTCTCTGTATAAAAGAGCTTACAATACATGCCTCAAGAAGCACACACAGGACACACATGCACACAGCATGACACAGCGCAGCACAACACAGCACTACAGTGTGTCTCATTATGATGGAGGAAATAAAACTGAAACCTTCCAGCTCGTCGCATCTCCTAACAGAGCACTACACTCCCAAAATGCAGGATTACTTGTAATACCTAGAATCTCCAAAAGTACAATGGGAGGCAGAACCTTCAGTTATCAAGCTCCTCTCCTGTGGAACCAGCTGCCAATCTGGATTCGGGAGTCAGACTCTATCTCTGTTTTTAAGAATAGGGTTAAAACCTTCCTTTTTGATATAGCCTACAATTAGGGAGGGATCATGTGTTTCTGAACCCTCCCTTAGTTATGCTGCTAATAGGTTCAGTCAGCCGGGGGACCTCCAATAATGCACTGGGCCTCACTCCTTTCTTCACTCTCAATGAAATATTTTTTTTTTGCTGGTCATTAACATTTGTTTGTTCTCTCCCATAGATTGAGTCCCCATCGTGCTGTTTGCTCTCTACATGTCTGTTCTTTTCGTCTTCTCTATCTGCTCACCCCCCAGCCAGTCACAGCAGATGACTGCCCCTCCCTGAGCCTGGTTCTGCTGGAGGTTTCTTCCTGTTAAAAGGGAGTTTTTCCTCTCCACCGTCGCCAAGCGCTTGCTCACAGGGGATCGCCTGATTGCTGGGGTCTTTCTGCAACTGTGGGGGTTCCCCCTACAGTTGAAAGTGCTATGAGATGACTGTTGTTGTGAAATGGCGCTATTTAAATAAAGTTGAATTGAATTGAAATTGAATTACGCACAACTGCACACCGGCCCGTGCACCCACGATCCACTGCCGTTCAACGTGCTGGAACTCGGAGCGGAGCACACTGCCCTCTCCACCCCTCCCCTGTCCCCCCCACGGACTGACATGCCCTCCGACAGTTCTACCGGAGCTGGAGCCAAACGACAGGGGATGGGGGGGGGGGGGGGTCACAGCCCCTTCCGAGCGTTCTGGGGGGAGCCGTGTGGGCACCCAGCACAATGCAGACTTTTACTATTCACGCTCAGCAGGGATTGCATATGGACAGAGAACCCCTGGGGGGACAACCAGAACAATGGGCTATTGTTATACATCCCTGGATTAAGGACAGGAAGTCTGGGTGCCAGTTGGTCATACGATTGATATGTATTGACTGGTATGTATGTCAATATGCTAATGTACCATGCATTCTCTCTGTATAAAAGAGCTTACAATACATGCCTCAAGAAGCACACACAGGACACACATACACACAGCACGACACAGCGCACAGCGCTACAGTGCGTCTCATTATGATGGAGGAAATAAAACTCTGAAACCTTCTAGCTCGTCGCATCTCACCTGAACTTATTTTCCCCTCCACACTGGTGACCCTTGATGAAGAATGGAACACAAGGCAAACACCCTGGAGATGACCCGGACGGGAAGCCCCAGCACGCGTCATGGTGCGCCCCTCGCCTGATCTTTCACCTCCACACTGGTGACTTGACGAGGGAGAATGACCGTCTGCTCCCTCTCACCATGCTGTGGATCCCAGAGGTCCAGAGAACGCCTGCAACCTCTTCATCCTCACTGGAGCGCAGCGCTGGGACCAAAACGCACCATGAACGACACGATCAAACAAAGGAAGCAGCCTGAACGGGGACAATCATCGACGCCGACTGCGTTGATTTCCATCGAGCTCCCCGACTCTGACTAAACTCCGGACAGTGGACCTCCCGCGCACAGAAGCCCCGCACGAACACCGCAGGATTACGAGGACAGTGCAGCTGCCAGTTAGGTGGTCACGGCGCCAAGCGCACACCACGCACAGAGACAAACTGGTTCCACAGACTGATGCATCATCCTCTGCCGCTGCACATGCTCGAGAAACACGGCCGATCGCCACCCTCGGAACCTTCAGGGCTGCTCAAGCACCTGGAGCAGACATGCAGCCCGCACACAGGACTTTGTATGGGTTTCTCAGCCACGGCGCACAAGGGGAATTTAGCCGATTGCTGTCCCCGATGGCTTTAGGGCTGCTCCCGCACCTAAGCCAAACCGCCTCACACCCTCACACAGCTGCAGTTGTTTCACAGCCGCTAAGCATCCTCGGAATTTGGCTGCTCGCCTTCCCCACATCCTCGCTGGATCGAGCCGCGAAAGAATCAGAGATAATTTTTTTTTTTTCCACAGCCACTGTGGATCATCGCCAGGTTTAACGGGAAAGTCCCTCACCATCGCGGATCCACACGCAATTTTTGCGCGGCCCAGACACCTTTGACGTCCCGGGCCGGCACTCGCTTACTCCCACCCCCCTCCCCCTCCTTCTGCACAGAGCTTTTCCCACACCTCACTCCCTAAAGCCGGCCGATCGCCGCCTGGTTCCATTATCGGATCAATTCCATGATCAGATCTGATCATGGCATTGAATGCTGCAGCGGCAAAGTGCCTTGGGACACGTCACTTGTGGTAACGTATCGTCACTTCCTGTATTGCTGTCTGTCCATGTGGTTAGCGCTCCTCACTCTCCTGAGGATTTTGCTTTTAATTGTATTTTAACCCCTTTTTTTCCATCTACCGTTAGTTCTCATTTCTGTTTATCAAGCCTCTTGCACCTGTGTGTGCACTCAGTGTCACCTAATCACCCTCTTCAGCCTTCTGTTCACCTTTCATCAGTGTTTTTGTTAGCTTCAGGTTAGCCACTGTCTCTGTCAGATGTTTAGCTACACCTCTGCCTCTTTTATTGATAATGGTAAATGTAATAAATGTTGTCTTTTTGAGGCACTCGAGGTGAGGTTGTCTGATTTGGAATCCCGGCTCCGCTGCATTGAAACACCGTCTGCCCCAGTTAATCTTGACGGACGTCCCCTAGCTGCAGCGGAGCTCCCTAGCATAGGCCCTGTTAGCGGTCCTCCGGTTCTCCTCAGCAGCGAGGAGACTGGGTGGGTGACGGTGAGAAGGAAGCCTAGCCGCAAAGCCCCGGTTAACCACCTACCTGTTCACGTTTCTAATCGTTTTTCCCCGCTTGGCGACAAACCCGCTGAGGAAAAAACTCTGATCATTGGCGACTCTGTAGTCAGAAACGTGAACCTAGAGACTCCAGCAGCCATAGTCAAATGCATTCCTGGGGCCAGAGCAGGCGACATCGAGTCAAATTTGAAAATGCCGGCTAAAAGTAACTGTAAATACTCCACAATTGTTATTCACGCTGGCATTAATGACATCGGTCTCTGGCAGTCGGAAGTCACGAAACTTAATGTAGAATCGGTGTGTGACTTTGCAAAAACAATGTCTGCCTCTGTAGTATTCTCTGGGCCCCTCCCCAGTCTGACCAGTGATGACATGTTTAGCCGCTTATCATCCTTCAGCCGCTGGCTGTCTGTGTGGTGTCCTGCGAACAACGTGGGCTACATTGACAATTGGAGCTCATTTTGGGAAAAACCTGGTCTTATGAGACAAGACAGCGTCCATCCCACTTTGGATGGTGCATCTCATTTATCTAACAATCTGGCATCTTTTTTATCCAAATTTCCAAAACCCTGACAACTCAGAGTTGGGACCAGGAAGCAGAGTCGCAGTCTTACACACCTCTCTGCAGCTCCTCGTCATTCGCCACCCCTCAACTTAGCCCCTGTCTTCCCCATCAGAGAATCACTGTCTGCTCCCTCCAAAGTAAATAAAAATATAATGTATAAGTATCCCAAAGTGATTAAACAAAAAGTTGGTAAAACTCAAATTAAACATGAAGCCTCTAAATTGAATGAGTTGGCCTCTCTTCCTCCTCATAATTTAAAAATTAAATGTGGCTTGTTAAATATTAGGTCTCTAACTCCCAAGTCTCTGTTAGTCTATGATCTGTTAATTGATCATCAGATTGATTTAATATCCCTTACAGAGACTTGATTAGGGCAAGAGGATTATGTTGGTTTAAATGAATCAACTCCCTCTCGTTATTTAAACTGTCAAAATCCCAGAAGTTCTGGTCATGGAGGAAGAGTAGCAACAATTTACCATTGCAAATTACTAGTTAATGTAAAGCAAAAAACACGTTATAATTCCTTTGAGGGCCTGGTCCTCAGTATTGGGCACTTTAGCAATTTTAGACTAAACCCAATTTATTTGCCATAGTTTATCGTCCTCCATCAACCTACTCAGAATTTTTATCCAAATTTGCCGAATTCTTAGCTGATTTAGTGCTGAAATCAGATAAAATAATTATAGTAGGGGACTTTAATATACATGTAGATGTAGATAGTGACTGCCTTAATGTGGAATTTAATTCAGTATTAGACTCGATGGGGTTTTCTCAGAAAGTAGGAAATTCTACTCATTATCTCCATCATACGTTGGACCTTGTTCTGACATAAGGCATAGAAATAGAAAATCTGGTAGTGTCTCCTCACAACCCTGTAATGTCAGACCATTGTCTGTTGACCTTTGATTTTACTATTTGTGACTATTTGGCTCCTAAAGAAAAATATTACTACAGTAGATGCCTCTCAGATGATGTTGTTACCAAATTTATGCAGATTGTTTACTCTATGCCATGTGTCAACACAACGGAAATAAGCTATGGAGAGCTTGCTCCTTCTGTAATTGATAGCATGGTAGATAGTGTTACAGCTTCTCTGCATCAGACTCTAGACTTGGTGGCCCCCTTAAAAAAGAAAGTTTTGGACTTCCGGTCTGGACGCCATGGCGACTGCAGCTTAACGCTGAAGCTCTCAGACCCAATCCAAGAAAATACCTTGAAAATCAAACTTAACGGATTTTTGGAGGAGTGAAAATCAAAAGACAAAATCATCATGTCTAAAGGAAAGCAGAAGAAACTGAAATTTTCCAGGCCAGGACACGTATCGGCCGGAGAATCTGAACTGGAAGATCTCCGTTCAGAAGACGAGGACCTGGTTGTAGCTAACAAAAAGGTTAGCTTGAAATCACTATTTGAAGAGCTACGACGATTTCGCCGAGAGGTTTCAGCCGAATTTCGTGAATTCAGAGACGAATTAAAAAGGACAAACAGCAGAGTGGACCAGGCCGAGAACCGAATCTTGGAAGCAGAGGAACGAATAAAAGTGCTTGAAGATTCTGTGCTGGACCTACGCAAAAGACAAGCATCTATAGAGGCTAAGCTAACCGACCAAGAAGGAAGACAGAGAAGAGACAATATAAGAATTCATGGTCTGATAGAAGGAGCCGAAAACGGTTTTAACTCAATGGCAGAATGCGTGGAATCTTTACTAAGAGAGAAATTGGATATTCCACAAACCACCGACTTGAAGATAGAAAAAGCACATCGTTCATTAGCCGCTAAGCCAGCGGCGGAAGCGCCCCCACGTTCGGTGTTGGTAAGATTTTCCAATTTCAAAATAAAACAAGAGGTTGTAAGACTGGCTTGGCAGAAAAAAGGATTTATGCACCAGGAGAGAAAAGTCTTCGTGGAACACGATTACGCCCCGGAGGTCCTTAAAAAACGCAGGGAATACAATGACGCCAAAAAGGTACTACGTGAGAAGAAACTGCGCTTTCAGACGCCATTTCCTGCGAAGTTAAGGGTCTTCTACGGCGAAGAAACATGTCTCTATAATTCGGCGGAAGAAGCAACAGTTGACATGGCGAGAAGAGGGCTCCCGGTAACGGTATTTAAACCCGCAGCAGACCCGAGTGAGAAGATCAAAGCTCAAACATGGACAACACAGAGACCTTCAAAATCCACGGGCCAGCAGCGGGAAACCCAGCACCAGAGCGTCGCGGATAAACTGGCCGTTTTCAGGTTGGAATAGCGACCTTTTTTTTTTTTTTTTTTTTGAGTCAATCTGCACATCCAACCCCCCTCATACAAGGTAACAAACATTAAAGGAGATGCATATTCGGCATGTGGTAAAACATTTCATGGAACAGTCATAATATTTGAAACAAATAAGTCTTTTTAATAAAAAAAACAAAACAAAAAAAAACTTGTTAAAATAGAAATGTGACAATAATCCACATGTTCTCCCCACACTAACAAATACTGTTTTTGCGTGAATGTTTGCTGTGTTGGGGGTGGGAGGGTGCACACAATTTCACAGGGTATAGGCATAAAGGGGGAAAAAAAAAATCATTACAAGTTCGGATTGGGTTCTGAAACTCACGTTAAAAGCATGGGACAACTTACAGGGGTAAGAGAGGGCCCTCAACACGTAACAGAGTTTGAGGAATTTCCCTCAGAGCCTACACTCCATCAAGGCTCTTCCAGGGTCTTTAAAAAGACCTCAGCTCAGGAAGTTCTTTTGACAGTTTTTTGTTTTAAAGTTTTATACACTATGTTCTTAATGTTTTTCTTGTTCTTAATGTTCTTTCAGTTTCTGAGTAGCACAAAAGAGGGCCACCACACAGTTATACTAAACAAAATAACACAATGGAGAAACAGGGTGTAACCAAAATAATTTCATATAATGTAAAAGGAATCCTGAATCCAGTTAAAAGATCCAAGATTCTAGGCAAAATGAAAAAAGACAAAGCAGGAATAATATTTTTACAAGAAACCCACCTAACAGACGTGGAGCACACTAAACTCAGGAGACAAGGGTTTAAAATGATCTCTTCATCTTCATATAAGTCAGGGAGGAGGAGGGGAGTAGCGACATTAATATCTACCAAAATTGCATTTGAAAAAAAATCAGAACACAAAGATAAAGAAGGGAGATACAGTTTGGTAACTGGGCGGCTAGAGGGAGAAGATATCACCCTGCTGAATGTGTATGCACCCCCAGGGGCTAACTGGAAATTTTATAAAAATGTATTTGACCTAATGATAACTAAAGCTCAAGGTTTAGTGATATGTGGTGGGGATTTCAATCTTAGACTGAATCCATACTGGGATGCTTCTGGTAATTCTCCACATCAAAATAACACCCAAAGCAGGAAGACTCGGATGCTACTAAAAGAAATGGGAATCTGTGATGTGTGGAGGGAACTCAACCCCAGTGTAAAAGACTATACATTTTACTCAACTCCACATTCATCTTACTCAAGGATTGACTATTTTTTTTATGTTTAATAGAGACATTGGAAGAGTAGAAACATGTAAAATAGGACTGATGGATCTCTCTGACCACAGTCCGATCTACATGGACTTAAATATCCAAAAATACACAAATAATACATTTTCTTGGAGGTTAAATTCAAATGTCCTTAAAGGACCATTGAAAGATGAATTGGAATCAGATATTCTCAGATATTTGGAAGAAAACGATAATGGAGAAGTATCCCCTTTAATACTGTGGGATGCATGCAAAGCTGTAATAAGAGGAAAGATTATTGCAAAACTGGCAACCCAAAAGAAACTGAGACAAGAAAAACTATCCACATTAGAGTCAGAACTTAAGAACCTAGAAAAAGAACACAAAGGCAACACTCATTCTACTGACTCGCTCAAGATTAAGGAAATTAAAAACCAAATAAATGAGATCTACACAATAGAAATCCAGAAGAAACTTACATTTTTGAAACAAAAATACTATGAAGCAGGCAGTAAATCGGCAAAATTGCTAGCCTATAAATTGAGGAAACAACAAACAGAGCAATCTACAAAATCAGAGACCCAGTATCAAAGGAAATAAAATTCAGAATTCAGGATATTCTTAAAAGCTTCGAGAATTACTATAAGAACTTATACTCCCACAAAAAACATAAAAACGCATCCGAGGCATTCCTAAACACATTAAACCTTCCCCAACTTACGGAGTCACAAAATAAAACACTACTGTGAGAAATACAACCTAAAGAATTGGAAAAAGCAATTATGAAACTTAAAGCTAACAAATCCCCAGGAGCAGATGGCTATACAGCAGAGTGGTACAAAACCTTTAAACAGCAATTATCTCCTCTCCTCCTGAAAACATTTAATTATGTCCTCCACACAGGGGAAATCCCCCCCTCCTGGAGAGAAGGGGTCATTGCAGTTATACCTAAACCTGAAAAGGATAAACTAGAGTGCTCCAACTACAGACCAATCAGTGTATTAAATCAGGACTATAAGCTTTTTACCATTATCCTTGCCAAAAGGTTAGAAAATATACTGACAGACCTAATTCATTTAGACCAAACAGGTTTTATAAGACAAAGACAGACACAAGACAACATTCGACGCACTTTACACATAATTCATCATATAAAAAAATATAACTTAAATGCAGTCATATTGGGATTAGATGCTGAAAAAGCATTCGATTCGGTTGACTGGTCTTTTCTATATAGAATCTTATCCAGTTTCAATTTTCATAACAACTTCATTAGAACTATACAGGCATTATATAAAAAACCAACAGCTAAAATAAGGATTAACGGTAATTTATCATCTTTTGAGCTGGAAAGAGGATGTCGTCAGGGCTGCCCCCTGTCTCCACTGCTCTTTGCAATCTTCATAGAACCTCTGAGCCAATGGATAAGACAAAATCAAAAAATTCAAGGTATTACACTTGGTCAGAAGGAATATAAAATAGCACTCTTTGCTGATGACATTTTAATATACCTAGGGCAGCCGGACACTTCTTTACCAGAGCTAACCTCAGTTTTTTCAGAGTATGGAGATTTATCGGGGTACAAATTAAACATGCATAAAACCCAAGTTCTAACATTCAACTATGACCCAAATCATTATTCACTAAGCAAACTCAAAACTAACTGGGAGTCGGAATCTATGAAATATCTGGGGGTCAATATCCCGAAACAACTCAACAAAATTATATCACTAAACTATGATCCACTGGTGACAAAAATAAAATCTGACCTAGCAAGATGGAATATGATACCATTCTTGGGTACTGCACAAAGAATTGAAGCAGTCAAAATGAATATACTTCCACGTCTTCTATACCTTTTCCAAACAATACTGGTAGAACCTCCCAAAAAAACATGGCAGGAGCTGGACAGAAGGATCTCAAGATTCATATGGCAGGGCAAGAGACCTAGAATCAGATATAGAACCTTACAGCTAAACAAAGACAAAGGTGGGCTCGCGCTGCCAAATATCAGGGACTACTTTAAAGCCGCACAAATTAAAACTTTAGTAGAGATATGTAACCCAGTCTACACTGCACAATGGAAGGAGATCGAATGCCAAATAACAAGTGACATCCCCCTACAGGCGGTAATAGGGAACAATGCCTTACCTAAACTTTTGAATAACACTAACCCGTGGATAGAGACCCCGCTAAAAATTTGGTTTAAGATAGTCAGAGAGAATCAAACTAAAGAGCCCTATCGACTTCTGCAATGGATTGCCTATGATCAAGACTTTACTCCTAATAAAACAGACACCAGATTTAAAAAGTGGAAGGAGAAAGGGCTGATAAAATATTACGATTTTTTTAAAGGGCAAATTTTAAGGAGTTTTGAAGATTTGAAAAAACAAGGTCTAATAAATCAAGACCTTTACAGGTTCTTCCAGCTTAGACACCACATAAACAATATACTTAAAAAGGAGGATTTGGAAAGGGCCCAGTCAGGTGTTCTGAAGGTCTTCTTAATGGCATATAAAGGGATCCCAGGGATCAGATACTTTTCTAAAATATACCAAGGTCTTCAAGACTTAAAAGGAGACAACACATCATATATAAAAGAGAGATGGGAAAAAGAGGGGAATTTCACTTTACAACTGGAAATATGGGAAAAGCTAAATAAACAGCAATGGAAAAGTACCTCATCCCAGCAGTGGAGAGAATTTGGATGGAAAAACTTGGTAAGATTTTTCAGAACACCTGCACAAAACAAATTTACCCATAAGGGATTGAACTGTTGGCGCTTGTGTGGTGAAAAGACTGCAAATCATTTTCATGTGTTTTGGTCATGCCCAGCTATCCACCAATATTGGACCAATGTACAGACAATATTGGGGAAAATATTTAAAATAACAGTTCCCTTTTCTTTTGTAACTTTGTATTTGGGCCTAATACCGGAAAGACGAGGAGAAAAATACTTATTCAATGTTTTAATATTGGCAAGTAAAAAAGCTCTAACTAAAAAATGGATGTTGAAGGACTGTCCTACACCTGAAGATTGGATTAACGTGATCCAAGACATTTACTCGATGGAAAAGTTGACATTCGCACTGAGACAGGACATGGATGGGTTCATGAACTTTTGGCAACCCTGGATCGCATATGTGTCTTCCATTAGATCTAATCTTTGACAAATACCATTTCAATAATGGTTCCGCTCTTTGTTCCAATGCTACTCAGATGCTCTTTTACCTTTATTTACTTATTTTTTCTTTTTGTTTGTTTTTTGCTGTTTTGTTTGTTTGTTTTATTTTATTCTCTTTAATTTCACTTTTTCTTTCACTTTAAAAAAAAAAAGGGGTGTTGTAATAATTATTCTTCCAATGTTATCAGATATCAGAAAATAAGGGAACATGTGATGAAAATGTAAACAATGCATTGCTGTAACGACCTGTATACCCTTTACAAAAACTTAAATTAAAAAAAAAAAAAAGTTTAATCAGAGATTTCTAACTCCTTGGTTCAACACAGAAACTCGTAGCTTAAAACAGAAGACTCATCAATTAGAAAGAAAATGGCACTCCACTAATTTAGATGAAATCTATTTAGCTTGGAGAAATCATCTTTTAATTTATAAAAAAATCTCTTAGAAAAGCTAGAACGAGTTATTACTCTGCATTAATAGAAGAGAACAAGAATAATCCCAGGTTTCTTTTCAGCACTGTAGCCAGGTTGACAAAGAGTCAGGACTCTGTCAATCCTAGCATTCCTTTAGAGCTTACTAGTCAGGACTTTATGAACTTTTTCAACAATAAAATTTCATCCATCAGAGATAAAATCAATCAGATTCTTCCCACCGTTAACTTAAATACAGTAACTACTACAACTCCTTCAATTGATGTCTGTCTTGATGAGTTTACTCCAATTGACCTTTTAGAGTTAGACAAAATAGTTTCCTCATCCAAGCCTTCAACTTGTCTTTTAGACCCTATTCCTACCAGGTTATTTAAAGAAGTCTTCCCACTTATTGGTAGCTTTATTCTTCATATAATCAATTCTTCATTAACTTTAGGCCATGTACTTTTAAAACGCTTTTAAAATGGCTGTAATTAAACCCTTACTCAAAAAGCCAACGCTGGATCCAGGAGCTTTAGCTAACTATAGACCAATCTTTAATCTCCCTTTCATTTCAAAAATCTTAGAAAGAGTTGTTGCTACGCAATTATTTGACCACCTGCAGGGAAATGGTTTACTTGAAGAGTTTCAATCTGGGTTTAGGGAATCCATCATAGTACTGAAACAGCGAAGGTCACTAACGACCTCCTCATCGCATCTGATAATGGACTTGTTTCTGTACTTGTTCTTTTAGACTTTAGTGCAGCTTTTGATACTATTGATCATAACATTCTGCTTGATGGATTAGAACACTATGTTGAACTTAAAGAAACTTCGTTGCAGTGGTTTAGATCTTATTTATCTGATAGGTTTCAGTTTGTCCATGTCAATAATGAGTTTTCTTTTAACTCAAAAGCTCAGTCATGGAGTTCCACAGGGATCTGTGCTAGGCCCTACTCTTTTTAGTTTATATATGCTTCCGTTAGGCAACATTATTAGAAAGCACTGTATACATTTTCAGTGTTATGCAGATGACACACAATTATACCTGTCAATGAAGCCAGATGATAGTAATCAGTTAGCCAAGTTGGAAGCCTGTCTTAAGGAAATCAGCGCTTGGATGACTTGTAATTTCCTTCTATTAAATTCAGATAAGACTGAAGTCATTCTTGTTGGTCCAAAAAACCTTAGAAATTCCTTTCCAAATCAAACTTTCAGTTTGGATGCGGTTACTCTTTCTCTTAATAGCTCAGTGAGGAACCTTGGAATTATTTTTTTTATCAAGATCTGTCTTTCAATTCACATATTAAATTTGTTTCTAAGACTGCCTTCTATCATTTGCGTAATATTGCCAAGATTAGGAGCATCTTGTCTCAGAGTGATGCTGAGAAACTGATCCACGCTTTTGTTAGCTCTAGATTAGATTATTGTAATTCTTTATTATCAGGTTGTCCTAAAACATCTTTTAAAAAGTCTTCAGCTGATCCAAAATGCTGCAGCAAGAGTTCTAACAGGTACTCGAAATTGAAATCAT
The DNA here is from genome assembly GCA_020510985.1 of Pholidichthys leucotaenia. Taxonomy (NCBI): domain Eukaryota; kingdom Metazoa; phylum Chordata; class Actinopteri; order Cichliformes; family Pholidichthyidae; genus Pholidichthys; species Pholidichthys leucotaenia. The sequence goes on along the minus strand of CM035838.1, from coordinate 240,567,248 downwards.
ATCTCTCCGGTTCTGGTCTCCCTTCATTGGCTTCCCATAGAGTTTAGAATTAAGTTTAAAATCCTTTTCTTACTTACAAAGCTCTAAACAATCAGGCCCCTTTTTATTTAAAAGGTCTGATACTACCCTATTATCCCAACAGAGCACTACACTCCCAAAATGCAGGATTACTTGTAATACCTAGAATCTCCAAAAGTACAATGGGAGGCAGAACCTTCAGTTATCAAGCTCCTCTCCTGTGGAACCAGCTGCCAATCTGGATTCGGGAGTCAGACTCTATCTCTGTTTTTAAGAATAGGGTTAAAACCTTCCTTTTTGATATAGCCTACAATTAGGGAGGGATCATGTGTTTCTGAACCCTCCCTTAGTTATGCTGCTAATAGGTTCAGTCAGCCGGGGGACCTCCAATAATGCACTGGGTCTCACTCCTTTCTTCACTCTCAATGATATATTTTTTTTTTGCAGGTCATTAACATTTGTTTGTTCTCTCCCATAGATTGAGTCCCCATCGTGCTGTTTGCTCTCTACATGTCTGTTCTTTTCATCTTCTCTATCCGCTCACCCCCCAGCCAGTCACAGCAGATGACTGCCCCTCCCTGAGCCTGGTTCTGCTGGAGGTTTCTTCCTGTTAAAAGGGAGTTTTTCCTCTCCACCGTCGCCAAGCGCTTGCTCACAGGGGATCGCCTGATTGCTGGGGTCTTTCTGCAACTGTGGGGGTTCCCCCTACAGTTGAAAGTGCTATGAGATGACTGTTGTTGTGAAATGGCGCTATATAAATAAAGTTGAATTGAATTGAAATTGAATTACGCACAACTGCACACCGGCCCGTGCACCCACGATCCACTGCCGTTCAACGTGCTGGAACTCGGAGCGGAGCACACTGTCCTTTCCACCCCTCCCCTGTCCCCCCCACGGACTGACATGCCCTCCGACAGTTCTACCGGAGCTGGAGCCAAACGACGGGGGATGGGGGGGGGGGTCACAGCCCCTTCCGAGCGTTCTGGGGGGAGCCGTGTGGGCACCCAGCACAATGCAGACTGATACTATTCACGCTCAGCAGGGATTGCATATGGACAGAGAACCCCTGGGGGGACAACCAGAACAATGGGCTATTGGTATACATCCCTGGATTAAGGACAGGAAGTCTGGGCGCCAGTTGGTCACGCAATTGATATGTATTGACTGATATGTATATCAATATGCTAATGTACCATGCATTCTCTCTGTCTGTATAAAAGAGCTTACAATACATGCCTCAAGAAGCACACACAGGACGCACATGCACACAGCATGACACAGCGCAGCACAACACAGCGCTACAGTGTGTCTCATTATGATGGAGGAAATAAAACTGAAACCTTCCAGCTCGTCGCATCTCGCCTGAACTTATTTGTTCCTCCACAGCTTCATTTTTGTGTCTGTGAACATAGAGCTGATGTGCCTTGCCAAGAAGTTCCAGTTTTGTCTCGTCTGTCCATAGGACATTCTCCCAGAAGCTTTGTGGCTTGTCAACATGCAGTTTGGCAAATTCCAGTCTGGCTTTTTTATGATTTGTTTTCAACAGTGGTGTCCTCCTTGGTTGTCTCCCATGAAGTCCACTTTGGCTCAAACAAATGACGGATGGTGCGATCTGACACTGATGTACCTTGACCTTGGAATTCACCTTGAATGTGTTTAGCGGTTGTCCTGGGCTCTTTTGTTACCATTCGTATTATCCGTCTCCTCCTGCGGCCACGTCCAGGGAGGTTGGCTACAGTCCCGTGGATCTTAAATTTCTGAATAATATGTGCAACTGTAGTCACAGGAACATCAAGCTGCTTGGAGATGGTCTTATAGCCTTTACCTTTAACATGTTTGTCTGTAATTTTCTTTCTAATCTCCTGAGACAACTCTTTCCTTTGCTTCCTCTGGTCCATGTTTAGTGTGGTACACACCATGTCACCAAACAGCACAGTGACTACTTGTCACCTTTAAATAGGCCGACTGACTGATTACAAGTTTGTAGACACCTGTGATGTTAATTAGAGGACACATCTTGGTTGAACATGTCCCTATGGTTACATTATTTTCAATCTTTTCTGGGGGTACCATCATTTTTGTCCAGGCCTGTTTCATGAGTTTGTTTTTTGAAATAATTCTGTTGAACCACAATTCAAAAGGATTGTGTGATTTTCATTGGTTAATTTTCATAGAATTATTTACCACTTTTGTCAGATTCAAGTTATTTCTGTGACCATTGTGGGTTTTTCTTTCATTAACAGAGGGGTACCAACAATTTTGTCCACGGCTGTATGTGCACCACACTATTACTCTTTTATTATACAACAACCGACAATTACTTGGAAATTTTTTTTTTTCAATTGACAAACATCATACAGTACGTGTAACTCATGGCAAAATTTGAGCAGGATCAAAAGATAATTTCTCACTTGTCATTCACTTCAATGGAGAGTTTCTGATTTAATTCATTAGTTCCCACATTTTACTTACTTGGTTCACACATTTTATTTCAATGTTTTACTTAATGCCAATTTTATACGTGTCTATATGTTATTTAATGCCTGTCCATTCCATATTTAATTGGTTTGCACATTTTAAATGGTTCCCACATCTTATTTCATGCCCAAATTTTGCTAAATTCTTGCCACATTTTACTTAATATTTAACCACACGACTGAGTTCATTCCCATATTTTACTTTTTGAATTTCGGCATTTTATTTCATATAATTTTATATGATAATTTGGCAAGTTTTGCTGAATGCGTTCCTACATTTTATTTCATTCTGATCCATGGTTTGGTTAATTCATGCCTACCTTTTAATTAATTCGTTCCCACGTTCTTCCAAATTCATGTCTGCATTTCAGTTTGATATCGATCCCTTCTTGATTTTACAGGCTTTTACTGAGAACATCGACAGCAGGATTTTATTAAAAAATACCAAATTAATCTGATCAGAATAAAGTAATCAAACACTGTTAACTGCAGCCTTTTTATTCCCGAAAATACAGTATATTTTACAATAACCTGCAAACATGTTTAATTAGTATTTTGTTGATTTGGTTTTAAGCATCAGTAATCCTGTGTAATTATAAAAATAATTAGATGCCTCTCCCTCTGGGACACAAACATTAAATGGGACTCTCACAAATAGATTAAAATTCAAATAAATCTTAATTAAAACATTTGCTTTAATAATGAGCGATGACAATGATGGAGGAATATTTTATAGTTTTAGCTGTTTCATTCTGGCAGAGGGAGGTTCGCATGTGTCTTAGATGGAAATGAAGTGGATATAAAAAGTCGACACCCCTATTCAATTGCCAGGTTTTTGTGATATAAAAAAAATAAGACCAAGATAAATCATTTCAAAACTTTTTCCACCATTAGTGTGACCTATAACCTGTACAACCCAATTGAAAAACAAACTGAAATCTTTTAAGGGGAAAAATTAAAAAAAAAAACTTACCATAACTTGGTTGCATAAATATGCACACTCTGTTATAACTGGGGATGTGGCTGTGTTCAGAATTAACCAATCGCATTCAAACTCATGTTAAATAGGAGTCAGCACACACCTGCCACCATTTAAAGTGCCTCTGATTAACCCCAAATAAAGTTCAGCTGTTCTAGTAGGCTTTTCCTGACTTTATTGTAGTCACATCTTACAGTACAAGCCATAGTCCGCAGAGAGCTTCCAAAGCATCTGAGGGATCTCATCGTTCAAAGGTATCAGTCAGGAGAAGGGTACAGAAGAAGTTCCAAGACATTAAATATACCATGGAACACAGTGAAGACAGTCATCATCAAGTGGAGAAAACATAGCACAACAGTGACATTACCAAGAACTGGACATCTCTCCAAAACTGATGAAAAGACGAGAAGAAAAGTGGTCATGGAGGCTGCCAAGAGGCCGACAGCAACAATGAAGGAGCTACAGGAATTTCTGGCAAGTACTGGCTGTTTGGTACATGTGACAACAATCTCCTGTCTTGTTCATATGTCTGGGCTATGGGGTAGGGTGGCAAGACGGAAGCCTTATCTTATGAAGAAAACACACTTGAAATCTCCCAAATGCATGTGGGAAAATGTTTTATGGTCTGATGAAATCAAGGTTGAACTTTTTGGCCATAATTCCAAAAGGTATATTTGGCGCAAACACAACATGGCTCATCAACAAAAGAACACCATACCTACAGTGAAGCGTGGTGGTGGCAGCATCATACTTTGGGGCTGTTTTTTCTTCAGCTGGAACTGGGGCCTTAGTCAAGGTGGAGGGAATTATGAACAGTTTCAAATACCAGTCAGTGTTGGCACAAAACCTCCAGGCTTCTGCTTGAAAGCTGAAGATGAAAAGGACTTCATCTTTCAGCATGGCAGTGACCTAAAGCACGCATCCAAATCAACAACAAAATGGCTTCACCAGAAGAAGATTAAGGTTTTGGAATGGCCCAGCCAGAGTCCAGACCTGAATCCGATCAAACATCTATGGGGTGATCTAAAGAGGGCTGTACACAGGAGATGTCCTCGCAGTCTGACAGATTTGGAGCATTTTTGCAAAGAAGAGTGGGCAAATATTGCCACATCAAGATGTGCCATGCTGATAGACTCCTACCCAAAAAGACTGAGTGCTGTAATAAAAGCTAAAGGTGCTACAACAAAGTATTAGTTTAAAGGGTACCTGTAGTGAATTTTAATCAACAGCTATTTCATCCATCCATCTTCTTCCGCTTAATTCTTTTCGGGTCGCGGGGGGGCTGGAGCCTATCCCAGCATCTTTGGGCGAGAGGCAGGGTACACCCTGGACAGATCGCCAGTCTATCGCAGGGCCAACACAGAGAGACAGACAACCATTCACTCTTACATCCATACCTAAGGACAATTTAGAATCCCCAGTTTTTTGATGCCAGTTAACCTAACTTGCATGTTTTGGGCATGTGGGAGGAAACCGGAGAAATCCCGGAGTAAACCCACACAGACACGGGGAGAACATGCAAACTCCACACAGATCACTGTTGGTCGGGGGCTGGGAAAGGATCAAATATGATACTAGTGGTTCCGTCTGGTAATTTTGGTCACAATTTCTTCTCAAATAGAGTTTTAAGTCACTGCTCTGTCAGTCAGTCATGGTAGTAGTAGTAGATTAGTTTATTTGACAGGGACAGTGCAATAAACATAGACAATCAGCGACATCTTGTCTCCTCCATGGGCTGTTTCAGCGCTGGTAGTGACGCACAGTCGTTTTTGCAATTGACTGGGCTGCAGTATAGCGCTCAAAGTTTTAACATCAGAATTTTATGTAATTTTTTACAACCATGTATGAGCAAATCTACCCGCATATAATTTAATGAACTAAAATTTTACTATATCAAGATTTATTCAACATGTTCTGAAGTTACTTGACTGGGAACTCGCCTGTTCGTCAGGTCCCCTTCATCCTTTTTTTTTTTTTTTTTCCTTTGAAAGACAAAAGTAAAATAGAAAGATGTCTTTACCTTCTTTACATGTTTCAACTGCACTGCAGCCTTCATCAGAAGAGTCAGCTGATTGCTGCCAGGTGACATTTATCAGCTGATTTTCGTAGGCGGGGCCAGCTCAGCAGATCTGTCAGATCCACCGAGCCGGCCCCGCCTCCCGCCGTCAGATGGTCTCTGGAGAATGTGGTCCCAGGTGTGAGAAAGCATAAAGGCCCCCTCATCTCGGTTCATGGTGTCTTTTCCCTGCTTTCTGATCTCTATTGCCTCCTTGATCCAACGTTTGTGTCTGTTTCTCTCCGATCCAATAATTTTTGTGTTGTCCCAGTCCATGATGTGATTATTTCTTTTGCAGTGGTCCGATATAGCTGATTTTAATGTTTCTTGTTCTGCTTTTTCTTTTTGTGATCTTATGAGTCGTCCTTGCGTTTCCTTCTCACATTCCTTTTGGTGTTCTTTTTTTCTTGTGGTGAATAATCTTCCGGTTTCTCCAATGTAGGTTTTGTTGCATGATCTGCATGATATTTCATATAATACATTGCATTTATTGTCTTGTTCTATTCTGTCCTTGGGGTGTACTAATAACTGTCTTAATTTTTTGTGTGGTTTGACTGCTGTGTTTATTTTGTATTTTTTCATGATCCTTTGAATTGGTTCCGTGATCCCTCGTATGTATGGTATAGTTATGGTGTCCTTGTTTTTGATTTCAGCTTTTGTTCTATGTCTTGTGTCCTGTTTATTTTCTTTGTTTTTGACTTGCTGTTTCCCTTTGTTTATGGCCCATACTGGATATTGGCAGCGTATAAGTGCATGTTTTATGTGGTTTTCCTCTTCCTGTCTGTCTTCTTGTTCCGTGATGATGGTGGCTCGTTCATATAATGTCCTGACGACTGATAGCTTGTGTGCTGTGGGGTGTTCCGATGTCCAAAGTAGGTATTGATCTGTGTGGGTTGGTTTCCTGTAGACTGTGATTTTTATGCTGCCGTCCTCGTTGTGGTGGATTTTCATGTCCAGAAAGGCTATGGTGCCATTTTCCTCCTCTTCGTGTGTGAATTTTATGTTCCCCGTACTGTCTGTACTGTTCAGATGGTCAGTGAGTTCTTGTGTATGTCCTTTCCTTATTTTTTCCAGAATGTCATCTACGTATCTCTTCCAAAGGGTGGGTTTGCATATTGTGGGTGCTGTGTTGATGGCTTTATTTTCCAGATCCTCCATAAAAAAACTGCTCATGATGGCTGGTAGTGGGTCTCCCATTGCAAATCCTTCTTTTTGTTTGTAGATTTTTCCTCTGAATTGAAAATAAGTGGATTTTGCAACAAACTGTAGTAATTTGGATATGTCATGGACTGTGAGGTTGGTGCGTCTTTTTAGGGTACTGTCCTTGTTGAGGCGTTCTTGCACTATATGTAGTGTGACGTCAATAGGAGTCTTTGTGAATAAAGAGATGACGTCATGTGAGATGAGGATCTCGTCTGATTCTATTTTTATGTCTTTGAGTTCTTGTGCCAGCTCTTTTGAATTTTTACAGTGAAAGTCTGATAGTCCAAGGAGGGGTTTGATGATTTCAGCTAGGGCTTTTGATAAGTTGTATGTGACTGATCCAATGCTGTCTATTATTGGCCACAGTGGGATATCCTTTTTATGTATTTTCGGTGTTCCATAAATCCGAGGGGTGATGCTGGCTGTGGGGATCAGGTGATCATATGCGTCCTTTGTGATTTTATTGCTTTCTAATAGAGGTTTTAGAAGGGCTTTGAGCATTTTTTTCTTTTCTTCTGTCGGGTTTGTTTTAATGATTTCGTATGTATTACTGTCTGCCAACATGGTTTCCATCTGTTTTTCCATCTGTTTAGGCGGGGCCGGCTCGGTGGATCTGACAGATCTGCTGAGCTGGCCCCGCCTACGAAAATCAGCTGATAAATGTCACCTGGCAGCAATCAGCTGACTCTTCTGATGAAGGCTGCAGTGCAGTTGAAACATGTAAAGAAGGTAAAGACATCTTTCTATTTTACTTTTGTCTTTCAAAGGAAAAAAAAAAAGAGGATAAATAATTAAAAGAAGACAAAATGAACCTGTTTGACGTATTAGGTCCCCTTCAGCTGCCGGTACCCGGAGGTACCTGCGGATCATGACGTCAATGAAGGCCATTTCCAAGGACAGTTTGTGGAGTATATATCCGTGCAGATTTTGTGCTGTTTTCAACTCGGACCTCAACTTACTGAGCATCTGTTGGAACACGCTTACTCGTCCGCAGTAAAGCCGGAATCAACAAGTATACATCACTTCCGATCGGCGATGGCTGCTCCCCATTGGTTTTGACCGAGTGGTTTTCATGGGATAAAATTATTCAGTATACTGACTTTAGGGGGTTATTTTTACTAAATAAACACATTTTTGGTTTATAAGTAATACCTTACAGCACGATTAATGTCATAATGACCAGTACTGGTTTCCTTTAAGGAATTTATGCAACCAGGTTATTGTAAGTTTTTTTTATTTTTCCCCTTAAAAAGTTTTCAGTTTGTTTTTTCAGTTGGGTTGTACAGGTTATAGGTCACATTAATGGTGGAAAAAGTTTTGAAATGATTTATCTTGGTCTCATTTTTTTACATCACAAAAACTTGGCATTTGAACAGGGGTGTGTTGACTTTTTATATCCATTGTAACTGTTCTAAATGACTGTATTTTTGTTGAGATTTTTTTTTAAAAAAAAACTTCTCCAGTGTGAGATGAGGCCTTTTGGACAAAAGTAGATTTAATACATTTTATGACACAAAGAAAAAGCTGAAAATTTACAAAAAGATTTTTCAAATATTGATAAAATATTTACTCAGCAGAAGAAATGATTGCTTATTAATCCTGTGTACATTATTTCAAAGGCCCAAATTTGCGTTCTTAAATTTCAAGTCCTCTTAAATAGTCTTAAATGTTACAGCTGCAGATGTTCCATGTTTGTATGAATTTTAGTTCGAATAGAATTTTGGACCTGTGTGCTCATGATTTTGTAAATATATGGTCTTAAGTTGATGAAATTGTCTTAAAAGTCTGAGAATTTAACTTCCTTAAACATACAGATCCTCTGTATGGAGTGTACCTTTTTAAAGCTGATGCTCACCCTGGTGTTTTTCTTTTTTTGTATGGAGCTATTGTTGCAAAGCTATTTGTAAGCGTACGCACAGATCCACAAATGCGTGCACAGTTCCACAAATGTGTAAGAAATATTTGCAAATGCATGCACAGATCTACAAATGCGTGTACTGATCCACAAATACATTACTCACGAAAAGTTAGGGATATTTGGCTTTCGGGTGAAATTTATGTAAAATGTAAAAAGTTCACGCTACAGTGATGTAATATCATGAAATTAGGGCATTTAAGAAGAAGCATACAATGGTGATTTCCTCATCTCAAATAATTTATTGAAACAAAAGCCAGCAACAGTTGTGGGCATACCACAACAAAAATGTCAATGTCTCAACAACTTGTCATGTGCCCTTGAGCATCAATTACAGCTTGACAACGATGTCTCATGCTGTTCACAAGTCAACTTATTGTCTGCTGAGGCATGGCATTCCACTCTTCTTGAAGGGTGGCCCTCAGGTCATTGAGGTTGTGGGGTGCAGGGTTATGAGCCTCTACATGGTGACACAGCTGATCCTATAGGTTTTCTATGGGATTCAGGCCTGGAGAAAGTGCAGGCCACTCCATTTGAGGTACCCCAGCCTCCAGAAGCCGTTCCCTAATGATGTGACCTCAATGAGCTGGAGTATTGTCGGCCATGAAGATGAAATTAGGCCTGTGTTGTTCATGCAGTGGCACAATAACTGGAGTAAGGATGTTATTCAGGTAGTATTGGCTTGTCACTGTACCATTCACAAGGTGTAGGGCAGTTCTGTATTGACTAGACCAGGGGTGGGCAGTGAGGGCCATTCCAGCGCAGATTTTCTGTTCCACCCAGTGTCTTCAGCAGGTGTTTTCAATTATTAGCGATCCTTGAAGCTGATCAGAGCAAACACCTGCTGAAGACACTGGGTGGAACAGAAAATCTGCAGTGGAATGGCCCTCCATGGCACATGATTGCCCACCCCTGGACTAGACACACCTGCCTAGACTGTAACATGGTGACAACAGTGACTGATGCATAGTGCTCTCCTTGACATCTCCAACATCGTTGGTGGCCATCATTTCTGCTCAGCGTGAATCGACTTTCATCAGAGAACAGCATTGAGGCCCACTGGTTCCTTGTCCAGCGTAAATGCTCCTTGGCTCATGCAAATGATGATGCCTGTGCCTGGTGGTGTGGTCAGGTACCCTTGCAGTCATCTAGCACACAGACCACTCTGATGTAAATGGTTTTGAATGACCTTACGTGACACTTGGGTGCCTCTCACCTCCCTTAAATGTGCCTGGAGTTGAGTGGCATTCATCATCCAGTTCCGCAGGGCACTGTTCACAATGAAGCAGTCATCAGCGTAGGATATGGCCAAAGGACATCCACTTCTATGCCTTTCTGTGACTCTTCCAGTCTCTCTGTATCTCTTTTGCAACCTGCTAATGATACTCTGTGACACTCTAAGCTCAGTGACCACTTCGCTCTGAGAACATCGTGTTTCAAGCCTCGCAATGGTGAGGTACTGTTGATCAATTGGGAGGTGTTGTCTTGGTCTCATGATGTCACAATGTGAACAGCATGGTGAAGAGGACTGTTTAAATACCAATTCTAATTGAACCAGAAAATTTATTGGTTGATTCATGGATCAAACACCTGTTGTGAATTTTGCCATGAAGCACCTTGTTAGAGAACAGCAAATTACGCAAAAAGTACTGAAACATTGAACAGCTGGACATGTGCATTCAAAAGGTTAGAGAAGGTCAAATTAAGTTCACCTGTAAAGGTTATAGTGCATTTTAGTTGCATCCTGAAATTTCACCTGAAAGCTGAATATCCCTAACTTTTTGTGAGTAGTGTATGTAAAAAAATATTTGCAAATGTGTACACAGATTCACAAATATGTAAAAAGATCCAGAAATGTGTAAAGATTTTGTATTTGTGTACTTGGTTAAAAGCAGCTTGAAAAGACACAGCTGTGTCTCAGTTTGCTGTCAAAGTACATGTGACTTTTGCTACACTTCTGGCATATCTGGAGCTGCAAATGTGTAAACAGATCTACAAATGCCAGTAAGCTGGGTTTTTGTTACTCTGAGTTCAGGCTGACAGGCTATCTGCAGGGCTTCGTTCCTTTCTGCCTTAAGACTGTGCTCAGGAGCTATTGCTAGCCTTTACCACTAGTTGGCAGTAGCACTCTTCATCTGTATGGAACACTGCTAGACAGCAGTGGTGCCAGTGGCAGTATTTATTGCTTTCTCTTGCCATGCAGTTTAGAAGATGAAGCATCCATCACCTGCAGTAAGTACAAGTTCGTGTTTTGGAGCTTGATTCCTTGAGTTATCTCACCTGTCTTTATAGATAGAAGTGATAACATGGACAATAATAGTAATAACTGTAGGTAAAATGTCACCTTTACCGGGTTCATGCGGCATGTAACTTGGTTATAAAATGCTACTAGCAAAGTAACTGGGAAACAACTTCTAAGTATCTAACTTCCCTGCGTTGATGTATTTCCTACTGAAGCAGTCACAAGACAGAAGGCAGACATAGCATGACATTAAAATTTGATTATATCACTGAAAAGCGGGCATATTACAGCAGTAGTTAGAGGAAGGCCATAAAAAAATGAAGTGTTTTAATTTGTCATAAATTTGTAAATCCTCCTGAGTGTTGGATTAGTCATCAGAATTTTTAAAATGTTTCACAGGAAGAGAAAAGTCTAGTTTAAAAAAACCTAGGAAATATATGCAGATCAATGGACATGTAATACACAAAACTGGAATAAAGCAGGGAAAATTACGTTTTCATTTCATGAGGATTTTATACCATGTTCCTTTTCAAGTGGAAGGTCAGCAGTCTTGTGTTGGTACTCTTGACCTCCAATCTAAAATGTTCAAGTACATCTGCTCTGAGAAATGTGTATGGCCCCCCTAAAACTTTTGTTTTTAGCCTTACCTATGTCCATGCTCTGAACACCGGAAGCAGTTCATGACAACTTACATGAGTAACTACAGCTCCACCAGTGAACAGCACATGTAGTGGGTAATGTACACATCTGGAAATTGTTTAAATAGATGCAAAATTACTTAACATATTATAGTTGCGGGCTGTATAGTTGGGCTGCACGGTGGCGCAGTGGTTTAGCACTGTGACAGCACAGTTTTACCCTCGGCCGGGGGATCGCGGGGATCATGAGATTGTGGGTTCGATCCCAGCCCCCGACCAACAGTGAGCTGTGTGGAGTTTGCATGTTCTCCCCGTGTTGCGCGGGTTTACTCCGGGATTTCTCCGGTTTCCTCCCGCATACCAAAAACATGTAGGTTTAGGGCGCTCGCGCACGCAGCGACCAGCAGCCGGTGGCTTGTCACCAGACTGCAAACCAAATCTACCTACGGGTACAAATAAGTAACAAAAAAAAAAAAAAAAAATAGTGATTGCAGTTTCAAACCCTTACTGTGCATATGTTTTCATCTGAACTGAATATAAACTAAATACAAATTAAAGCTGCAAGCAGCTGTAAACAGGCCCACGCCCCCTGCGCGCCCACGGAACCCGGCGGCTATCGTACCTAGGTGGCTCGGAAAATTTCCCGTCATCGTGGCAAGCGCTTCGTGAATAATAAAGTAAACCGTTTGGCGTAGTGCTTCCTGTGAGCAGTAAGTGGTACTATAAATTTTGTCAAATATTTTTATGTGGGAGCGTGCGGAGTAGGTCTAATATCCATCATAGCAATTACGGTGAAAATTCAACACAGTTTGTCCAAGTTACAACTGTCCAACATATTGCGATAAGGTAAACTTGGACATGTGGCCATGGCAACACTTACATATTAGGTACATGTTGCAGACCCATATAGAAAGACAGAAGAGAGTCACTTTGACTTACATTCCACATTTCATGACCCTTGGACTTTCCCAACCCTCCAAAGTATAAAACGTATTGAATAGCGAGGAGTGGGTTTCCATGGCAACTGTGATGATCACAGGACAAATGTGACTTCCACTGAGGCTAATCCATTGTGCTCTGAGAAACCTCTGAAAATGTCATGTCATTCTGACTACTGGTCTTTGAGTGAGAGTTGATACATTTTTGTGCCGTACCTCATGTCAGCACAAGGTTGTGCTGTGACATTTTTGTGAATATTGATATATATATATAGACGTGTTTAAAGTGGGATTAGTATCCATCATGCAAATTTTGGTCCAAATCAGAAGTATCGTCTGAGCTGTAACTCTCGTGTTTTGCATTGCGAAGACGCCATCAAAGCATGTCGGTCGGCATGGTAACAGTTCTCTACGATGTATGTATGCTGTCAATGAATCCTAATTGTTCTGTCATGGGATTTTTGCACATGAAGAGACAAAATAACATAAAACTATTTTTAGCAATTCTTCCTTTAACCATTAGGTGGTGCTATAACTTTTAATTATTTGTATATAGGAGCGTGCAGGGTGGGACTAATATCCATCGTGGAAAATTTGGTGAAAATCGGATAAAGTCTAAGTTACTAGTGTTCGTTGCTCTAACCACTAGGTGGTGCTATAACTTTTGTTAATTATTTTGTATAAGAGCGTGCAGGGTGGAATGAAAATCCATCGTAGAAAATTTGGTGAAAGACAAACTTTGATTTTCACCAAGTTACTAGTGTCAATTGCTCTAACCACTAGGTGGTGCTATAACTTTTTAAAATTATTTTTGTGTAGGATGGGATTAATATCCATCCAAAAAAATTTGGTGAAAATTGGACAAAGTTTTTCAAAGTAACAACTGTCCGATGTTCCATGGCGAGGAGTCAGCCTTCGCCACGTCGCCATGGCAATACTTGCATATCAGTTATGTGTTACCGACCCATTTGGGATTACAGAGGACAGCCACTTCTACCTATGTTCCAGATTTCATGACTCCAGGACCTTCCCAACCCTCCCAACAAGATCACGGCTGGAATGGCGAGAAGGGCGTGTTCATGGTAACAAGAGTGATGCCATGCTAAAGCTGATGTGCAGTTATGATCATCCATGAGGTCATCTGTCAAATGGCACGTGAGAAATGAATAAAAGTTAGCAATTTGTCCTTTAACCACTTGGTGGCGCTATATCTGTTGTCAGTTATTTTTATGTAGATACATTCGGGGCAGGACTATTATCCATCATGGAAACTTTGGTGGACATGGGACAAGTTTTGCTCGAGTTACAGCCTTCTGATGTTGTAAGGGGCGAAGTCCAAATTCGCTATGGTGTCCTGGCCACACCTTTGAGCTTTACACTGTGAAATGAGGAATCTTTAATGGCCCACACTTCTAGATGCCACCATGTGAAAATGAGCTCAATCGGAGCAGGACCGTAGGAGGAGTTCGTTCAAATGCGAGGGGTGGTTTTTGGCCAAATTGGAGGTGGGCCGGCTTTGAGGCAAGATGGCAGACTTCCTGTTTCCCGTGGGTAAGGGCCACAATTGTGTTTTTTGCATGTCTTGAGGTGATGCACACGTTAAACTTTAGTGTCACCAGTTTCCATTGACCTTGTATTTTTGGCCCCGCCCACAAAAACTTGGGGGGGGGGGCACATTTTTTCCAGTTTATCGAATTTTTCACCGGGTCTGAGGTGTGTGTGAAAAAAAATTACATTTTGGTGAATGTTCAGAGGTTGAAAAATGCGATAATTTAGGCAGAAGAAGAAGAATAAACGCAGTGGATACAGTAGGGCTCTCGCCCACTGACGTTATCAATGGCTCGGGCCCTAATTAAAATGCAACTAAGTAGCACGTTTCACAACAAAAAAAACTTACAAGTACACATTCATGTGAATATAGTAATATGGCAATATTTTTCTATTAATTATGTGCACTGCCATATTGCTGTAAAGTTAGATTTACGGACTTGGTCTCCACGGATCTTGCCGGAGTTCAAGAAACACTCAAAATGCAGTCACAGTAACAGGTGGTCCTGGTAGACCTGCTGCCTCTGGTTCTGCAGACGCATGCTTTTCATTAAATGTGGTGTTCACAGATGACTTTAGACCGAGTACGCTAATAGTGGTTGTCTTAACTGTTCTACACTGAGCTCCTTTGTGAATTCCTGCGTGATGTGAATGCAGTATTTTAGATAGATAATCGGGGGAGTATGTGTTGGCAGTCGGCATTGAAATTAATTGTAATTGTAATTACAGAGGTATTAAGGTTTCAAGATCTGTTGTAACATGGCAAGCACATGTGTAACATTATTTTGTGTAACATTATTTTAGCAAGTTAGCAGGCCAGTTCCTTAACCCCTTGCACTCTGGTCAATTTCCCTAAAAACGCCTAAAAATAACGTACCCAAAGTAAATCAAAAGCTGTTCTTCAACCCTTTGCAGCATCTTCATGGGGTTGGTCTCATTTAAAAGAAAACACTGAATTTTTTGGCAAAACAGTCATAATCTCTCTAAGTGCTCCTGCCACTGAGTAACAGTCATCTAAACATACTGAACTTGAAGAAAATAAAGCTCGCCTGGGTGTTTTTAGATACAAATGCTTGCAAATAACACACAGCTGTCAGATACGGGCTGGAAAATGCAACAGAAATGTAGAACCAAGTGTTATCCAGCTGAGGTCAAAATTTTGTAATACTACAAAAAATGAATATATTACACAGCTTTCTTCTCAGGTTGTTCCCAGGCATTTTTGAACTGTGCCAAATGGCACAGTTTGGAAAAACGTCTATAACTTTTGAATGATTCAATATAGAAGCTTGATGTTGGGCTCTAATGAAAGGTGACACTCAGGGCTGTGTGTGTGTGTGTGTATGTGGGGGGGGGGGTGTTTATTCATTCATGAATGAATGAATGAACAAACAAGCCCCCCACACACAAAGCATGCCACGTAAAAAATGTGTCCTTTTTTATTTACAAGAAAAAATAACCTACAGTGCAATAAAAATTATACTAAAATATCTGCAATGTAGAGGATAACAACTCCCCCACCACCACCGCTACAGAGGTCTGTCATGTGGCGATGACGCACAGTTGTAATTTACCGATCAGTTAAGTCATTTTGATTACTATTTTCAGTGATAAAGAATAATTTAGCTTATAACACTTACCTGTCCGCAACAGCAGTGTCGCTGGTGAACATCTGTTCCTCATTGTCAGACGAACATGACGCTGGTCCGCTTGTTATGACTTGTGGTTCTGGTCACGCGACCCGGTCAAACCATGATTCCATTATTGCGGTTTTGCGCTTCCGTGATTGCGGTTTTGGCAAACGATTTTTCAAAACAAATAAGAACAGTAGTAATAAAAAAAAGACTGGCGAACGCTACCGTTACACACAGCAGCTTACACAAAACAGATTTTACGCACGGGACGCACACTTTCAATCGTCGAACTTCTCTGCTTCAATTGGCTCGTTGTATTCACAGCCGTTGGTAGGCGGGTCCTTCTTGCTAGGTTTTCAGTCATTGGTTCTTCAAGGTTTCAGAAACCCAATTCAAGGCTCTTATTAGTCGAATGAGAGGTCAATCAAATCTAAACCAATCAAAGCACTCCTTTGGCTTTCTGTTCGCGGCTGTGTCTGTAGTGGAAGAACGGAAATGCCGCTTTTTTTTTTTTTCAGTGCGCACTAGGACGCAGAGACGTGACCGTCCGCGGTATCCCGGAGTGCAAGAGGTTAAACAGAGACAGCAGATATATTAAAGATATGACACTGGTTCACAGCTTCTCATATTCTATTTAATAACCCCTTAGCATTCCAGACAATTTTCCTAAAAATACATAAATGAAGCATAACAAAAACTTCACAAAATTGAAAAAAGCCCCAAATTTACATGAAAAGCTTCATAAAAATTTTGTGGAAAAAAGTCCCCAATTTACATGGAAAAACTTCACAAAATTAATTGAAAACAGTCCCGGGTTTAAATAAAGAAAAAAAAAATTAAGAAAATTAATAGAAAAAGTATCAAATGTACATGAAAAAGTCCCATTTTTTCATGAAAAACTTCACACCATTGAAAAAAAGCCCCAAATTTGCATGAGAAGCTTCACAAAATTAACTGAAAAAGTCCCAGTTTTAAATAAACTTCACAAAATTAATTGGAAAAAGTATCAAATTTAAATGAGAAAAGTCCCACATTTAAACAAAAAGCTTCACAAAATTAATTAACCTCTTTTAATATTCCAGCCAATTTTCCTAAAAATACCTAAATTTGGCATAGCAAAGAAAATCAAATTCTTTCTTCACTGAGTGGCAGCAGAAAATTTGAAAGGTGGAACAGTGGAATACTGAGAGGTTAAACGAATGTCACGTTTCTGTGTTGTATTGAGGCACAGTCAGATTTCAGCCTCTAATGTCTCAGTGTTGGATAAAAGTCTTCATGTCCAGCTACCAGTTACTCTTAGACAGCAGTATGACGAGGTAACACCAATGAAATTTACAATACTGTTAGCCCAGTTACTTTGTTAGTAGCATTTTACAACCAAGTTATGTGCTGGATGAACCCAGTAAAGGTGACGTTTTACCTACCGTTATTACTATTATTGTCCGTGTTATCACTTCTATCTATAAAGACAGGCAAGATAACTCAAGGAATCAAACTCCAAAAGACAAACTTGGACTTACTGCAGGTGATGGACGCTCCCATCTTCTGAACTGCATGGCAAGAGAAAGCAAAAAACACTGCCGCTGGCGCCACCACTGTCTAGCAGTGTTCCATATCGACAAAGAGTGCTACTGCCGACTAATGGGTAAAGGATAGTAATAGCTCCTGAGCACAGTCTTAAGGCAGAAAGGAAGTCTGAGCTCAGGATAACAAAAACCCAGCTTACTGGCATTTGTAGATCTGTCTACACATTTGCGGATCCAGACATGCCAGAAGTGTTGCAAAAGCCGCATGTACTTTTTTTTAAAAACTTTTATTTTCTGGTTTTTGAACATACCATCATCATCATCATAGCAGTCTGTCATGGGCGACAATGACTGTTTCATTTAGGTCTGATCAGATTCCTCCACGCAGCTCTGTCCTTAGCCTTCCACTGCCAGGAACTCCTGTCTGTATCCAACTTCTTCAAGTTTCTTTTTACAGTGTCTTTAAATCTGAGCCTTGGTCTACCCGGATTGCGTTTGCCCTCGCATAACTGTGAGTAGAGTAACTGCCGAGGGAGACGCTGGTGGTCCATCCTTTCAACATGTCCAAGCCATCTCAGCTCGTTCCAACACTTCTATGTTGGTTATCTTGTCTTTCCATGAGATGTTCATTATGGCTCGAAGGTGTCTCATGTACGCGTGGAGTTTCTTTACCTGCACTCTGTAGACAGTCCAAGTTTCAGCACCGTATAATAGAGTAGCCAGTACTGTCACTCTGTACACTTTGCATTTCACATGGATAGACACATGTCGATGGTTCCACAGTCTCTCCCTCAAGTTTCCAAACACAGCGCTCGCTCTTCCCATTCTGAAAGATAGTTCATCCTCCAGCCTAGCATTCTCTGAAACAGTACTCCCTAGATACTTGAAAGTCTTGCACTTGACTAGTGGCTCTGTACCAATGCTGATTTCTTCTGGTAGTGATGTTGATGACTGGAACTGTAGTGGTTGATAATGGCACTCTGTCTTCTTGATGTTGATTTTGAGGCTGAATTGGCTAGCTGCTCTTGCAAATTTCTCCACTAAAGATTGCATATCTTCTGCAGTGTGTGCAACTAAAACACTGTCGTCGGCAAAGAGCATTTCTCTTAACTACCTTTATCAATGTCTTACTCTTGGCTTTAAACTGTGCCACACTGAACAAGTCTGCTTCTTTCCTTGTTTGAATGTATACTCCTGAAGTGTCTTTGAAGGCCACCTCAAGCATGGCTGCCAGATATAGCGAGAAGAGTGTAGGTGCCAGCACACACCCTTGTTTCACCCCACTGCTTACTGAAAAGTCTTTAGATACTGAACTACTCATTGCCACGTTTCCTTGCATACCTGTATGGAGTGCCTTGATCAGGCTGACAAACTTCTCTGTACAGCCATATTTCTTGAATACCTGCCAAAGTCCTTGTCGCGAAACCGTATTGAAGGCTTTTCTGAAGTCTATGAAGACTACATAAAGCGCCATGTTCTGTCCGATGCACTTTTTTTGAACCTGTTTCAAGCAGAAAATCATGTCCATTGTGCTTCTTCCACTTCTAAAGCCGCACTGGGTTTCCAGTAGTACATTCTACGAGATGTGTTCATTGAGTCTGTTCAGTAGTACACGTGAGAAAATCTTACCAACAGTGGCTAACAGTGATATACCTCGGTAATTTCCACAATCTTTCCTGTCACCTTTCTTGAACAAAGGCACAATACTTGCATCCTTCCAGTCTTGAGGTACTTTCTGGGCATCCCATAGCTCTTGGATGAGCTTGTGCAGGCAGTTGGTCAGCTGAACACCACCAAATTTCCACACTTCTGCTGGAGTTCCATCCCTTCCTGGAGCTTTACCATCCTGTGTTGTCCTAATAGCTGCCATTAGTTCATCAAGATTTGGTGGTTCATCCAGACTTGATACAGCTGGTCACTGCACTAGAGCTTCTTTAGCCTCTTCAGTGAGATCTCCAGGGTTGTTTAGTAGTTGGTCAAAGTGGTCTGCAAATCTGTCTAGGATCTTGTCTTTCTCCTGCAAAACCGTTTCACCATCCATAGCCTTTAGTTGGATCAATCCTCTTGGTTTAGGGCCGTAGATTTCTCTCAAACCTGTGAATGTTTTCATGTCCTTTCTGTCTGCTGCAATTTAAGATAAGATAAGCCTTTATTAGTCCCACAATGGGGAAATTTCAGGATTGCAGCAGCACAGGGACAGCAACACTCAGAGCAATAATTTAGAAGATAAGACAATAAGAGCAGTGAATATACATATGTACACATAAATATATATACACAGTGTGGAGCATTGTAGCTAGATGCAATAAACGGCATAACCGTCTACTTAGTTATCCTGCACAGTATGAATATGTACCCATACATATTGTCACCCTCCGTAGCAACTGATATTGAGTTTGAAGTTCCTCCGCTTTTTCATCCCACCAGTTTGACTTCCATCTCTCCGGTGTACTTCTGTAGCTCACTCTGAGCCTTTGAGTATTTCTTCTTCTTCGACCTTGTGTTACATTGTAGGTTTTCCTGCCTAGCTGTATTCCTCGCTTCTAGTAGTTTCTTCAGATGTTCATCATGTTCATCAAACCAATCTTGATGTTTCCTCTCAGGGTGGCCTAATACATCACTCGCAGTCTGATACACCGTATCCTTCAGTGTTGCCCATTTCTCTTCTATGTCATTCTCTGAGTTGTTGCTGTCCCAGTCTTTCAAGTTTTCATCTATTTCCTGTGTAAGTTCTTCCTGCTTCTTTTGGCCTTTCAGTGCACTAGTATTTAGTTTCCGTGGTGGCTTTGCACCCATCCTGCAGTGCTGTTTTCATCTGCAAATCCTTAATCTAGATCTCAGCATAACATGATCAGTACCACAGTCCGCGCCTCTCATTGCTCTGGTGTCCAATACATCCCTTATGTCGCTCTGCCCGACTATGATGTAGTCTTAACAAGTGCCAGTGCTTGGATCTTGGGTGCATCCATGTCTTCTTGTGTGTGTCCTTGTGCTTAAATAGTGTGTTGGTTATCACAAGGTTGTACTCTGAGCATAGTGCAAGTAGAAGTTCTCCATTAGCATTGCACTTGCCTACTCCATGACTGCCCAGCATCCATCCATCCATCTTCTTCCGCTTAATCCTTTTCGGGTTGCCCGGGGGGGGGGGGGGGGCTGGAGCCTATCCCAGCATCTTTGGGCATGAGGCAGGGTACACCCTGGACAGATCGCCAGTCCATCGCAGGGCCAACACAGAGAGACAGACAACCATTCACTCTCACAGTCATACCTAAGGACAATTTAGAATCCCCAGTTTTGATGCCAGTTAACCTAACTTGCATGTTTTTTGGCATGTGGGAGGAAACCGGAGAAATCCCGGAGTAAACCCACGCAGACACGGGGAGAACATGCAAACTCCACACAGATCACTGTTGGTCGGGGGCTGGGATTGACTGCCCAGCACTCTTTTCCATTTCTCAGTGTCCGAACCAACTCTGGCATTAAAATCTCCAATGAGTATCAGCCTGTCATCAGTCGGTACACGCCTGATAGTCTCACGTAAATCACTGTAGAACTCTTCCTTCACCTCCTCTGTGTTGGTCATTGTTGGGGCATATACATTGATGAGTGTGGCATACATCTTCCGCTGTAGTGGGAGTCTCATAGTCATTATCCTGTCGTTGATTGGCACCGGTATACAAAAAGAAAAACATGCATAAACAAGAAAAATCCCCCACCCCCATCCCTCAAGGCTTAAAAAAGGGGGGGGACAGGGTTGTCCTGCTGTACTTTAACTTGACTCAAACCAATACACGTTTATAATAACCTTACAGTTTTCCAACCAGACATTCATTAGTTATATAAACATAATTTTCAGCAAAAAGAGAAGCCCTCAACGTAATCTATAAAGGGATTTCAGATTGAGACGAAGTTCCTGCAAGTTCTAAAGACATTATGTCTAAGCTTTTCTAGTGATGGGAAGGAAAGCACCTCCTTCAACCAATGTGAAAAAGATGGAGCATTATTTGACTTCCACTTAAAAAGAATGAGCCTGCTAACAAGTAAAGAGGCGAATGCCAAAGCGTTACCCTGATGACTTGTGAGTTTGCAGTCTGGGGGTAATGTGCCAAAAATGGCTGTATGAAAGTTGGGAGTTATTTCTTGTTTGCAAATATGTGAGAAAACCTCAAATATAAGTCCCCAGAAGTTTGAAAGAGCAGGGCACAGCCAAAACATGTGTCCTACTGAGGCTGGGGTGTGGTCGCATCTTGGACAACCAGGGTCAGTGGTGGGGAAAATCTTAGCAAGCTTATCTTTTGAATAGTGGAGACAGTGAAGCACCTTGAATTGAATAAGCCCGTGACGGATACACAACGAAGAAGTACGTATTTGTGTCAGACTCTCGCGCCACTGTCCTTCAGAAAGCTTCACCCCTAAGTCTCTCTCCCATTCTGCTTTTGTCTTGTCCCACAATATGACAGCTAAATTTTGTATCATCACATAGATCGTAGAAATATGTTTCTTGGCACAGGGGTCCAAGTCTAGGATTTCATCTAATTGGTTCGTCAGTATCAAGAGGGAAAAAGAGGGAAACACTGTTTTTACAAAACTATGGATTTGAAGATATCAGAAAAAATTAAATCTGGATATGTCATAATCTTTTATTAACATATTAAAAGAGGAGAAGGTGTTTCTTGGAAACAAATCCTTTAAAAAAAAAAAAAATCCCTGTCTGCGCCAGAGGTGAAAAGCCTCATCGAGCACAGAGGGTGTGAAAAACTGGTTATTTGCTATTGGACAGAGCCTGCTGGCCTGAACTAACTCAAAGTGCCTTCTAAATTGGAGCCATATTTTTAGAGAAGATCTAACCACCGGGTTCAGCAGCTGTATGCCATAGGCATATGGCAATGGTGAGGATAGGATGGGTAGTGGGTTAGACAGGAGTCCCATCTGAACCCAACCTAAACCCTCCTTATTCCTATATGTGGAGATCCAATGTAGGAATTTCTCTATATTTGCTGCCCGATAGTAAAAAAAAAATAAAATAAAATTAGGTAGCCCCAGGCCTCCTGCTTCCTTTGGTACCTCCAAGTATTTCCTCTTCATCCTAGGGTTAGAACTTTTCCAAATAAATGATGAGATCAGCCTGTCTAATTGTTGGAAGGCTGTTTTAGGTATAAATATGGGAATCATTTGAAATATATATAAAAATGTAGGCAAGATTGTCATTTTTACTATATTAATGTGGCCTACTAATGAAATGGATAAATTTGACCATTTTTTAGTGTCTTGTGCTGTCCGTTCAAGTAATTTTCTAAAATTATGATTATACAGTCCACCCGTTGAACGAGTGATCTTAATGCCTAGGTACGTAAATGTATTCTTCTCAAGTTTAAACGGAACCCCAGAGTAGTCACCATCTACATCGGTGATGGGAAATGGCAAGCTCTTAGAGTAATTAATTTTATAGCTTGAGAGATGACCAGAATATATAATAATTTTGATATAGTTTCCTCTGTGTTGGATACATACAATAGCAGGTCGTGCGCATACAGCGGTACTTTATGGAGTTCACCGCCCCGTGAAATGCCCCTCACTTCATCTTCCTTTCTAATAGCTATGGCCAGCAGTTCAATCACTAAGTTGAATAGGTAGGGGTAACTGCAGCCCCTGTAGAGCCTAAAATAGTCAGAAATTGTAGTGTTCGTTCGTACTGCTGCCATGGGTGAACCATATAATGTTCTAATCCAAGCTAGGAATGATGGGCCAAAACCAAATCTTTCTAAAACAGCAAACAAATATTGCCACTCAACGCGGTCGAACTTCTTTTCAGCATCTAATGAAATCACTACTTCTGACTCTTCAGTCGGGTGCGGTGTATACAGTATATTCAAAAGGCGACACGTGTTGTAAAAGGATTGCCAACCGGGTATAAAACCAGTTTGGTCATTATTCACAATCAATGACTGTCTCAACTGTCTCAATGCGAGTGGCCAAAATTTTTGTGAGGATTTTGTAATCACAATTTAGCAAGCTTTATCGGGCGATACGAGCCACACAGTGAGGGATCTTTATCCTTTTTAAGCAAAACCGATATGATTGCCTGCATCATGGTCTGGGGTAGTTTCTGTTGAAGGAAGATATCTTTATATAATTGTTTAAGAATTGGGGCCAATTTAGATGCAAATTCTTTATAAAATTCAACAGAGAAACCGTCAGGGCCTGGGGCTTTATTACTCTGCATAGATCTTATTGCTTGTAATACTTCTACTGTCGACATTTCTCTGTCCATTTGTGCGCGGTTGTCTGGTGCAATTTTTGGGATAGTCGGGCCAAGAATTTGGACACGTGAGAAATCACTGGGTTGTTCAGAAGAGTAAAGACTAATATAAAATTGTTTGAATTGGTCATTTATATCAACCGGGTTGGTGGTTTCTACTTCTAATGATGTACAAATTTTAGGAATGGTGTTGGCAGCATGGGTCAAACTGGGGATTCTAAATTGTCCTTGGGTATGACTGTGAGAGTGAATGGTTGTCTGTCTCTCTGTGTTGGCCCTGCAATGGACTGGCAATCTGTCCAGGGTGTACCCTGCCTCTCACCCAAAGATGCTGGGATAGGCTCCAGCCCCCTGGCGACCCAAAAAGGATTAAGCGGAAGAAGATGGATGGATGTTGGCGGCTGCAGATTCTGATCTGATGAGCCAGTAATTTCCCCACTTTCTCTCCATGCTCATAAAACATCTGTTTAGATTTTAAAAACAGTTGCTCCGTATGCTTAATAGAAATATCATCGAATTGTTTTTAAAAGTAACTTTTTTTTATATAGTTCAGGAGTGGGGGAGACAGCATATTGGCAATCTGTTTCCGTTATATTCTGAGATAATTCTGCCATATGTTGTTTATTTTTTTCCTCTATGCAGTATATGAAATTATTTGACCTCGAAGATAAGCTTTAAGTGCTTCCCAGATAGAAGATAATTGCACATCAGGAGTTTGGTTGAGCTCCATTTAAAAACTGCGATTTGTTGAGAGAGGAAATTTTTAAAGGAGTCCTTAGAAAGCAGGAGGGGGTCAAACCACCAGGTGCGTCTGGGTCTGGGGCAGTCTGGGAAGCTCATATCCAGTTGTACGGGACTGTGGCCAGAGATAACAATAGCATTGTATTGACACCCTTTAATCATGGAGGAGGTTCTGCCATCTAAAAGAAAAAAGTATTTTCTAGAATAGGAATGATGTACTGGAGAGAGGAAGGAGACTTGTTTCATAGTTGGATTGTTTTTCCTCCAAGGGTCAAAGGGAGCATATGAGTCCATAAACGACTGAATGATACTACCTGCTTTTGAAATCTTACTGTTGGGTCTTGGATTGGACCTATCTAAAAATGGGTGTAGTACACAATTGAAATCTCTCCCCAGTATCAGTAAATGATCATTAAGATCCAGAAGGGTTGCTATAAAATTAGCAAAAAAAAAAGAGGGATCATCCTAGTTTGGCCCATAGATGTTGGCTAAAACCACTCGTGTGCCATAAATATTACCCGTGACCACTACATACCTTCCCCGGGGGTCAGAGATGGTTGACAGAGAAACAACTGGGATACCCTTCCTGATCAGGATGGCTGTGCCGTGTGTTCTGCTCTCATGTCTTGAGCTGAAAATTTGTCCAATCCAGGCTTTTTTTTAGTCTCACATGTTCGGTCGGTAGGAGGTGCGTTTCCTTTAAGAACATAATATCAGAGCCAGGAGACTTTAAATGTGCCAAAACCCTGCTACGTTTCACAGGATTATGAATTCCTTTTACATTTCAGCTCAGGAAACAAAGAGAGGTGTACATAGGTGTATAGACACCTATATACAACTATACAGTGGGGAAAAAAAGTATTTAGTCAGCCACCAATTGTGCAAGTTCTCCCACTTAAAAGATGAGAGAGGGCTCCAATTTTCATCATAGGTATAGCTCAACTATGAGAGGCAAAATAAGAAAAAAAAAATCCAGAAAATCACATTCAAGGATTTTTAATGAATTAATTGGTAAATTCCTTGGTAAAATAAGTATTTGGTCAATAACAAAAGTTCATCTCAATACTTTGTTATATATCCTTTGTTGGCAATGACAGAGGTCAAATGTTTTCTGTAAGTTTTCACAAGGTTTTCACACACTGTTGCTGGTATTTTGGCCCATTCCTCCATGCAGATCTCCTCTAGAGCAGTGATGTTTTGGGGCTGTCACTGGGCAACACAGACTTTCAACTCCCTCCAAAGATTTTCTATGGGGTTGAGATCTGGAGACTGGCTAGGCCACTCCAGGACCTTGAAATGCTTCTTACAAAGCCACTCCTTCGTTGCCCGGGCGGTGTGTTTGGGATCATTGTCATGCTGAAAGACCCAGCCACGTTTCATCTTCAATACCCTTGCTGGTGGAAGGAGGTTTTCACTCAAAATCTCACGATACATGGCCCCATTCATTCTTTCCTTTACACGGATCAGTCGTCCTGATCCCTTTGCAGAAAAACAGCCCCAAAGTATGATGTTTCCACTCCCATGATTCACAGTAGGTATGGTGTTCTTTCTCCTCCAAACACGACAAGTTGAGTTTTTACCAAAAAGTTCTATTTTGGTTTCATCTGACCATATGACATTCTCCCAATCCTCTTCTGGATCATCCAAATGCTCTCTAGCAAACTTCAGACGGGCCTGGACATGTACTGGCTTAAGCAGGGGGACACATCTGGCACTGCAGGATTTGAGTCCCTGGCGGCGTAGTGTGTTTCTGATGTAGCCTTTGTTACTTTTGTCCCAGCTCTCTGCAGGTCATTCACTAGGTCTCCCCATGTGGTTCTGGGATTTTTGCTCACCGTTCTCATGATAATTTTGACCCCATGGGGTGAGATCTTGCGTGGAGCCCCAGATTGAGGGAGATTATCAGTGGTCTTGTATGTCTTCCATTTTCTAATAATTGCTCCCACAGTTGATTTCTTCACACCAAGCTGCTTACCTATTGCAGATTCAGTCTTCCCAGCCTGGTGCAGGTCTACAATTTTGTTTCTGGTGTCCTTTGACAGCTCTTCGGTCTTGGCCATAGTGGAGTTTGGAGTCTGTTTGAGGTTGTGGACAGGTGTCTTTTATACTGATAACGAGTTCAAACAGGTGCCATTAATACAGGTAACGAGTGGAGGACAGAGGAGCCTCTTAAAGAAGAAGTTACAGGTCTGTGAGAGCAGGAAATCTTGCTTGTTTGTAGGTGACCAAATACTTATTTTACTGAGGAATTTACCAATTAATTCATTAAAAATTCTTCAATGTGATTTTCTGGATTTTTTTTTTCTCATTTTGTCTCTCATAGTTGAGGTATACCTATGATGAAAATTGGAGACCTCTCTCATCTTTTAAGTGGGAGAACTTGCACAACTGGTGGCTGACTAAATACTTTTTTGCCCCACTGTATATGTCATAGTTTATTATATTTATTATATTATATTTAATGTCAGACATTAAACCTTTTGCAAAACAGAAGAAAGAAAAGCAAGTGACCCTGTCCCTTAACTACAAACAAAAAATAAAGCCTTGAGACCCCATGCTGATCCAGTAAATTCCTCAGGATCGCATTTCCCTTTACTGGTATAACACAGTCAATACACATACCAAAAAAAAAGAAACCTCTCCTGGAGGGCCCTGGCCGGGCTAACAATCGGCAGGTGAAGAAGATTATATTACACTTGAAATATGAGACAATATAAATTTCAACCCCTGATCAATTTCAGCCTGGCTGTCTGAGGGTGAATAAGACTAAGCTAAGTCACTTGTGATGGTGTCTGAATAAAGAAAAGAGGGGAAAAAAAAATGTGTGTACTTGTGTGTGTGTGTGTGTGTGTGTGTGTGTATCCTTCTGTGCAGACACACATATGTATGTAAACGCATGCACATACTTGCGCACACAAGCAAAAAAAGAAGTACCACATTTAAAACGGCATATAAAAAGATGGAGAAAAAAGAGGGAAAGAGGAAAAAAAAGTGGGGCAGCTGTATTGGTGAAAGATGCACTCAGAGGATTAACTCACTTGGCTGAAAAGATATGACAGTTTTTTGGATGTTAACAATTTGAACAGCATCACCAGTAAAGAAGCACATTATAAAAATTAAGGAAGACAACCAGATGAAACCATCGACTGTTTGGTAGCCACCGTCCCATCTGGTCGACCATGTTATTCAGTAGCCTTTAGCTGTCTGCGCCCATTAGCTGCTCCTGTCTGTTAGCCACTGCCGTTGCTTCGTTAATGTTTTGTAGTGCGTTGTTTTATGGCTGCAGGTTTTTCTGGATATAGTCCATTGCTGCAGATGGGTCTTCAAAACATTTATCCTGCCCAGATGGTGAAGTAATGCGAAGGACAGCTGGGAAGAGGACCCCGTACTTGACGCCCTGGCAGCCCCGGAGGAGCCGCTTAGCTTCAGAGAAAGCCGCTCTTTTCTTAGCCACAGCAGCGGTATAATCTGTGAAAATGCTCACTCTCCTACCATGGAGGGAAAGCAGGGCCGAACGTGTTGCTTTACAGAGAACCTCCTCTCTCTCCTGGAAATAGTGAAATTTTACTACAATGACCCTAGGCAGTTTTCCTTCATTAGGTGTAGGACGTAGACTACGATGGGCCCGGTCTAGCATCGGGGTGAAGTCGACGTTCAGTAGCTCCTGTAGAATCTTAGCGATGGCCACTGTGGGTCACTGGCCTTCACTGTTCTCTAGCCCTTCCTTTATACCAATGATTCGTGCATTACAGCGACGTTGCTGTCCCTCCACGTCCTCCATCTTCAGGTGCAATGAGGCAACTTCTGACTTTAACTGACCGACGTCTCCTTCCATGCTAACCGTCTTGTCTGAGTATGTATTCAGGCCATCTTCCAGGCGGGTCTCTTGTTTTGCCATATCCTCTATGATGGAATCAATTCTTTCTAGATCTTTCATCTTTAAATCTATGAGGACCAATATCCTGTTTTCACTGCTTGCAATAGCAGACATCACCTCGGACAGATCAGTTGGTTTTCCTCAGAGGCCTTAGTCGAGCCGGAGGCTTTAACGGCTTGCTTCTTGCTAGGCTTGTTCCTGCTCATGGTGCCTTCAAAAGAGTTGTTTGAAAAATATGAAGTTGGGGTTCTGGCACCTAAGCATTTTAGTCCAGTGTACACTACCGTTCAAAAGTTTGGGGTCACCCAGACGATTATTTTGTGTTTTCCATGAAAAGTCACACTTATTTACCACCATGAGTTGTAAAATGAATAGAAAATATAGTCAAGACATTGACAAGGTTAGAAATAATGATTTGCATTTGAAATAATAATTTTTTCCTTCAAACTTTGCTTTCGTCAAAGAATCCTCCATTTGCAGCAATTACAGCATTGCAGACCTAACATGATTGCACAAGGGTTTTCTAATCATCCATTAGCCTTCTGACGCAATGAGCAAACACATTGTACCATTAGAACACTGGAGTGATAGTTGCTGGAAATGGGCCTCTATACACCTATGTAGATATTGCACCAAAAAACAGACATTTGCAGCTAGAATAGTCATTTACCACATTAGCAATGTATATTAGATATTAGAGTGTATTTCTGATTAGTTTAAAGTTATCTTCATTGAAAAAAACAGTGCTTTTCTTTCAAAAATAAGGACATTTCTAAGTGACCCCAAACTTTTGAACGGTAGTGTATATTTAGCCCAGTTCACCCAGGGTTGATCAGAGGAGTTGGAAAATTTGTTGAAAGTTCGCCCTGGTTAGGACATGATGCTGCTCACCAGCCCCTCCCAAGTCACATGTACTTTGACAGCCAATTAAGATACAGCTGTGGTCTTTTCAAGCCATTTTTAGTGTTGCCAGATGTACGATAATTATCGTATTTGTACAATAATTTTGCCCTCTGTACGATGAACGATCAATAATTCCATGATATACAATAATTTGATCCTTTCATTACGTGGGTAAGTTGATACATGAGCAAACACAGCCAGGATACAGATCCTGTGCAAAGTGCGCATACATACTACGCTTGTTTTTACGCATCATTTCACATGTATGGGCTGTGTGGAATGAGACAAGATTCTGTGGCAGTAGCAGAGAGGCGGCCTCGGATGAAGGCTGCTGATGGGATCCACAGTACACTGAAATATACTGAGGCAAGCTGAAAAGATCTGTGAGAAATAGTGGTCTACCAAATCACTGTGCTGTACAGGAGCTCCGACTGTCTACCATGAGAGTCGGCTGAACCGAGCAGGCTGGGCTCGTTTGCTGCTCAGGCTCTGTTGTTGGCATTAGCACTAAAGCTTTCTGTTGCTGCAAATGTTTGTGCAAAAAATGTCACCGGATTGTGGTTCTCAATAAAACTGTGAAACCGGTTTCTGCTTCAATTATCAGAGGCATTTTAGTAGTAGTTTAGGCGGATTGATTGATTTTTATTCCTAATGTATAAACAAAGTACTTCTCAAAATATTCAATTCTAGGCTGTTCAGTGCAGGCCAGGGGCTTATCCTGTACTCCACGCAGGTAGAGGCGCTTTTTTTTCAACCGATTTGTTAGGATTATTTAGAGGTAAAACTGCATTATAGGCTGTAATATGCACGATCTGTGATAATGTGTTACTGAAGCAGATGATTCTGAGCCATGTCAGAATGAAAACTGGGTGTGTACCATAATTTTCCTCAAAATACAATAATTTTAAACAACTGGTATGATATTTCAACATTTCCCATCTGGCAACACTGGTACACAAATACAAAATCTTTTTACACATTTCTAGATCTTTTTTTTTACATATTTGTGGATCTGTGCACACATTTGTGGGACTTTGCATGCATTTGTGGATCTGTGCGTACTTGTGGAACTGTGCACACATTTACAAATGTTTTTTACATATTGGTGGATCTGTGCACGCATTTGTGGATCTGTGTGTATGCTTACAAATAGTTTTCCAACAATAATAGCTCCATATTTTTTTTTTTTTTTTCTCAGCGATCCCCTCCAGGAACTCCTTTACACAGCAGATGAGGAGGAACGCTCTGAAGAACCGAAAACTCAAAGAGACAAAGAAGTGGCGAAGAGAGAAGCGGAGGCGATCGGGGAAACTAAACTCTTCAGCGGCTAAACATCAGCGGACGATTCCGCCCCTATCCCAGGTCATTCTGCGGAACCTCAGAATCAGAGTCCGGCGCCACTCACTGGAGTTCCTGCTGAGCTGTAAGGACCCAAAGAGCAAAGAACGAGCCCTGCTGCTGCAGCTAGAGGAGGTGAAGCCAGAGGTGAGGCAGAAGACAGAGAACGGTGGCAGTGACAGCAGCAGTGCTGCAAACCTAAAAACGTCTACTCCGAGCTCCTCCAGCTCAGCTCATCAGCAAAGCGACACCATGGTGCAAGGTGGCAGTCTGTCTGGGAGGGCTGCCGTCAGGGTGGTGGGCAGGAAGCCGGTCCACATGGCTTCAAGGGCAAAGAGGCTGGTCCACAGCACTGTCCCACACCAGACACATCAGTCCACCAATACATCTAACACTACAACACTAGAAGAGAACGATACCTGCGGCAGTGCCATAAAACAGGAGATGGTCGAAAAGGCAATCGTAGAAAGTCACGGCAACAGTGGCACCACAGAACCCTGCATGCAGAACGAGCACAAGACTATCAAAGCTTCATCCGCCAGCACCACAGAGGCCCCGAGGACAGCCACAGACAATCCACCGATATCTCTGAAGCAATACATTACTGTCAATCTGACCAGGTTATCAGTGCCGCAACAACAGGAGGAGGTAGCCAGGGGGAGGAGCAGGAAGGGTCCGGGTCCTAAACGAAAGTCCAGGAGTTCAGACATCTGCTCGACTGATGGCAGCAGAGGCGTCAGAGAGATGTTCTTCAAGGCTGTAGATAAAGACAATGTGAGAACAAGTGAGAGCATGGAGAAGTCCAAGGTCATTGAGATCCAGACAGTTTTAGAGGAGGGAGGAGGAGAGGAAGAGCACCCAGAGGTTTCAGAGGAGAAATTAGAAGGACAGAAAGATGGTAGAAACGCAGCATCAGCAGAGATAAAAATGACAGACGTCCACAAAGATACAGAGAAAAAGGTGCCAGAACAGACCAGTGTGAGTAAACGGGCGGTGAGCATAAAACAAGCCAAGGTTCTGCTGTCTGATGTTCTAAGGAAGGATAAGAACATTGTAGATAAGAGTTCACTAGGAGACACCGTAGGAGGGTTTTCTAAGGAAAGTTCGGAGGAAACGAACGGAAGCAGGAATCATCGGGTGGTGGTGCAGAGGAGGATAATGAGTCGAAAGTTGCGACCACGAGCAGCAAAACTGAAAGATGACCGACTGAGCACTAAAGGCCATTTATGTAAGGATGTTCCAGCTGCGGTTAATACGGAAATCAGCAGGGAGAGTTCGGAGCCCGTGCCACCACAGAGGCTTGCAAACCCTTCAGACTCGTGCCTCGACCCGCTACCTCACCACTCGCCGGTTTCAGCAAAAAACAATGCTGGTGTCAACCCACAGGCGCACACACAGTCCAACATACCTCTGAAGAAGCGCACATTCCGTAGTGCTCTGGAATTTGAGTCTGACCAAAGTCTGAACTCCACCTCAGCTCAGGTCACCAAAAAGATTTGTGAGTTAAATTCACCAATGGCTGTGGTGGCGAGGCAGGACCTCACCCCTTGTTCAGGCGAGGTTGGTAAAGGGAAGAGGGAGGGTAAGAGCAGAGTTCAGCGGTCCGGACCGAGGAGGATCACCAAACAGACGTTGAGTTCGAACAGAGTCCTCCGGTCCAGACCCAACGAAACTCAGCGGAGCCACCTGATGCGGAAGGTCCGACAGTGTAAGCCAGAGAGGAAGGACAAAGAAATCCACAGAGCTCAGAGAGTGGAGAGTGATGACCACACGGGAGAGAACACAACACTACAGGCTACAGATCAGGAGGAAGCGGAGCAGAGCGAGGCAGATGAGACAAAACCAAACCTAAACTTTAAATTCCTCCTGAAGAGAAGGCGAGGGAAGGTGTGGGAGATGCAAAGTTCAGCCTTCGACACAGCGGCTCTGAAGGCGGAGAAAAGGGACGAGTTGTCAGCCTGCGATCCTTTCAAAGCCATCATGGACTCCGTATCAATCCTGAACATGGAGATGGAGGCAGCCCAGGCTCATGTTCATGCTTGCAAGAAGTCCAAGAACCGAACACATCAATTGAAGAAGAAAGAGGAGAAAATGAGCGAGAACATGGAGAATATTTCTGAACCTGCGAACAGCAACGAAGTAGGAATAAAGGAGAAAACCGACAGTGAGATGCCATCGACCGTCCCAGTGCCGAGTGTGGAGACAAAAACAGAAAACCAGTCCTTGAAGAACTCCTGCCTGTTTGAGAACGCAGCACAGAAGAAGGAGCCGGAGCTGGTTCTGAAACTGAAGAGGAAAGTGGAGGACATCTGGGAGGTGGACAGTCAGGAGGAGCCCGCCGTGAAGGTGGACATGGACATAAAGATGGAGACGAAGCAAAAGAGAGAATCTCTGGACTGTAGCAAGATGAAAGACGAGGGTCCATCCTCACAGAAACTCAGTGGAGGCCCCGCCACTCTGAAGACAGAAACACCACCATTCTCCCTGTCCTTATCGCCGCTGTCACTGTCATCACCTCCTGTCAATGACAATAGAACTGAAGTCACCTCCTTGGCCTTGGAGAAAACCGCTGAGCGGTTGGAGGTGAGCTCCAATGGGAGGAAACCGCGACTGAAGATGGACCGACCACGAAGATGTGGGCCGACGGAACCGCCCTCCACATGCCTGAGCCACACCCTCCAGCAGATCGACAACAGCCTGTCCAGGCTCTCCGAAGGCCTCTGCTCTTCTCAGATGTTGGAGAAACCCGCCGCCCCAGCTGCCGCCTCAAACTCTGTAATCCAGCCACCATCTCAGTCCCCGCCGTTCACACCAGCGGACAACATGCTGTCCGCAGAGCCCAGCTTCCCCACTTGCTGCGATGACATCCTGGACTTCCAGTGTCTGAACTTTGAGGGCTACTACCAGCCCCAGAACATCCTTCCGTCTTCTCCGTCGGACCTGTGCTCCCTGGACCCACCCACCGACCCTTTTAGCAGCCCCCTGTCTCACAGCCCCGCCGACACCTGGACCACAGAGACACCGTACCTTGGTCCTCCCAGTCCAGGGAACAACTTCACCAGTGAGGACCTGCAATTTTTCCCGGGTCTCATGCCTCCTAAAACGGACTCCGCTGCCCCTCTGGAATGTGAGACAGAGGATGCCACAAAAAACAGAAACCCACCAAGCTCAGGGTTCAGCTTCTCGGCTCTAGGCAACTCTGACCTGACCACCAGAGACCGGATCGTCAGTAAGAATCTCTCTGGGATGAGGCTGGCCAAAGAAGACTTCAAAACCCAATCCATGTCCGCGCCCACCAAACCCCGTTTAATGAACACAGTGGCAACAGCGGTTTCATCCCAAAACCAGACTGCCATAACCCAACCCAACATCAAACCCAGCACAAGCCAATCCAGAACCCAGTCTGCCCTAAAGAACCAGGGCCCCTTCCACCGCGTCAACATCCCTAGTAAGGCCCCAGCGTTCAGCCAGCCCAGCACAGCGAGAGGCGGAACCTCCCAGAGCTGCCTGTCTAAGTCCACTCCATCACAGGTGTCCACCAAGCTGCTGTCCCCTCAGCTGTTCTCCACAAAAAATCCTCCAGACAATCCCTTCACCTTCCCCGAGAAACCCTCCACCGTCATCCACCGCGTCCTGAAGTTCCAGGGCGGTGGTCAGAGTCAGAACCTTTACAGCGCGCCATGTAAGGATGCTGTGGCTGCGGGTGGACCCGCCGTCAATTCCAAGATGCATGCTGCTAAATCAGGCATGCTGGAGAAGGGCTGTGAGAGCACAGAAAGTCTTCAGAAGGACAACATGTCCGTCCACGGCTTTGATAAAGATGTCAGCCATGATTCTGGACATGGTAGCCATATTTCCAGTCACGGTGGCCGACCCAACCTTCACTTCACCAAACCCAATGCCACGGCATCTCAGACGTTCATGAAAAACAAAATGTCCAGCAACAAAAATGACAGCAGTGATGCCAACATGGCTTACAAGAACTTCCCCACACTGCCTCGACAGTTCTTCTTCCCTGGTAAAATGTCGAGTGACTACTCCCCGCCACCACAGGACAAACGTCTGAAGGCGGACAAAACCACAGCTGCAGCGGACAAACACCAGCAGTGCTATGCTCAGCAGGACCCTTTTGACTTCAGCTTTGGCTCCTCCCTGTCCCCTGTCTCTCAGCACAGCAGCCCCCAAATGGTCCGTTCCACGCCACCTAGTACGCCAGCGCCATCGGCAAAGACCCAGACCTCGGCCTCCTTCCCTTATGGCTACCAGGGCCCCCCCTACGTCCTGAACTTCAGCGGAGACCACTCGCTTACCCTGGGCCTGAAAGATGGTGCTGAAGCCTACCCAGGTCTGGCCTCCACCAACTACACCTACCACTGCCTGATGGAGCCGTCGGGGACGCAGGGTCGGCTGGTCCTGGAGCCCTGCGGACCCCAGCTGACCAACCCGGGTTCTCTTCCCGGGTTCTCTGGACTCAAAGGTCCAGAGGAGCTCTGCAGGAAGGACTCAACACAACAGCAGCAACCATGTCCGCAGGGGGAGCACCAGAGCTCCGCCCACTACGGACCAATGACAGCTACCCACTCCATGGGAACCACCAAGCCTAAACGGGTCAGACTGGTGGTGATGGATGGGACCGTGGACCTGGACCTGCAGTACTCAGACTGAAGTTAGGTCAGACCACATCGACCTCCTAAAAACCTGAAAGACATTTTTGTAAACATGTAATTCATAAACTACCAGTTATTACTGCTATTACTATTATTACTGTTATTATTATAATAACCCCCCTGAGTGACTGAGTGTTTTCTAAAGGATCCTGGACCCTGGACCGTGTGATTGGTTCTGGACACTGGACTGTGTGTGTGTGTGTGTGTGGTTCTACAGATTTTAGTGTGTCCCGATGTTTTAAAGACTTTAGTTCCTGTTTTCAGATGAAATATTCACTACAGTTTGTTCAGAAAACTAAATTTTCAGTTTATAATAATAACATTATTATTGATGCTCTATGACAGTGTGAGTGTGAGGATGGTTGAAGCCCCGCCCCCCCCATACTGGATCGTAGAGTTCTGGATGGTTCCGTGTCTAAACGTAGAAGGTCGTCACCGTCTGGTCCTCGTGTTTTCTTTGACATGCTCTCCTGAACCTTTTTAAAGCTCCACTGGAACCGTCATCTTTGTTTTTATGTTTTGCGTTGTCTCACTTTGAGTTTTCGTCAGACCTGGACATTTCACGACTCACTCACTGAGTTTTATGACTGATAGAGCTAGTCTGGGTTTATAGTAAATGAACATTGTTTCTGACTTGGTGCTGTTATTATATTTACCTTGAACACAGTAATTAGTAGTAATAATTAAGGTAATAAAAAATACCACTCAGATACTAATTAATACTGAAAATCATTGGATCAGATTCTCATTTATAAAAGTATCAACACCAGCGGGATTTGGTAGAATCTGAATGTTTTTGTCATATATATATATATATATATATATATATATATATATATATATATATATACTGAGACTTTTATTGGTGTTTTTTTCTTCATAAATTACCAGCTTTTTTTTACATAATTTTCTCATAATTTAGTAACTTCATTCTTGTAAGTTTGTGATTTTTTTGTTATAAATTTAGGACTAACGTCATTGATATTGTTTCCCCCTGTGGTGTCAGAGATGGTATTAATATATATTAAAATCCTAGCATTGTGACAACCCTAATAATAATAATAATTTGGTCCAACCCACAGGAATCTTCAAGCTAGTGTCTCACAGAATGGCAAATGCTGACGAACGTTGCGATTTTGGGGTTTTGTTGGGGTTTGTAAAAGTTTGCAAAATGGTTTGCAAACCGTTTTTCTGTTTGCTACCTTAATTTCTTAAAAATAAATTTGCAAAGAAATGTTGAACATGTTCAAATGCTCAACATTTCTTTGCAAATGTATTTTTCCGCAAACGTTTGCAAAATAGTTGTGTTTACAAATGGTTTTAACACGTGTCAATAAAGTTCTTTAACTGTTTAAAAATCTTTACGAACCCTTGAAGTCTGAATGCTGGGGAGGGTTTGGTCATCCATTTTATAGGGTGGGGTCCAAGATTTGCCTGATATTCCCCTAGTATTTCCTGAAATTGGCAAAAATAGAAGTGGGAGGAGTGTGTGTGTGGGGGGGTGGGGGTCAGGGCATTGTAGTATTGCAATACTTTGTGATAAAGTATCAATTCAGAGACAGTATTGTGATATTTTTTAATACTATTTAGGTACCAGAGTAATAAAAAACCATTTGACTTTTCAGTCCATTAGGTGGTGCCTAGTGGTGGGACAAAAGATCAGTTTGGCGTAGTATCGCAATACTTTACACTCGTGATGATGCACCGATCCCTAAACGGTAAACTGATGTTTCATTACTTATATGGTATCACAGTACTTGAGGAATCATAGTATTGTGATAGTACTGCATCATGACCAGAGTATTGTGATATGTATCGTAT
The DNA here is from genome assembly GCA_020510985.1 of Pholidichthys leucotaenia. Classification (NCBI taxonomy): domain Eukaryota; kingdom Metazoa; phylum Chordata; class Actinopteri; order Cichliformes; family Pholidichthyidae; genus Pholidichthys; species Pholidichthys leucotaenia. The sequence goes on along the minus strand of CM035838.1, from coordinate 240,530,468 downwards.
TGTGCGGTCCCTCTGCAATTCCCACCCCTAGGCAAGAGTGGCAACTAGTTGCTAATCGTCGCACTGTTGCTGACATTTGCTAACAGCTGCTAACGTTTGTAAACTGTCTTTTGCAAACACTTTCAAAAACATTCACACGGCTGTTGCTGAATGAGCTAATGGAAGTGAACCCTGATTTTCGCAAGCATTCATCAGAAAAGTTGGTGACTCCAAATATTGTAACGTTCGTCAGCATTCGCCGCTCTGTGAGATACGAGTTTAAATATTGTTACATCAGAGTTGCTGTTTGCGTAAATGAATCTGATAAAAACCAGCAGAAATGCTCCCATAAATGTCTAAATAATAATAATGGTCTGACTAGTCTTTGAATGTTAAAACGGTTATTAAACATTGTGAGTTTAAACTATGAATTTATTAGAAAACTTGCAGAAATCAAATGTGCAAAAATTTATGAGATTAAATTGTGATGCGGAAAAACTTGCACATTTTTTAAAAAAAGGGCGAAAAACTTTTAATGGAAGAAAAATTTACCTGATTTTTTTTTTTTTTTTTTTGAGGGGGGATTTTAGACAAATTGAATTTATGACGAACATTATGACAAAAATTTGAACAAAAGTGTTTTGACATTTTAGATGAAGTTGCAGATTAAAGATTACATTTGTATTTTTTTCACTAGATTTTTTTCTCTCCTCTTTATTTTTTCTAAAATAATTTCCACGTTTTTGTTCTGAAACTTTTTTGTGGCCCTAATTTGTTGCTGTATTACTGAATAAAGTGGGGTTTTTTCCCAAACCTCAAATGTCAATGTTTTTTTTTAATATACTTTATTTTTCCTTTATTTTTGATTTTTTTTAAAAATTTCTATTGTTTTTGCAATTTTTATTTGATTTTTATTTTCTGAGGCCAGTGTAGCTGAGTTAAATCTTCCATAATGATCGGCTCATTTTAAAGGAAGGATGTTCCTGCAGCGGTTCCTGATATGTGGTGTTCATAATAATAATAGTATTGTAAAGACAGTGTGTGAATGTGAACATGTATGGACGTGCTCAGCCTTATTTTTACTACATAAACGTGTTCTGTCTCCACATGAAAATCCATTTATTTATTTAACTTCCTCATTCTTAAAAAGGTGCTTTAATGTAATTTATATTTCACATGGATTGTTCAAACTGTTAAATGTTTTTATTATTATTTAATGGGACAACAGTACTGAATATTTAATTGTCAGATCCTTTTAGACATCTCCTACAGTTATTTTTTGTTTTTTTTTGGTGAAATGTTTTGTGTTTTCGTTGTTTGACTGAACGTCTGCTGTAGAAATGTACAAATGTAGCGGAGATCATTAAAGATTATTAATTCCTTTCTCTATTTTTACTCTTTTTTTTTTGTCACTGTTAAATGTCCACAGATGTCCCATGATCAGTTAAAAGGTCTTAAAAAGACTGATGAAGGTTATTAAACCTGCCTTACAGAAGTCTTAAAAATGACAGCTTAAGGAAGTGGAATTCAACAAAAAAAGGGGAGGATTCACACACTTCGTTTTTCTTTTATCTTCAGTTAAGATCTTCTCTTAAAGCTAGCGAGGTCTCGTTACAGAACCCTTTCAGGCCACACAATCTTAAGAAGCTCTTTTGTTTTGCAAATAATTCGAGCGGACTGGTTTCTAGACTTTATCGGTTACAAGACTCCTACAGACATTCATTATAATTTTGTACACAGAGTATATTTAACACCTAAGAAACTTCATGTAATGAAAATGCTTCCAGATCCCTACTGTACTCTTTGTTCCCTGAAGGCCCTCCAGTGGCCAGTTTCTGGGAGAAGGTTGCCTCCATCCATCCATCCATCCATCTTCTTCCGCTTAATCCTTTTCAGGTCGGGGGGGGGGGGGGGGGCTGGAGCCTATTCCAGCATCTTTTGGGTGAGAGGCAGGGTACACCCTGAACAGATCGCCAGTCCATTGCAAGGCCAACACAGAGAGACAGACAACCGTTCAGTCTCACAGTCATACCTAAGGACAATTTAGAATCCCCAGTTTGATGCCAATTAACCCAACTTGCATGTTTTTGGCATGTGGGAGGAAACCAGAGAAATCCCGGAGTAAACCCACACAGACACGGGGAGAACTTCTGTACTCTTTGTTCCCTGAAGGCCCTCCAGTGGCCAGTTTCTGGGAGAAGGTTGCCTCCACTCTCTCTAAACTGTTCGAGGTAACACTTTCTTGTTCTGCCATTATATTCCTTCTGGATGATTTGCCTGATATGCATCTGACCCCTGTAAAGAAAAAAGGGGTTCTAGCAAGACTTACAGCAGCGGAAAAACTGGCCCTCATACTGCCCCACATACTTTATGTACATGTGCTTGGATTTTCACTTTCTTGGACATTATTTCGAGCTATCCACAGCTTGCGTACTTGGGGCCAGGAATTCTACATTTGAGGCATGGTACCTTGTTACAAACCTCCAATCCCTCTGCACAAATGATAATTAAAATTACTGGATCTGCCCCCCCTTTTTTAAATTTGGTTTTTCTTTTTGGAGGCACTTGTACAGTATTTCATATGGTTTGAATGCGTGCCTACTTTGGTTAACGTTACTGTTTTGTATAACTGTTACTTTGTTTTACAGTATGTTTGTTAAAATAAATAAAAATTTGTCACAAAAAAGGGGGGAGTTTTTAAAATTCTCAAATTATGTGAATTTAATTTTTTAGTCGAAAGGAGCTAATGTGATGATGTGGTGTCCATCCGCATTTCACGGGAATTACTACTCCTAGGCATCTGCCCCTATGCTATCCAAACTCACACCTACAATGATCCTAAGGTGGGTACATCCAGGTTGTGGTCAAGGTCAAAGGCAGGGGCGGTTATAGGATCAGATCTTTATGGATGCTGAGCACCCACTGAGCTCCACCACACACACACACACATACACGTTATTTTGTTAGAGTTATCATCTTTCATACATCTCCCTGGCTTCTAGTTAGTGAACACAGTATGTGATGATACATTAAAACAGTGACAGCTTGGATTTAATATTTTGCTTATACCAAAATGACAGCAGCTTCTTTCTCTCCAATTCAAACAGTGCACAGTGGTTGATTAACAATGCAACCATTGAAGAAAAATGTCTGCTACGAGCTGTCTTAGCCAGCGCTGGACTGGGACAAAAAAATCGTCTCTGGCATTTTTGGTCCAATTTGTTAAGTAGCAACATTCAACCATCACACTTAATAGTCTAACAGAGGTCAGAATTATCCCACTTTTACCCTTAACAAGTGAATCCCTGGTTTTAAAGAAAACGTTATTTTATTATCCATTTTGCATAAATATTATGTCCTAATTTTAAAGTCTCAAAATTTTCCAAAGGTGCAAGATTTTAAGAAAAAGCTACACAATTACAAGGAAGAAAAAAACCCCATCACAAACGTATACAATAAAAGCTTTAAATTTACTAGAATAGGACTTCCGGGAAGATGGCGGAGAGACATAATGCTTAAACAGAGAGCTCTCCCTAGTCGGATTAAAAATCATTGGTAAATGGCCAACTCGACATAAATGGATCAATAAACCAAGGGATGAAAACACGAAGAAGCCGGGCACACGGACAAAAGCAGGGTAAAATTAAAGAATCCCTCTTCAACAACGCAGGAGAAATCGCTGAACACGAGGCCCAAAAAAACGAGGTGACTACAGCAGGGAAAATGGAGGACGCCAAACTCGATACCATGAACACTGGCATCGCCAATATAGGTAAAGAGTTAAAAGACTTCAAGCGACAACTCCAACAGGATTTAGCGGCTCTTAAGGAAGAGCTGAAAAAAGAGATGAAGGAGGAAATTATGGGTCTCCGAAGAGAAATGGAGCGCAAGCTAGCAGAAAACATGGAGGAACTGCGCACTCAACGGGCAGGTATGACAGAAGTACAGGCTCGAATATCGGAGTTGGAAGACTGGAAGACCAAGACAAGCAAGCGGCTGCAGACCCTGACGGCGCAAACACAGAGGATGCAGGAAAAAATAACCGACCTGGAGAGCAGGTCCAGACGGAGCAATATACGCATCTTCGGGATTCTGGAGGGCATTGAAGGCAACTCGATGACGAAATTCATGGATCATTTCTTAAAAAAAGAGCTTGAACTGCCCGGTGAAGCGGACCTGCAGATCCAACGAGCGCACAGAGCCTCAGCACAGAACCCGAATCCAAACTCTACACCCAGGTCAGTTGTGGTAAACTTTCTGAAATACGACATAAAGGAAAGAATCCTGACACAAGCGTGGAAAAAAAAGATACGAATCGGCGACAAACAGATATTCTTTGACCATGACTATCCGACAGAAATTGTGCAGCAGTGAAAGAAATATGCCAACATTAAAAAAACGCTGAAAGAGAAAAAAATTAGATTCCAAACGCCGCTAACGAAGATGAGGATTCATTGGGAGGACGGCGTGAAGACATACAACACAGCCAGAGAGGCAGCGCGGGACATGACGGAGCGAGGCTTTGTGGTGAGCGTACCGGCGGAAGCGGCTGGAGCAGCGGCGGCACTGAACGCATCACGACAGCCGGAGTGGAGACGAGTGAGCGGCAGAAGACGGGAGACGGACGTGGCACACCGGGCCCAGGAAAAACTGCAAGGCTTTCAACGGAAAGCCTAGATTATAACAAAGATTAAGAAGGACACAGAAGAAATGAACGCCAAGAAGACAAGGTAAAAGAGAAACAAACGGCTAGGAGAGGTTTAAGTGATTTTTGTTGGACATTTCTAGACTAATGACTATTACTTGGATAGTAACTAGAGGTCTAGGGAGGGCCCCTCACTCTGTGAGGTCATTCCCTCCACCCTCCAACAGGGACCAGTGGGAAGAAGAAAGGCCCAAAGTACGGAGGTCGAGTTTCGTTAATGTGTTTTTGTACAAATATGTGTTAGTTTTGTTGTTAAAGGGGTTAGGAGCACAAGTTAAAAAAATGGAAAAACATGAATATGGGTAAAAATCTTAAGATAATGACATTAAACGTGAATGGTCTGAACTCACCCGTTAAAAGGGAAAGAGTAATAAGAAAATTCAAGAAGGAAAAAGCCGAAATTATATTTATGCAAGAGACACATTTGAGCAAGACAGAACATGAGAAACTAAAGAGATTTGGCTATAAGAACTCCTACTACAGTTCATTTAAGGGAGGAACTAAAAGGTGGGTTATGATACTAATTTCAAATAAAATACAATTTGAATGTGAACAAGAAATCCAGGATAAAGAAGGCAGGTATGTAATAATAAAGGGAAGAATAGATGGTATGCAGATCACATTAGTGAACATCTATGCCCCACCAGAAAGTGACAAGGGTTTTTTTTTCAACATCTGTTTGATCTCATAGCAACACACAGTGAAGGAGTCCTAATTTGTGGAGGAGACTTAAATGCCGTCATGGATCATGAAGTTGACACAACAAGTGTTAAGAAGACAAAAAAACATGTAACAAAGTTCATAAGAACCTCACTGGCAGAAATGGGTATGGTAGACATATGGAGGGACCTGCACCCACTCGAAAAAGACTATATGTGGCTTATATTATTCATATATCCATACCTACATATGTATAGACACAAGAGGAATGTTTAGAGATTGCATATGTGGAATGACCTCACGTCTCAGAGCAGGACAGTAGGTCTCGACCACCAGCGAAGATCAACGAGCAGACGGAGACTCAGCGGTGGAGACCTGAATGGACTTCCTGACCCCCCAGGGTCAGGTGGAGGAGAGAGAGAGGACAATAGAAGGAGATAACGCGGATGTGTGATGTCGGCTTTTGTTATGCGATGTCTTTTGTGATGTGATGTATAAGTACGAAGGTCTGACTGCGCTCAGCCTCTTTTCTGCTTCTGCATTGAGATGAGACATGTTGGAGAGTGGAAGCCGACAATAAACCTGATTTATAAAATCACTTCGCTTCCTTATTTCAAGCTCTCTACATTGGTGACCAGACGTGAGAATGGACGAAAGACGTTCTCCCGCTACAGGCTCGTCAGAGGCGACCCAAACAAGCGCCGTCGCCAACCCTGACATGGGAACGGATGGAAGACGTTCCCCCACAGCAGACTCGTCGGGGACGGCCCAAGCAAGCGCCGTCCCCAACCCTGTCGTGAGAACAGAGGAAAGGCGTTCTCGCGCTGCAGACTCGTCAGAGGCGGCCCAAGCAAGCGCCGACGCCGTCAAACTCCCAGAGTTCTGGCAAAATGACCCGTACTCGTGGTTCCAGCAGGCTGAGGCTCAGTTTGCACTCGCGGGGGTGACGGCTGACGAGACCAAATTTTACCACATCGTCGCCAGACTCGATGCCGCCACAGCACGATGCGCGCGGAGCATTATACAACAGCCGCCCGCCAACGACAAATACAAGGAACTGAAGGCGACCCTCATCGAGAGTTTCGTCCCCTTGGCCGAGGAAAGGGCCAGGAGGATACTGGCGATTTACGGCCACGGGGGGCGCAGACCGATGGCCCTCATGGAAGACATGCTGCAGCTGAGGGAGGCAGACAACGACAACTTCCTCTTTAAACACATCTTCCTCAGCACTCTGCCGACGCACATGAAAGGGATCCTGGCCAACATGCGGTGTAAGACCCAGCAGGACTTCTGCGCGCTTGTCCGAGAAGCACAGCGGCTCATCAACTCCTGCGGTGAGCAGATGGCCACAGCAGCATCGGCAGATCTCAGCGTGGCAGCCCAGAGCATCGGAGAAGCACAGGCGACAGAGCAGAACCCGCTCACCATGGCAGCGACGCAACCAAGGCGCAGCAAACGGGATGACCTCTGCTACTACCATCGACGTTTCGCCGAGAGGGCATACAAATGCGTGCCCCCCTGCAGTTTCAAGAGCTCGGGAAACTTCAAAGCCGAGAACCGATTAGCAGCTACGGCTCTCGGCGAGACAAACAAGCTGCTCTACGTGACTGACAGACACTCCGGGAAACAGTTCCTCATCAACACCGGAGCTCAGGTGAGCTTCATCACCCCGTCCTACGCAGACCGGGCAACAGGACCCCCTGGAAACGGAGCGATGGCAGCTAATGGCTCGATCATCGACACCTTTGGTGAAAGAAACCTGCCTCTGTCCATTCACGGCCACAACTATAGGTGGACCTTTATTATAGCGGCGGTGAGTTTTAACTTGTTGGGCACTGATTTCTTATGTGCACATGGGTTGTTAGTCGATCTTGCAAACAGACGCTTAGTTAATGCATGTCATTTTCTTCTATCCCCTGTTCAGCTCGAGTGTCCCCACCACCCGTGCAGGCCAGCGTCGCCACAGCAGGAGGTAAGTTTGACCAACTCCTCACCCAATTTCCAGCACTCACAGTTCCCAAATTTTCGGCAACAGTAGCAAAACACGGGGTGTAACACTTCATTCCCACAACGGGCCTGTGATGTATGGGAGTTACATGAGTTGCATTTACATATGCCACCCCACAGGTGGGCGCTGTACCCTGTGGCATTTCCAATCGAATAAGTGTACTCGCTGAACTGAGCTTCAGTAAAACAGAGTTAATGACCTGCAGCCGTGTGTGTCGTCGTGTTTTGTTCCTCAGAGTGGTTATCTGAAGTAGAACCCACGGACATAACATTATTGGCGACGAGGATAACTTTAGGTTTCCAAGTCTCGCCGCGGTATTGACTGCGAGTGAAGGAGGAAGAGGAACGTTTGTCCTGGCGGGAGTTTGGCTAAGCGCAGCGCGCCAAGTGAAAGGATTGCTAAACGCTAGTTAACCGCACGCCATGGCTGGATTTATTGGACACATTAATCCATTCGACGAGTCGGTGGAGCAGTGGACAACCTACGTTGAAAGGTTTGAGTACTTTGTAACGGCAAATGGAATTGCAGAGGATAAGAAGCTTGCTGTTTTCCTAAGTGTAATTGGTGCGTCAACATATGGCCTTTTATGTAGCCTCGTAGCTCCAGATAAGCCAGGGGCTAACACATATGCTCAACTTACTGAAGTTTTGAAAGACCACTTTTCTCCGAAACCAATTGTGATCGCTGAAAGATTTCGCTTTCATAAACGGAACCAACAAGAGGGAGAGTCTGTGACGCAATACATAGCAGTCATTAAAAAGCTTTCTGAACACTGCGAGTTTGGCACACACTTGCAGGATGCATTGAGGGATAGGCTCGTTTGTGGACTGAATATAGAAGCTATCCAGAAAAGATTGCTGACGGAGGAGAAGCTTACTTTTTCCAAAGCAATGGAACTAGCCGTGCCAATGGAGAAAGTAGCCCGCGAGACACATCAGCTGAGCAACGCGCTGAAAGTGCATGCACTGTCACTACACGACAAACGATGCACGAAATGTTTGCGCTGTGGAAAAATAAACCACAAAGAGAGTGATTGCTTTTACAAGGAGCAAAAATGCCACAAATGTGGTAAGAGAGGACACATCTCGAAAATGTGCAGGAACAAAGAGACTGTAAATAAGGAGAAACCAGTGGAGTATAAAGTTAAAAAGAAAAACAGGGTGCACCAATTGGATGTAAAAGAAATGTCTAGTGATGGTAGCACCACAGACACTGAGTCGAGTCTGCATATGGTCTCTCAGCAGGGAAATTTGTCACACATGTGTGTTAAACCAAAAATTGAAGGCAAAATGATTGAAATGGAATTAGATACTGGTGCTGCCGTTTCTCTGATTTCAAGAGAACTGTATGATGCACACTTTAGGGACTTGCCCTTGCGCCAAACCCACATAATGCTGAAAACATACACTGGCGAGGTGATTCCAGCAGAGGGAGTCATCACTGTCGCAGTGAGGATGAACAAGCAGAGGGCTAGACTACCACTGTATGTAGTCCAGGGAAGTTCACCCCTACTCTTTGGTCGAGAGTGGCTGCGGAAGATTCGAATTGACTGGTGAGAAATAAAGACAGTCCGGGAGGAGACGCTAGAGGGCGTGCTACAAAGACATGCAGAGGTCTTCCAAAAAGAATTAGGCACTCTGAAAGGCATGGAAGTAGCCATAGCGCTGAAGCCGGATCATGTGCCACGGTTCTGTCAAGCGAGAGTCGTTCCCTATGCCCTTAGGCCAAAAGTGGAGGCTGAAATTGACCGACTGTGTGAGCAGGGCATCATATCCCCTGTCAAATTCAGTGAATGGGCAACACCCATTGTGCCCGTTGTGAAAAAGAACGGAGATGTTAGGATATGTGGGGATTTTAAAGTCACAGTTAACCCTGCCCTGTGTGTGGAGAAATACCCAATTCCACGCATTGAAGATTTATTTGCATCACTTTCGGGGGGGCAGCATTTCAGTAAACTGGACTTATCTCATGCCTATTTGCAAATGGTGATAGAGGAAAATTCCAGAAAATACCTCACAATAACCACATCCAAGGGTCTGTTCTGTTACAACAGGCTGGCATTTGGAATTACCTCAGCACCAGCGATATTCCAACATGCCATGGACCAAGTCCTCCAGGGTCTGCCGAACGTCCACTGCTACCTGGATAACATATTGGTCAGTGGACAGGATCGTGCGCAGCATCTGAAAAATTTGGATGCGGTCCTAGGACGCTTGGAAGAATTCGGCTTACGAGTGCAGAAGGAAAAATGTGAATTTTTCAAGGATTCACTGGAATATCTTGGTCACGTCATCGATGCCCAGGGTCTACATAAGGCACCAGGGAAAGTCAGGGCAATCGTGGAGGCTCCTGCACCAACAGACGTGAGTCAGTTATGTTCTTTCTTGGGGCTAATTAATTATTACAGCAGATTTATCCCCAACCTGTCATCTATCCTAAGCCCACTGAATGCTCTGTTGTGCAAAGGAAAACGATGGCAATGGACATCTGAATGTGCAGCATCTTTCAAAGAGGCAAAAGAGCAGCTACTCTCCCAAAGCGTGTTAACCCATTATGACCTACAACTTCCCATTCGGCTGGCGTGTGACGCATCACCTTATGGTGTAGGCAGAGTCATCTCACACATCCTCCCGAATGGACAAGAGAGGCCCATAGCTTTTGCATCAAGGACTCTGAATAAGGCAGAACGCAACTATGCCCAAATTGAGCGCGAAGCTCTTGGCATCATATTTGGAGTTCGTAAATTCCATCACTATCTGTATGGCAGGCAGTTTACACTCCTTACAGATCATCGCCCATTGACCACCATTCTGAGCCCGTGCAAAGCCACACCATCCATGGCTGCTGCTAGAATGCAGCGGTGGGCTCTCTTGTTAGCTGCCCATAACTACACCATACAGTACCGAGAGGCAGCTCGTCATGGAAATGCAGACAGGCTTTCACGCCTTCCACTACCAACATCACCAAGAGAGAGAATCAGTGCTGTGGACAGTTTTCATATTAAACACCTAGAAGCCTTACCTGTGAACTGCCGAGAAATCTGCCGAGAGAGCAGGGGTGACCCTGTCCTTGCTCAAGTCCTGGAGATAGTCTCCACAGGTCGCTTTCCGAGGGTCCAGGATGTGGCCAGCACATTGGCGCCATTCATCAGCCGAAAGGATGAGTTGACACTCCAGCAAAGTTGCCTTATGTGGGGTGTGCGTGTCGGCATTCCCTCAAAACTGAGATCACGAGTGCTGTCAGAACTGCATACTGGACACCCAGGTGTTGTCAAAATGAAAGCTGTCGCCCGCAGTTACATGTGGTGGCCCGGAATTGACGCTCAAATTGAACAAGTGTCAAAAACATGTCAGTCCTGTCAACTTACACAGAAAGCACCGGGACCAGCACCACTCCACCCATGGACCTGGCCTGGATCCCCATGGCAGAGAATTCATGTTGACTTTGCCGGGCCGTTCCAGGGCCAAATGTTTATGGTGGTTGTAGACGCCCGTTCAAAATGGCCTGAGGTGCACCTCATGAGTTCCACCACAACGGCCAATACCATCCAGGTGCTCCGAGGGTTATTCAGTCACTATGGGCTCCCTGAGGTGTTGGTGAGTGATAATGGTCCCCAGTTCACCTCACACGAGTTTGACACTTTCATGAAGGGTAATGGAGTAAAGCACATCCGCTCTGCACCATTCCATCCATCAACAAATGGTCTTGCAGAACGTTTTGTACAGACATTCAAGCAGTCACTGAAGCGCTCCACTGGAACCACTTCCATACAACACCGACTGGATGCCTTTTTACTCACGTACCGCAACACTCCACACTCCACAACGAAGGAGTCCCCGTCCATGCTTTTCATGCATCGCAAGCTGCGATCTCAACTAGACCTGCTGAAGCCCAGCGTGACATCAGAGGTAGAGAAAGCACAAGAGGCACAGTGTGCGTATCGAGGAATGCATGCAAAAGCCAGAACGTTCAAGGTGGGAGACCCAGTCCTCGTTTGGGATTACGGGAGAGGAGAGAAGAAGTGGATACCAGGGGTTGTTTCAGCAGAGACTGGCCCTGTATCCTACACCGTCGACATCGGCGCATCGCAACACTGGAGGCAACACGCGGACCAGATGCTGGCCAGGTTTGCTGAATTGGATACTTCTACAGACAACAGCGGAGCTGCATCGTCGTGCATCTCAGCAGACCTGCCTGTGCTAGAAGACACCGTTCCAGAATCAGCTACTCCGGTTCCTGTGAGTGACCCCTCACCACCACCCCAGGTAACCTCAGAGGGAAACACCACACCACCTCCACAGACTGGTAAGAGATATCCTTCTCGTACTATTAAACCACCAGAGCGTTATGTCCCATAAACTTTGTTTAAGATACACTAAGAGACAATACCTTGGACACTTTTGAATAAGAGACCCTTTATGTGTTAGATTAGAGAGTCACGTCTCACCAAAAGGGCAGAATAAACCCTTGACTGACTCAGGGGTTTGGGACAGTCTACTCCCAGCCTCAAGGCTAGTGTGTGATAAAAAAAAAAAGAAAAAGAAAAAAAAAGTTGTTTGCTTTGTGTATCTTGGGGGTGGGTACAACATTTAGTGGGGAGGAGATGTGATGTATGGGAGTTACATGAGTTGCATTTACATATGCCACCCCACAGGTGGGCGCTGTACCCTGTGGCATTTCCAATCGAATAAGTGTACTCGCTGAACTGAGCTTCAGTAAAACAGAGTTAATGACCTGCAGCCGTGTGTGTCGTCGTGTTTTGTTCCTCAGAGTGGTTATCTGAAGTAGAACCCATGGACATAACAGGGCCCACCTGTTTTCGCTAAAGCTCGGCGCTTAGACGCGACCAAGCTCGCCATAGCACGCGACGAGTTTACCAGCCTGGAAAAACTGGGCATTATTCGGCGCTCGAAGAGCCCTTGGGCATCGCCACTACATATGGTCCCGAAAACCGACGGTTCCTGGAGACCTTGCGGTGATTATCGCAGATTAAACAATGCGACAGCGCATGACCGCTACCCAATCCCTCACATTCAGGATTTTTCACTACATCTGGCGGGTGCGCGCATTTTTTCTAAAATAGACCTGGTCCGCGGCTACCACCAAGTTCCGGTTCGACCTGAAGACATCCCTAAAATGGCTGTAATAACCCCTTTTAGTCTTTTTGAATTTTTGTGAATGCCGTTTGGCCTCAAGGGCGCTGCTCAAACTTTTCAGCGTATGATGGACGCAGTATTACGCGACCTCCCCTTCGTGTTCGTCTACCTCGACGATATTCTGGTAGCCAGCACGTCAGAGGAAGAACACGAACAACACCTCACTACGGTTTTTCAGAGGCTAGAAGAGCACGGGTTAATAATTAACCCGGCCAAATGCCGATTCGGCGTGTCACAAATTGATTTTTTGGGACACAGAGTTTCACCAGAAGGGGCAGTTCCATTGCCGGACAAAATGCGTGCGGTAGCAAATTTCCCTCGACCACAAACGGTCAGATCACTACAGGAATTTTTAGGAATGGTAAATTTTTACAACCGTTTCCTCCCTCGCGCAGCTCAACTCATGCAGCCCCTATATGCCGTGCTCAGAAAACAAAAGCCCTCCAACGCGGTCGAATGGACCCCGGAGCGGGAACGCGCCTTCGCGGAAGTAAAAAGAGCACTAGCGGATGCCGCATTGTTAGTCCACCCCGATCCCTCTGCCCGCATAGTGCTGACCACAGACGCTTCAGACCTGGCCATAGGGGCGGTTGTGGAACAACATGTTGGTGGAACCTGGCAACCGCTAGCATTTTTTAGCAAATCCTTAAACCAAACCGAGCGCAAATACAGCACTTTTGACAGAGAGCTGCTAGCGCTTCATTTATCCATCCGCCATTTCCAGTTCTGGCTGGAAGGGCGGCGTTTCACGGCTTTTGTAGACCACAAACCACTCACTTTTGCGATGGCTAAAATTTCAGAACTGTGGTCGGGCAGGCACCAAAGACAGCTGGCTGCAATTTCAGAGTTTACCCCCTATATATTCGACACGTGGCAGGCAAACTTAATGTGGTGGCAGATTGCCTCTCCCACGCCGTGACATCGTCAGGGCACGAGGAAGCAGATTATACTACCGCAGCCGCAGAGCTCATGGCCAACGCGGACGCGTACGTGGCCTCAATTCACGTAGGGATAGATTACGCGGCCATGGCAGCGGAACAAAGCAGTGACGCGGACGTGTGCGCGCTCCAGTCTGGACCAACAGGGTTAAGGCTGGAGGAAAGGGGTTTGCGTGACGGTGTGCCCCCCCAATCTGTGACGTGTCAACTGGTCGACCTCGCCCGGTAGTCCCAGCCGCGTGGCGCCGCTGCGTTTTTGACTCGGTGCACTCCCTCGCGCACCCAGGGGTGCGCGCCTCGGTGAAAATGGTCGCGGAGAAGTTTGTTTGGCCAGGCCTGCGTAAAAATGTAAAGGAGTGGGCGAGGACTTGCATGTCTTGCCAACGCGCCAAAATTCACAAACACACGAAAGCTCCTCTGGAACCCTTCCGAACCCGGCCAGGAGGTTTGACCACGTACACATCGACCTCGTGGGCCCACTGCCGTTGTCTCAGGGGTTCACACACTTTTTAACAATGGTAGACCGGACCACACGCTGGCCAGAAGCGGTCCCGCTGGCGTCAAGCACGGCCATGGAAGTCGCTTGCGTTTTTTTAACATCCTGGGTAGCGCGTTTCGGCGTCCCATCGGACATCACGTCCGATAGGGGGCCTCAATTTGTCTCAGAGCTATGGTCAGCCATGGCCAGCAGCTTAGGGGTGACAATTCATCGCACCACCGCATATCACCCTCAGGCTAACAGGTTATGCGAGCGTTTTCATAGGTCTTTAAAGGCTGCCCTCAGGGCCTCTCTGACGGATACAGATTGGGTAAATAAACTTCCCTGGGTTTTATTAGGGTTGCGTTCTGCGCCTAAGGAGGATCTAGACGCCTCCCCGGCAGAATTAGTTTTCGCTCAACCTCTCAGGCTCCCGGGTGAGTTCTTACCAGAACATCCAGAGCCCGGGCGCCTCCCAGCCCTGAGGCCCCTAAGCAGCACCGGACCGGACACGCTCCCCGGACCCGTGCATCACTCTTTTCCGTGGGTTTTTGTTCCCCAAGCTTTGAAAAACGCTGAGTTCGTTTTTGTTAGGCACAAAGCTTTAAAACCAACCCTCCGCCCACCATATGATGGACCATACAGAGTGCTGGAACCTGGTGATAAGCATTTTGTGCTTGATTTAGGGGACAGAAAAGAAACAGTCAGTATTGACAGACTTAAGCCTGCTTTTATGTTGAGCGACGAACCTGCACGGGTGGCGAGAGCACCTCGACGGGGTAGACCCCCCAAGAGACACACCTCAACCCCCCCGCAGGGACCAAATAACCACTCTCCTCCCCAAGCTGCAGATTCCTTTCAGGACGGCCCCGCCAGGACGCCAAAGTGGGCCTACAGCAGATTTGGGAGAAGATTGAAACCCAGACGACACGTAGACTGATGTAAAATTGACAAGGGGTTGTAAGCTATGCTGTCGAATTTTGCCGTTGCAGAGTTAGGGCTGACATATGACATAGACTATACTGTTGTTACCACTGAATTTTTAACATGAACATGCTGTATAGCTTGAAGGTTAGCATAGCTGCTGAGGATATTTTTCCCTTTTTCCTGTTGATGTGAATAACGGTATAATATGTCATGGATGTTACCTTAAAGGCCAAATGTCACGTAACAGGGTACTTTAAATATCTTGAAACTAGATATAAAAGGGAACCGATCCGTTCGGGTCTTGGTGCATATGCTTCAGTAACAACGGAATATTCGTTAATTTAAAACTGCCGCGCTTGGCCTGACACGGCCCCTGGAATCGCCTGGGGAAGAAGGCGGAAGTGACGAAATCGATTGTACCCTAGTTTGATGCTTGGGGTATTTCAATTGATTGTTTATATGGAGACTGGAAGGTTGAAGTGAGCCACAAGAAAGAAAAAATTGGATATTTCACCCATACCTTAAAAAGGGACTATCAGGGACAGCTGGGTAATAAGGGACACTTCTCTGGGAAATGTTTTCATACCTGTCAAGTGAGACGTTTTCGCCGTACTTCAACACCGTAAAAAGCGGCTATAAGGAACGGCGGAGCAACAAGGGACACCTCTCTGTGAAATGCCCCAAATGCAACTCGTGTTGTTATTGTCAAATATTTTAAGGATTCATGGATATTTGACAATAACAACACAACTCAGCGTCCGGCGCAAAATAAAAAAAAAAGACAGAATTCTGTATTTGTCAGGCGATCTCTGTCTGTTCCGCAACCGCTGCACAGCTGAACGTGTTAAACCATTGTCCTAATGACTTCTCATTGTAGTGAGAATAGCTCAAGCTGAGCGATCAGCCCGCCCAGACAATTAAACTAATGATTGACTCCACACTTCGAACAGTAGTGAGAATAGCTCAAGCTGAGCGATCAGCCCGCCCAGACAATTAAACTAATGATTGACTCCACACTTCGAACAGTAGTGATAATAGCTCACGCTGAGCGATCTGCCAGCACGAGCTGTGGGGGATCACACACAGGAGTGCTCCTCAAGACACTCAATTTTTTTTCCAGTATATTTTTCTTTTGGGCGTACAGAAATGGCAATACGCCCGTTTTTGCTAAAATTGCATTTTCCCCGTATTTTCCTTAAAATATTTGACAATAACAACACGAACTACATTTAAAACATTTCCCAGAAAAGTGTCCCCCACAGCCGCGCTTGGCACCAAAATACGGCGAAAACGTCTCTCTTGACAGGTATGCGCCTCCATTTTCATATTGATTTGGTCAATTTCTTGACAGCAGCGGCTCTCCTCCACTGTAATAATAATGGCTTCCGAAAAATCAATATTTATGGGGCGCCCTCGACAGACCCCCTTCGGCTTCGCAATTCTGGAGGCGATTAATGTCCAGTTCAATGACATTTTCCACAGGTTCTGCTCTCTGGTCATCGTTGGAACTGTTTTCATCAGACAAAGCATCTGATTCCGTCTCGGACGGCTCGAACCGGTAAGGTTCTATGCCTCTGTCACTGTCTGAACCACTGACAAAAAAAAAGACAAAAAAAAAAAGACAAAACTAAACTAATTTGTTCACAATCGCTGTCACTTTCCGTCATGATTGTCCAATGTTGATAAGTGTGAATGTGGATAGGCAGGGCAGCCAGGGTACAACTGGTGATGTCAAAAACATGGGCGTGATCTGGACTGGCTGTCACAAGCCAGCAAGCAAGGTGGGGCCTTCACCTGGTGTATTTTGTGCAATTATGTAAATACAGGTGGGTGATATGGTCTCCGGTATGAATATTTGGTTTAAGCTATGTGTATTTTATCTAAATTCGTTGTCATTTAGAAAAAAAAATTACGTGACATTTGGCCTTTAAGCTGTGAGCTTAATTTTATTGTCCTTTTCTTAGACATTTGGGGGGGGGGGCTGTGGCTTATATTATTCATATATCCATACCTACATATGTATAGACACAAGAGGAATGTTTAGAGATTGCATATGTGGAATGACCTCACGTCTCAGAGCAGGACAGTAGGTCTCGACCACCAGCGAAGATCAACGAGCAGACGGAGACTCAGCAGTGGAGACCTGAATGGACTTCCTGACCCCCCAGGGTCAGGTGGAGGAGAGAGAGAGGACAATAGAAGGAGATAACGCGGATGTGTGATGTCGGCTTTTGTTATGCAATGTCTTTTGTGATGTGATGTATAAGTACGAAGGTCTGACTGCGCTCAGCCTCTTTTCTGCTTCTGCATTGAGATGAGACATGTTGGAGAGTGGAAGCCGACAATAAACCTGATTTATAAAATCACTTCGCTTCCTTATTTCAAGCTCTCTACACTATACACATTATTCAGCAGTCCATAAAGTACACTCTAGAATAGATTACTTCCTTATGAATGAAGGTGACAGACACAGGGTGAGAAATTGTCGGATTGGAGGGGCAGAAATATCAGATCATAATCCTATATACATGGAAATATATTTAAACAATAGAAAACGACAAACAACATGGAAACTTAATGTAGGACTGTTAAATGATGAGAAAATGAAAGAAAGAATAAAAGTAAACATAAACGAGTATATCGAAGAGAACGATAATGAAGAAGTGGACCCAACAATACTATGGGATGCACTAAAAGCCGTGTTAAGGGGTAAATTAATTGTTGAAACAGGAAAAGCAAATAAGTCTAAACTGGAAACATATGAACAAAGATGTGAGAGACTGAGGGAATTAGAACGTAAACATCAAAGCACAAATGACCCAAAAATATATCAAGAAATTAAGGAAGAAAAAATAAAGATAAAAGAAATACAAATAGATGAAATTGAAAGGAAAAATAGATATTTAAAGCAAAAATATTATGAAACGGGGCCAAAAGCCACAAAACTGCTGGCAAAACGGTTAAGAAAACAACAAACAGTGAATAATGTATATAAGATTAAGGACCCCATCACAAAAAAAACCCCACAGTTAATCCAGAAAACATCGAAGAAATATTCCATAATTTCTATCAAGAACTATACTCGCAACCTGAAGAAACAAATGCTAAGGATATTAAAAAACTTCTATGCACATTGGACTTGCCATCAATAGGAAATCAACAAAATGAAAAGCTAACAGCAGAAATAACAACACAAGAGATTAAAGATGTGATTAAGTCACTTAAAAACGGTAAATCACCAGGTAGTGATGGATACCCTTCTGAGTTTTATAAACTGTTTATAGAAGAACTCACGCCACAGCTCCTAAAGTCATTTAATTGGACATTAAACAACAACAAAATACCTCCATCATGGAACGAAGCCATTATTTCAGTTATTTTAAAGATAGGGAACAATGCGGAAACTATAGGCCAATCTCTTTATTAAATGTGGATTATAAAATATATACAACAATTATATGTAAACGAATAAAGACATTCGTGACGGAATTGATAGAAGATGATCAAACTGGTTTCATAGAGGGATGCCAAACACATGATAATATCAGGAGAACAATACATATAATTAATCAAATACATAAAGAAAAGAAAAGCACTGTAATAATGAGTTTAGACGCAGAAAAAGCATTTGATAGGGTTAATTGGAAGTTCCTATATAGTGTGCTGGAACACTTTGGATTTAACGAAAAATCAGTACAATGCATAAGGACACTGTATTGTGACGTTTGCAGGGTTCACACAAAAAGACAATGGAGCAGATGGCTGTGATCAACCTGATTTATTTTACACACACCCCGACCCCCAAACTGCTTCTCAGCACAGACAGGAGCGGAGGTCATTCCCCCAGACCCCTGTTTGAATCATGGTTACACACACATGATACATCTTGCCCTAATCCTGCTAAACACTGCTGGGTCATTATAATGCAGTTATAATGACACAGCAGTATAACTCAGAAATAACACATTTAACACACACAGTAACGTTTCAAACTGGCAAAGCATGCTGGGAAATCCCTGGCTCCCTTAAAATGGCCCCGACGTTACACTGCCCCCCCCGGACTGGTTTCTGTCTCCAGAAAATTCAAAGTCCACTTTCAGAAATCCAACGCGAGTCAGCCCGGTGCCAGGGCGGCATACACGGGCCATCTGAGTCTCGGTCAGAGTATCTGGTTGGGGTAGGGTTCCGGTTTGGCCACCAGCGGGCGGATGGACACATCTGACAGCCTCTGTAGGACCACGCACAGTCCCTTCCCTGGCAGCGGGAGTCCCAGGCCCGCTCCGGCCGACTCCCACCGCTGCCAGATCTCCCAGGCGGCCGCTGGCCCGCGTCCATGCGTCCAGCCCTTGCCGCGCCTGGAAAGTGGCCGCATCTTCGTCCTGCTCGCTCCGCTGCGTCGCTCCTGCGCCGAGGGCCTCCGTGACGTCACCGAAAGGAAAAGCATCGGGTAGCGGTAGGACACGCACAGTTCCTCCTCTGGCAGCGGGAGTCCCATGACTCCCACCGCTGCCAGGACCTCCCAGTCGGCCGCTGGCCCGCGTCCAGGCGCCCAGCCCCTGCCGATCCCGAGAAAAGACTGGATCTGTCCTGCTCGCTCCACTGCTGCTGCGCTCCAAAGGCCTCTGTGACGTCACCTGCCGGGGGAAGCATCTGCAGGAGGCGGCTTTTTCCCCGTCCATGCCACCTCGCTCTAATTTAACGTCGGCGAGGGGCCAGTTTGTCGTGCACTGTGTGCGGGGCAGTACCATGCCATGTACCCTGGCTCTGTGCAGCGGAAGCCGTCCTTCCTCGCTTCGCCACGGCTGTTTCCTTCGTGCGCGCGCTGCTGTGATCTGCCGTAGCTCCTCCTCCACTCGCTCTCAGCGCGGCAGCCAACTCGACCTGGGCCAGGCGGTCATCCGACAGGTTCTCGCCGTTGTAGCGGGGAATCTTGGCCCGCTGCTGGATGGATGGGACCGTCATCTCCCGGTCGATTGCCGCTCCTAATTGCTCTGGAATCGCCAGCCCGTCCTGCCCTGAAAAGGGCGGGAAACGGGGCTGGTTTGCTCTGCTCCGTCCATCGCAGCGAAGCTCTCCAGGGGCCGGCGTCTCAGCTCTATACTCCGTTCCCGGCTGAGCGATGAATCGCTCCGGCTGCTGTACCTCCGCCTGGATCCTCATCTTGCTCCATATCCCACTTCTGACACCAGTGTGACGTTTGCAGGGTTCACACTAAAAGACAATGGAGCAGATGGCTGTGATCAACCTGATTTATTTTACACACACCCCGACCCCCAAACTGCTTCTCAGCACAGACAGGAGCGGAGGTCATTCCCCCAGACCCCTGTTTGAATCATGGTTACACACACATGATACATCTTGCCCTAATCCTGCTAAACACTGCTGGGTCATTATAATGCAGTTATAATGACACAGCAGTATAACTCAGAAATAACACATTTAACACACACAGTAACGTTTCAAACTGGCAAAGCATGCTGGGAAATCCCTGGCTCCCTTAAAATGGCCCCGACGTTACAGTATCAAAAACCTGTGGCAAGAATCAAGATAAACGGTAGCTTAACAGACAAAGTAAATATACAAAGATCAACCAGGCAGGGATGCTGCCTATCGCCCACCTTGTTTGCTCTGTTCATAGAGCCACTGGCTCAAGCGATGCGACAAAATAAGAAATTAAAAGGTGTAACAATAAAGGGAGCGGAACACAGGATTGGGCTATTTGCAGACGATATTGTAGTTTACCTTGAACAACCAGATGAATCAATAATGGAAATGATGAACTTGATAGAAAATTTTGGAAAATTATCAGGATACAACTAACTACTAACTAACTAACCTGCACTTATATAGCGCTTTTCTAGTCACAAAGACCACTCAAAGCGCTTTCATTAATACTAACCCTCTATTCTAAGGGCCTATAAGAAACAGATATCTAGGGACAATTTAGAACAGCCAATTAACCTAACATGCATGTTTTTGGCATGTGGGAGGAAACCGGAGAAATCCCGGAGTAAACCCACGCAACACGGGGAGAACATGCAAACTCCACACAGATCACTGTTGGTCGGGGGCTGGGATCGAACCCACGATCCCACGATCCCCACAATCCCCCGGCCAAGGGTAAACTGTGCTGCCGTAGTGCTAACCACTGCGCCACCGTGCAGCCCAACAATACAAGATCAACATAACAAAAACACAAATACTGACATTCCACTATAACCCTCTAAACCAGATAACTGATAAGATCAAACTAAACTGGAAACAAAAAGAAATAAAATACCTTGGAGTGAGCATACCTAAAGATCTAAGCAAAATCTATAAAGCAAACTATGATAGGTTGGAACAAGAAATAAAAAAAGATATTGATAGATGGTCAACCTTAAATATGGATCTGAATTCAAAAATTGAGACAGTCAAAATCAGCATACAACCTAGACTGCTTTACCTCTTCCAGGCTCTACCAACAGAGATTCCTGGTGCCCAGTTCTCAAAGTGGGACAGGATGATATCGAGATTTGTTTGGGGAGGTAAAAAGCCAAGAGTGAAATATAAAACTCTCCAGTTACCAAAAGAGAAAGGAGGCATGGGTCTGCCGAGTCTAAAGGAATATTACTACTCAGCACAAATAAGATATATCATATGTTGGTGCGACGGAGGATATGAGGCAAAATGGAAAGAAATGGAAAAGGAAATTGAGGGACTCCCAGTACAAAGCATAATAGGAGATAAGGATGCATATAAGCAAATCAAACAGATAGACCCAGTCACTAAATTTACTTTGGAACTGCGGTATAAAATAGTACAAAAGTATAATATAAAGGAAGACATAAAACTATTGAAATGGGTAGCATTTGACAGTCAGTTTGAACCGGCAAAGCAAGACAGGGGATACAAAAATCTGGTGAACAAGGGAATCACAGCATGGGGCAATATCGGAAAAAAAGATTTCGGGAGCTTTGTAAACATCAGAAGAAAATTTAAACTAGAAAAATCGGAATTCTTCAGATATCTGCAGATGAGAGACTATTATATGAGGAAGATTAGGCATAACCTCCACTCAGATGTGAGCGAGATTATACAATTCATTTTAAGCTCATATGCAGGAAATAAAATAAGAATTATTTCAAAGCTATATCAGAAACTTATGGCAAACATTCAAGTAACTATATAAAGGAGAAATGGGAGAAAGAGATAAATTTAAACATAACAGAAGAAAACTGGCAAGAAATATGGAAAACGCAACACACATCAACAAATTCAAGGACATGGAGGAAATTTGAATGGAAAAACCTGATTCGCTATTTCATTACACCACAGATCCAAAGAAAATATACAAATACCAAATCTATATGCTGGAGGGGCTGGGGGGCTCAAAATGCAGATAACTCACATTTGTTTTGGAAATGCTGCAAAATCTCATCATTCTGGAAATCTGTACGTGACAATACAGAGGATATTAGGATATAATATACCAATGAACTGTAACTTGATGTATTTATGTGATCTTAAAAGAGACAATGTAATACAGGCTGAGGACAGATCCATCCATCCATCCATCTTCTACCGCTTAATCCTTTCGGGTCGCGGGGGGGCTGGAGCCTATCCCAGCATCTTTGGGCGAGAGGCAGGGTACACCCTGGACAGATCGCCAGTCCATCGCAGGGCCAACACAGAGAGACAGACAACCATTCACTCTCACATCCATACCTAAGGACAATTTAGAATCCCCAGTTTTGATGCCAGTTAACCTAACTTGCATGTTTTTGGCATGTGGGAGGAAACCGGAGTGCCCGGAGTAAACCCACGCAGACACGGGGAGAACATGCAAATTCCACACAGAAGGATCACCGATGGTCTGGGGGTGGGATCGAACCCACGATGGTCAAGGGTGGAATCGATCCCATGACCTTCTTGCTGTGCTGCCACTGTGCTAACCACTGCGCCACCGTGCTGAGGACAGATATCTAGTTAAAATCTTGTTGATTGCATGTAAAAAAAACAATCACAAGAAAATGGCGATCAGAAGTTCTTCCTGACCAAGAGCAATGGACTGACATTGTTGAGGATATACGTTTGATGGAAAAACTAACATATCGACAAAGAATGCAAGAAGGAAAATATGGAAAAAAATGGCAGAAATGGACACACTACAAAGTGCAACAACGAGACAGAAATTGAAAGAATAACCAAAGACACTGGAAAAACCAGAAGAATTAAGAGATGGAAACTAAAAACTTGATGCTCCAACATTTGTCCCCCCCCCTTTTTCTTTTTTTTTCTTTCTTACTCTAGCTCCTTTTTTTTAAAAATATAGACTGTGATCTGAATGTAATATGTATGATGAAAAATGAATAAAAATCCAAGTTACAAAAAAAAAAAATACTAGAATAACATAACAAATTTATTGGGATGACTGCCCATTTATTTAATGTGTACTAAATTCATGAGAAAAAAATGCAAAATTACAAGAAAAACAACCTTGAATTTAAATGATAAAAGTTACAAATTCATGGCAGAAGTTGCCAATTTATGAGGAAAAAATTTACATATGTACAATTAGTCACTGAGAATGTAAACACAGGAAGTTATTTATTTAAGTTTTTGTAAAGGGTATACAGGTCGTTACAGCAATGCATTGTTTACATTTTCATCACATGTTCCCTTATTTTCTGATATCTGACAACATTGGAAGATTAATTCTTACAACACCCCTTTTTTTTTTTTTAAAGTGAAAGAAAAAGTGAAATTAAAGAGAAAAAAAACAAAAAACAAAAAACAAATAACAAAAAAAACAAACAAACCAGCAAAAAACAAACAAAAAGAAAAAGTAAGTAAATAAAGATAAATGAGCATCTGAGTAGAGTTGGAACAAAGAGCGGAACCATTATTGAAATGGTATTTGTCAAAGATTAGATCTAATGGAAGACACATATGCGATCCAGGGTTGCCAAAAGTTCATGAACCCATCCATGTCCTGTCTCAGTGCGAATGTCAACTTTTCCATCGAGTAAATGTCTTGGATCACGTTAGTCCAATCTTCAGGTGTAGGACAGTCCTTCAACATCCATTTTTTAGTTAGAGCTTTTTTACTTGCCAATATTAAAACATTGAATAAGTATTTTTCTCCTCGTCTTTCCAGTGAGTCCGGTAGTAAACCCAAATACAAAGTTACAAAAGAAAAGGGAACTGTTATTTTGAATATTTTCCCCAATATTGTCTGTACATTGGTCCAATATTGGTGGATAACTGGGCATGACCAAAACACATGAAAATGATTTGCAGTCTTTTCACCACACAAGCGCCAACAGTTCAATCCCTTATGGGTAAATTTGTTTTGTGCAGGTGTTCTGAAAAATCTTGCCAAGTTTTTCCATCCAAATTCTCTCCACTGCAGGGATGAGGTACCTTTCCATTGCTGTTTATTTAGCTTTTCCCATATTTCCAGTTGTAAAGTGAAATTCCCCTCTTTTTCCCATCTCTCTTTTATATAAGATGTGTTGTCTCCTTTTAAGTCTTGAAGACCTTGGTATATTTTAGAAATGTATCTGATCCCTGGGATCCCTTTATATGCCATTAAGAAGACCTTCAGAACACCTGACTGGGCCCTTTCCAAAACCTCCTTTTTAAGTATATTGTTTATGTGGTGTCTAAGCTGGAAGAACCTGTAAAGGTCTTGATTTATTAGGCCTTGTTTTTTTCAAATCTTCAAAACTTCTTAAGATTTGCCCTTTAAAAAAATCGTAATATTTTATCAGCCCTTTCTCCTTCCACTTTTTAAATCTGGTGTCTGTTTTATTAGGAGTAAAGTCCTGATCATAGGCAATCTATTGCAGAAGTCGATAGGGCTCTTTAGTTTGATTCTCTCTGGCTATCTTAAACCAAATTTTTAGCGGGGTGTCTATCCACGGGTTAGTGTTATTCAAAAGCTTAGGTAAGGCATTGTTCCCTATTATCGCCTGTAGGGGGATGTCACTTGTTATTTGGCATTCGATCTCCTTCCATTGTGCAGCGTAGACTGGGTTACATATCTCTACTAAAGTTTTAATTTGTGCGGCTTTAAAGTAGTCCCTGATATTTGGCAGCGCGAGCCCACCTTTGTCTTTGTTTAGCTGTAGGGTTCTATATCTGATTCTAGGTCTCTTGCCCTTCCATATGAATCTTGAGATCCTTCTGTCCAGCTCCTGCCATGTTTTTTTGGGAGGTTCTACCGGTATTGTTTGGAAAAGGTATAGAAGACGTGGAAGTATATTCATTTTGACTGCTTCAATTCTTTGTGCAGTACCCAAGAATGGTATCATATTCCATCTTGCTAGGTCAGATTTTATTTTTGTCACCAGTGGATCATAGTTTAGTGATATAATTTTGTTGAGTTGTTTCGGGATATTGACCCCCAGATATTTCATAGATTCCGACTCCCAGTTAGTTTTGAGTTTGCTTAGTGAATAATGATTTGGGTCATAGTTGAATGTTAAAACTTGGGTTTTATGCATGTTTAATTTGTACCCCGATAAATCTCCATACTCTGAAAAAACTGAGGTTAGTTCTGGTAAAGAAGTGTCCGGCTGCCCTAGGTATATTAAAATGTCATCAGCAAAGAGTGCTATTTTATGTTCCTTCTGACCAAGTGTAATACCTTGAATTTTTTGGTTTTGTCTTATCCATTGGCTCAGAGGTTCTATGAAGATTGCAAAGAGCAGTGGAGACAGGGGGCAGCCCTGACGACATCCTCTTTCCAGTTCAAAAGATGATGATAAATTACCGTTAATCCTTATTTTAGCTGTTGGTTTTTTATATAATGCCTGTATAGTTCTAATGAAGTTGTTATGAAAATTGAAACTGGATAAGATTCTATATAGAAAAGACCAGTCAACCGAATCGAATGCTTTTTCAGCATCTAATCCCAATATGACTGCATTTAAGTTATATTTTTTTATATGATGAATTATGTGTAAAGTGCGTCGAATGTTGTCTTGTGTCTGTCTTTGTCTTATAAAACCTGTTTGGTCTAAATGAATTAGGTCTGTCAGTATATTTTCTAACCTTTTGGCAAGGATAATGGTAAAAAGCTTATAGTCCTGATTTAGTACACTGATTGGTCTGTAGTTGGAGCAGTCTAGTTTATCCTTTTCAGGTTTAGGTATAACTGCAATGACCCCTTCTCTCCAGGAGGGGGGGATTTCCCCTGTGTGGAGGACATAATTAAATGTTTTCAGGAGGAGAGGAGATAGTTGCTGTTTAAAGGTTTTGTACCACTCTGCTGTATAGCCATCAGCTCCTGGGGATTTGTTAGCTTTAAGTTTCATAATTGCTTTTTCCAATTCTTTAGGATGTATTTCTGACAGTAGTGTTTTATTTTGTGACTCCGTAAGTTGGGGAAGGTTTAATGTGTTTAGGAATGCCTCGGATGCGTTTTTATGTTTTTTGTGGGAGTATAAGTTCTTATAGTAATTCTCGAAGCTTTTAAGAATATCCTGAATTCTGAATTTTATTTCCTTTGATACTGGGTCTCTGATTTTGTAGATTGCTCTTTCTGTTTGATGTTTCCTCAGTTTATAGGCTAGCAATTTTGCCGATTTACTGCCTGCTTCATAGTATTTTTGTTTCAAAAATGTAAGTTTCTTCTGGATTTCTATTGTGTAGATCTCATTTATTTGGTTTTTAATTTCCTTAATCTTGAGCGAGTCAGTAGAATGAGTGTTGCCTTTGTGTTCTTTTTCTAGGTTCCTAAGTTCTGACTCTAATGTGGATAGTTTTTCTTGTCTTAGTTTCTTTTGGGTTGCCAGTTTTGCAATAATCTTTCCTCTTATTACAGCTTTGCATGCATCCCACAGTATTAAAGGGGATACTTCTCCATTATCGTTATCTTCCAAATATCTGAGAATATCTGATTCCAATTCATCTTTCAATGGTCCTTTCAGGACATTTGAATTTAACCTCCAAGAAAATGTATTATTTGTGTATTTTTGGATATTTAAGTCCATGTAGATCGGACTGTGGTCAGAGAGATCCATCAGTCCTATTTTACATGTTTTTACTCTTCCAATGTCTCTATTAAACATAAAAAAATAGTCAATCCTTGAGTAAGATGAATGTGGAGTTGAGTAAAATGTATAGTCTTTTACACTGGGGTTGAGTTCCCTCCACACGTCACAGATTCCCATTTCTTTTAGTAGCATCCGAGTCTTCCTGTTTTGGGTGTTATTTTGATGTGGAGAATTACCAGAAGCATCCCAGTATGGATTCAGTCTAAGATTGAAGTCCCCACCACATATCACTAAACCTTGAGCTTTAGTTATCATTAGGTCGAATACATTTTTGTAAAATTTCCAGTTAGCCCCTGGGGGAGCATACACATTCAGCAGGGTGATATCTTCTCCCTCTAGCCGCCCAGTTACCAAACTGTATCTCCCTTCTTTATCTTTGTGTTCTGATTTTTTTTCAAATGTAATTTTGGTTGATATCAATGTCGCTACTCCCCTCCTCCTCCCTGACTTATATGAAGATGAAGAGATCATTTTAAACCCTTGTCTACTGAGTTTATTGTGTTCCACGTCTGTTAGGTGGGTTTCTTGTAAAAATATTATTCCTGCTTTGTCTTTTTTCATTTTGCCTAGAATCTTGGATCTTTTAACTGGATTCAGGATTCCTTTTACATTATATGAAATTATTTTGGTTACACCCTGTTTCTCCATTGTGTTGTTTTGTTTAGTATAACTGTGTGGTGGCCCTCATTTGTGCTACTCAGAAACTGAAAGAACATTAAAAACAAGAAAAACATTAAGAACATAGTGTATAAAACTTTAAAACAAAAAGCTGTCAGAAGAACTTCCTGAGCTGAGGTCTTTTTAAAGACCCTGGAAGAGCCTTGATGGAGTGAAGGCCCTGAGGGAAATTCCTCAAACTCTGTTACGTGTTGAGGGCCCTCTCTTACCCCTGTAAGTTGTCCCATGCTTTTAACGTGAGTTTCAGAACCCAATCCAAACTTGTAATGATTTTTTTTTTTTCCTTTTATGCCTAAACCCTGTGAAATTGTGTGCACCCTCCCACCCCCATCACATCAAACACTCACGCAAAAACAGTATTTGTTAGTATGAGGAGAACATGTGGGTTATTGTCACATTTCTATTTTAACAAGTTTTTTTTTTTTTTTTTTTTTTATTACAAAGACTTATTTGTTTCAAATATTATGACTGTTCCATGAAATGTTTTACCACATGCTGAATACGCATCTCCTTTAATGTTTGTTACCTTGTATGAGGGGGGTTGGATGTGCGGATTGATTCAAGAGAAAAAAAAAAGGTCGCTATTCCAACCTGAAAACGGATAGTTTATCCGCGACGCTCTGGTGCTGGGTTTCCCGCTGCTGGTCCGTGGATTTTGAAGGTCTTTGTGTTGTCCATGTTTGCGCTTTGATCTTCTCACTCGGGTCTGCTGCGGGTTTAAATACCGTTACCGGGAGCCCTCTTTTCGCCATGTCAGCTGTTGCTTCTTCCGCCGAATTATAGAGACACGTTTCATTGCCGTAGAAGACCCTTAACTTCGCAGGAAATGGAGTCTGAAAGCGCAATTTCTTCTCTCTTAACACCTTTTTCGCGTCATTGTATTCCCTGCGCTTTTTAAGGACCTCCGGGGCGTAATCGTGTTCCACGTAGACTTTTCTCTCCTGGTGCATAAATCCTTTTTTCTGCCAGGCCAGTCTTACAACCTCTTGTTTTATTTTGAAATTGGAAAATCTTACCAACACCGAACGTGGGGGGGCTTCCGCCGCCGGCATAGCGGCTAATGAACGATGTGCCTTTTCTATCTTCAAGTCGGTGGTTTGTGGAATATCCAATTTCTCTCTTAGTAAGGATTCCACGCATTCTGCCATTGAGTTAAAACCGTTTTCGGCTCCTTCTGTCAGACCATGAATTCTTATGTTGTCTCTTCTTTGTCTTCCTTCTTGGTCGGTTAGCTTAGCCTCTATAGATGCTTGTCTTTTGCGTAGGTCCAGCACAGAATCTTCGAGCACTTTTATTCGTTCCTCTGTTTCCAAGATTCGGTTCTCGGCCTGGTCCACTCTGCTGTTTGTCCTTTTCAATTCTTCTCTGAATTCCCGAAATTCGGCCGTAACATCTCGGCGAAATCGTCGTAGCTCCTCAAATAGTGATTTCAGGCTAACCTTTTTGTTAGCTATCACCAGTTCCTCGTCTTCTGAACGGAGATCTTCCAGTTCAGACTCTCCGGCCGATACGTGTCCTGGCCTGGAGAATTTCAATTTCTTCTGTTTTCCTTTAGACATGGTGATTTTGTCTTTTGATTTTCACTCCTCCAAAAATCCGTTAAGGTTGATTTTCAAGGTGTTATCCAGGATTGGGTCTGAGAGCTTCAGTGTTAAGCTGCAGTCGCCATGGCGTCCAGACCGGAAGTCCCCAGGAAGTTATTTAAAAGAGTTAATAAATTCATTAAGAAAAGAAAATAAATTGTTGAGACAAAGGTCAGAAAATCACAAGAGAAATGTTGCTCATTTGCAATAATTAAAAAAAAATTAAGGAAAAAAATCAATGGAAAGAGGAAGTAAAATTTTTGAGGCAAAAATGCAAAGACGGAAGAAAAAAAGATGCCAGTATATGGTGCAAAAGTCACAAATTCAAGAAAATGTCAATCCATGAGCAAGAATTTTTCACAAAGTTTCAAATTTCATGAAGTTTCTTAAAAAGTCCATAATTAAAAAATAAAAATAATCAAGAAAAAGTAGGTTGTGGAAATCATGAAATGATGAGACTGGATGATCTCTCAGTATTGGTTTATTTCATCTCACGTCCCATAGCTCTTTTTCTCAGTCAGGAAATCAGAGAGTGAGCTGCAGTAAACCACATACATTTAAAACCCCACATCAAACACAGAATCACATTTACATTTAATCCCTCCATTGTCCTCTTGGCTCCTCTGTCTGACCCCAGGAGGTCAGACAGACCTTTCAGGTTCTCTCTCCAGTTCTTCTCACTTCCTCCCAAGTTCGCAGGTGGTCCAGACTCATTGTCCATCTGAGGCGTGATGTCAATACACACCGCGAGCTTAAAGTCCTTTTATGCTTGGGTCTCTGCAGCGGAATATGTGAGCTACATAATGTTACGCCACATCACTCCCTCCGAAACGCCAAAGAATGGACACACACCAACATTACCCTAACGGCCATAAAACATATGTCACCCCCCCCCCTTTGCAGGATCTACAGCACAATTTACACGGGTTGATCAAAACACACATCACTCTGCTCGTAGTCTAGGCTTCAACCTCCTCCCGAATTTGCTGTACGCAGGTTTCGCAGCCTGTGTTGTGCCGTCCTGCGGCGCACCTGTGGAATGAGGGGAAGAAGGGTTAATTGCCCCCTGCGGGGGATCCGGGGGCCATTCCCTGGGAGGTCTGCTGCGTCGAGGCGCCCCCGCCGGTCGTACAGGTTCATCACGCATCACAAAAGCAGGCTTTAATCTGTCAACACTGATTGTTTCTTTCCTGCCCCCCAAATGTAGCACAAAATATTTCTCCCCAGTTTCCAGCACTCGAAATGGACCGTCGTAAGGTGGGCGGAGGCTGTGACGCTGAGCGTCGTGCCTGACAAAAACAAACTCTGCATTTTGTAAAGCCTTGGGAACAAAAACACGCGGAAAAGTGTGATGAGCAGGGCCCGGGAGCATTTCTGCTCCTGTGCCACTTTAATGGTCCCCACACCGGGGGGGCGCTCTGGTGCCGCATGGGCTGGCAGGAACTCTCCGGGCAGCCTGAAAGGTTGAGTAAAAACCAATTCAGCGGGTGAGGCATCTAAATCCTCTTTGGGTGCCGAACGCAACCCCAATAAAACCCATGGTAGTTTGTTTACCCAATCTGTACCCGTGAGCGACGCTCTGAGGGCTGCCTTCAACGACCTGTGAAAACGCTCGCATAAACCGTTGGCCTGGGGGTGATAAGCGGTAGTGCGGTGGGCTGCCGCTCCTAAGCTGCTGGCCATTGCTGACCACAGCTCCGACACGAATTGCGGACCCCTATCGGACATAATATCTGACGGGACTCCGAACCGCGCTACCCAGGCTGTTAAAAAAGCGTGAGTCACCTCTGCCGCTGTGGTCGATTGTAATGGGACCACTTCCGGCCAACGTGTGGTCCAGTCCACCATTGTCAAGAGATGTGTGAACCCTTGTGACGGCGGTAGGGGTCCCACTAGGTCTACGTGCACATGATCGAATCTCTTAGCCGGAATGTGGAACGGTTCTAAAGGGGCTTTCGTGTGCCTGTGAACTTTGGCCCGCTGGCAAGACATGCAGGCTTTCGCCCACTCCTTCACGTGCTTGCGCAGGCTCGGCCAAACAAACTTCTCCGCTACCATTTTCACCGAAGCGCATACTCCCGGGTGCGCTAGGGAGTGCACCGCGTCAAAAACGCGACGGCTCTACGTGGCCGGTACCACCGGGCGCAGTCGCCCAGTGGATACGTTGCAGATAAGAGGGGGTGAACCGGTTTGTAAACTTATGCTCTCCAGTCTTAACCCTGTTGGTCCAGACAGGAGCGCGCGCACGTCCGTGTCTTCACTCTGCTCCGCTGCCATGGCTGCGTAATCTATCCCCACGTGCACCGGAGCCGCGTGCACGTCCGCACTGTTACCTCGCTCCGCGTCTGCGGCATTACAGTCCACATCCGCGCGGACAGGCGCTGTTACCGCTCGTGAGAGGCGGTCCGCTACTACATTAAGTTTACCGGCTACGTGCTGTATATCGGTGGTGAATTCTGAAATTGCGGCCAGCTGCCTCTGCTGTCGGCCTGACCAAGGTTCTGAAATTTTGGACATTGCAAAAGTGAGCGGTTTGTGGTCGACAAACGCGGTGAAACGCCGCCCTTCCAACCAGAACTGAAAATGGCGAATGGCCAGGCGGAGCGCTAGCAGCTCCCTGTCAAACGCGCTGTATTTCTGCTCAGCATCGCGTAGGGACCTGCTGAAAAAAGCGAGTGGCTGCCAAACTCCGGCGACCTGCTGCTCTACAACGGCCCCTATGGCCACATCTGACGCATCTGTGGTTAGCGCTATACGGGCTGATGGGTCTGGGTGAGCCAGCAGTGCTGCGTCTGCCAGTGCTTTTTTAACCTCTGTGAATGCGCGCTCCCGCTCTGAGGACCACTCGTTCACATTGGAGGGCTTCTGTTTTTTAAGCGCGGCGTACAACGGTTGCATGAGCTGCGCCGCGTGGGGTATGAAACGGTTATAAAAATTTACCATTCCTAAAAATTCTTGCAACGCTTTTACCATTTGTGGCTGGGGAAACTCCGCCACTGCGCGTACTTTGGTCGGCAGAGGGACTGCTCCCTCTGGGGAGACGCGGTGCCCTGAAAAAATCGATTTGCGCTGCGCCAAAATGGCACTTGGCCGGGTTGATTATCAACCCATGTGCTCCCAACCTCTGAAAAACTGTCGTGAGGTGTTTTTCGTGTTCCTCCTCGGAGGGGCTGGCGACCAAAATGTCGTCTAAGTAGACAAAAACAAAAGGGAGGTCGCGCAACACGGCATCCATCATCCGTTGGAAGGTTTGCGTGGTGCCTTTAAGGCCAAAAGGCATGCGTAAAAACTCAAAAAGCCCGAACGGGGTTATTACCACTGTCTTGGGGATGTCCTCTGGTCGGACCGGGACCTGATGATAACTGCGGACCAGGTCTATTTTAGAAAAAATGCGCGCCTTCGCCAAGTGCACCGAAAAATCCTGGATATGTGGAATTGGGTAGCGGTCCTGCGCTGTGGCATTGTTTAACCTGCGGTAATCGCCACAAGGTCTCCACGAGCCGTCAGCCTTAGGCACCATATGCAGGGGGGAAGCCCAGGCGCTCTTCGAGCAGCGAATTATGCCCAACCTTTCCAGGTTGGCGAACTCCTCACGCGCAATGGAGAGCTTAGCTGCATCCAAGCGCCGAGCCTTCGCAAAAACTGGTGGGCCACTTGTGGTTATAAAGTGCTCCACCCCGTGCTTCGCCACTTTAGCTGAAAATGTGGGAACTGTGAGTGCTGGAAACTGATTTAGAAGAGTGTGAAACTTACCGCCTGCTGTGGCGACGTTGGTCTGTACTGGCGGTGGGGACACTCGAGCTGCACAAGGGATGGAACAAAAAGAGAGTGCATTAACCAGGCGTCTATTAACCAGATCTACCAACAAGCCATGTGAGCACAAAAAGTCAGCGCCCAACATGTTGAAACTCACCGCCGCTACTATGAAGGTCCATTCATAGGTGCGGCCGTGCAAGGACAGGCGCAGAGTCCTCTCACCAAAAGTCTTGATAGACGAGCCATTTGCGGCCGTTGCCCCATCTCCGCGGGGGCCAGCCACCCAATCCGCATAGGTCGCGGCGATGAAACTCCTCTGCGCTCCGGTGTCAACGAGGAATTGCCGTCCGGAGCTCGCGTCTGTCAGGTACAGCAGCTTGTTCATTTCACCGCGAGTCGAAGCTGCTAACGACCCCCGGCTCATGCGTTTCCCTGTTTCTTGAAGCTGCATGGTGGGATGCATCTGTGTGCCTTCTCCGCGAAGCGTCGATGGTAAAAACAGAGGTCGTCCCCTCCTCTGCTTTGGGACCGCGCCGCTGCCGTCGTCGCTGGGGTTGTTTCTGCTGCCACTGGCTCTCCACCGCCCTCGGCCGCCGCACCGAGGTCTGCTGCTGCCACTGAAGTCTCCTGCTTGTCGCAGGCGTCGAGGAGCCGCTTCGCTTCCATGGCCAGCGTGCGGAAGTCCTGCTGGTTCACACACCTCATGCCGGACAGGAGACCCCTCATGTGTGCTGGGAGGGTCCTTAAGAAGATGTGTTTAAACAGAAACGCATCGTTGTCCGCCCCGATCATCTGCAGCATGTCCTCCTTGAGGACAGTCGGCCTGTGTCCTCCTCTGTCGCGCAGGTCCAGAAGTCTCCTGGCCCTCACCTCGGCTGATGGCACAAAACTCCGAATGAGGGCGGCTTTCAGGGCGTCGTACTTGCCAGCAGCGGGTGGCTGCTGCACCAGGCTCCGCACTCATTGGGCTGTGCGGCTGTCGAGTCTTGCGATGACATTATGGAACTTGATGTCATCTGCTGATACTCCATTGAGCACGAACCGCGATTCCACGTGTTGGAACCATGAGTGCGGGTCATCTTGCCAGAACTCGGGGAGTTTAATTGAGCTTACGCTCGTGCGGGCGGTCCCTGGTGAATCCGGGTCGGAGAAACGGTCTCCAAGCCTTTCCATATATCTCACGTGTGGGTCACCAATGTGGGAATCATGAAATGATGAGACTGGATGATCTCTCAGTATTGGTTTATTTCATCTCACGTCCCACAGCGCTTTCTCTCAGTCAGGAAATCAGAGCGTGAGCTGCAGTAAACCACATACATTTATACCCCCACATCAAACACAGAATCACATTTACATTTAATCCCTCCATTGTCCTCTTGGCTCCTCTGTCTGACCCCAGGAGGTCAGACAGACCTTTCAGGTTCTCTCTCCAGTTCTTCTCACTTCCTCCCAAGTTCGCAGGTGGTCCAGACTCATTGTCCATCTGAGGCGTGATGTCAATACACACCGCGAGCTTAAAGTCCTTTTATGCTTGGGTCTCTGCAGCGGAATATGTGAGCTACATAATGTTACGCCACAAGGTAATTTATGAGAACTCTCCAAATTCACAAAAAAAAATTCCACATTTTCAATTTTAAAAAAATCTCAAATTCAGGTGGTAGAGTAGCCTGAAACAGTACACAAGAAAACATAGGTTATCTTTATACATAGGTTATCTTTATACATAGGTTATATACATAGGTTAAACATAGGTTATCTTTATACATTATCATTCAAATATACATAAGACTCTGAGGCTCTGAGGCTCTGAGACTCTCAGAGCCTTTCAACATACGCAGCGGAGTGAAACAGGGCTGTGTACTTGCGCCAACCCTCTTTGGGATTTTCTTTGCTATGCTCCTGAGGCATGCCTTCAGCACAGCAACAGAGGGAATCTACCTGCACACAAGATCTGACGGCAGGCTTTTCAACCTCGCCCGCCTGAAAGCCAGAACCAAAGTACGCGAGGCTCTAATCAGAGACATGCTGTTCGCAGACGACGCTGCAGTCGCAACCCACACACAGCAGGAGCTTCAGACCCTGATGGACCGCTTCTCCCAGGCATGCAAGGACTTCGGGCTTACCATCAGCCTGAAGAAGACTAACGTCTTGGCGCAAGGCACGGAAGCACCACCAACCACCACCATTGACGACTACGAGCTGGAGGTCGTGAATCAGTTCACGTACCTGGGGTCCACGATCAGCAACAACCTCTCCCTTGATACAGAGATCAACAAGAGGATTGGAAAATCAGCCTTCACACTCGCTCGCCTCACCACACGAGTGTGGGAGAATCCCAAACTCTCTGTCAAGACGAAGATGGCAGTGTACAATGCCTGCGTCATCAGCACACTGCTCTATGGGAGTGAGACGTGGACAACATACGCCCGGCAGGAAAAGAGACTGAACTCCTTCCACTTGCGCTGCATTCGCCACATCCTGGACATATCCTGGCAGGACAAAGTGCCCAACACAGAAGTTCTGTCCCGCGCCGGCCTTCCCTCCATGTTCACTCTACTCAGACAGCGCAGGCTCCGCTGGCTAGGCCACGTTCACCGTATGGAGGATGGCAGAATCCCCAAAGACGTCCTCTATGGAGAACTGGCAACTGGCAAGAGAGACGTTGGCCGCCCACAGCTGCGTTTTAGAGACGTCTGCAAGAGAGACATGAAGGCCCTGGAGATCAACACAGAGCGCTGGGAGGACCTTGCAACGGACCGCTCCAAATGGAGAGGCACCCTGACCAGACAGCTCAAGGCAGGTGAAGAGAGACTGACTGCTGCTGCAGATGAAAAAAGGACCCGCAGGAAGAACCGCCACAGACCCAGCAGCACGGAGACCACCCACAAGTGCGACCTGTGTGACAGGGACTGCCATTCGCTCATCGGCCTGTTCAGCCACAGGCGGTGCTGTTCCAACAGAGTAGACGTTTAGGATTCTCTTCCATGGTCATCATAGACCGACGGAGGCCGACGACGATACATAAGAGAAGTTACCCAAAAATAGTTAAGAGGATACTAAGATGTGACTTTAGTCTGGACAGTTTGAGGTTTTTCCTCCTGAATTTATGGCAGTTTTATTCTAAATTTATTACTTTTTCCTTGTAAATTTGAAAGATTTTTTTCCCACTTAAATCAACTTTTTCCTCATAATTTGTGTTTAGTGCTAATTTAGAGCTTTTTTCTTGTGCATTGAAGACTTTACTCTCATAAATTTGTGAGGTTTTCCTCATAAATTAAAAATAAAAAAATGAGCAAAGATGCAGTATTTTTTGTTATATTATAGGCTATCTATGGCCTATTAATAGCCTATTTTCTAACCCCCACCCCAGGTTAAAACCACACGTACTCTGAAACCTAAATGCTTGTAGGTATGCATCTTCTCTTACTGAATACATTCAGACAGACCCAAAAACTATTCATGACATTGCAGAATATTCCAGCTGAGGCTGGCGTCATACATCATTATGAGTTTGTTACCTGTAGAAAAGCAGCAGCAGCCTCCTGTAGTTGGGATAGGGAGGGACCTCTCTGTGTGTGCGCGCCAGGGCTGTACCGCAGCGCATGCAGGTACAGGGGAGAGAACGTGTGTGACAGGAGGGACCATACCATTTGCGTTTGTGTTATGGGGTTTAGCAGAGTGATGTTATGGGTTATGGGTTAGCCAGACTGGGGCAGCTATGTGACCCCGGATGTTGTAGCCCACGTGGGCATCCTGGTGTAAGTTCTTTAATACAACAGTCGGAGCTTGATACGAGTGTATCACAATATTGAGCATCAAACATGGTGTTTTCATTTTCATTTCTAAAAAGTTTAAATGACAAACTACTGAATATGTTTTGGATGTCATTTCAGTGTGTCAAAGACAAACTAAAATTTTACAATCACAACTTTTCTCACTCCAATTTTTAGGGGGTGCTGAGTTTAAGGGTGCTACATTACCCCTAAAAAAGGCCTAACACTGCCCATGGTCAAAGGTCAAGAGATCTGAGCACTCTTGGGGTGATTTCATCGGTTCAGAATGAGCTACTCATGGTTTCAATTAAAATGAGCTTAATGGACAGGAATTGTCATTCATTTGTAACTTTTCATGTAAAGTTGCAACTTTTTTATTGTAAATCTGAAATTTCATTTGGTGGCCTAGAAGCAGAGTATGTTGTGTGGGCTCAAGTCCTGGCCGGGTCATACCAAAAACCATATAAAAATGATATTTCCTGCCTTCTTGCTTGGTGCTCAGCAAAAACAGAATGGAGGAAGGAAAGTTGGTTACCCAGCCACAGGACGCGCACAAGCCAGTGTACTCCTTGTCCCAGTCCCAAGCCCGGATAAATGGACAGGGTTGTGTCAGGAAGGTCATCCGGCATAAAAAAAATCCTTGTCAAATCAATATGCAGATCATCGTGATATCAGGTGATGATATGCTTTGGTGACCCCAAAAGGGAGAGGCTGAAAGACAAAAAAATTTAATCTTCAGCTTCGAAAGTTTTCAAGCTGAGCTTTTTATTTCACACAGTGTTTGTACATGTATTAAAGCTGTGCATATTGCAAAGATTTTGGTTTAGCATAATTTTTGTCAAAATTACAGGTTTTAGAACCTTCTTATTTTTTTAATGCAGTTTCAATAGAAGGTGCATGGTTTGTTCGGCTAGCTCCTCCTACAGTTTTCAAGCTGGGACATTTTCATTTGACACAGTGTTTTACATGTATTGAACATGTTGTGGAGAGAGAAAGAATTGGGTGAAGCGGTGCAGAGCAGAGCAGACTTTACTAATCTCTCCCTCACATTCACAAGAATCACAAGCATCCTAAAGCAGGTCGCAGGCACCTCTCCTTTTACAGCATACCACTGTCTCTGCGACCTGGGGTGCTGCATTAATATAAATACATTTGCCATTCCCCTTTGTCACTGTTCGCATCAACCATCAACACACAAATCCCCCCATGACCATTCCCCTTCAGTCTGAGTGGAAACATACTGAGTGGGTCCCCCCCCCCCCCCGAAACTCAGACTGAGCCTTAACCCTCATGTCCTTTGGGCTTCAACCTACATCCATAACGGCTGTAACGGGGGGTGGGGGGGTGGGGGGGTCGGCAGCTCTGGGGTGCTGCTGTGCCAGTGGGGGGCTCCTGGGGGTGCATCCATCTGTGGGAGGACATTGGGGGGGGGACATCTTCAGTATGCCATTGTGACTGATCTGATGAGTCATTTACCTGGGGTGTTCTCAGTGGGGGTCGTCCGCACCGAGGAGCTCGGGCCAACACCACCTGCTCGTCTGCTAAAACGAAGGCGGGCTTAAGCCTGTCTATACAGATTGTTTCCCTGCGTCCCCCCAAGTCTAACACAAAATGTTTCTCCCCGGGTTCTAACACTCTGAATGGGCCGTTGTAGGGTGGGCGCAATGGGGTCCGGTGGGCATCGTGCCTGACAAATTCAATTCAATTCAACTTTATTTATATAGCGCCATTTCACAACAACAGTCATCTCATAGCACTATCAACTGTAGGGGGGACCCCCACAGTTGCAGAAAGACCCCAGCAATCAGGCGATCCCCTGTGAGCAAGCACTTGGCGACGGTGGAGAGGAAAAACTCCCTTTTAACAGGAAGAAACCTCCAGCAGAACCAGGCTCAGGGAGGGGCAGTCATCTGCTGCGACTGGCTGGGGGGTGAGGGGATAGAGAAGAAGAAAAGAACAGACATGTAGAGAGCAAACAGCACGATGGGGACTCAATCTATGGGAGAGAACAAACAAATGTTAATGACCAGCAAAAAAAAAATATTTCATAGAGAGTGAGGAAAGGAGTGAGGCCCAGTGCATTACTGGAGGTCCCCCGGCTGACTAAACCTATTAGCAGCATAACTAAGGGAGGGTTCAGAAACACATGATCCCTCCCTAATTGTAGGCTATATCAAAAAGGTAGGTTTTAGCCCTATTCTTAAAAACAGAGATCGAGTCTGACTCCCGAATCCAGATTGGCAGCTGATTCCACAGGAGAGGAGCTTGATAACTGAAGGCTCTGCCTCCCATTGTACTTTTGGAGATTCTAGGTATTACAAGTAATCCTGCATTTTGGGAGCGTAGTGCTCTGTTAGGATGATACGGTAGTATCAGATCTTTTAAATAAAAAGGAGCCTGATTGTTTAGAGCTTTGTAAGTAAGAAGAAGGATTTTAAACTTAATTCTAAACTCTATGGGAAGCTAATGAAGGGAGGCCAGAACCGGAGAGATATGATCTCTCTTTCTAGTACCTGTTAAAACTCTTGCTGCAGCATTTTGGATCAGCTGAAGACTTTTTTTTTTTTTTTTATTTAAGTTTTTGTAAAGGGTATACAGGTCGTTACAGCAATGCAGTGTTTACATTTTCATCACATGTTCCCTTATTTTCTGATATCTGACAACATTGGAAGATTAATTCTTACAACACCCCTTATTTTTTTTTTTTTTTAAAGTGAAAGAAAAAGTGAAATTAAAGAGAAAAAAAAAAACAAAACAAAAAACAAAAAAAAACCAAACAAACCAGTAAAAAACAAACAAAAAGAAAAAGTAAGTAAATAAAGATAAAAGAGCATCTGAGTAGCATTGGAACAAAGAGCGGAACCATTATTGAAATGGTATTTGTCAAAGATTAGATCTAATGGAAGACACATATGCGGTCCAGGGTTGCCAAAAGTTCATGAACCCATCCATGTCCTGTCTCAGTGCGAATGTCAACTTTTCCATCGAGTAAATGTCTTGGATCACGTTAGTCCAATCTTCAGGTGTAGGACAGTCCTTCAACATCCATTTTTTAGTTAGAGCTTTTTTGCTTGCCAATATTAAAACATTGAATAAGTATTTTTCTCCTCGTCTTTCCAGTGAGTCCGGTAGTAAACCCAAATACAAAGTTACAAAAGAAAAGGGAACTGTAATTTTGAATATTTTCCCCAATATTGTCTGTACATTGGTCCAATATTGGTGGATAACTGGGCATGACCAAAACACATGAAAATGATTTGCAGTCTTTTCACCACACAAGCGCCAACAGTTCAATCCCTTATGGGTAAATTTGATTTGTGCAGGTGTTCTGAAAAATCTTGCCAAGTTTTTCCATCCAAATTCTCTCCACTGCAGGGATGAGGTACTTTTCCATTGCTGTTTATTTAGCTTTTCCCATATTTCCAGATGTAAAGTGAAATTCCCCTCTTTTTCCCATCTCTCTTTTATATAAGATGTGTTGTCTCCTTTTAAGTCTTGAAGACCTTGGTATATTTTAGAAATGTATCTGATCCCTGGGATCCCTTTATATGCCATTAAGAAGACCTTCAGAACACCTGACTGGGCCCTTTCCAAAACCTCCTTTTTAAGTATATTGTTTATGTGGTGTCTAAGCTGGAAGAACCTGTAAAGGTCTTGATTTATTAGGCCTTGTTTTTTCAAATCTTCAAAACTTCTTAAGATTTGCCCTTTAAAAAAATCGTAATATTTTATCAGCCCCTTCTCCTTCCACTTTTTAAATCTGGTGTCTGTTTTATTAGGAGTAAAGTCCTGATCATAGGCGATCCATTGCAGAAGTCGATAGGGCTCTTTAGTTTGATTCTCTCTGACTATCTTAAACCAAATTTTTAGCGGGGTCTCTATCCACGGGTTAGTGTTATTCAAAAGCTTAGGTAAGACATTGTTCCCTATTATCGCCTGTAGGGGGATGTCACTTGTTATTTGGCATTCGATCTCCTTCCATTGTGCAGAGTAGACTGGGTTACATATCTCTACTAAAGTTTTAATTTGTGCGGCTTTAAAGTAGTCCCTGATATTTGGCAGCGCGAGCCCACCTTTGTCTTTGTTTAGCTGTAGGGTTCTATATCTGATTCTAGGTCTCTTGCCCTGCCATATGAATCTTGAGATCCTTCTGTCCAGCTCCTGCCATGTTTTTTTGGGAGGTTCTACCGGTATTGTTTGGAAAAGGTATAGAAGACGTGGAAGTATATTCATTTTGACTGCTTCAATTCTTTGTGCAATACCCAAGAATGGTATCATATTCCATCTTGCTAGGTCAGATTTTATTTTTGTCACCAGTGGATCATAGTTTAGTGATATAATTTTGTTGAGTTGTTTCGGGATATTGACCCCCAGATATTTCATAGATTCCGACTCCCAGTTAGTTTTGAGTTTGCTTAGTGAATAATGATTTGGGTCATAGTTGAATGTTAAAACTTGGGTTTTATGCATATTTAATTTGTACCCCGATAAATCTCCATACTCTGAAAAAACTGAGGTTAGTTCTGGTAAAGAAGTGTCCGGCTGCCCTAGGTATATTAAAATGTCATCAGCAAAGAGTGCTATTTTATGTTCCTTCTGACCAAGTGTAATACCTTGAATTTTTTGGTTTTGTCTTATCCATTGGCTCAGAGGTTCTATGAAGATTGCAAAGAGCAGTGGAGACAGGGGGCAGCCCTGACGACATCCTCTTTCCAGTTCAAAAGATGATGATAAATTACCGTTAATCCTTATTTTAGCTGTTGGTTTTTTATATAATGCCTGTATAGTTCTAATGAAGTTGTTATGAAAATTGAAACTGGATAAGATTCTGTATAGAAAAGACCAGTCAACCGAATCGAATGCTTTTTCAGCATCTAATCCTAATATGACTGCATTTAAGTTATATTTTTTTATATGATGAATTATGTGTAAAGTGCGTCGAATGTTGTCTTGTGTCTGTCTTTGTCTTATAAAACCTGTTTGGTCTAAATGAATTAGGTCTGTCAGTATATTCTCTAACCTTTTGGCAAGGATAATGGTAAAAAGCTTATAGTCCTGATTTAGTACACTGATTGGTCTGTAGTTGGAGCACTCTAGTTTATCC
Organism: Pholidichthys leucotaenia; assembly: GCA_020510985.1. Taxonomy (NCBI): domain Eukaryota; kingdom Metazoa; phylum Chordata; class Actinopteri; order Cichliformes; family Pholidichthyidae; genus Pholidichthys; species Pholidichthys leucotaenia. The sequence continues at coordinate 240,488,679 of CM035838.1, read as the reverse complement.
TTTTCAGGTTTAGGTATAACTGCAATGACCCCTTCTCTCCAGGAGGGGGGGATTTCCCCTGTGTGGAGGACATAATTAAATGTTTTCAGGAGGAGAGGAGATAGTTGCTGTTTAAAGGTTTTGTACCACTCTGCTGTATAGCCATCAGCTCCTGGGGATTTGTTAGCTTTAAGTTTCATAATTGCTTTTTCCAATTCTTTAGAATGTATTTCTGACAGTAGTGTTTTATTTTGTGACTCCGTAAGTTGGGGAAGGTTTAATGTGTTTAGGAATGCCTCGGATGCGTTTTTATGTTTTTTGTGGGAGTATAAGTTCTTATAGTAATTCTCGAAGTTTTTAAGAATATCCTGAATTCTGAATTTTATTTCCTTTGATACTGGGTCTCTGATTTTGTAGATTGCTCTTTCTGTTTGATGTTTCCTCAATTTATAGGCTAGCAATTTTGCCGATTTACTGCCTGCTTCATAGTATTTTGGTTTCAGAAATGTAAGTTTCTTCTGGATTTCTATTGTGTAGATCTCATTTATTTGGTTTTTAATTTCCTTAATCTTGAGCGAGTCAGTAGAATGAGTGTTGCCTTTGTGTTCTTTTTCTAGGTTCCTAAGTTCTGACTCTAATGTGGATAGTTTTTCTTGTCTTAGTTTCTTTTGGGTTGCCAGTTTTGCAATAATCTTTCCTCTTATTACAGCTTTACATGCATCCCACAGTATTAAAGGGGATACTTCTCCATTATCGTTATCTTCCAAATATCTGAGAATATCTGACTCCAATTCATCTTTCAATGGTCCTTTCAGGACATTTGAATTTAACCTCCAAGAAAATGTATTATTTGTGTATTTTTGGATATTTAAGTCCATGTAGATCGGACTGTGGTCGGAGAGATCCATCAGTCCTATTTTACATGTTTTTACTCTACCAATGTCTCTATTAAACATAAAAAAATAGTCAATCCTTGAGTAAGATGAATGTGGAGTTGAGTAAAATGTATAGTCTTTTACACTGGGGTTGAGTTCCCTCCACACATCACAGATTCCCATTTCTTTTAGTAGCATCCGAGTCTTCCTGTTTTGGGTGTTATTTTGATGTGGGGAATTACCAGAAGCATCCCAGTATGGATTCAGTCTAAGATTAAAGTCCCCACCACATATCACTAAACCTTGAGCTTTAGTTATCATTAGGTCGAATACATTTTTATAAAATTTCCAGTTAGCCCCTGGGGGAGCATACACATTCAGCAGGGTGATATCTTCTCCCTCTAGCCGCCCAGTTACCAAACTGTATCTCCCTTCTTTATCTTTGTGTTCTGATTTTTTTTCAAATGTAATTTTGGTTGATATCAATGTCGCTACTCCCCTCCTCCTCCCTGATTTATATGAAGATGAAGAGATCATTTTAAACCCTTGTCTACTGAGTTTATTGTGTTCCACGTCTGTTAGGTGGGTTTCTTGTAAAAGTATTATTCCTGCTTTGTCTTTTTTCATTTTGCCTAGAATCTTGGATCTTTTAACTGGATTCAGGATCCCTTTTACATTATATGAAATTATTTTGGTTACACCCTGTTTCTCCATTGTGTTGTTTTGTTTAGTATAACTGTGTGGTGGCCCTCTTTTGTGCTACTCAGAAACTGAAAGAACATTAAAGACAAGAAAAACATTAAGAACATAGTGTAAAAAACTTTAAAACAAAAAACTGTCAAAAGAACTTCCTGAGCTGAGGTCTTTTTAAAGACCCTGTAAGAGCCTTGATGGAGTGAAGGCTCTGAGGGAAATTCCTCAAACTCTGTTACGTGTTGAGGGCCCTCTCGTACCACTGAAAGTAGTCCCATGCTTTTAACGTGAGTTTCAGAACCCAATCCAAACTTGTAATGATTTTTTTTTTTTTTTTCCTTTTATGCCTAAACCCTGTGAAATTGTGTGCACCCTCCCACCCCCATCACATCAAACATTCACGCAAAAACAGTATTTGTTAGTATGAGCAGAACATGTGGATTATTGTCACATTTCTATTTTAACAAGTTTTTTTTTTTTTTTTTTATTACAAAGACTTATTTGTTTCAAATAATATGATTGTTCCATGAAATGTTTTACCACATGCTGAATATGCATCTCCTTTAATGTTTGTTACCTTGTATGAGGGGGGTTGGATGTGCGGATTGATTCAAGAGAAAGGAAAAAAAAAAAAAAAAGGTCGCTATTCCAACCTGAAAACGGATAGTTTATCCGCGACGCTCTGGTGCTGGGTTTCCCGCTGCTGGTCCGTGGATTTTGAGGGTCTTTGTGTTGTCCATGTTTGCGCTTTGATCTTCTCACTCGGGTCTGCTGCGGGTTTAAACACCGTTACCGGGAGCCCTCTTCTCGCCATGTCAGCTGTTGCTTCTTCCGCCGAATTATAGAGACACGTTTCATCGCCGTAGAAGACCCTTAACTTCGCAGGAAATGGTGTCTGAAAGCGCAATTTCTTCTCTCTTAACACCTTTTTCGCGTCATTGTATTCCCTGCGCTTTTTAAGGACCTCCGGGGCGTAATCGTGTTCCACGTAGACTTTTCTCTCCTGGTGCATAAATCCTTTTTTCTGCCAGGCCAGTCTTACAACCTCTTGTTTTATTTTGAAATTGGAAAATCTTACCAACACCGAACGTGGGGGCGCTTCCGCCGCCGGCCTAGCGGCTAATGAACGATGTGCCTTTTCTATCTTCAAGTCGGTGGTTTGTGGAATATCCAATTTCTCTCTTAGTAAGGATTCCACGGATTCTGCCATTGAGTTAAAACCATTTTCGGTTCCTTCTATCAGACCATGAATTCTTATGTTGTCTCTTCTTTGTTTTCCTTCTTGGTCGGTTAGCTTAGCCTCTATAGCTGCTTGTCTTTTGCGTAGGTCCAGCACAGAATCTTCGAGCACTTTTATTCGATCCTCTGTTTCCAAGATTCGGTTCTCGGCCTGGTCCACTCTGCTGTTTGTCCTTTTCAATTCTTCTCTGAATTCCCGAAATTCGGCCGTAACATCTCGGCGAAATCGTCGTAGTTCCTCAAATAGTGATTTCAGGCTAACCCTTTTGTTAGCTATCACCAGCTCCTCGTCTTCTGAACGGGGATCTTCCAGTTCAGATTCTCCGGCCGATACGTGTCCTAGCCTGGAGAATTTCAGTTTCTTCTGTTTTCCTTTAGACATGATGATTTTGTCTTTTGATTTTCACTCCTCCAAAAATCCGTTAAGTTTGATTTTCAAGGTGTTATCCTGGATTGAGTCTGAGAGCTTCAGTGTTAAGCTGCAGTCGCCATGGCGTCCAGACCGGAAGTCAGCTGAAGACTTTTTTAAAGATGTTTTAGGACAGCCTGATAATAAAGAATTACAATAATCTAATCTCGAGCTAACAAAAGCGTGGATCAGCTTCTCAGCATCACTCTGAGACAAGATGCTCCTAATCTTGGCAATATTACGCAAATGATAGAAGGCAGTCTTAGAAACAAATTTAATATGTGAATTGAAGGACAAATCCTGATCAAAAATAACTCCAAGGTTCCTCACAGAGCTATTAAGAGAAAGAGTAACTGCATCCAAACTGAAAGTTTGATTTGGAAAGGAATTTCTAAGGTTTTTTGGACCAACAAGAATGACTTCAGTCTTATCTGAATTTAATAGCAGGAAATTACAAGTCATCCAAGCTTTGATTTCCTTAAGACAGGCTTCTAACTTGGCTAATTGATTAGTATCATCTGGCTTCATTGACAGGTATAATTGTGTGTCATCTGCATAACAATGAAAATGTATACAGTGCTTTCTAATAATGTTGCCTAACGGAAGCATATATAAACTAAAAAGAGTAGGGCCTAGCACAGATCCCTGTGGAACTCCATGACTAAGCTTTGAGCTGAAAGAAAACTCCTCATTTACATGAACAAACTGGAACCTATCAGATAAATAAGATCTAAACCACTGCAACGAAGTTCCATTAAGTCCAACATAGTGTTCTAATCTATCAAGTAGAATATTATGATCAATAGTATCAAAAGCTGCACTAAGATCTAAAAGGACAAGTACAGAAACTAGTCCATTATCAGATGCAATGAGGAGGTCGTTAGTGACCTTCGCTAAGGCTGTTTCAGTACTATGATGGATTCTAAACCCAGATTGGGCTGGGCCGGGTACCGTCCCTGCCTCTGCGCTATGCAGTGAAAGCGGGGATGGATCGTGTTCGGCGCGGGGTTGTCTTGCAAAAACTCTCCGGGGAGCCGCAGTGGCTGGAAAAAAAACAGCTCTGCTGGGGAGGCTGCCAAATCCTCCTTCAGTGCTGAACGCAACCCTAATAGAACCCACGGCAACCAGTCCACCCAATTTGCATCAGTAAGCGAAGCCCTGAGCGCTGCTTTAAGTGATCTATGGAAATGCTCACATTGTGGAGAAGTGTGGGAAGGACGAGGCTGAGTTTATTTCTCAAGTCCAGTTTTATTCACATTCACATTCTACAACATCCAAAAACAGAAAGATAAAGGAATCCCCCAACATCTGTCCCTTTAATACCTCAGGACATCAAAGCACACAGTCACATTGTCTTTTAATCCCAAATCACAATGCACCCCCCTCCAGGTCTTCTCATCTCCACCTAAAGTCCTGGTGGTCAGGAAATCCCTCAAGGCCATCTCTTCGCATACAAAAGGCCAGACTTCACATCCTCCTGTTACCCCTAGGAGGTTCAGTCCTTTTGTTCCTCTGAGACGTGAAGCATACAATAAGCATACAGTAATACACATGTGAAGCATATGAAACCCACATATGTGCACCACATGACCCCCCCCCCCCAAACGTCTAAGATGGAACAACATAACCACAGATTGCATGTCATAATAAAATCACTACATATCAGTCCACGTGCCGCTTGGGCCTCAGCCTTCTCCCGTATTTGCTGTAAACAGGCTGTACCACTTCCGCGGCGTCTTCCTGCTGTGGAGCTGCTGCCTGGGGATGAGAACTGTTAGTCAACCTCTGTGGGTGTTCTGGGGAATGCTCTCTAGGGGGTCTGCCGCGCCGAGGAGCCTTAGCCAACTGCACAACTTCGTCAGCTACCACAAAAGCGGGTTTGAGCCTGTTAATGCCAATCATTTCTTTTCTGCCCCCCAAATCGAGCAAAAAATGCTTATCCCCTGTTTCCAGCACTCTATATGGTCCGTCATAAGGTGGGCATAAAGGCGGACGATGGGCATCATGTCTGACAAAAACAAACTCCGCATTTTTTAAAGCCTTAGGCACAAAAACGCGGAAAACTGTGGTGAACTGGGCCAGGTAGCGTGCTCGGGCCCGTGCTATTCCGTAACCGCTGAGCCGGGGAGCACTCTGGCGCTGGATTATCTGGGAGAAATTCCCCGGACAGCCGAAGTGGCTGTGCAAAAACTAGCTCAGCTGGGGAGGCTTCTAAATCCTCTTTAGGTGCAGAGCGCAACCCCAATAAAACCCATGGTAGCTTGTCCACCCAATTTGCATCCGTAAGCGACGCTCTGAGAGCCGCCTTCAGTGACCTGTGAAAACGTTCGCATAACCCGTTAGCCTGTGGGTTGTACGCGGCCGTGCGGTGGATCGTTGCCCCCAGGCTGTGGGCCATCGCTGACCAAAGTTCAGAAACAAATTGAGGGCCTCTGGCGGACGTAATGTCCGACGGGACTCCAAAACGCGCTACCCATGCTGTTAAAAACGCGCGAGCAACCTCCTCGGCTGTGGTTGACGACATCGGAACCACTTCCGGCCAGCGCGTGGTGCGGTCAACCATTGTCAGAAGATGTGTGCACCCTTGTGAGGGCGGGAGGGGGCCTACGAGGTCCACGTGGACATGATCAAACCTTTTAGCTGGGATGTGAAACGGCTCCAAGGGAGCTCTCGTGTGTCTATGAACCTTGGCCCGCTGACAAGCCATGCAGGCTGCCGCCCACTCTCTAACTTGTTTGCGCAGGCTCGGCCATACAAATTTCTCTCCTACCATTTTGACCGACGCACGCACTCCCGGGTGCGCCAGAGAATGGATCGAGTCAAAAACGCGACAGCTCCACGCGGCTGGAACCACAGGACGCGGCCGCACAGTGGAGACATCGCAGATTGGGGGGGCATACCGTCTTGCAGCACCCTGCTCTCCAGCCTTAACCCTGTTGGTCCAGACTGGAGCGCGCGCACATCCGCGTCGCTAACCTGCTCCGCGGCCATGGCTGCATAATCTATCCCCACGCAGACCGGGGCCGCGCGCACTTCCGCGTCGCTAACCTGCTCCACGGCCATGGCTGCAGAATCTACCTCCACGTGGGCTGGAGCCGCCACGGCGCGCGAGAGGCAGTCCGCCACTACATTAAGTTTACCCGCCACATGCTGGATATCGGTAGTAAACTCCGATATCGCGGCCAGCTGTCTCTGCTGCCGGCCCGACCAAGGTTCTGAAATCTTGGCCATCGCGAAAGTCAGCGGCTTGTTAACGGCTTTTTTTTCCGGTTCCGGTTCCGCCGGACCGCCGGCGCCACACGAGTCGGCTGCCTGTTGCAACAGCCTTTTTTTTTATCTTCCTTCTTCTTTCTACACCTTTCACTCTGTATATATATCACTGACGCACGGATCGCCCCGGGGGTCTCCCGGGTCGGCGGACGGAGCCACGGTTTGCAGCGGGAGACGTTACAGCGGGGAGGAGCTAGTGCTAGCTAGCACTTGGCCGCCGCCCGGTGCTAATGGGAAACTCGACATACCGGGAGCTGTAGCGAAAAGGACGCGGGTGCCGGGCTGGAGTTTAGGCGGCGTGAAAGAAATATAAGACAGAATAATAAAGAGCGATGGCAAGAGCCAAGCAGACCGCCCGTAAAATCTACTGGAGGAAGAAGCCCCCCAGGAGACAGCTAGCCACCAGGGCTGCTCGGAGAGGCGCTCTGGCCACCGGCAGAGTGAAGAGGCCTCGCCGTCACAGGCCCGTGGCTCTGAGAGAGATCCGTCGCTACCAGAAATCCACGGAGCTGCTCATCCGTAAGCTGCCCGTCCAGCGCCTGGTGAGGGAGATCGCTCAGGACTTCAAGACCGTCCTGCGTTTCCTGAGCTTCGCCATCATGGCTCTGCAGGAGACCAGCGAGGCCCACCTGGTGGGTCTCTTCTTCGCTAAGGGGGTCACCATCATGCCCAAAGACTTCCAGCTGGCCCGCTGCATCCGCGGAGAGAGAGCTTAGACTTTCTGCTGCACATTCACCAGCCATAATGCTCTGCACTGTGTGTCTATATATATACATTTATAGTAATATGGACATATGTTTACTAGATGTTGTTTTTTCTTGCCTTCTGATTGTTGCTCTGAGTGTTGCTATCCCTATGCTGTTGCAATCCTGGAATTTCCCCATTGTGGGACTAATAAAGGCTTATCTTATCTTATCTTATCTTATCTTATCTTATCTTGTGGTCAACGAACGCGGTGAAACGGCGTCCTTCCAGCCAGAACTGGAAGTGGCGAATGGCCAAGTGGAGAGCTAACAACTCCCTGTCGAATGCGCTGTATTTTCGTTCGTTGTCGCGCAGGGTCTTACTGAAAAAGGCGAGCGGTTGCCAGGCTCCGGCTACATACTGTTCCACGACTGCCCCTGTGGCCACATCTGACGCGTCAGTAGTGAGCGCCATGCGGGCCGCTGGGACTGGATGTGCTAACAACGCAGCGTTTGCCAGGGCTGTTTTGACTTCAGAGAATGCGCGCTCTCGCTCCGGAGACCATTCGACTTTATTTGTGGGTTTTTGTTTTTTAGTGCAGCATACAATGGTTGCATGAGCTGCACTGCACGGGGGAGGAAACGGTTATAAAAATGCACCATTCCCAAAAACTCCTGTAACGCTTTGACCGTTTGTGGTTGGGGAAAATTTGTTACTGCACGCACTTTGTCAGGCAGAGGGACCGCTCCTTCTGGGGAGACGCGATGCCCCAAAAAATCAATCTGCATCACCCCGAACTGACACTTCGCTGGGTTAATTATTAACCCGTGCTCCGCCAACCTCCGGAAAACTGCCGTGAGGTGGTTTTCGTGTTCGTCTTTGGACGCGCTGGCTACCAATATGTCGTCCAGGTAGACGAACACGAAAGGGAGATCGCGCAAAACCGCGTCCATCATGCGTTGGAACGTCTGCGCCGCGCCTTTAAGCCCAAACGGCATGCACAAAAACTCGAAAAGCCCGAAAGGAGTTATTACCACTGTTTTGGGTATGTCCTCAGCGCGCACTGGGACCTGGTGGTAAATGCGTACCAAGTCTATTTTAGAAAAAACGCGCGCCCCCGCCAAATGAACTGAAAAATCTTGGATGTGCGAGATCGGGTAGCGGTCGTGCGCTGTAGCGTTGTTCAACCTGCGGAAATCACCGCAAGGTCGCCACGAGCTATCAGCTTTCGGGACCATGTGAAGCGGTGAAGCCCATGGGCTCTTCGAACGCCTGATGATGCCCAACCTTTCCAGGTTGGCGAACTCCTCGCGCGCTATGGTCAGCTTAGCTGAATCCAAGCGGCGAGCTTTTGCAAAAACGGGCGGTCCGGTGGTAGTAACAAAATGTTCCACCCCGTGTTTAGCCACGGTCGCCGAAAATGTTGGAACCGTGAGTGCTGGGAACTGAGTGAGGAGTGTGTGGAACTTACCACCTGCAGCTGTGACGTTGGCTTGTGCTGTTGGCGGGGCCACTCGAGCTGTACAGGGAATAGAATAAAAAGAGAGTGCATTAACCAGGCGTCTGTTAGCAAGATCGACCAACAAACCATGTGAGCACAAAAAATCAGCCCCTAACATGTTGAAATTGACTGCCGCTATGACGAAAGTCCACTCGAATGTACGGCCGTGTAAAGACAGAAGCAGAGTCCTCTCACCGAAGGTCTTAATCGCCGAGCCGTTCGCTGCTGACACCCGGGGAGCACTGGAAGGCGCCAGCCGGTCAGCGTAGGAAGGTGTGATGAAACTCAGCTGGGAGCCCGTGTCCACAAGGAAATGCCTCCCCAAGTGCGCATCCCTCAAGTAGAGCAACTTGTTCTCCTCTCCGAGGGCCGCAGCTGCTACCGACCCCCGGTCTTGGCGTTTCCCGAGCGCTTGAAATGGCACGGTGGAATGCACTTGCGTACCCTCTCTGCGAAGCGGCGATGGTAGAAGCAGAGGACATCGTCTGCTCCGTGTTTCCTGGCCCCTGCCGCCGCCGTCGTCGGTGAGTCTGGTGCTGCAGCCTCTGGCCCCCTGCCCTCTCTGGACGTTGCGCCTGGCTCCGCTGCTGCAGCCGTAGCCGCGCGCCATTTATTGGCGTCGACGAGTCGTTGCGCCTCCTGGCCCAGCTCGTGGTAGTCTCGTCGGGCCAACAGTGGTGAATTGGCCAGGGTCACTCTCACCGCTGACGGTAGGGTCCTGAGGAAAAGGTGGGTGAAGATGAAGTTATCATCTTCGGAGTCTCTCAAACTCAACATCTTCCCCATCAGGTCTGCAGGTCTGTCGCTCTCAAATTCAGTCAGCGCCAGGAGCCTCTCTGCTCGTTCCTCCACCGAGGGGGTGAAGTAACGGATGAGTGCAGCCTTCAACGTGCTGTACTTGTCGCTGTCCGGCGGGTGGTTGATCAGGCTCTCCACCCGCTGGGCTGTGTGGTTGTCCAGCTTTGCAACCACATGGTAGAACTTTGTGGCATCCACTGAAATCCTCCGGAGGTGGAACTGTGCCTCGACTCCGTTAAACCAGGAGCGCGGATTGTTCGGCCAGAAGTCCGGTAGCTTAACTGTGGCTGCAATCGTTTGGCTGGCTCCTGACGAGTCTGGCTCAGGAGATTCGTCTCCGCTCATGATACGTCTTAGGGTCACCAGTGTGGAGAAGTGTGGGAAGGATGAGGCTGAATTTATTTCTCAAGTCCAGTTTTATTCACATTCACATTCTACAACATCCAAAAACAGAAAGATAAAGGAATCCCCCAACATCTGTCCCTTTAATACCTCAGGACATCAAAGCACACAGTCACATTGTCTTTTAATCCCAAATCACAATGCACCCCCCTCCAGGTCTTCCCGTCTCCACCTAAAGTCCTGGTGGTCAGGAAATCCCTCAAGGCCATCTCTTCGCATACAAAAGGCCAGACTTCACATCCTCCTGTTACCCCTAGGAGGTTCAGTCCTTTTGTTCCTCTGAGACGTGAAGCATACAATAAGCATACAGTAATACACATGTGAAGCATATGAAACCCACATATGTGCACCACAACATAACCCATTGGCCTGGGGGTTGTATGCGGTCGTGCGATGAATTGTGACACCCAGGCTCCAGGCCATCGTGGACCAGAGGTCAGAAACAAACTGCGGGCCCCGATTGGATGTGATATAAGATTGAGATTGAGATTCAACTTTATTGTCATTACACATGTATGAATACAAGGTAACGAAACGTGACTTGGCATTTGGGCACGCTCTGCAGAGCGCATCCAAGGCCGGGGCAGCCGCTAGGCGCCAGTCATAAAGAAGAAAGGGAAAAAAAAAGAAAAGAAAGGATATGACACAATAGGCGAGAGAAAAAAACATGTTTTATCAAATTGACGCTTAATGAGTAAGCGAAATTTTGATTGCAGGCAAAAAAAACCTCAATGCATATTTAGCAGACATTTAGTGGACAAATCACACAGCAGAGGGAGAGCAGTGTGTGTATATCGTATGCATGTAGTGTTGTATGCATTGTGTAGTGTAAATGTAACAGTTGTTAGTGAGCAGCAGAGGGCGCCTCCTGGCAGTGGATAGATGTTATAATCATGTGACTTATAAACAAGTCCAGAGTCCAGAGTCTATCTCTCTCTCTCTCTTGCTTGCAGAAGGCACATGGGCATTGTCCTTGAGGGTCCAATCCGCTGACGACAAACAACTGATTGTTGATTGTATGGGTAGACATAAGAGCCGGTTCTTCCACTAATCTCAGTCAGGAGGAATGTAAACACGGGGCAAACAAGGTCAAATCAAATCAAATCAGCACAGTGCACTCAGAGAGTAGAATTTGTCCTCACCCGTGTAATTCTGTGCTTCCATTATATATGCAGGCTTAAACTGTTTTTCCATAGAGAGCACAGGGCTTCAGATGTATTCCTTCACTGAATCACTGTCATTCAGTTCACCGTTTGCCGCTACTCGTGCCCTCCCCAACTGGTCGAATTTGATGAAGTAGCTGGCCGGGTCTGCTTTGAACAGCTCTCTCACTTTCCTTCAATTTCTGATGCATCAGGGAACTCCACAGCCAAAAATAGAAGTCCTGAAATCATAACCAATAATGTTTCCATAGACGCATGAATTCCAATGTCCATGAGTCTCTCGTAGGTTCCAATTCTTGGGCTCCCCCTTGGCCCAATTCTTGTTGAAAAATAGTGACAATAGCACATTTAAGCCGCTTCCAAATCCATAATTTCTGTTTAGATTAAGATTCAGCAGAAGAAGAGCGACTAAACACAGACAAAAACGCAACATTGCAAAAGCTGGGAATAGATCAGGAAGGCAGGGGAGGAGGGAAGAAAAATGCGACTGCTCTGTCTCAAGGCAAGAAGGAAGCTCCGAAGGGGTGCCAAAATGTGCCACCCATGTCGTCAAAAAAGCGCGTGCAACTTCTGCGGATGCGGTGGAAGCTAGCGGGACTGCCTTGGGCCAGCGCGTGGTGCAGCCCACCACTGTCAGGATGTGCGTGAACCCCTGCGATGGCAGGAGGGGGCCCACGAGGTCCACGTGAACGTGGTCGAACCTCTTAGCCGGGATATGGAGTGGCTCCAAGGGGCCCTTTGTGTGCCTGTGCACCTTGGCTTGTTGGCACGCTACACAGGCTGCAGCCCACTCTTTCACCTGTTTGCGCAGGCTCGGCCAGACGAACTTTGCTCCCACCATTCTGACTGACACGCGCACTCCTGGGTGCGCCAGGGAGTGAACCGACTCAAAAATGCAGCAGTGCCAAGCGTGTGGGACCACCAGGCATGGGCAGCCTGTGGAGATGTCACAGATTAGGGGGGGGGGCCCCCGTCTTGCAGTACTCTGCTCACTAGCCTTAACCCTGTTGGTCCAGACTGGAGCGGCCAAATGTCCGCATCGCCGATCTGCTCAGCGGCCATGGCCGTGTAATCTATCCCCACGTAGACTGGGACCACTAATGCGCGCAAGAGGCAGTCCGCCACCACGTTGACTTTACCGGCCACATGCTGAATGTTGGTCGTAAACTCTGAGATCACAGCCAGCTGTCTCTGCTGCCGGGCCGACCATGGTTTCGAAACCTTGGCCATTGCGTACGTTCGCAGCTTGTGGTCCACGAACGCAGTGAAGGTGCGCCCTTCCAGCCAGAACTGGAAGTGGTGTATGGCCAGGTGGAGAGCCAGTAATTCCCTGTCAAACGCGCTGTATTTACACTTATTGTCGCGCAAAGACCTGCTAAAAAAGGCGAGCGGCTGCCAAGAACTAGTGACACACTGCTTCATGACGGCCCCTATGGCCATGTCCGACGCGTCGTAGTGAGTGCTATCCGAGCCACCAGGTCCGGGTGCGCCAGTAGTGCGGCATTCACCAGAGCTGGTTTAACCTCGGAAAACACCTGCACTCGCTCAGGAGTCCAGTCAACTCTGTCCGCCGGTTTCCGTTTCTTAAGCGTGGCGTACAACGGCTGCATGAGCTGGGCTGTGCGGGCGAGAAAATGGTTGTAGAAGTTAACCATCCCCAAAAACTCCTGCAGCACCCTAACCATCTGAGGCTGGGGAAAATCTGCCACTGCGCACACTTTGTCCAGTAAGGGTATCGCGCCCTCCGGTGAGATGTGGTGGCCCAAAAAATCAATTCCCGTCACCCCGAACTGGCACCTCGCCGGGTTGATTATTAACCCGTGCTCCTCCAACCTCTGGAAAACTGTCCTGACGTGGGCTACGTGTTCGTCTTCGGATGCGCTGGCCACCAGGATGTCATCCAGGGAGATGAACACAAACGCCAGATCGCGCAACACTGCATCCATCATGCGTTGGAATGTCTGTGCCGCGCCTTTTAACTCAAAAGGCATGCGTAAAAACTCAAAAAGACCAAACAAGGTTATTACTGCCGTTTTAGGTATGTCCTCACAGCGCACCGGAACCTGGTGGTAACCGCAGACCAGGTCTATCTTGGAAAAAATTCATGCCCCGGTGAGGTGAACGGAAAAATCCTGAATATGGGGGATTGGGTAGTGATCGTGCGCTGTGGCGTTGTTTAATCTGTGGTAAATCTCCGCAAGGTCGCCACGAACCCTCGGCTTTAGGAACCATATGTAGCGGGGATGCCCATGGGCTGTTAGAGCGTCTGATGATGCCCAACTTTTCCAAGTTGGCAAACTCCTCACGCGCTATGGCCAGTTTAGCTGCGTCCAGGCGCCAAGGTCGTGCGAAAACGGGCGGCCCCGTGGTGCTAATGAAGTACTCCACCCCGTGTTTAGTGACAGTTGCCGAAAACGTTGGGACCGTGAGTGTTGGGAACTGTGTGAGCAGTGTGTGGAACTTACCCCCTGGAGCTGTGACGTTGGCTAGTGTTGTGGACTCGGCTCCTCTAGCTGTACAGGGGGGAGAATCAAAAGACATTGCGTTAATCAGGCATCTGTTAGCCACATCAACTAGTAGTCCGTGTGCACACAAAAAATCAGCGCCCAAAATGGGGAAGCTGCATGCCACTATGACGAATGTCCATTGGTATGTACGGCCGTGCAAGGATACAATCAGTGTCCTCTCACCAGAAGTCTTAATGTCTGAGCCGTTTGTGGCCGTCAGTTCGGGGCCACTAGTTCCCGCAAGCCAGTCTGCGTAGGATGGCAGGATGAGACTCTTTTGGGAGCCGGAGTCCACGAGGAACCGTCTCCCCGAGCGTGAGTCTGTCACATAGAACAGCTTGCTTGCTTCACCGGCGGTTGCAGCTGCTACCGACTGCCGGCCCTGGCGTTTCCCGAGCGCTTGAATTGGCACGATGGCACGCATCGGTGTGCGTCCTCTCCAAAACGGCGGTGGTAGAAGCAGAGCGTGTCTCTCCAGTGCTTCTTGGCCTCCGCTGCAGCCACCGTCGTTGGCCCCTCGCCTCCGCTGGCCATCTCACTGGGTTCCGACGCTGCATTCACTGAGAGGGCTCTGGTGGTGAGGATAATCCAATCTGCCTCTTGTGCTAGCACCCGGTAGTTGCACGCGGCCAGCAGCAGCGAATTGGCAAGGACCACCCTGGCCACTGTCAGGAGGTTCCGGAGGAAAAGGTGGGCAAAGAGAAAATGCCCGTCATCTGTGCCCAACAACGCCGACATCTTCTCCATTAATTCGACTGCCGACCCATCTCCCAACTCGGAGCGCGCCAGGAGCCTTTCCGCTGTCTTGCAGTCCAAGACCGTGTGGCACTGGGTCAGCATGGTTTTGAGAGCATTGTATTTGTCGTGGACTGGGGGCTGTTGGAGCAGGCTCGACACCTGCTGAGTTGTGTGTGCGTCCAGTGCTGCAACCACGTAGTAATATTTGGTGTCATCCGCCGTTATTCCCCAGAGCGCGAACTGGGCCTCGGTGTGGAGGAACCAAGACTCCAGGTCGTGTAGCCAAAAGTCTGGGAGTTTGACCGAAACGGAGCACGCGTTGCTGGTACCTCCCGTCCGGGTCATCTCTGGGGTGTTTGCCTCGAGTTCCATTGTGGGTCAAGGGTCACCAGTGTGGAGAGAGAAATAATTGGGTGAAGCGGTGCAGAGCAGACTTTATTAATCTCTCCCTCACATTCACAAGAATCACAAACATAAAAAAGCAGGTCGCAGGCACCTCTCCTTTTATAGCATACCACTCTCTCTGCAACCTGGGGTTCTGCATTAACATAAATACATTTGCCATTCCCCTTTGTCACTGTTCACATCAACACACAAATCCCCCCCATGACCATTCCCCTTCAGTCTGAGTGGAAACATACTGAGTGGGTTCCCACAATGTGGTTATTGTAGGGGGTTAAATGATTTTCTGATATTGTTTGATTATGATAGATTGTTCACTTTGTTTAAACGCCTTACAATTACATGGTTATTTTTTTTTCCACAATATCTTTATTGAACCTTTTTTTTAACAAACATAATACAAACAATCAAACACTAACACTAAAGTACTACAAAAAAAAAAAATGCACTAAAAAACACCAACAACCACCAACAAAATCAAATCTTCAACAATGCTCCTCTGTTTAGTCTAGACAATCCAATACATAAGTATACATATTATGTTCACCACTTTGGAATTTACAAGGTCCACACACATCATTCACCTTCTTCTTCAAGAGTTATGTTTAAATTTTTTACATAATCAATAAAAGGTCTCCATATATTCTCAAACACAATTTCCTTTGATTTTAGTATATATGTTATTCTTTCTAATGGAAGGTTTGTTAACATCTGTCTTAACCACTGAGTCACATCTGGTCTATGAGTCTTTTTCCAAAATAGTGCAATACATTTTTTGGCATTAAGCAAACTGAGGTCTATGAATGTTCTTTCACTTTTATTAAAATTATGCTTTTCTGGGTACAGACCCAACAAAAACAGTTTAGGATTCAATATGATTTGTTTTGAGATTATTTTTTCAATTGTTACCCTCACCTCTTCCCAAAACATTCTTATTAATCTACATTCCCATACACAATGAAATAGAGTTCCTTTACTTTCCATGCACTTTGTGCATGTATCTGGTATGTTTTTGTTATATCTATTTAACTCCTCCGGTGTAACATACATCCGCATTAACCATTTGAAATGTATCAATTTAAGGCGTACATTTATTGATTTGGTTTGAGCTTCTGTACAAGCCAATTCCCATTGTTCCTCTGAAATTTCAGTTTGCAGATCTTCTTTCCAGTAGTTTAATCTTTTCAGTGAATTTTCACTTGAAGATAGTGTCAATGAGTTATAAAACTCTGAAATAATACCCTTTCTTTTACTATCTTTCATCAACATTTTTTCCAAGGATGAGTAAATAGGTCGAGTGAGAGCTTTATTTTGATTTGATCGAATAAAGTTTCTAAGTTGAAGATATTTAAAAAAATGTGTTCTATTGAGATTAAATTTGATCCTCAGCTCTTCAAAAGACATTATGTTTTCTGCACATGGCAAATATAAATCCTGAATCTTTTGTATCCCTTTTAAATTCCATACTTTAAATACAGCGTCCGCTCTCCCTGGTTTAAAATATTGATTACCCCATATTGGACTAAATTGTGACAATAACTGTGGTTCTTTTAAATAGTTTTTAGCTTCACACCATATTTTGATCATATGCTTTACAAATGGATTTTTAACTTGTTTTTGTAATTTTTTTGCCGAATCTGAGTATATGAATATGAGAAGAGGTAAAAGTAAATTGTATGATTCCATTTCAGTCCAGTGAGGGAGATCATTTGATGAAAAATAATATGTCATAGACCTCAGTTGTGCCGACCAATAATACAACATAAAATTTGGACATTTCAGACCTCCACGATCAAATGGTAAATATAATAAAGACAGACGTAATCTAGCCCTCCTGTTGTTCCATATAAATTCCACTAACTTTTTTTTAATTCTTGAGAATAAATCTAAAGGTGGTGGTAAGGCAATGTATTGAAATAAATAAAGTATTTTAGGTAAGATATTACTTTTAAGTATATTAATTCTCCCGATCATTGACATTGGTAGTGACATCCATCTCTGAAGTAACTCATCAATATCTGTCATTAAGGCTTCATAATTGACACTGGCGATTGATTCTAGCTTAGGCACAATTTGGATTCCTAAATATTTAAACTGATTTACAACATTGAATTGATTTACCTCAGGGGCTGGGTAATTTCTCTGGGTCTCATTTAGCATTAATATTGAAGATTTAGTTTTATTTATTTTATATCCTGATATTTCCCCAAAATTCTTTATTAAATTCAACAAGGTCGGAATTGATTTTTTAAGATTCGACATAAACAAAATTATGTCATCGGCATACAGGGAGATTTTATGTTCTGTTGGTCCAACTTTAATTCCATATATTTGTGACTGTAGACGTATCGCCATCGCTAAAGGTTCAATTGCCATAGTAAACAGTAAAGGTGAAAGTGGACAGCCTTGTCGACATCCTCTATTGATTTTTATTGATTTTGAAATATTGTTATTTGTTAGGATTTCTGCAGTAGCATTATTATATATTATCTGAACCCATTTTATGAAATTATTTCCAAGTCCAAACCTTTGTAAGACTTCAAAAAGAAAGGGCCATTCAACTCTATCAAAGGCTTTTTCGGCATCCAGTGATAAGAGAGCTGTATCCGGTGCTTCTTTTTTTTTCCACAATATCTTTATTGAACCTTTTTTTTTTTTTTAACAAACATGATACAAACAAACACTAACACTAAAGTACTACAAAAAAAAAAAAAAAAAAAAATGCCCTAAAAACACCAACAACCACCAACAAAATCAAGTCTTCAACAATGCTCCTCTGTTTAGTCTAGACAATCCAATACATTAGTATACATATTATGTTCACCAGTTTGGAATTTACAAGGTCCACACACATCATTCACCTTCTTCTTCAAGAGTTATGTTTAAATTTTTTACATAATCAATAAAAGGTCTCCATATATTCTCAAACACAATTTCCTTTGATTTCAGTATATATGTTATTCTTTCTAATGGAAGGTTTGTTAACATCTGTCTTAACCACTGAGTCACATCTGGTCTATGAGTCTTTTTCCATAATAGTGCAATACATTTTTTGGCATTAAGCAAACTGAGGTCTATGAATGTTCTTTCACTTTTATTGAAATTATGCTTTTCTGGGTACAGACCCAACAAAAACAGTTTAGGATTCAATATGATTTGTTTTGAGATTATTTTTTCAATTGTTACCCTCACCTCCTCCCAAAACATTCTTATTAATCTACATTCCCATAAACAATGAAATAGGGTTCCTTTACTTTCCATGCATTTTGTGCATGTATCTGGTATATTTTTGTTATATCTATTTAACTCCTCCGGTGTAACATACATCCGCATTAACCATTTGAAATGTATCAATTTAAGGCGTGCATTTATTGATTTGGTTTGAGCTTCTGTACAAGCCAATTCCCATTGTTCCTCTGAAATTTCAATTTGCAGATCTTCTTTCCAGTAGTTTAATCTTTTCAGTGAATTTTCACTTGAAGATAGTGTCAATGAGTTATAAAACTCTGAAATAATACCCTTTCTTTTACTATCTTTCATCATCATTTTTTCCAAGGATGAATAAATAGGTCGAGTGAGAGCTTTATTTTGATTTGATCGAATAAAGTTTCTAAGTTGAAGATATTTAAAAAAATGTGTTCTATTGAGATTAAATTTGATCCTCAGCTCTTCAAAAGACATTATGTTGTCTGCACATGGCAAATATAAATCCTGAATCTTTTGTATCCCTTTTAAATTCCATACTTTAAATACAGCGTCCGCTCTCCCTGGTTTAAAATATTGATTACCCCATATTGGACTAAATTGTGACAATAACTGTGGTTCTTTTAAATAGTTTTTAGCTTCACACCATATTTTGATCATATGCTTTACAAATGGATTTTTAACTTGTTTTTGTAATTTTTTTGCCGAATCTGAGTATATGAATATGGGAAGAGGTAAAGGTAAATTGTATGATTCCATTTCAGTCCAGTGAGGGAGATCATTTGATGAAAAATAATATGTCATAGACCTCAGTTGTGCCGACCAATAATACAACATAAAATTTGGACATTTCAGACCTCCACGATCAAATGGTAAATATAATAAAGACAGACGTAATCTAGCCCTCCTGTTGTTCCATATAAATTTCACTAACTTTTTTTTTATTCTTGAGAATAGATCTAAAGGTGGTGATAAGGGAATGTATTGAAATAAATAAAGTATTTTAGGTAAAATATTACTTTTAAGTATATTGATTCTCCCGATCATCGACATTGGTAGTGACATCCATCTCTGAGTTAACTCATTGATATCTGACATTAAGGCTTCATAGTTGACACTGGCGACTGATTCTAGCTTAGGCATAATTTGGATTCCTAAATATTTAAACTGATTTACAACATTGAATTGATTTACCTCAGGGGCTGGGTAATTTCTCTGGGTCTCATTTAGCATTAATATTGAAGATTTAGTTTTATTTATTTTATATCCTGATATTTCCCCAAAATTCTTTATTAAATTCAACAAGGTTGGAATTGATTTTTTTAGATTCGACATAAACAAAATTATATCATCGGCGTACAGGGAGATTTTATGTTCTGTTGGTCCAACTTTAATTCCATATATTTGTGAATGTAAACGTATCGCTATCGCTAAAGGTTCAATTGCCATAGTAAACAGTAAAGGTGAAAGTGGACAGCCTTGTCGACATCCTCTATTGATTTTTATTGGTTTTGAAATATTGTTATTTGTTAGGATTTCTGCTGTAGCATTATTGTATATTATTTGAACCCATTTTATGAAATTATTTCCAAGTCCAAACCTTTGTAAGACTTCAAAAAGAAAGGGCCATTCAACTCTATCAAAGGCCTTTTCGGCGTCCAATGATAGGAGAGCTGTATCCGGTGCTTCTTTATTAAAATAAATAATATTAAATAGTCTTCTTACATTATGGAAGCCTTGTCTACCCTTTATAAAGCCATTCTGATCTCGATTAATAATATTTGGTAAAATTTCTTGTATTCGTCTTGCTAAAATTTTACAGATTATCTTAAGGTCGGCGTTTAATAGGCTTATTGGTCTCATATTTTCACATTTATTAGAGGGCTTACCTGGTTTTGGCAGCAGTATAATTAAGGCATTATTTATGTATGATGGTAAATTATTATTTTGAAATGCTTCTAAAACCTTCTAAAACCATTTCCAAAACCATTTCTATTGCAAAAGATGCAATAGACTTACACAATGGTCCCCTCCGGCATACAACTAGGAACATACCGGTCGCTATGGAGGGTGAGAATATGTATGGGCACATAATCATACCATGTAGGATAACTAAGTAGACGGTTATGCTGTTTCATTCCATCTAGCAACAATGCTCTGCACTGTGTGTGTTTATATATTTGCATATTTATTCCATCTAGCTACAATGCTCAGCACTGGGTGTGTTTATATATTTATATATCTACATATTATTCCATCTAGCTACATTGCTCCGCACTGTGTGTGTTTATATACTTGCATATTTATTCCACCTAGCTGCAATGCTCCGTACTGTGGGTGTTTATATATTTACATATTTATTCCATCCAGCTACAATGCCCTGCACTGTGTGTCTGTGTGTGTGTGTATATATATATATTTTATAGTAATACGTACATATGTTTATTAGCTGCTCTTGCTTGCTTGTTTTTTTTCTTGCCTTCTGATTGTTGCTCTGAGTGTTGCTATCCCTGTGCTGTTGCAATCCTGGAATTTCCCCGTTGTGGGACTAATAAAGGCTTATCTTATCTTATCTTATCTTATCTTAAAAAAGGTTTTATTAATTTATTCTTAAATTTTTTATAAAGGTCAACTGGAAGACCATCTGGTCCTGCACTTTTTCCTGATTTCATATTATCAATGGCTAGCCCAACTTCTTCTTGACTAATTTTAGACTCCAATATCTCCCTGTTTTCATTTGGAATACACGGTATAGATAGTTCGTTCAAAAACCCATTTAGTTTTGTTAAATCAGGTTCATTTTTGGTATCATATAATTTTTCATAGTAATCTCTAAAGGCTCTATTAATTTCTAAAGGATACTTATAATACTGGAAATTGGTGTTTTAATTTCCAATTGTTTAATCTGCCATGCTAATAATTTTCCTGATTTTTCACCTTGTTCATAAAAAGATTGTTTCAATCTTAGAAGACTCGAGGCAGCTCTATTCGCTGATTTTTTGTCGTATTCAGCTCTCAAAATCAGTAATTCATTCTCCAACCTTGGGTCACTTCCTGCATACACTTTTTCCTGAAGACTTTTTATTTTATGTTCCAATTTAGCTCTCTCCTCTCGAGTCTTCTTAGATTTTGATCCTGTATAACTAATAATATGTCCCCTAATAAAAGCTTTGAAAGCCTCCCACTTTACACATGCTGATGTTTGTGTAGTATTGATGTCAAAGAACTCGTCTATCTGTTTTTCTATATACTTGACAAATCCGGTGCTTCTTTATTAGAATAAATAATATTAAATAGTCTTCTTACATTATGGAAGCCTTGTCTTCCCTTTATAAAGCCATTCTGATCTCGATTAATAATATTTGGTAAAATTTCTTGTATTCGTCTTGCTAAAATTTTACAGATTATCTTAAGGTCGGCATTTAATAGGCTTATTGGTCTCATATTTTCACATTTATTAGAGGGCTTACCTGGTTTTGGCAACAGTATAATTAAGGCATTATTCATATATGATGGTAAATTACTATTTTGAAATGCTTCTAAAACCATTTCCAAAAAAGGTTTTGTTAATTTATTCTTAAATTTTTTATAAAGGTCAACTGGAAGACCATCTGGTCCTGCACTTTTTCCTGATTTCATATTATCAATGGCTAGTCCAACTTCTTCTTGACTAATTTTAGACTCCAGTATCTCCCTATTTTTATTTGGAATACACGGTATAAATAGTTCGTTCAAAAACCCATGTAGTTTTGTTAAGTCAGATTCATTTTTGGTATCATATAATTTTTCATAGTAATCTCTAAAGGCTCTATTAATTTCTAAAGGATCTATAACTACCTGTCCGTTACTTATAATACTGGTAATTGGTGTTTTAGATTCTAATTGTTTAATCTGCCATGCCAATAACTTTCCTGATTTTTCACCTTGTTCATAAAAAGATTGTTTCAATCTTAGAAGACTCGAGGCAGCTCTATTCGCTGATTTTTTGTCATATTCAGCTCTCAAAATCAGTAATTCGTTCTCCAACCTTGGATCTCTTCCTGCATATACTCTTTCTTGAAGAATTTTTATTTTATGTTCCAAGTGGACTCTCTCCTCTCGAGTCTTCTTAGATTTTGAACCTGTATAACTAATAATATGTCCCCTAATAAAAGCTTTGAAAGCCTCCCACTTTACACATGCTGATGTTTGTGTAGTATTGATATCAAAGAACTCATCTATCTGTTTTTCTATGTACTTAACAAATTCCTCATCCTGAAGCCATTTATGCTGAAATTGCCATCTACCTGGTTCCTTTGTCAATTTCTTATCTACATATATTAGACAGCAGGGTGCATGATCAGAGATCACGATGTTATCATAAAAACAGTTTTGAATCTTGGACCTTAATTCTGTGGAGATCAAAAAATAATCTATACGTGAGAATGTCTTGTAGGTATTGGAATAACAAGAGTATGCTTTAACTTGTGGTTTCATTTCTCTCCATATATCTATCAATTTCAATTCTTTCATAAAATGATTAATGGTCATCCTACATCCATTGTGCGTACAGTCCAGTCCTGTTGATCTATCTATACCGGGATTCAATGTACAATTAAAATCCCCTGCTATTATATGTTGCCCTGTAAGTGATGATAAGATAAGAAATAAATTAGCAAAGAACTTTTGATCATCTATATTGGGACCATATAAGTTCACCAAATTTATGTTTTCTAATAGCAAAGATCCTTGAATGATTACATATCTTCCAAATTTGTCTCCAATTACATTTTTCACTTGAAATGGGACTGATTTATGTATGAGAGTCATAACTCCCCTGGCTCGGGATGAAAATGATGAGGTGAAAACATTTCCTTGCCATCTACTCCTAATTCTTTTTACATCTTCCTCTATTAGATGAGTTTCTTGTAAAAACACAATTTTTGAACCCATGTCTTTTATTTTATTCATAACTTGTTTAAGTTTTTTTAAATTTTGTAGACCTCTGCAATTCCATGAAGTTAAATTAAGATTAACGCTTTGATTTATGATCAATAGGGAGTTTGGGATTACCTTGCAGTGTAAACATGCTCAAACAGAAAAGCAAAAAAAATGAGTGGTTGAACATTCACCCTACAAACTACACACAAACAAATTCCCCCTTCCCACATTTGTGGCAATCCCCCCAAAAACAAAAGAAAAATTCCGTCTCCCGATATAGCCATCGACCGTTCCACACCCACGAGGATCAGCCAAAGCCACTCCTTCTTCATCCTCCCAATCACCCTAACTCTACTGCTTTTAATAACGTAACATTAACTCTCTTCTGTAATTTTCCAATTTAACTCCAAAATTTTTTAGCAATTTTGTACTTTTTTTTTTTTTTTTTTAATATGTAATACAATCTATATTTTGTAATCTTGTTATATGCTTCTAATCAGTTAAATACTCAAATATTCTACCCTATATTCTGTTCATGCTTAGCTCCCACCAGTCTCTTCCTGGATCTTCTTGATGAGCTCCTGCGCCTCCTCGGGGGTCTTGAAGATGCGTGTTCTGCCCTCATATGTGACCAGAAGTCTTGCAGGGTGAATCACTCCATGACGAATCTCAAGGTTGCGCAGTTCTTTGCGGATGGGGTCAAACTGCTTCCTTAATTGTTGGATTCCTGAGGCCAAATCTGGGTAGAACCGCACCTGCTGATCTTGGTATTTAATTTCTCCTTTGGCCCGCACCGCGTTGGAGATCGTCATCCTGTCTCTGTAGCTGAGAAACTTCATAATTAGCATCCTCGGTGCTGCCTTGTTACCTCTCGGTGGGCCAATTCAGTGGGAGCTTTCCAAGACGACTGATGATTTTAGCTCCGCGTTGTTCAGCGCCTCCGGGATCCACCCCTCCAAAAAGGAGCATGAATCACGACCTTCGGCTCCCTCCGGTAAACCCACCAGCCTCAGGTTATTCCATCTGGACCGGGATTCCAAGTCCAGAACGCTATTTTCCAGATCTTTATTTTTTTTTTCCA
Organism: Pholidichthys leucotaenia; assembly: GCA_020510985.1. Classification (NCBI taxonomy): domain Eukaryota; kingdom Metazoa; phylum Chordata; class Actinopteri; order Cichliformes; family Pholidichthyidae; genus Pholidichthys; species Pholidichthys leucotaenia. The sequence goes on along the minus strand of CM035838.1, from coordinate 240,464,814 downwards.
AAGTGCGCACCTTTATTTGAAGTCCGCTGATTTCATCCTCCGCACTTGAAACACGAAGCTCCGCCTGCGTCACTCGCTCCACGCAGTCACCCAACTCTTTTCTCATTGCATCCAACGCTGCCATAATCCCATCAAGTTTAGCGGAAAAGTCTGCTCTCATTGAGCTAATGGCAGCCAGCACTGCACCTGTGCCGCCATCGTCAGCAGTTGCCGCACCACCGCTAGTTTCATCCGCCATATCCGCAGCTTTTTCTACTGCGCCACAAACTTTAAAGTCCGTTAATTTGGACTGCTTCGGCGATTCAATTTTTCCCCCTCCTGATTTCCCAGCCTTAGTCTTCACCGGCATATCCTCACCCAAACGCTGGGAAAAGTTCTGTTCCAAATGAGAGAGTTATTTGCCGAATCTTTATTTCCAGGAGCAGAGCAGAGTGATACGTGACCTTCTAGGCGGCCGCCATAACCGGAAGTCCAATTACATGGTTATTAGTTTTATTTCAGATCTACACTATATTGAATCCTGATTTGCAGTTGATTTTTCAGTTTCAGATCAATAATGGCTGTGGACATGTGTATAATGTACCATGTGCGGTGTTCTAGCCATCCATCCATCTTCAACCACTTAATCCTTTTTGGGTCACGGGGGGCTGGAGCCTATCCCACCATCTTTGGGCAAGAGGCAGAGTACACCCTGGACAGATCGCCAGTCCATCGTAGAGCCAACACAGAGAGACAGACAACCATTCACACATAAGGATAACTTATTATATTTATATTATACTTACACTACTAAGGGTAGTGACTTCAGGAAAGTCACTACCCCTCTGCCCCCCCTCACCCTCTCAGGCTCTCCCATCACCACTGCTGATTCCTTCCGCTTCCTAGGCACTACCATCACCAGGGACCTCAAATGGGAGCCGACCATCAGCTCACTCATCAAAAAAGCCCAGCAGAGGATGTTCTTCCTGCGGCAGCTGAGGAAGCTCAAGCTACCCACCAAGATGTTAGTGCAGTTCTACACAGCCATCATCGAGTCCATCCTCACCACCTCCATAACCGTGTGGTACGCAGGAGCCACTGCCAGGGACAGACTAAGGCTGCAGCGCGTCGTGCGCACTGCTGAGAAGGTGATCGGCTGCAAGCTCCCATCTCTCCAGGATCTGTACATCTCCAGGACCCGGAGGCGTGCTGGCCGGATCATAGCCGATCCCTCACACCCTGGTCACGTACTGTTTGCCCCCCTCCCCTCTGGTAGAAGACTTCGGTCCATCCAGACTAAAACCTCCCGTCACATGAACAGCTTCTTCCCCTCTGCCATCAGACTGCTGAACACTAAGTGACTTATTGACTCTCGTGCACTATGTACAGCAGCTCAACCAGACTCATGTCAATCATCACTGTTTTCTTCCTGCATTACCGACTGCACTATATAGTTCTCCACAGTATCTGCTGCTCGCTAGTATATTTTAACTGCTGACCAGTATCACTTACTCTTATTCTACACTTTATTGCATGTATAGTTTATTTCTTTTATCTTATCATGTTTAATGTTGCAGCATTGCACCGAGACAAATTCCTAGTTTGTGTACTACATGAACAATGGCAATAAACCTGATTCTGATTCTGATTCTGAACTTATTCCCAGTTGATTCCAATTAATCTAACGTGCATGTTTTTGGCAAGAGGGAGGAAATCAGAGTGCCTGGCGAAAACCCACGCAGACTCCACATAGAAAGGTCACCAGTGGGCAAGGGTGGGATCGAACCCACAACCTTCTTGCTCTGCTGTCACAATGCTAGCCACTGCTCCACCGAGCTTCCCCTGCAGTGATCTTGTTTCTCATAATTTGACTTTTTTTTTTTCTTGTAAACTGGTGAACTTCTTCCTAAATTTGTGACTTTTTCTCTCTCAGTTGCCAGTTGTGGAGGCCAGTTTCAGGTATTATACTTGAATAACCACAATGTCCAAATTTAAAGTGAGCTGGACTAGCCAAGTCACAAATATAAGGTCATGGTGATGAAAAGGCCGACAAATGAGATCAGGCAGGATTCTCCATGGACTATGATGTTTGTAGATGACATTGTGATCTGTAGTGAGAGTAAGGAGCAAGTGGAAGAGAATCTGGAGTGGTGAAGGTATGCTCTGGAGAGAAGAGGAATGAAAGACTCAAGACAATACATGTGTGTAAATGAGAGGAATGCAGGGTAACGGTGAAGATGCAAGGAGCAGAGGTAGTGAAGGTGGATGAGTTTAAATACTTGGGGTCAACCATCCAAAGCAATGGACAGTGCACAAGAGAGGTGAAGAAGGGTGCAGGCAGGGGGGAATGGGTGAAGACGAGTGTCAGGGGTGACTTGTGACAGAAGGATTGCAGATAAAGTGAAAGGGATGATTTACAAGACGGTAGCAACACCTGCTGTGATGTATGGTTTGGAAGCAGTGGCACTGACAAAAAGACAGGAAGTAGAGCTGGAGGATTCAAGATTCAAAAATTCAAGATTCAAAGGCTTTATTGTCATGTGCACAGTTAAGAAATGCAACATTTCCTGAGCAATGAAATTCTTACTCTGCTCTCCGAACAAATGCCAAGGTAATAGATACACATCAATACTAATAAGATAATAACACACCTAATACTAATGAATACTAATAACACACACTAGGCAATTAGAACAGTTAGAGTCGTTAAAGCAGTTAAACTAGAGGAAACAAGAAGAATGAAAATTGAAAATTCACTGGATGGCTATATTGGACAACGGTATATTAATATCAGAGATGATATGAACCTGGGCAGCGTGGTGGTGGAGTGGTTAGCACTGCGGCAGCACAGCAACTCACCCTTGGACGGGGGATCCTGGGTTCGATCCCAGCCCCCGACCAACAGTGATCTGTGTAGAGTTTGCATGTTCTCCCTGTGTCTACGTGGGTTTACTCCGGGATTTCTCTGGTTTCCTCCCACATGCCAAAAACATGCAAGTTAGGTTAATTGGCATCAAACTGGGGATTCTAAATTGTCCTTAGGTATGAACATGAGAGTGAATGGTTGTCTGTCTCTGTGTTGGCCCTGCGATGGACTGGCGATCTGTCCAGGGTGTACCCTGCCTGTCGGCCAAAAGATGCTGAGATAGGCTCCAGCCCCCCCCCCCCCCCGCGACCCGAAAAACATTAAGCAGAAGAAGATGGATGGATGGATGGATATGAACCTGAGATGGCATAAGCCTATATACAGTGTGCAAATGAGCAATGTACAAATTAGCACCCAGTATGAGAATTTCTCTGTGATGATAATACCCAGTAGACTGTACAATAATAATTTAGCAGCAGAGATAATATGGGCATGAGACGGGGTGAGACTATACACACTGTGCAAGTGAGCAACGTGCAAATTTAGCAACCAGTGTGTGAATTCGTATTTGCAAAGCTGTATCCAGAATTTATTTATTCAGGAGTCTGATGGCAGTGGGAAAGGAGGAGTTTTTTTTAGTCTGGATGGGCAGCGCAGTGGCAGAGTGGTTAGCACTGTGGCAGCACAGCAACTCACCCTTGGCTGGAGGATCCTGGGATCGATCCCAGCCCCCAACCAGCAGTGATCTGTGTGGAGTCTGCATGTTCTCCCCGTGTCTGCGTGGGTTTACTCTGGGATTTCTCCGGTTTCCTCCCAGATGCCAAAAACATGCACGCTAGGTTAATTGGCATCAAAACTGGGGATTCTAAATTGTCCTTAGGTATGACTGTGAGAGTGAATGGTTGTCTGTCTCTCTGTGTTGGCCCTGCGATGGACTGGCGATCTGTCCAGGGTGTACCCTGCCTCTCACCCAAAGATGCTGGGATAGGCTCCAGCCCCCCCGCAACCCGAAAAAGGATTAAGCGGAAGAAGATGAATGAATGTCCTGCATTTCACACTTCTGTACCTCCGGCCTGAGGGTAGAAGTGTGAACATTCTGTGCTGGGGGTGGGTGGGGTCCTGGAGGATGGTAGCAGCTTTCCTTTGGATTCTGCGGTGGTAGATGCTCTGCAGAGAGGGGAGTGGAGTCCTGATGATCTTCTCCGCTGTCTTCACCACTCTCTACAGGCGTTTGCAGTCCAGGGCAGTAGCACTGTTGTACCACGCAGTCATGCAGTTGGTCAAGATGCTTTCAATGATGCAGCTGTAGAAATTGTTGAGGATCTTGGGGGACATGCCAGACTTCTTCAGCCTCCTCAGAAAGTACAGCCGCTGTTGAGCTCTCTGAACTAGCTCTGGAGGTGGCATATATTGGACAAAGGATGTTGAAGATGAAGCTGCCAGGCAGGAGGAAAAGAGGAAGAACCTGGAGAAGATTCATGGATGTAGTGAAGAAGGACATGGACACGGTTGGCGTGAGAGAAGAGGATGCAAGGGATAGGGTGAGATGAAGGCAGGTGATCTGTTGTGGCGACCCTTAGAAGGAGCAGCCAGAAGAACAAGACTAAGACAATTCAATTCAATTCAACTTTATTTATACTGTATAGTGCGGCGGCATGAAATAAAGCAGCGTTGGTGTAGGTTTTAAGCAAGTTTATTATATCACACCGCCGTCACAGGATCCCCGCTCCGGTGCAAGTGTGAGCAGACCGGAGCGGGATCCTCCGGCTCTCAGAGAAGAGACACAGCGTGTGTGTCCAGCAGCAGCAGTTGAAGAGTGAGAGTGAGAGAATGAACATGAAATTCAGACAGCTTATATACTCTGCTACAACAATACATCAAAGCATTCACAGTGGTCGATATGAGCATTTGCATATGAGAGGCACAGTCAGGCCAGGATGCATGAACACAATGCATGAATGGGACATTAACCTCACAGCAGTGAAACAATGCATAAATGGCAGATTACGTCTCAGTAGTGCAGCGGAAAAAACCAGGAGTAGCGAGCTGTCTGTCCTTAGTCTGTTGTGGGGGTTTTCCCAAACCGCCACAATAGCGTCATTTCACAACAACAGTCATCTCATAGCACTTTCAACTGTAGGGGAAACCCCCACAGTTGCAGAAAAACCCCAGCAATCAGGCGATCCCCTGTGAGCAAGCGCTTGACGACGGTGGAGAGGAAAAACTCCCTTTTAACAGGAAGAAACCTCCAGCAGAACCAGGCTCAGGGAGGGGCAGTCATCTGCTGCGACTGGCTGTGGGGTGAGGAGATAGAGAAGATGAAAAGAACAGACATGTAGAGAGCAAACAGCACGATGGGGACTCAATCTATGGGAGAGAACAAACAGATGTTAATGACCAGCAAAAAAAAAAAAAAAAAAAATTTCATTGAGAGTGAAGAAAGGAGTGAAGCCCAGTGCATTATTGGAGGTCCCCTGGCTGTCAAAACCTATTAGCAGCATAACTAAGGGAGAGTTCAGAGACACATGATCCCTCCCTAATTGTAGGCTATATCAAAAAGCAAGGTTTGAACCCTATTCTTAAAAACAGAGATCGAGTCTGACTCCCGAATCCAGATTGGCAGCTGGTTCCACATGAGAGGAGCTTGATACCTGAAGGCTCTAACTCTTGCTGCAGCATTTTGGATCAACTGAAGACTTTTTAAAGATGTTTTCAGACAACCTGATAATAAAGAGTTACAATAATCTAATCTAGAGCGAACACAAGCGTGGATCAGTTTCTCAGCATCACTCTGAGACAAGATGCTCCTCATCTTGGCAATATTACGCAAATGATAGAAGGCAGTCTTAGAAACGAATTTAATATGTGAACTGAAAGACAGATCTTGATCAAAAATAACTCCAAGGTTCCTCACAGAGCTATTAAGAGAAAGAGTAACCGCATCCAAACTAAAAGTTTGATTTGGAAAGGTATTTCTAAGGTTTTTTGGACCAACAAGAATGACTTCAGTCTTATCTTGCTCACCTCCGCCGCCTGGTGGGACCAGCAATGGATCCACTCCAGTTCGCCTACCAACATGGCATTGGGGTGGAGGATGCGGTGATCTTCCTCCTTCACCGTTCTCTGTCCCACCTGGAGAAGCCCGGGAATGCGGTGAGGATCATGTTCTTTGACTTCTCCAGTGCTTTCAACACCATCCAACCGATGATCCTGAAGGACAAGCTGCTGTGCGCAGGGGTGGACCAGCACCTGTCATCATGGATCCTGGACTATCTCACAAACCGGCCTCAGTTTGTGAGAACCCGGGACTGTGTGTCTGACACGATCATCGGTAGCACGGGGGCCCCCCAGGGAACGGTTTTGGCTCCCTTCCTGTTCACCCTTTACTTCTCACACAACACAACACACTGCCATCTACAGAAGTTCTCTGATGACTCTGCGATCGTTGGCCTCATCTCCAACGGAGATGAAGCTGAGTACAGAGGGCTTATCCAGGACTTCGTGGGCTGGTGCCATCGGAACTGCCTCCAGATCAACACGAGAAAAACTAAGGAGCTGGTGGTGGACTGCCGCAGGCAAGGACAACCCCTCACAGCACCAGTAAATATACAGGGAACAGACATTGAGATGATGACATCCTATAAGTACCTGGGTGTTCATCTGAACAATAAACTAGACTGGTCACACAATACTGACGCACTCTACAAGAAGGGACAGCGCAGGCTGTTCCTACTGAGGAGACTCAGGTCTTTTGGTGTACAAGGGGCGCTGCTGAAGACATTCTATGACACGGTGGTGGCATCAGCCATCACTTTTGGAGTGGTCTGCTGGGGCAGTGGCATTACAGCAGCCGATAGGAAGAGACTGCACAAACTGATCAAGAAAGCTAGCTCTGTCCTGGGGCAGCGCCTTGACCCAGTGGAGGAGATAGGAGAGAGAAGGATGGTGGCTAAACTGTCATCTCTGCTGGAGTCCGAGTTCCACCCTATGCAGGACATACTGAATGCACTGAGGAGCTCATTTAGCAGCAGACTACATCATCCTAGGTGCACAACCGAGAGGTTTCGCAGGTCCTTCCTACCTACGGCTGTCAGACTGTACAACCTAAGCAGGGCTGCTCGCAGAGATAGCAAAAAGACGTGACAACCTAATAGTTTTGAATGCAAAAGACGCAATAGACTTACACAATGGTCCCCTCCGGTATACAACTAGGAAAATACCGGTCGCTATGGAGGGTGAGAATATGTATGGGTACATAATCATACCATGTAGGATAACTAAGTAGACGGTTGTGCTGTTTCATTCCATCTAGCTACAATGCTCTGCACTGTGTGTGTTTATATATTCATATATTTATTCCATCTAGCTACAATGCTCCACACTGTGTGTGTTTATATATATATTTATATATTTACTCCATCTAGCAACAATGCTCCACACTGTGTGTTTATATATTTACATATTTATTCCATCTAGCTACAATGCTCCGCACTGTGTGTTTATATATTCATATATTTATTCCATCTAGCTACAATGCTCCGCACTGTGTTTATATATCTACATATTATTCCATCTAGCTACAATACGCCGCACTGTGTGTTTAAATATTTACATATTTATTCCATCTAGCTACAATGCGCCGCACTGTGTTTATATATTCACATATTCATTCCATCTAGCTACAATACTCCGCACTGTGTGTTTATATACTCATATATTTATTCCATCCAGTTACAATGCTCCGCACTGTGTTTATATATTTATATATCTATCCCATCTAGCTACAATGCTCTGCACTGTGTGTCTATATATATATTCAATTCAATTCAATTCAATTCAACTTTATTTATATAGCGCCATTTCACAACAACAGTCATCTCATAGCACTATCAACTGTAGGGGGACCCCCACAGTTGCAGAAAGACCCCAGCAATCAGGTGATCCCCTGTGTGCAAGCACTTGGCGACGGTGGAGAGGAAAAACTCCCTTTTAACAGGAAGAAACCTCCAGCAGAACCAGGCTCAGGGAGGGGCAGTCATCTGCTGCGACTGGCTGGGGGGTGAGGGGATAGAGAAGAAGAAAAGAACAGACATGTAGAGAGCAAACAGCACGATGGGGACTCAATCTATGGGAGAGAACAAACAAATGTTAATGACCAGCAAAAAAAAAAAAAATATTTCATAGAGAGTGAGGAAAGGAGTGAGGCCCAGTGCATTACTGGAGGTCCCCCGGCTGACTAAACCTATTAGCAGCATAACTAAGAGAGGGTTCAGAAACACATGATCCCTCCCTAATTGTAGGCTATATCAAAAAGGTAGGTTTTAGCCCTATTCTTAAAAACAGAGATCGAGTCTGACTCCCGAATCCAGATTGGCAGCTGATTCCACAGGAGAGGAGCTTGATAACTGAAGGCTCTGCCTCCCATTGTACTTTTGGAGATTCTAGGTATTACAAGTAATCCTGCATTTTGGGAGCATAGTGCTCTATTAGGATGATACGGTAGTATCAGATCTTTTAAATAAAAAGGAGCCTGATTGTTTAGAGCTTTGTAAGTAAGAAGAAGGATTTTAAACTTAATTCTAAACTCTATGGGAAGCCAATGAAGGGAGGCCAGAACCGGAGAGATATGATCTCTCTTTCTAGTACCTGTTAAAACTCTTGCTGCAGCATTTTGGATCAGCTGAAGACTTTTTAAAGATGTTTTAGGACAGCCTGATAATAAAGAATTACAATAATCTAATCTCGAGCTAACAAAAGCGTGGATCAGCTTCTCAGCATCACTCTGAGACAAGATGCTCCTAATCTTCGCAATATTACGCAAATGATAGAAGGCAGTCTTAGAAACAAATTTAATATGTGAATTGAAGGACAAATCCTGATCAAAAATAACTCCAAGGTTCCTCACAGAGCTATTAAGAGAAAGAGTAACCGCATCCAAACTGAAAGTTTGATTTGGAAAGGAATTTCTAAGGTTTTTTGGACCAACAAGAATGACTTCAGTCTTATCTGAATTTAATAGCAGGAAATTACAAGTCATCCAAGCTTTGATTTCCTTAAGACAGGCTTCTAACTTGGCTAATTGATTAGTATCATCTGGCTTCATTGACAGGTATAATTGTGTGTCATCTGCATAACAATGAAAATGTATACAGTGCTTTCTAATAATGTTGCCTAACAGAAGCATATATAAACTAAAAAGAGTAGGGCCTAGCACAGAACCCTGTGGAACTCCATGACTAAGCTTTGAGCTGAAAGAAAACTCATTATTTACATGAACAAACTGGAACCTATCAGATAAATAAGATCTAAACCACTGCAACAAAGTTCCATTAAGTCCAACATAGTGTTCTAATCTATCAAGTAGAATATTATGATCAATAGTATCAAAAGCTGCACTAAGATCTAAAAGGACAAGTACAGAAACTAGTCCATTATCAAATGCAATGAGGAGGTCGTTAGTGACCTTCGCTAAGGCTGTTTCAGTACTATGATGGATTCTAAACCCAGATTGAAACTCTTCAAGTAAACCATTTCCCTGCAGGTGGTCAAATAATTGCGTAGCAACAACTCTTTCTAAGATTTTTGAAATGAAAGGGAGATTAGAGATTGGTCTATAGTTAGCTAAAGCTCCTGGATCTAGCGTTGGCTTTTTGAGTAAGGGTTTAATTACAGCCGTTTTAAAAGCCTGCGGTACATGGCCTAAAGTCAATGAAGAATTGATTATATGAAGAATAAAGCTCCCAATAAGTGGGAAGACTTCTTTAAATAACCTGGTAGGAATAGGATCTAAAAGACAAGTTGAAGGTTTGGATGAGGAAACTATTTTGTCTAACTCACAAAGGTCGATTGGAGTAAACTCATCAAGACAGACATCAATAGAAGGAGTTGTAGTAGTTACAGTATTTAAGTTAACTGTGGGAAGAATCTGATTGATTTTATCTCTGATGGATGAAATTTTATTATTGAAAAAGTTCATAAAGTCCTGACTAGTAAGCTCTAAGGACTAAGACTGCAGACTAAGGCTGCAGCGCGTCGTGCGCACTGCTGAGAAGGTGATCGGCTGCAAGCTCCCATCTCTCCAGGATCTGTACATCTCCAGGACCCGGAGGCGTGCTGGCCGGATCATAGCCGATCCCTCACACCCTGGTCACGTACTGTTTGCCCCCCTCCCCTCTGGTAGAAGACTTCGGTCCATCCAGACTAAAACCTCCCGTCACATGAACAGCTTCTTCCCCTCTGCCATTAGACTGCTGAACACTAAGTGACTCTCGTGCACCATGTACAGCAGCTCAACCAGACTCATGTCAATCATCACTGTTTTCTTCCTGCATTACCGACTGCACTATATAGTTCTCCACAGTATCTGCTGCTGGCTAATATATATTTTAACTGTTGACCAGTATCACTTAATCTTATCCTACACTTTATTACATGTATAGTTTATTTCTCTTATCTTATCATGTTTAATGTTGCAGCATTGTACCGAGACAAATTCCTAGTTTGTGTACTACATGAACAATGGCAATAAACCTGATTCTGATTCTGATTCTGATTCTGATTCTAAGGGGATGCTAGGATTGACAGAGTCCTGACTCTTTGTCAACCTGGCTACAGTACTGAAAAGAAACCTGGGATTATTCTTGTTCTCTTCTATTAATGCAGAGTAATAACTCGTTCTAGCTTTTCTAAGAGATTTTTTATAAATTAAAAGATGATTTCTCCAAGCTAAATAGATTTCATCTAAATTAGTAGAGCGCCATTTTCTTTCTAATTGACGAGTCTTCTGTTTTAAGCTACGAGTTTCTGTGTTGAACCAAGGAGTTAAAAATCTCTGATTAGACTTTTTCTTTTTTAAGTGGGCCACCAAGTCTAGAGCCTGATGCAGAGAAGCTGAAACACTATCCACCATGTTATCAATTACAGAAGGAGCAAGCTGTCTATAGCTTATTTCCATTGTGTTGACACATGGCATAGAGGAAACAATCTGCATAAATTTGGAAACAGCATCATCTGAGAGGCATCTACTGTGATAATATTTTTCTTTAGGAGCCAAATAGTCAGAAATAGTAAAATCAAAGGTTAACAGACAATGGTCTGACAGTACAGGGTTATGAGGAGACACTACAAGATTTTCTATTTCTATGCCATATGTCAGAACAAGGTCCAATGTATGGTGGAGGTAATGAGTAGAATTTCCTACTTTCTGAGAAAACCCAATCGAGTCTAATATTGAATTAAAAGCCACATTAAGGCAGTCACTATCTACATCCACATGTATATTAAAGTCCCCTACTATAATTATTCTATCAGATTTCAGCACTAAATCAGCTAAGAAATCAGCAAATTCGGATAAAAATTCTGAATAGGTTGATGGGGGACGATAAACTATGGCAAATAAAATTGGGTTTAACCTGAAATTGCTAAAGTGCCCAATACTGAGGACCAGGCCCTCAAAGGAATTATAACATGTTTTTTGCTTTACATTAACTAGTAATTTGGAATGGTAAATTGTTGCTACTCCTCCTCCACGACCAGAACTTCTGGGATTTTGACAGTTTAAATAACCAGAGGGAGTTGATTCATTTAAACCAACATAATCCTCTTGTCCTAACCAAGTCTCTGTAAGGGAAATTAAATCAATCTGATGATCAATTAACAAATCATGGACTAACAGAGACTTGGGAGTTAGAGACCTAATATTTAATAAACCACATTTAATTTTTAAATTATGAGGAGGAACAGAGGCCAAATCATTCAATTTAGAGGCTTTATGTTTAATTTGAGTTTTACCAATATTTTGCTTTATCACTTTGGGATGCTTATACATTATATTTTTATTTACTTTGGAGGGAGCAGACAACGATTCTCTGATGGGGAAGACAGGGGCTAAGCTGAGCGGTGGCGGATGAAGAGGAGCTGCAGAGAGGCGTGTAAGACTGCGACTCTGCTTCCTGGTCCCAACTCTGAGTAGTCATGGTTTTGGAAATTTGGATAAAAAAGATGCCAGATTGTTAGATAAATGAGAAGCACCATCCAAAGTGGGATGAATGCTGTCTCGTCTCATAAGACCAGGTTTTCCCCAAAAAGAGCTCCAATTGTCAATGTAGCCCACGTCATTTTTAGGACACCACACAGACAGCCAGCGGTTCAAGGATGACGAGCGACTAAACATGTCATCACTGGTCAGATTGGGGAGGGGCCCAGAGAATACTACAGTGGCAGACATCGTTTTTGCAAAGTCACACACCGATTCTATATTAAGTTTCGTGACTTCCGACTGCCGGAGACGGATGTCATTAATGCCGGCGTGAATAACAATTGTGGAATATTTAGAGTTACTTTTAGCCAGCATTTTCAAATTTGACTCGATGTCGATGTCGATATATATATTTATATTTATATGTACATATGTATACTTGCTGCCCTTGTTTTTTTTCTCTTGCCTTCTGATTGTTGCTCTGAGTGTTGCTATCCCTGTGCTGTTGCAATCCTGGAATTTCCCCATTGTGGGACTAATAAAGGCTTATCTTATCTTATCTGAATTTAATAGCAGGAAATTGCAAGTCATCCAAGCTTTGATTTCCTTAAGACAGGCTTCTAACTTGGCTAATCGATTACTATCATCTGGCTTCATTGACAGGTATAATTGTGTGTCATCTGCATAACAATGAAAATGTATACAGTGCTTTCTAATAATGCTGCCTAAGGGAAGGATATACAGACGTGGACAAAATTGTTGGTACCCCTCTGTTAATGAAAGAAAAACTCACAGTGGTCACAGAAATAACTTGAATCTGACAAAAGTGGTAATAAATAAAAATTCTATGAAAATTAACCAATGAAAATCACACAATGCTTTTGAATTGTGGTTCAACAGAATTATTTAAAAAAACAAACTCATGAAACAGGCCTGGACAAAAATGATGGTACCCTTAACTTAATATTTTGTTGCACTGTGGAGTGTGTAAATGAAGAGGCAGATTCATTTCAGACGATTTATTACACACTCACATCTCACAAGCAAAGAACAGACTGAACATTTCAGCAGGCACTCTCCTCTTAAGTTCCATGGCATTTCTCCACACACAACATGACATTTGCATCACACTGCATTCAACCCCCTACGTCCTTGACTCCTTCCTGCTATCTCGCCAGGAACCTCTTGAGTATTATTCTCCCATGTTTATCCACTGTCTCTTGTCTGAGATGCTAAATAATCTGGCTCCCCCAAGGTGCTAAACTTTCCCCCCCCCAGCATCTTAGATAGAACAATAGAATAACAGTCCACATGCTGTGATAGAACAATAGAATATCAGTCCACATGCTGCTTGGGCTTCCCTCTCCTCCCGTATCTGCTGTAACTGGGGTTTACCGCCTACGTGGCGCTGCTGTGCCGGTGGGGGGCTGCTGGGAGTGTGTCTGAATGCGGGTGGGCTGTGACTATGGGGGGGGGGGGCACTTCGGTCTGTCCGTGTGGCTGCTCTGGTGAATCGTTTCCCTGGGGAGCTCTCCGTGGGGGTCTTCCACGCCGAGGGGCCCTAGCCGACAGCACTTGCTCGTCCGCCACAATGAAAGCAGGTTTGAGTCTGTCTATGCCAATTTTTCCCCTCCTACCCCCCAAGTCTAGCAAAAAATGCTTATCCCCTGTTTCCAACGCTCTGAACGGTCCATCATAGGGTGGGCGCAATGGAGGGCGGTGGGCGTCATGTCTGACAAACATGAACTCCGCGCTCTTCAGAGTTTTAGGCACAAAAACATGCGGAAAACTGTGGTGGGCAGGGCCCGGCAGCGTGCCTGTGTTTGCGCTACGCTGCAAAAGCCGAGACAGGCAGCTGCCCGGCGCGGGATTATCTGGCAGAAATTCCCCGGGCAGCCGTAGTGGCTGCGCAAAAATGAGCTCTGCCGGGGAAGCTTCCAGATCCTCTTTCGGCGTGGAGCGCAACCCCAATAAAACCCATGGCAGCCTGTTTACCCAATTTGCATCCGTCAATGAAGCCCTGAGTGCTGCTTTCAGTGATCTATGTAAACGCTCGCATAACCCATTGGCCTGTGGGTTGTACGCGGTTGTGCGGTGAATTGTAACACCCAGGCTGTGGGCCATCGCGGCCCAAAGTTCGGAAACAAATTGAGGGCCCCTGTCAGACGTAATGTCCGACGGGACTCCAAAACGCGCCACCCATGCTGTTAAAAAAGCACGCGCTACGTCTGCGGACGTGGTTGCCACCAGCGGGACTGCTTCTGGCCAGCACATGGTGCGGTCCACCACTGTCAGGAGGTGCGTGCACCCCTGTGATGGCAGGAGGGGGCCCACGAGGTCCACGTGAACATGGTCGAACCTCTTAGCCGGAATACGAAACGGATCCAAGGGAGCCTTCGTGTGTCTGTGTACCTTGGCTCATTGGCACGCCACGCAGGCTGCAGCCCACTCTTTCACTTGTTTGCATAGGCTCGGCCACACAAACTTCTCTCCCACCATTTTGACCGACACGTGCACTCCTGGGTGCGCCAGAGTGTGAACCAACTCAAACACGCGGCGGCGCCACGCGACCGGGACCACCGGACGACCCGTGGAGACATCGCAGATTAGGGGGGGGCTGCCATCTTGCAGCACCCTGCTCTCCAGCCTTAACCCTGTTGGTCCAGACTGAAGCGCGCGCACGTCTGCATCGCTAATCTGCTCCGCGGCCATGGCTGCGTAATCTATCCCCACGCAGACCAGGGCCGCCACGGTGCGCGAGAGGCAGTCCGCCACCACATTCAGTTTTCCCGACAAATGTTGAATATCAGTAGTAAACTCTGAGATCGCGGCCAGCTGTCTCTGCTGCCAGCCCGACCATGGTTCTGAAACCTTGGCCATCGCGAATGTTAGCGGCTTGTGGTCCACGAACGCGGTGAAGCTGCGCCCTTCCAGCCAGAACTGGAAGTGGCGTATGGCCAGGTGGAGAGCCAGCAACTCTCTGCCGAACGCGCTGTATTTACGTTCGCTGTCGCGCAAAGTTCTGCTGAAAAAGGCGAGCGGCTGCCAAGCCCCAGCGACGCGCTGCTCCACGGCAGCCCCTATGGCCACATCTGAAGCGTCGGTGGTGAGCGCTATGCGGGCCGCCGGGTCCGGATGCGCCAGCAGTGCAGCGTTTGCCAGGGCTGCTTTAACTTCCGAGAATGCCCGCTCTCGCTCCGGGGTCCATTCGACCCTATCCGTGGGTTTCTGTTTCTTGAGCGCGGCGTACAATGGTTGCATGAGCTGCGCCGCGCGGGGAAGGAAACGGTTATAAAAGTTCACCATCCCCAAAAATTCCTGCAGCGCCCTGACCGTCTGAAGCTGGGGAAAATCCGCCATGGCGCGCACCTTGTCCGGCAGCGGGATCGCTCCTTCCAGAGAGACGCAGTGCCCCAAAAAATCAATCTCCGTCACGCCGAACTGGCATTTCACCGGGTTGATTATTAACCCGTGCTCCTCCAACCTCCGGAAAACGGTCGTGAGGTGGGTTTCGTGTTCGTCTTTGGACGCACTGGCTACCAGGATATCGTCCAGGTAGACGAGCACGAACGGGAGATCGCGCAGCACTGCATCCATCATGCGCTGGAACATCTGTGCCGCTCCTTTTAACCCAAATGGCATGCGCAGGAACTCGAATAGACCGAACGGAGTTATTACCGCTGTTTTGGGTATGTCCTCAGCGCACACTGGGACTTGGTGGTAACCGCGGACCAGGTCTATTTGGAAAAAATGCGTGCTCTGGCAAGGTGAACGGAAAAATCCTGTATGTGGGGAATTGGGTAGCGGTCGTGGGCTGTGGCGTTGTTCAACCTGCGGAAATCCCCACACGGTCGCCACGATCCCTCAGCCTTAGGGACCATGTGTAGCGGGGATGCCCATGGGCTGTTCGAGCGCCTGATGATCCCCAACCTTTCCAGGTTGATGAACTCCTCGCGCGCTATGGCCAGTTTAGCTGCGTCCAAGCACCAAGGTCTTGCAAAAACGGGTGGCCCGGTGGTGGTGATAAAGTGCTCCACCCCGTGTTTAGCGATGGCCGCGGAAAACGTTGGGACCGTGAGTGCTGGGAACTGAGTGAGCAGTGTGTAGAACTTACCGCCTGTAGCTGTGATGTTGGCTTGTGCTGTTGGCTGGGTCACTCGAGCTATACAGGGGAGAGAGTCAAAGGACAGTGCATTAACCAGGCGTCTGTTAGCAACATCAACCAGTAAACCATGTGCACACAGAAAATCAGCCCCCAGGATATGCTAATTCAGTGCTGCTACGACAAAAGTCCACTCATATGTATGGCCGTGTAGAGATAAGAGCAGAGTCCTCTCACCAAAGGTCTTAATATCCGAGCCGTTTGCTGCCAACATCTTGGGGCCGCTAGGTCCTACCAGCCGGTCAGCGTAGGTCAGCAAGATGAAACTCTTCTGGGCTCCAATGTCCATGAGAAAACGCCTCCCCGAGCGTGCGTCCGTCAAGTAGAGCAGCTTGTTCTCTTCACCGAGGGTCGCAGCTGCTACCGACCCCCGGCCTTGGCGTTTCCCGAGTGCTTGAATTGGCACGGGGGCACACATCTGCGTGCCTTCTCTCCGAAGCGGCGGTGGTAGAAACAGAGCGTGTCTCTCTGGTGATCCTTGGCCCCCGCTGCTGCTACCGTCGGTGGCTCCTCGCCTCCTCTGGCCGTCTCGCTGGGCTCCACCGCTGCCGCGTTGACTGTGATCGCCCTGGTGGTGAGGATGATCCGGTCTGCCTCCTGGGCTAGCGCATGGTAGTCGCGCATGGCCAGCAACGGTGAATTGGCCAGAACCGCTCTCGCCACTGTCGGAAGGTTCCGGAGGAAGAGGTGGGCAAACAGAAAGTGCCCGTCGTCCGTGCCCATTAACGCCAGCATCTTCTCCATCGGGTCTACGGCCGAACAATCTCCTAACTCGGCCCGCGTCAGGAGCCTCTCCGCTCTCTCACAGTCCGAGAGCGTGTAGCGCTGGATGAGCGCAGCCTTGAGTGCCTCATATTTGCTGCTGGCTGGTGGCTGATCGAGCAGGCTCGCTACCTGCTGAGCTGTGCGGGCATCCAGCGCTGCGACCACATGGTAGAATCTGGTGTCATCTGCCGTTACTCCCCGGAGGGCGAACTGGGTCTCGGTGAGGTGGAACCAAGAGCGCGGGTTGTGCTGCCAGAAATCCAGTAGCTTGACTGAAACTGCACATGCGTGGCTGGAGGTTCCAGTCCGGGCTGTCTGTGGGATGGCTGCCGCCTCGCTGTAGCTTCCTGACCGGGCCGGCTCCAGGGATCTTGCCTCGTGTTCCATAATACGTCTTGGGTCACCAGTGTGGAGTGTGTAAATGAAGAGGCAGATTCATTTCAGACGATTTGTTACACACTGACATCTCACAAGCAAAGAACAGACTGAACATTTCAGCAGGCACTCTCCTCTTAAGTTTCATGGCATTTCTCAGGTTTGAAGGGTGCCTTCTCCAGACGGCATGTTTCAGCTCCTTCCACAGATGTTCAATAGGATTTAGATCAGAGCTTCTAGAAGGCCACTTTAGAATAGTCCAATGTTTTGCTCTTAGCCATTCTTGGGTGTTTTTAACTATGTGTTTTGGGTCATTATCCTGTTGCAAGACCCATGACCTGCGACTGAGACCAAGCTGTCTGACACTAGGCAGCACATTTCTCTCTAGAATACCTTGATAGTCTTGAGATTTCATTGTACCCTGCACAGATTCAAGACACCCTGTGCCAGATGCAGCAAAGCAGCCCCAGAACATAACAGAACCTCCTCCATGTTTCACAGTAGGGACAGTGTTCTTTTCTTGGTATTCTTCATTTTTGCGTCTGTGAACATAGTGCTGATGTGCCTTGCCTAAAAGTTCCAGTTTTGTCTCGTCTGTCCATAGGACATTCTCCCAGAAGCTTTGTGGCTTGTCAACATGCAGTTTGGCAAATTCCAGTCTGGCTTTTTTATGATTTGTTTTCAACAGTGCTGTCCTCCTTGGTCGTCTCCCGTGAAGTCCACTTTGGCTCAAACAACGACGGATGGTGCGATCTGACACTGATGTACCTTGACCTTGGAGTTCACCGGGAATGTGTTTAGAGGTTGTTCTGGGCTCTTTTGTTACCATTCATATTATCAGTCTCCTCCTGTGGCCACATCCAGGGAGGTTGGCTACAGTCCCGTGGATCTTAAATTTCTGAATAATATGTGCAACTGTAGTCACAGGAACATCAAGCTGCTTGGAGATGGTCTTATAACCTTTTCCTTTAACATGCTTGTCTATAATTTCCTTTCTAATCTCCTGAGACAACTCTCTCCTTTGCTTCCTCTGGTCCCTGTTCAGTGTGGTACACACCATGTCAACAAACAGCACAGTGACTAATTGTCACCCTTTAAATAGGCGGACTGACTGATTACAAGTTTGTAGACACCTGTGATGTTAATTAGAGGACACATCTTGGTTGAACATGTCCCTATGGTCACATTATTTTCAATCTTTTCTTGGGATACCATCATTTTTGTCCAGGCCTGTTTCATGAGTTTGTTTTTTAAAATAATTCTGTTGAACCACAATTCAAAAGCATTGTGTGATTTTCATTGGTTAATTTTCATAGAATTTTTATTTATTACCACTTTTGTCAGATTCAAGTTATTTCTGTGACCATTGTGGGTTTTTCTTTCATTAACAGAGGGGTACCAACAATTTTGTCCAAGTCTGTATAAACTAAAAAGAGTAGGGCCTAGCACAGATCCCTGTGGAACTCCATGACTGAGCTTTGAGTTGAAAGA
Source organism: Pholidichthys leucotaenia (assembly GCA_020510985.1). Lineage (NCBI taxonomy): Eukaryota > Metazoa > Chordata > Actinopteri > Cichliformes > Pholidichthyidae > Pholidichthys > Pholidichthys leucotaenia. Next base: position 240,446,199 of record CM035838.1, on the reverse strand, counting down.
AAACTCATTATTGACATGAACAAACTGGAACCTATCAGATAAATAAGATCTAAACCACTGCAACGAAATTCCATTAAGTCCAACATAGTGTTCTAATCTATCAAGTAGAATATTATGATCGATAGCATCAAAAGCTGCACTAAGGTCTAAAAGGACAAGTACAGAAACAAGTCCATTATCAGATGCGATAAGGAGGTCATTAGTGACCTTCACTAAGGCTGTTTCAGTACTATGATGGATTCTAAATCCAGATTGAAACTCTTCAAGTAAACCATTTCCCTGCAGGTGGTCAAATAATTGCGAAGCAACAACTCTTTCTAAGATTTTTGAAATGAAAGGGAGATTAGAGATTGGTCTATAGTTGGCTAAAACTCCTGGATCCAGCATTGGCTTTTTGAGTAAGGGTTTAATTACAGCCGTTTTAAAAGCCTGTGGCACATGGCCTAAAGTTAATGAAGAATTACTTATTTGAAGAATAAAGCTACCAATAAGTGGGAAGACTTCTTTAAATGACCTGGTAGGAATAGGGTCTAAAAGACAAGTTGAAGGCTTGGATGAGGAAATTATTTTGTCTAACTCTAAAAGGTCAATTGGAGTAAACTCAACCCAAACAGATATCAGTTGAAGGAGCTGTAGTAGTTACTGTATTTAAGTTAACGGTGGGAAGAATCTGATTGATTTTATCTCTGATAGATAAAATTTTATTATTGAAAAAGTTCATAAAGTCCTGACTAGTAAGCTCTAAGGAAATGCTAGGATTGACAGAGTCCTGACTCTTTGTCAGCCTGGCTACAGTGCTGAAAAGAAACCTGGGATTATTCTTGTTCTCTTCTATTAACGCAGAATAATAACTCGTTCTAGCTTTTCTAAGAGATTTTTTATAAATTAAAAGATGATTTCTCCAAGCTAAAAAGATTTCATCTAAATTAGTGGAGCACCTTTTTCTTTCTAATTGACGAGTCTTCTGGGTTTTTTTTTTTTTTTTGTAACTTTGATTTTTATTCATTTTTCATCATACATATTACATTCAGATCACAGTCTCTATATTTAAAAAAAGGAGCTAGAAGAAGAAAAAAAAAGAAGGGGGGGGGACAAATGTTGGAGCATCCAGTTTTTAGTTTCCATCTCTTAATTCTTCTGGTTTTTCCAGTGTCTTTGGTTATTCTTTCAATTTCTGTGTCGTTGTTGCACTTTGTAGTGTGTCCATTTCCACCATTTTTTTCATATTTTCCTTCTTGCATTCTTTGTCGATATGTTAGTTTTTCCATTAAACATATATCCTCAACAATGTCTGTCCATTGCTCTTGGTCAGGAAGAACTTCTGATTGCCATTTTCTTGTGATTGTTTTTTTACATGCAATCAGCATGATTTTAACTAAATATCTGTCCTCAGCCTGTATTACATTGTCTCTTTCAAGAGCACATAAATACATCAAGTTACAGTTCATTGGTATATTATATCCTAATATCCTCTGTATTGTCACATGTATAGATTTCCAGAATGATGAGATTTTGCAGCATTTCCAAAACATATGCGAGTGGTCTGCATTTTGAGCCCCACAGCCCCTCCAGCATATAGATTTGGTATTTGTATATTTTCTTTGGATCTGTGGTGTAATGAAATAGTGAATCAGGTTTTTCCATCCAAATTCCCTCCATGTCCTTGAACTTGTTTTTTTTTTTTTTCCACAATATCTTTATTGAACCTTTTTTTTTTTTTTTTAACAAACATGATACAAACAATCAAACACTAACACTAAAGTACTACAAAAAAAAAAAATGCACTAAAAACACCAACAACCACCAACAAAATCAAGTCTTCAACAATGCTCCTCTGTTTAGTCTAGACAATCCAATACATAAGTATACATATTATGTTCACCAGTTTGGAATTTACAAGGTCCACACACATCATTCACCTTCTTCTTCAAGAGTTATGTTTAAATTTTTTACATAATCAATAAAAGGTCTCCATATATTCTCAAACACAATTTCCTTTGATTTTAGTATATATGTTATTCTTTCTAATGGAAAGTTTGTTAACATCTGTCTTAACCACTGAGTCACATCTGGTCTATGAGTCTTTTTCCATAATAGTGCAATACATTTTTTGGCATTAAGCAAACTGAGGTCTATGAATGTTCTTTCACTTTTATTAAAATTATGCTTTTCTGGGTACAGACCCAACAAAAACAGTTTAGGATTCAATATGATTTGTTTTGAGATTATTTTTTCAATTGTTACCCTCACCTCTTCCCAAAACATTCTTATTAATCTACATTCCCATAAACAATGAAATAGGGTTCCTTTACTTTCCATGCATTTTGTGCATGTATCTGGTATATTTTTGTTATATCTATTTAACTCCTCCGGTGTAACATACATCCGCATTAACCATTTGAAATGTATCAATTTAAGGCGTGCATTTATTGATTTGGTTTGAGCTTCTGTACAAGCCAATTCCCATTGTTCCTCTGAAATTTCAATTTGCAGATCTTCTTTCCAGTAGTTTAATCTTTTCAGTGAATTTTCACTTGAAGATAGTGTCAGTGAGTTATAAAACTCTGAAATAATACCCTTTCTTTTACTATCTTTCATCATCATTTTTTCCAAGGATGAATAAATAGGTCGAGTGAGAGCTTTATTTTGATTTGATCGAATAAAGTTTCTAAGTTGAAGATATTTAAAAAAATGTGTTCTATTGAGATTAAATTTGATCCTCAGCTCTTCAAAAGACATTATGTTGTCTGCACATGGCAAATATAAATCCTGAATCTTTTGTATCCCTTTTAAATTCCATACTTTAAATACAGCGTCCGCTCTCCCTGGTTTAAAATATTGATTACCCCATATTGGACTAAATTGTGACAATAACTGTGGTTCTTTTAAATAGTTTTTAGCTTCACACCATATTTTGATCATATGCTTTACAAATGGATTTTTAACTTGTTTTTGTAATTTTTTTGCCGAATCTGAGTATATGAATATGGGAAGAGGTAAAGGTAAATTGTATGATTCCATTTCAGTCCAGTGAGGGAGATCATTTGATGAAAAATAATATGTCATAGACCTCAGTTGTGCCGACCAATAATACAACATAAAATTTGGACATTTCAGACCTCCACGATCAAATGGTAAATATAATAAAGACAAACGTAATCTAGCCCTCCTGTTGTTCCATATAAATTCCACTAACTTTTTTTTTATTCTTGAGAATAGATCTAAAGGTGGTGATAAGGGAATGTATTGAAATAAATAAAGTATTTTAGGTAAAATATTACTTTTAAGTATATTGATTCTCCCGATCATCGACATTGGTAGTGACATCCATCTCTGAGTTAACTCATTGATATCTGACATTAAGGCTTCATAGTTGACACTGGCGACTGATTCTAGCTTAGGCATAATTTGGATTCCTAAATATTTAAACTGATTTACAACATTGAATTGATTTACCTCAGGGGCTGGGTAATTTCTCTGGGTCTCATTTAGCATTAATATTGAAGATTTAGTTTTATTTATTTTATATCCTGATATTTCCCCAAAATTCTTTATTAAATTCAACAAGGTTGGAATTGATTTTTTTAGATTCGACATAAACAAAATTATGTCATCGGCGTACAGGGAGATTTTATGTTCTGTTGGTCCAACTTTAATTCCATATATTTGTGAATGTAAACGTATCGCTATCGCTAAAGGTTCAATTGCCATAGTAAACAGTAAAGGTGAAAGTGGACAGCCTTGTCGACATCCTCTATTGATTTTTATTGGTTTTGAAATATTGTTATTTGTTAGGATTTCTGCTGTAGCATTATTGTATATTATTTGAACCCATTTTATGAAATTATTTCCAAGTCCAAACCTTTGTAGGACTTCAAAAAGAAAGGGCCATTCAACTCTATCAAAGGCCTTTTCGGCGTCCAATGATAGGAGAGCTGTATCCGGTGCTTCTTTATTAAAATAAATAATATTAAATAGTCTTCTTACATTATGGAAGCCTTGTCTACCCTTTATAAAGCCATTCTGATCTCGATTAATAATATTTGGTAAAATTTCTTGTATTCGTCTTGCTAAAATTTTACAGATTATCTTAAGGTCGGCGTTTAATAGGCTTATTGGTCTCATATTTTCACATTTATTAGAGGGCTTACCTGGTTTTGGCAGCAGTATAATTAAGGCATTATTTATGTATGATGGTAAATTATTATTTTGAAATGCTTCTAAAACCATTTCCAAAAAAGGTTTTATTAATTTATTCTTAAATTTTTTATAAAGGTCAACTGGAAGACCATCTGGTCCTGCACTTTTTCCTGATTTCATATTATCAATGGCTAGCCCAACTTCTTCTTGACTAATTTTAGAATCCAATATCTCCCTGTTTTCATTTGGAATACACGGTATAGATAGTTCGTTCAAAAACCCATTTAGTTTTGTTAAATCAGGTTCATTTTTGGTATCATATAATTTTTCATAGTAATCTCTAAAGGCTCTATTAATTTCTAAAGGATCTATAACTACCTGTCCATTACTTATAATACTGGTAATTGGTGTTTTAATTTCCAATTGTTTAATCTGCCATGCTAATAATTTTCCCGATTTTTCACCTTGTTCATAAAAAGATTGTTTCAATCTTAGAAGACTCGAGGCAGCTCTATTCACTGATTTTTTGTCGTATTCAGCTCTCAAAATCAGTAATTCATTCTCCAACCTTGGGTCACTTCCTGCATACACTTTTTCCTGAAGATTTTTTATTTTATGTTCCAATTTAGCTCTCTCCTCTCGAGTCTTCTTAGATTTTGATCCTGTATAACTAATAATATGTCCCCTAATAAAAGCTTTGAAAGCCTCCCACTTTACACATGCTGATGTTTGTGTAGTATTGATGTCAAAGAACTCGTCTATCTGTTTTTCTATATACTTGACAAATTCCTCATCCTGAAGCCATTTATGCTGAAATTGCCATCTACCTGATTCCTTTGTCAATTTTTTATCTACATATATTAGACAACAGGGTGCATGATCAGAGATCACGATGTTATCATAAAAGCAGTTTTGAATCTTGGACCTTAATTCTGTGGAAATCAAAAAATAATCAATACGTGAGAATGTCTTGTAGGTACTGGAATAACAAGAATAGGCTTTAACTTGTGGTTTCATTTCTCTCCATATATCTAACAATCTCAATTCTTTCATAAAATGATTAATAGTCATCCTACATCCAATGTGCGTACAATCCAGTCCTGTTGATCTATCCACACCTGGATTCAATGTACAATTAAAATCCCCTGCTATTATATGTTGCCCTGTAAGTGATGATAAGATGAGAAATAAATTAGCAAAGAACTTCTGATCATCTATATTGGGACCATATAAGTTCACAAGATTTATATTTTCTAATAGCAAAGAACCTTGAATGATTACATATCTTCCAAATTTGTCTCCAATTACATTTTTCACTTGAAAAGGAACTGATTTATGTATGAGAGTCATAACTCCCCTGGCTCGGGATGAAAATGAAGAGGTGAATACACTTCCCTGCCATCTACTCCTAATTCTTTTAACATCCTCCTCTATCAGATGAGTTTCTTGTAAAAACACAATTCTTGAACCCATGTCCTTTATTTTATTCATAACTTGTTTAAGTTTTTTTAAATTTTGTAGACCTCTGCAATTCCATGAAGTTAAATTAAGGTTAACACTTTGGTCCATGATCAATAGAGAGTTTGGGATTACCTTGCAGTGTAAACATGCTCATACAGAGAAGCAAAAACATGAGTGGTTGAACATTCATCCTACAAACTACACACAAACAAATTTCCCCTTCCCACACTTGTGGCAAACCCCCCAAAATCAAAAGAAAAATTCTGTCTCCCGATATAGCCATCGACCGTTCCACACCCACGGGGAACAGCCTAAGCCACTCCTTCTTCATCCTCCCAATCACCCTAACTCTACTGCTTTTAATGACGTAACATTAACTCTCCTCTGTAGTTTTCCAACTTAACTCCAAAATTTTTAACAACTTTGTACATCATAGTTTTTTTTTTTTTTGTTTGTTTTGTTTTGTTTTTTTTAATATATAATACAATCTATATTTTGTAAACTTACTATTTACTTCAAGTCAGTCAGATGCCTGTGCAAATGCTTAATTATTCTACCTTATATTTTGTTCATGCTTAGCTCCCACCAGTCTCTTCTTCTTCTTTGATCTTCTTGATGAACTCCTGCGCCTCCTCTGGGGTCTTGAAGATGTGGGTTCTGCCCTCATACGTGGTCAGCAGTCTCGCAGGATAGATTACACCATGACGAATCCCAAGGTTGCGCAGCTCCTTACGTACGGGATCAAACTGCTTCCTCAATTGCTGGATTCCTGTGGCCAAATCTGGGTAGAACCGCACCTGCTGGTCCTGGTGTTTAATCTCTCCTTTAGCACGTGCAGCGTTGAAGATCTTCATCCTGTCTCTGTTGCTAAGAAACTTCATAATTAAGGTCCTCGGCGGTCCCTTATCTCTCCGTGGGCCAATACGATGTGCTTTTTCCAGAACCACTGCTGATTGCAACTCCTCGCTGCCCAGCACCTCCGGAATCCACTTTTCCAGAAAGGAACATACGTCCCGACCTTCTGATTCCTCTGGAAGACCCACCAGCCTCAAATTATTCTGTCTCGACCGAGATTCCAAATCCAAAATATTATCTTCCAGAGATTTATTTTTTTTTTCCAAAGTGCGCACCTTTAATTGAAGACGGGTGACGTCATCTTCAGCACTAGCGAGACGGAGCTCCATCTGCGCCGTTCGTTCTACACAGTCACCCAATTCCTTTCTTATTCCTTCCAACGCTGTCATAATCCCATCAAATCTAGAGGAAAAGTCCGCTCTCATTGAACTCATGGCAGCCATCAGCGCATCTGCGCCATTCCCCGCAGAAATCGCACCGCCGCCAGCCTCCTCCGCCATATATGGAGCCTTGTTTGCTGCGTCACAGACCTGAAAGTCCGTTAATTTGGACTGTTTCGGCGGCTCGCTTTTTCCTTTTCCTGGTTTTCCAGCCTTAGGCTTCGCCGACATATCCTCGCCCAAATGCTGGGATACGTTCTGTCCCAAATGAGAGAGTTATTTGCCGATTTTTTTTCTCCAGGAGCAGAGCAGAGCGAGACACGTCCGTCCTACGTGGCAGCCATAACCGGAAGTCTCCTTGAACTTGTTGATGTGTGTTGTGTTTTCCATATTTCTTGCCAGTTTTCTTCTGTTATGTTTAAATTTAGCTCTTTCTCCCATTTCTCCTTTATATAGTTACTTGAATGTTTGTTTGCCGTAAGTTTCTGATATAGCTTTGAAATAATTCTTATTTTATTTCCTGCATACGAGCTTAAAATGAATTGTATAATCTCGCTCACATCTGTGTGGAGGTTATGCCTAATCTTCCTCATATAATAATCTCTCATCTGCAGATATCTGAAGAATTCAGATTTTTCTAGTTTAAATTTTCTTCTCGTGTTTACAAAACTCCCGAAATCTTTTTTTCCCCATATTGCCCCATGCTGTGATTCCCTTGTTCACCAGATTTTTGTATCCCCTATCTTGCTTTGCCGGTTCAAACTGACTGTCAAACGCTACCCATTTCAATAGTTTTATGCCCTCCTTTATATTATACTTTTGTACTATTTTATACCACAGTTCCAAAGTAAATTTAGTGATTGGGTCTATTTGTTTGATTTGCTTATATGCATCCTTATCTCCTATTATGCTTTGTACTGGGAGTCCCTCAATTTCCTTTTCCATTTCTTTACATTTTGCCTCGTATCCTCCGTTGCACCAACATATGATATATCTTATTTGTGCTGAGTAGTAATATTCCTTTAGACTCGGTAGGCCCATGCCTCCTTTCTCTTTTGGTAATTAGAGAGTTTTATATTTCACTCTTGGCTTTTTACCTCCCCAAACAAATCTCAATATCATCCTGTCCCACTTTGAGAACTGGGCACCAGGAATCTGTTGGTAGAGCCTGGAAGAGGTAAAGCAGTCTAGGTTGTATGCTGATTTTGACTGTCTTAATTTTTGAATTCAGATCCATGTTTAAGATTGACCATCTATCAATATCTTTTTTTAATTTCTTGTTCTAACCTATCATAGTTTGCTTTATAGATTTTGCTTAAATCTTTAGGTATGTTCACTCCAAGGTATTTTATTTCTTTTTGTTTCCAGTTTAGTTTGATCTTATCAGTTATCTGGTTTAAAGGGTTATAGTGGAATGTCAGTATTGGTGTTTTTGTTATGTTTATCTTGTATCCTGATAATTTTCCAAAATTTTGTATCAAGTCCATCATTTCCATTATTGATTCATCTGGTTGTTCAAGGTAAACTATAATATCGTCTGCAAACAGCCCAATCTTGTGTTCCGCTCCCTTTATTGTTACACCTTTTAATTTCTTATTTTGTCGCATCGCTTGAGCCAGTGGCTCTATGAACAGAGTAAACAAGGTGGGAGACAGGCAGCATCCCTGCCTAGTTGATCTTTGTATATTTACTTTGTCTGTTAAGCTACCGTTTATCTTGATTCTTGCCACAGGTTTTTGATACAGTGTCTTTATGCATTGCACTGACTTTTCGTTAAATCCAAAGCGTTCCAGCACATTATATAGGAACATCCAATTAACCCTATCAAATGCTTTTTCTGCGTCTAAACTCATTATTACAGTGCTTTTCTTTTCTTTATGTATTTGATTAATTATGTATATTGTTCTCCTGATATTATCATGTTTGATCATCCTCTATCAATTCCGTCAAGAATGTCTTTATTCATTTACATATAATTGTTGTATATATTTTATAATCCACATTTAATAAAGAGATTGGCCTATAGTTTCCGCATTGTTCCCTATCTTTCCCTGGCTTTAAAATAACTGAAATAATGGCTTCGTTCCATGATGGAGGTATTTTGTTGTTGTTTAATGTCCAATTAAATGACTTTAGGAGCTGTGGCGTGAGTTCTTCTATAAACAGTTTATAAAACTCAGATGGGTATCCGTCACTACCTGGTGATTTACCATTTTTTAGTGACTTAATCACATCTTTAATCCCTTGTGTTGTTATTTCTGCTGTTAGCTTTTCATTTTGTTGGTTTACTATTGATGGCAAGTCCAATGTGCATAGAAATTTTTTAATATCCTTAACATTTGTCTCTTCAGGTTGCAAGTATAGTTCTTGATAGAATTTATGGAATATTTCTTCGATGTTTTCTGGGGTAACTGTAGATTTATTTGTGATGGGGTCCTTAACCTTATATACATTATTCACTGTTTGTTGTTTTCTTAACCGTTTTGCCAGCAGTTTTGTGGCCTTTGGCCCCATTTCATAATATTTTTGTTTTAAATATCTATTTTTCCTTAAAATTTCATCTATTTGTATTTCTTTTTTTTTATCTTTATTTTTTTCTTCCTTAATTTCTTGATATATTTTTGGGTCATTTGTGCTTTGATGTTTACGTTCTAATACCCTCAGTCTCTCACATCTTTGTTCATATTATTCCAGTTGCTTTTCCCGATTCAACAATTAATTTACCTCTTAACACGGCTTTTAGTGCGTCCCATAGTATTGTTGGGTCCACTTCTCCATTATCATTCTCCTCGATATACTCATTTATGTTTAACTTTATTCTTTCTTTCATTTTCTCATCATTTAATAGTCCTACATTAAGTTTCCATGTTGTTTGTCGTTTTCTATTGTTTAAATACTGTATATTCCCATGTATTGTGGAGCGTGTAAACGAAGAGGCGGATTTGACTCAGACGATTTATTACACATCTCACACAAGAAACATAGACAGAATGACATCTCAGCAGAGACTCTTCTCTTAAATAGCATGGCATTCATCTAGAAGCTTCTAACACACAAAAGGTCACATTGCATTCACTTCCTTAATCCTTTGCCATTCCTCTAGAAGTTTCTAATACACAAAAGGTCACACTGCATTCATCCTTCACACCTCCCTGTTATCTCACCAGGGAACCTCTGCTCTTTGTTCTTGTCTAAGATGTTACACAATTATGCTCTCCCCATGTGCCGCCATACGACCCCCCCGAGCATCTTGGATAGAACAATAGAATAACAGTCCGTATGCTGTGATAGAACAATTAAACATCAATCCACATGCTGCTTGGGCTTCAGTCTTCTCCCATATCTGCTGTAACCAGGATTCACCGCCTCCGCGGCGCTGTCATGCTGGGGGGTTGATGTTTGGGGGGTAAAACTTTTTGTCTGTCCGCGTGGGTGCTCTGGGGAATCTTTTCTCTGGGGAGCTCCCCATGGGGGTATTCCACGCCGAGGGGCCCTCGCCAACAACACTTGCTCGTCAGCCACCACGAAAGCGGGTTTGAGTCTGTCTATGCCAATCTTTTCCCTCCTACCCCCCAAATCTAGCAAAAAATGCTTGTCCCCTGTTTCCAGCACTCTAAATGGTCCATCATAGGGTGGGCGCAGTGGAGGGCGATGGGCATCGTGTATGACAAAAACGAACTCCGCGTTTTTCAAAGTTTTAGGCACAAAAACAAGCGGAAAACTGTGGTGGGCAGGGCCCGGCAGCGTGCTTGTATCTATGCTACGCTGCAACAGCTGAGATGGGGAGCTGCCCGGTGCGGGATTATCTGGCAGAAACTCCCCGGGCAGCCGAAGTGGTTGCGCAAAAACGAGTTCAGCCGGGGAACCTTCCAGATCCTCTTTAGGCGCAGAATGTAACCCCAATAAAACCCACGGTAGCTTGTCTACCCAATTTGCATCCGTCAGTGAAGCCCTGAGAGCCGCTTTCAATGATCTATGAAAACGTTCGCATAACCCATTAGCCTGTGGATTGTACGCGGTTGTGCGGTGAATTGTGACACCCAGGCTGCCGGCCATTGTTGACCAGAGTTCAGAAACAAATTGAGGGCCTCTGTCGGACGTAATGTCCGACGGGACTCCAAAACGCACCACCCATGCTGTTAAAAATGCGCGCGCCACCTCCTCGGCTGTGGTTGCCGCCAGCGGAACCGCTTCCGGCCAGCGCATGGTGCGGTCCACCATTGTCAGGAGGTGCGTGCACCCCTGCGATGGCGGAAGGGGGCCCACGAGGTCCACGTGAACATGGTCGAACCTCTTAGCCGGAATGCGAAACGGCCCCAAGGGAGCCTTCGTGTGTCTGTGTACTTTGGCTCGTTGGCACGCCACGCAGGCTGCCGCCCACTCTTTCACTTGTTTGCGAAGACTCGGCCACACGAATTTCTCCCCTACCATTTTGACCGACGCGCACACTCCCGGGTGCGCCAAAGAATGAATCAAGTCAAACACGCGGCGGTGCCACACGGCCGGGACCACGGGACACGGGCGCCCCGTGGAGACATCACAGATTAGGGGGGGCATGCCGTCTTGCAGCACCCTGCTCTCCAGCCTTGACCCTGTTGGTCCAGACTGGAGCGCGCGCACATCTGCGTCACTCACCTGCTCCGCGGCCATGGCTGCGTAATCTATCCCCACGCAGACCGGGGCCGCCACGGCGCGCGAGAGGCAGTCTGCCACTACATTCAGTTTACCCGACACATGCTGAATATCGGTAGTAAACTCTGAGATCACGGCCAGCTGTCTCTGCTGCCGGCCCGACCATGGTTCTGAAACCTTGGCCATCGTGAATGTTAGCGGCTTGTGGTCAACGAATGCGGTGAAACTGTGCCCTTCCAGCCAGAACTGGAAGTGGCGAATGGCCAGGTGGAGAGCCAGCAACTCCCTGTCGAACACGTTGTATTTACGTTCACTGTCGCGCAAAGTCCTGCTGAAAAAGGCAAGCGGCTGCCAAGCCCCGGCTACGCGCTGCTCCACGACCGCTCCTATGGCCACATCTGAAGCGTCAGTGGTGAGCGCTATGCGGGCCGTTGGGTCTGGATGTGCCAGCAATGCGGCGTTTGCCAGGGCTGCTTTGACTTCCGAGAACGCCCACTCTCGCTCCGGGGTCCATTCGACTTTATCCGCGGGTTTCTGTTTTTTGAGGGCGGCGTACAGTGGTTGCATGAGCTGCGCTGCGCGGGGAAGGAAATGGTTATAAAAGTTCACCATTCCCAAAAATTCTTGTAGCGCCCTGACCGTTTGCGGCCAGGGTAAATCTGCTACTGCACGCACTTTGTCAGGCAGCGGGACCGCTCCTTCGGGAGAGACGCGGTGCCCCAAAAAATCAATCCCCGTCACCCCGAACTGACATTTCGCTGGGTTGATTATTAACCCGTGCTCTTCCAACCTCCGAAAAACCGTCATGAGGTGGGTTTCTTGTTCGTCTTCGGACGCACTGGTGACCAAGATATCGTCCAGGTAGACGAACACGAAAGGGAGATCGTGCAGCACTGCATCCATCATGCGTTGGAACGTCTGTGCTGCCCCTTTAAGCCCAAATGGCATGTGCAAAAACTCGAATAAACCGAATGGAGTTATTACCGCTGTTTTGGGTATGTCCTCAGCACGCACTGGGACTTGGTGGTAACCGCGGACCAGGTCTATTTTAGAAAAAACGCGCGCTCCTGCAAGGTGAACGGAAAAATCCTGAATGTGAGGAATTGGGTAGCGGTCATGCGCTGTGGCGTTGTTCAACCTGCGGAAATCCCCGCAAGGTCGCCACGAACCCTCAGCTTTAGAGACCATGTGTAGCGGGGAAGCCCATGGGCTGTTTGAGCGCCTAATGATGCCCAACCTCTCCAGGTTGACGAACTCCTCGCGCGCTATGGCCAGTTTAGCTGCGTCCAAGCGCCGAGGTCTTGCAAAAACGGGCGGCCCGGTGGTGGTGATAAAATGCTCCACCCCATGTTTAGCGATGGCTGCCGAAAACGTCGGGACAGTGAGTGCTGGGAACTGAGTGAGCAGTGTGTGGAACTTACCGCATGTAGCTGTGACGTTGGCTTGTGCTGTTGGCCGGGTCACTCGAACTATACAGGGAAGAGAGTCAAAAGACAGGGAATTAACCACGTGTCTGTTAGCGACATCTACCAACAAGCCATGTGCACATCGAAAATCAGCCCCCAGTATATGGAAATTCAATGCTGCTATGACAAAAGTCCACTCAAATGTACGGCCGTGTAGAGACAAGAGTAGAGTCTTCTCACCAAAGGTCTTAATCTCCGAGCCGTTTGCTGCCGCCATCTCGGGGCCGCTAGATCCTGCCAGCCGGTCAGCGTAGGTCGGCTGGATGAAACTGTTCTGGGCGCCGGTGTCCACGAGGAAATGTCTCCCCGAGCGTGCGTCCGTCAAGTAGAGCAGCTTGTTATCCTCCCCGAGAGCCGCGGCTGCTACCAACCCCCGGTCTTGGCGTTTCCCGAGTCGCTTGAATTGGCACGGTGGTATACATTTGTGTGCCCTCTCTGCGAAACGGCGGTGGTAGAAACAAAGCGTGTCTCCCCCGCGTTCCTTGGCCCCCGCTGTTGCTGCTGCCGTCGGTGGCTCTGCTGCTGCCATCGATGGCTCCTCGCCTCCTCCGGTCATCGCGCCGAGCTCCGTTGCTGCCGCAATGGTCGTGAACTCCCTGGTGGCGACGATGATCCGGTGTGCTTCCCGGGCTAGCGCACGATAGTCCCGCTTGGCCAGCAACGGCGAATTGGCCAGGGTCACTCTCGCCGCTGACGGAAGGTTCCGGAGGAAGAGGTGGGTAAAAATAAAATGGTCGTCGTCTGTGCCCTTTAACCTCAGCATCTTCTCCATCAGGTCTATGGCCGACCCATCTCCCAACCCAATCCGCGTCAGGAGTCTCTCTGCTCTCTCACCATCCGAGAGTGTGTAGTGCTGGATGAGCGCAGCCTTCAGCGCGCCGTACTTGCCGTCGGTTGGTGGCTGATCGAGCAGGCTCTCTACGTGCTGAGCCATGCGGGCGTCGAGCGCTGCGACCACATAGTGGAACTTGGTGTCATCCGCCGATACCCCCCGGAGGGCGAACTGCGCCTCGATTAGGTGGAACCAGGAGCACGGGTTGTGCTGCCAAAAATCCGGTAGCTTGATCGCAACAGCACATGCGTGGCTGGGGGTTCCTGTCGAGGTTAGCTCCAGGGATCTTTCATCGTGTTCCATGATTCGTCTTGGGTCACCAGTGTGGAGCGTGTAAATGAAGAGGCGGATTTGACTCAGACGATTTATTACACATCTCACACAAGAAGCATAGACAGAATGACATCTCAGCAGAGACTCTTCTCTTAAATAGCATGGCATTCATCTAAAAGCTTCTAACACACAAAAGGTCACATTGCATTCACTTCCTTAATCCTTTGCCATTCCTCTAGAAGTTTCTAATACACAAAAGGTCACACTGCATTCATCCTTCACACCTCCCTGTTATCTCACCAGGGAACCTCTGCTCTTTGTTCTTGTCTAAGATGTTACACAATTATGCTCTCCCCATGTGCAGCCATAGGATATAGGATTATGATCTGATATTTCTACCCCTCCAATCCAACAATTTCTCACCCTGTGTCTGTCACCTTCATTCATAAGGAAGTAATCTATTCTAGAGTGTACTTTATGGACTGCTGAATAATGTGTATAGTCTTTTTCGAGTGGGTGCAGGTCCCTCCATATGTCTACCAAACCCATTTCTGCCAGTGAGGTTCTTATGAACTTTGTTACATGTTTTTTTGTCTTCTTAACACTTGTTGTGTCAACTTCATGATCCATGACAGCATTTAGGTCTCCTCCACAAATTAGGACTCCTTCACTGTGTGTTGCTATGAGATCAAATAGATGTTGAAAAAACCCTTGTCACTTTCTGGTGGAGCATAGATGTTCACTAATGTGATCTGCATACCGTCTATTCTTCCCTTTATTATTACATATCTGCCTTCTTTATCCTGGATTTCTTGTTCACATTCAAATTGTATTTTATTTGAAATTAGTATCATAACCCCCCTTTTAGTTCCTCCCTTAAATGAACTGTAGTAGGAGTTCTTATAGCCAAATCTCTTTAGTTTTTCATGTTCTGTCTTGTTCAAATGTGTCTCTTGCATAAATATAATTTCGGCTTTTTCCTTCTTGAATTTTCTTATTATTCTTTCCCTTTTAACAGGTGAGTTCAGACCATTCACGTTTAATGTCATTATCTTAAGATTTTTAACCATATTCATGTTTTTCCATTTTTTTAACTTGTGCTCCTAGCCCCTTTAACAACAAAACTAACACATATATGTAGAAAAACACATTAACAAACCTCGACCTCCTTACGTTGGGCCTTTCTTCTGCCCATTGGTCCCTGTTGGAGGGTGGAGAGAATGTCCTCACCGAGTGAGGGGCCCTCCCTAGACCTGTAGTTACTATCCAAGTAATAGTCATTAGTCTAGAAATGTCCAACAAAAATCAGTTTAACCTCTCCTAGCCGTTTGTTTCTCTTTTATCTTGTCTTCTTGGCCTTCATTTCTTCTGTGCCCTTCTTAATCTTTGTTATAATCTAGGCTTTCCGTTGAAAGCCTTGCAGTTTTTCTTAGGCTCGGTGCGCCATGTCCGTCTTCCGCCCTCTGCCGCTCACTCGCCTCCACTCCGGTTGTCTTGGGGCGCTCCGTGCCGCCGCTGCTCCAGCCGCTTCCTCCGGTAAGCTCACCACAAAGCCTCGCTCCGTCATGTCCCGCGCTGCCTCTCTGGCCGTGTTGTAAGTTTTCACGCCGTCATCCCAATGAATTCTCATCTTCGTTAGCAGCGTTTGGAATCTAATTTTTTTCTTTTTCAGCATTTTTTTAATGTTGGCATATTTCTTTCGCTGCTGCACAATTTCTGTCGGGTAGTCATGGTCAAAGAATATCTGTTTGTCGCCAACTCGTATCTTTTTTTTCCACGCTTGTGTCAGGATTCTTTCCTTTACGTCGTATTTTAAAAAGTTTACCACAACTGACCTGGGTGTAGAGTTTGAGTTCGGGTTCTGTGCCAAGGCTCTGTGCACTCGTTGGATCTGCAAGTCTGTTTCATTGGGCAGCTCAAGCTCTTTTTTTAAGAATTGATCTATGAATTTCATCATCGAGTTGCCTTCAGTGCCCTCCGGAATCCCGAAGATGCGTATATTGCTCCGCCTGGACCTGCTCTCCAGGTCGGTTATTTTTTCCTGCATCCTCTGTGTTTGTGCTGTCAGGGTCTGTAGCAGCTCGCTTGCCTCGGTCTTCCAGTCTTCCAACTCTGATATTCGAGCCTGTGCTTCTGCCATACACGCCCGTTGAGTGCGCAGCTCCTCCATGTTTTCTGCTAGCTTGCGGTCCATTTCTTTTCGGAGACCCATAATTTCCTCCTTCATCTCTTTTTTCAGTTCTTCCTTAAGAGCCGTTAAATCCTGTTGGAGTTGTCGCTTGAGGGCTTTTATGTCCTTACTTATATTGGCGAAGCCGGTGCTCATAACATCGAGGTTGCCGTCTTCCATTATCTTTGAAGTCTCCTCGTTTTTGTTGGCCTCGTGTTCAGCGATTTCTCCAGTGTTGCTGAAGAGGGATTCTTTAGTTTTACCCTGCTTTTGTCCCTGTGCCCGGCTTCTTCATGTTTTCATCCCTTGGTTTCTTGACCTATTTATGTCGAGTTGGCCATTGACATAACGCACGGCTCAGGAGACGCACACACACAGGCTCAGAGAAGTTCAAATAGTTTATTAACAACAGGAGTGTATGAATGTGTGTCTGCGAGATGTAAATGTGTTGGTGGCGGCGTCTGCTTCGGGCACAGAGGCAGGAGGCCGTACAGCCGGACAACCCTATGGGAAAAGCACAAGGAGAAGGGTGACGGGCACACACCAACACAGGAGATATATGAGCGAGAGAGGAGCTTACTTGGATAGGACAGATGACTGGCACAGCAAGGGACGAGGTCCGGTAGACAGCCACCTGGAGAGCCCGGTGCAGCAGCGAGGAACAGGCGATGGAGAGGCGTTGTCCGCCGCCGGGAAATCCACCTGTGCACAGGGGAGCAGACTTGGAAGGGAAAGGAGGTAAGATCTTCTTACCAGAATGAATAGCTGAGGATAAAAGGAACTCACAGTGATGCGTAGGGAAGTCTGACGGCTTCAGGCCGAAGCTCAGGGCGAGGCGGCTTAAATCCCTCGCCGCTGATGATGTGCAGGTGTGCGAGCAGGTGGCGCCGCTGATGAGCGGCGCGGCGTGACAGTACTCCCCCCTCTAGCAGCGCCTCCTGGCGATGGCTTCTCTCGGTGCGCTCGGTGGAAATCAGCGATGAGCGATGGGTCCAACACAAACGACGAGGGAACCCACTGCCGATGTTCAGGCCCATAGCCCTCCCAGTCCACCAAGTACTGCAACCCACGACCCCGGCGCCGGGAGTCCAGGATGGAGGAGACGGGCCAGGCCGGATCGCACACTACTTCCGCTTCTGAGAGAGAGCAGACGCTTTTCTTCCCTTTACCTCCTAATCCTCTCCCTTCTGATCCCAGCTTGCAATGTCACTCTTCTCCTGGCTGAATCTTAATCCAAATGGAAATTATGGATCTGGAAAGCGGCTTATATGCGATTGTCACCTTTAAAAGAAGAAGCGGGTCAGGGGGAACCCAAGGGAGACTCATGGCATTGGAATTCATGTGTCTGTGTGATTCGACTGAGATTGAACTGATCACAGGATCTTCTGTTTTGGCCCCTGGAGTTTTCCTAGTGTATCGAAATTATCTGGGTGAGCTAATCAAATGCGGACCCCGGCGTAGCTCCCTTAACAAATTCAACAATTCGTCCAGCTGGGGGGAGCACTGACTGTCAGCGGCAGGATTAACATGGAATTTACTACCTGGCATGCATTGAAGAGAGAACGAACTCTCTGGACATGTTTTACCTATGTTTCGGTAGGTGGATAACATCTGTGGATCGCTGAGTGCTCTCCAGAGAATGATCTAAAGTATGATTCAAGCCTGTATGAAATTGAAGCACAGAATCGAAGAGAGAGAAATTTTTTTATTCTCTGAGTGCACTGTGCAGATTTGACCTTGTGTTTTGGTGCCCTTGTTTACATTCCTCCTCGATAAGATAACGCCAGAGAAGTGGCTTATGTCTACCCATACATCAACAATCAGTTGTTGTCGTCAGCGGATTGGTCTCTCGAGGACAATGCCCATGTGCCTTCTGCAAGGAAGAGGAAAAGAGAGACAGACTCTGATCTCTGGTCTTGTTTATAAGTCACATGATTATAACATCTATCCACTGCCTGGAGGCGCCCTCTGCTGCCCACTAACAACTGTTACACTCACACTACACAATGACATGCAAATATACACACACTGCTCTCCCTCCCTCTGCTGTGTGATTGTATCTATTGTCTGCTAATGCATGAGGGTTTTTTTCTGTGTAGTCAAAATTTGGCTCATATACGAGCATTTATTCTGATTACCATGTTTTTTCTCTCTCCTATTGTGTTTTCCTCCCCCTCCCCTCCCCTCTTTACCTCCACTGTTGACAGGCGCCTTGTATGGCGACGCGTCATTGGATGCGCCTAACGTGCGCGTCTAATGTCAAGTCAAATTCCTTGTGTGTTTACTTGTAAATATACTTGGCAATAAAGCTGATTCTGATTCTGATTCTGATTCAATCATCCGGGGCGCGGGTTGCGCAGCAGGAGGAGGGCAAAGGGGGTCGGAGACTGCCAGCTTCACCTTGGACACGTGGAAGGTGGGATGGATGCGGAGGGAGGGGGGAATAGCTACACGCACAGCCACCGGGTTGATGATCCTGGTGATGGGGTATGGGCCCATAAAGCGCTGTGCCAGCTTCCTCCTCTCGCCCTTTAAAATCACGTCCTGGGTCGACATGTAGACTTGCTGACCAACTCTGTACGCCGGGGCAGGTCTTCTGTGCCGGTCCGCCACGGCTTTGTTGTGCTCCGCCGTGCGTAAAAGCGCATTGCGCGCTGACGCCCAGATGGAGCGGAACTGCCTGAGATGCGCCCGTACTGAGGGGACAGTTACCTCACTCTCCTGCGCCGGGAACAGCGGGGGGTCGTAACCCAGGGACGCCTTAAAGGGGGACATCCCTGTAGCAGAAGAGCGAGCGGTGTTGTGGGCGTATTCAACCCAGGCGAGGTGGTTACTCCAGGACGTTGGTTTGGACGCCGTTACACAGCGGAGCGCAGCCTCCAGCTCCTGGTTGGTCCGCTCACACTGCCCGTTGGATTGGGGGTGATGGCCGGAGGAGAGGCTCACCTTGGCTCCTAAGGCGTTGCAAAACGACCTCCAAACGTCTGAAGAAAATTGGGGCCCTCGGTCCGAGACCACGTCCACCGGAATCCCATGCAGCCTGACCACGTGCTGGATTAGGAGGTCCGCCGTCTCCAGGGCAGTTGGAAGACCTTGTAGGGGGACGAAGTGTGCCGCCTTGGAGAAGCGGTCCACGATGGTCAGGACGGTGTCGTAGGTGTTCGAGACTGGGAGTCCGGTGACGAAATCCAGGGCAATATGCGACCAGGGCCTGCCAGGGACGGGCAGGGGCTGGAGCAAACCCGCTGGAGGGGCATTACCTGATTTGTTGGTGGCACACACTGGACAGGCCCAGGCATAGTGGGCAGCGTCCCTCCGCAGGCCCGGCCACCAGAAGGACCGCTGGAGGAGGTCAATCATCCGGGAGGAGCCAGGGTGACAGGTGAGCTTGGATGTGTGTAACCAGTGGATGACCTCTCCCCGAACCGTGGATGGCACGAACAGCCTCCCCTCCGGTCCGCCACCAGGGTCAGGTTCCACTTCCTGCGCCTTCCGGATCTTGCTCTCAATGTCCCAGGTGACGGCTCCCATGACACACGACCTGGGTAGGATGGTGTGAACCGTGTCCTCCGACTCCTCAGGGGCGAATTGCCTAGAGAGGGCGTCGGGCAGGCCGTTCTTGGAGCCAGGCCTGAAGGTGATGGTAAATTGGAACCTGGCGAAGAACAAAGACCAGCGCGCCTGGCGGGCGTTCAGGCGCTTGGCAGATCTAAGGTACTCCAAGTTCTTGTGGTCCATCAGGACCACGAATGGCAGGTCCGCCCCCTCTAGCCAGTGATGCCACTCCTGTAGCGCGAGCTTGATGGCGAGGAGCTCTCTGTCACCCACGTCGTAATTCCTCTCCGCCGGGGACAAGCACCGGGAGAAGAAGGTGCAGGGCCGTTTGATACCGTCATCCGGCGACCACTGGGATAGCACCGCTCCCACTCCTGTGTCCGAAGCGTCCACTTCCACGATGCACTGCAGCGCAGGGTTGACTTGGCTAAGGACCCGGGAGGAGGAGAACTCCGCCTTCAGCGCCTGGAAGGCAGCCGCGGCCTCTTCGGTCCACCGGAACGGGACCTTAGGGGACGTGAGGCGGGTCAGCGGGCCGACGATGGTGCCAAAATTTGGGACGAAGCGGCGGTAGAAGTTCGCAAACCCAACGAACTGCTGCACCTGCTTTCTTGACGCAGGTGTGGGCCATTCCACCACCGCCTTCACCTTCTCTGGGTCCGGAAGCACCTGGTCGTGGGAGATGATGAACCCGAGGAAGGATGTTGTCTTCGCGTAAAACTCGCATTTCTCGGCCTTCACGTACAACCGGTTCTCCAGCAGCCTCTGAAGGACCCGCCTCACGTGGACCTGGTGCTCGTCCCTGGACTTGGAGAAGATGAGAATGTCGTCCAGGTAGACGAACACAAAAAGGCCGATGAAATCCTGGAGGACGTCATTGATGAGGCGCTGAAAGATGGCTGGAGCATTGGTCAACCCGAACGGCATCACCAGGTACTCGAAGTGGCTGTTCGGGGTACGGAAGGCTGTCTTCCACTCATCTCCCTCCCGGATCCGGACGAGGTGGTATGCACTGCGTAGATCCAGCTTGGTGAACCAAGTCACCCCCTGGACGGAGTGGAAAGCGATGTCCATGAGGGGCAGGGTGTAGCGATCCTTCTCCGTAATGTCGTTAAGGGCACGATAGTCAATGCAAGGACGGAGGGATCCGTCCTTCTTACCGACGAAGAAGAATCCTGCCCCCACAGGTGATGACGACGGGCGGATTATCCCAGCACTCAGCGACTCCTTGAGGTATGAGTTCATAGTCTCCTTCTCCGGCGCCGATAGACTGTAGAGTCGTCCAGAAGGTAAGGGTGCCCCCTGGCGGAGGTTGATTGCACAGTCGTAGGGCCTATGAGGAGGGAGAGACATAGCCTTGGATTTGCTGAATACCATACCCAGGTCGTGAAATTCCAATGGCACCAGAGACAGGTCCGGGGGCGCAGCGTCCATAGGTGAGGGAGAAGCGGACGGAGAGCAGGCAGCGGACTGTAGACAGGTGCTCATGCAGAACGTACTCCATGCCGACACCCCGGCGGACTTCCAATCCAAAACGGGGTTGTGGAGGCGTAGCCAGGGATACCCCAGGATGACGGGCGACACAGAGTTGGGCAGGATGTAAAAGGTTATCTCCTCCCGGTGGTTTCCAGAGATAATAACCGGGATGGGGATGGTCTGGTGTGTAACTCTCCCAAGGGAGGCACGAGAGAGGTTGACCAGGGAGATAGAGTTCCTTAGTGCCTGACAGCGGATGCCCAATCGGGTTGCCAGGCTTTGAGAAATAAAGCTGCCTTCCGCGCCCAAATCCACCAGTGCATGGGTGAGATGCCCAGTGGAGTTATGACAGAAACGGATGGGCAACTTCAATTGTGTGAGGGAACTTAACCGATTGACGTCCGCGAGGCCCCCTACAGTGACTCGCGGACCCCGCCGACTGGCTTTCCGTGGGCAAAGCTTCACCGTGTGTTGGTCATCTCCGCAATACATGCAGAGATCCAACTCACGGCGGCGTTGTCTCTCCGCAGGGGAAAGCTTTGTCCAGCCCGTCACCATCGGCTCCGACTCCTCGGGGCACGATGGTGGCGGCGTCGCCAGGGGGCGAGCTTGGAACAGGCGCGGCGAGACTCCACGAGGGCGAGAAGAAGACGACTTCCGTCCCGAGGAGCGCTCGCGCAGCCTGTTGTCCAAACTGATCGCTAGGGATGTTAGTTCCGCTAGCGTCTCAGGGATATCCCGCCCAGCCAGTTCATCCCTCAGATCATCGTTGAGACTGCGGAGGAAAAGGCCACAGAGGGAGCGTTCCTCCCAGCCTAATTCCTCCGCCGCTACCCGGAAGTCGACCGCGTAGTCCGCTGCCAACCGGCTTCCCTGCTGGAGGGCGAGAAGCCGATCGACCTGGACTGTCTCGGAACGAGAATGGTCAAAGACCTCCAGGAAGGGTCTCACGAATTGGTCATATGTGAGGGTGGCATAACTGGGCCTCGCCATTACGGCGTAGGTCCAGGTTAATGCTCGCCCCTCCAGGAGATTCCCGATATAACCAATTCGGCTATGATCCGAGGGAAAGTCCCCGGGCACACGGTGAAAAACGGACTCACACTGCATTATAAACCCCCGCGCTCCGCCGAGCTTACCGCTAAAGCGGGCGGGGGTTGGAATGGGCGTGAGCCGAACCGGTGCACCCGGAGCTTGCTGGACGGCCGCTGGAGCAACAGGAGCCGCGCCACCCTGACGAGCCGGGGGGGGAACGGCTGTTGGGGGCCCAAGCGGTCCAATCGGTTAGTTATATTTATCAACTGATTAAAAATCACCTGTTGCTGATAAGCTATCTGATCCACTCGAGCCTCAAGAGTGGTAAACCGGTGTGCGAGCCCGCCGTCTGCCGAGCCGCTCTGCTGAAGCCGTACTGACATACCGTACGGCTCAGGAGACGCACACACACAGGCTCAGAGAAGTTCAAATAGTTTATTAATAACAGGAGTGTATGAATGTGTGTCTGCGAGATGTAAATGTGTTGGTGGCGGCGTCTGCTTCGGGCACAGAGGCAGGAGGCCGTACAGCCGGACAACCCTATGGGAAAAGCACAAGGAGAAGGGTGACGGGCACACACCAACACAGGAGATATGTGAGCGAGAGAGGAGCTTACTTGGATAGGACAGATGACTGGCACAGCAAGGGACGAGGTCCGGTAGACAGCCACCTGGAGAGCCCAGTGCAGCAGCGAGGAACAGGCGATGGAGAGGCGTTGTCCGCCGCCGGGAAATCCACCTGTGCACAGGGGAGCAGACTTGGAAGGGAAAGGAGGTAAGATCTTCTTACCAGAATGATCAGCTGAGGATAAAAGGAACTCACAGTGATGCGTAGGGAAGTCTGATGGCTTCAGGCCGAAGCTCAGGGCGAGGTGGCTTAAATCCCTCGCCGCTGATGATGTGCAGGTGTGTGAGCAGGTGGCGCCGCTGATGAGCGGCGCGGCGTGACAGCCATTTACCAAAGATTTTTAATCCGACTAGGGAGAGCTCTCTGTTTAAGCGTTATGCCTCTCCGCCATCTTCCCAGAAGTCCCCGACGAGCCTTCTGTTTTAAGCTACAAGTTTCTGTGTTGAACCAAGGGGTTAGAAATCTCTGATTAGACTTTTTCTTTTTTAAAGGGGCCACCATGTCTAGAGCCTGATGCAGAGAAGCTGTAACACTATCTACCATGCTATCAATTACAGAAGGAGCAAGCTGTCTATAGCTTATTTCCATTGTGTTGACACATGGCATAGAGGAAACAATCTGCATAAATTTGGTTACATCATCTGAGAGGCATCTACTGTAGTAATATTTTTCTTTAGGAGCCAAATAGTCAGAAATAGTAAAATCAAAGGTTAACAGACAATGGTCTGACAGTACAGGGTATGAGGAGACACTACCAGATTTTCTGTTTCTATGCTATTTGTCAGAACAAGGTCCAACATATGGTGGAGATAATGGGTTGAATTTCCTACTTTCTGAGAAAACCCCATCGAGTCTAATATTAAATTAAATGCCATATTAAGGCAATCACTATCTACATCTACATGCATATTAAAGTCCCCTACTATAATTATTCTGATTTCAGCACTAAATCAGCTAAGAATTCAGCAAATTCGGATAAAAACTCTGAGTAGGTTGATGGAGGACGATAAACTATGGCAAATAAAATTGGGTTTAGCCTAAAATTGCTAAAATGCCCAATACTGAGGACCAGGCCCTCAAAGGATTGATAACGTGTTTTTTGCTTTACATTAACTAGTAATTTGGAATGGTAAATTGTTGTTACTCCTCCTCCATGACCAGAACTTCTGGGATTTTAACAGTTTAAATAACCAGAGGGAGTTGATTCATTCAAACCAACATAATCCTCTTGCCCTAACCAAGTCTCTGTAAGGGATATTAAATCAATCTGATGATCAATTAACAGATCATGGACTAGCAGACTTGGGAGTTACAGACCTAATATTTAACAAGCCACATTTAATTTTTAAATTATGAGGAGGAAGAGAGGCCAAATCATTCAATTTAGAGGCTTCATGTTTAATTTGAGTTTTACCAAGTTTTTGTTTAATCACTTTGGGATACTTATACATTATATTTTTATTTACTTTGGAGGGAGCAGACAGTGATTCCCTGATGGGGAAGACAGGGGCTAAGTTGAGGGGTGGTGGATGAAGAGGAGCTGCAGAGAGGTGTGTAAGACTGCGACTCTGCTTCCTGGTCCCTACTCTGAGTTGTCAAGGTTTTGGAAATTTGGATAAAAATGATGCCAGATTGTTAGATAAATGAGACGCACCATCCAAAGTGGGATGGATGCCGTCTCGTCTAATAAGACCAGGTTTTCCCCAAAATGAGCTGCAATTATCTATGTAGCCCACATTGTTTGCAGGACACCACACAGACAGCCAGCGGTTGAAGGATGACAAGCGGATAAACATGTCATCACTGGTCAGATTGGGGAGGGACCCAGAGAATATTACAGAGGCAGACATTGTTTTGGCAAAGTCACACACCGATTCCACATTAATTTTTGTGACTTCAGACTGCCGGAGTCGGATGTCATTAATGCCAGCGTGGATAACAATTGTGAAGTATTTACAGTTACCTTTAGCCAGCATTTTCAAATTTGACTCGATGTCACCTGCTCTGGCCCCGGGAATGTATTTGACTATGGCAGCTGGAGTCTCTAGGTTCACGTTTCTGACTACAGAGTCGCCAATGATCAGAGTTTTTTCCTCAGCAGGTGTGTCGCTGAGCGGGGAAAAATGATTAGAAACATGAACAGGTTGGTGGTGAACCGGGGCTTTGTGACTGGGCTTCCTTCTCACCGTCACCCACCCAGTCTCCTCGCTGCTGAGGAGGACCGGAGGACCGCTAACAGGCCACCCTATGCTAGGGAGCTCCACTGCAGCTAAGGGATGTCCGTCAAGATTAACTGGCGCAGATGGTGTTTCAATGCAGCGGAGCCGGGACTCCAAATCAGACAACCTCGCCTTGAGCGCCTCAAGCAGAAACTTCTGTGCAGGTCTCTGGGATCTGTGCTAAGATCCAGATTCACGGAAGCATTACCCACAGTGTGTTTATCTGTGACTCTTCAGATTAATATAAGGTTATTTTTTTATTTAGGTTTCCTCTGACTATGGTGTCAAAACATGGATGAACATCTCTTTTCTATAAAAATCATAGATGTAGTTTTGCTATTCTGTAGTATTGCTGATGTAGTACGGCTCGTAACAGTGGTGATTTGATAAATAATTCACCCTGAGGTCTGTTAACATCGTCCCCTTTGCTTCACCATACAGCAGAAATCCATTTAGAGCCATGGCCCACATTTTCCAACCACTAACTCCCAGTTTCCACATTTTCAATAATTCAGCCTTTAGTTTGATAGTCGTCAGCTGCATTAGCAGGTGCAGGTCTAGAAATTTTTTCATGGGGGCGACAAACTGGGGTACACTGTCACAACAGGGTGGCACACTATGTTTTTTGGGAAAGGGGTTAGGAGATACATATAATATTCTGGAACAGAACTCACCACAGTGGTGAGTGGCCACTTTAGTTTGTATGCAGCAAAACACACATACAGTGGTGTGAAAAAGTGTTTTCCCCCTTCCTGATTTCTCATTTTTTTGTACGTTTTTCACACTTAAATGTTTCAGATCATCAAACAAATTTGAATATTAGACAAAAATAACACAAATAAACACAAAATGCAGTTTTTAAATAAAGGTGTTTATTATTAAGGTGTGGTGGACACAATACACAGGTCTAGCATTCTCTCACACCCAGAGAGGCAGGAGGAAACACAAGGACAATGGACCGCGTGAGGAAGCTCACCGGGAGGTTCAGACTGGGTAGAGTTTAGACATCTCCCGGGGAGGAGAAAATTTACATGTAACCAGATCAGACAAAGATGCGCCTCTCGCCCCCTGCTGTTCCAAGCTGCCGTGTGAAGTGCAGGGGGGTGAATGCATTGTAACTTATGTTTCAAGCAGTTATGATAATGTTTCACACAATTCTATTGTTCATGCACCAATGCATAATGTCAGCAGCTCCAGTCTCTATGCATAAGTAATCAAGGTATAAAAGCAGAGTGCTGAGAGACTGGAGAACCCTTCTTAGCCTCAGCACGGCTGCGCTGGGGTCCATGGCTGTATCGTGTTGTTAGAGGGGAAAATAAAGATTCTGTGTCGTCCTATGCTCATACCTCGCGTCACATCCTTTCCTTTCCCTCTACAAAGGGAAAAAAATCCAAACCTACATGGCCCTGTGTGAAAAAGTGATTGCCCCTAAACTTAATAACTGGTTGGGCCACCTTTAGCAGAAACAACTGCAATCAAGCATTTGCGATAACTGGCAATGAGTCTTTTACAGCACTGTGGAGGAATTTTGGCCCACTCATCTTTGCAAAATTGCTGTAATTCAGCCACATTGGAGGGTTTTCGAGCATGAACCGCCTTTTAAAGGTCATGCCACAGCATCTCAATTGGATTCAGGTCAGGACTTTGACTAAGCCACTCCAAAGTCTTCATTTTGTTTTTCTTAAGCCAGTCAGAGGTGGACGCTGGTGTGTTTTGGATCATTGTCCTGCTGCAGAACACAAGTGCACTTCAGCTTGAGGTCACAAACAGATGGCCGGACATTCTCCCTCAGGATTTTTTGGCAGACAGCAGAATTCATGGTTCTATTTACCACAGCAAGTCTTCCAGGTTCAGAAGCAGCAAAACAACCCCCGACCATCACACTACCACCACCATATTTTAATGCTGGTATGATGTTCCTATTCTGAAATGTTGTTACTTTTACACCGGATGTAATGGGACACATACCTTCCAAAAAGATCAGCTTTTGTCTCGTCATTTCACAGAGTATTTTCCCAGAAGTCTTGGGGATCATCAAGACGTTTTCTGGCAAAACTGAGACGAGCCTTTATGTTCTTTTTGCTCAGCAGTAGTTTTCGTCTTGGAACTGTGCAATGCAGACCATTTTTGCCCAGTCTCTTTCTTATGGTGGAGTCATGAACACTGACCTTAACTGAGGCAAGTGAGGTCTGCAGTTCTTTGAATGTTGTTGTAGGGTCTTTTGTGACCTCTTGGATAAGTCATTGCTGCACTCTTGGGGTAATTTTGGTCGGCAGGCCACTCCTGGGAAGGTTCACCACTGTTGCATGTTTTCGCCATTTGTGGATAATGGCTCTCACTGTGGCTCACTGGAGTCCCAAAGCTTTAGAAATGGGTTTATAACCTTTTCCAGACTGATAGATCTCAATTACTTTGCTTCTCATTTGTGCCTGAATTTCTTCTGATCGCAGCATGATGTCTAGCTTTTGAGGATCTTTTGGTCTATTTCACTTTGTCAGGCAGGTCTTATTTAAGTGATTTCTTGATTGAGAACAGGTGTGGCAGTAATCAGGCCTGGGTGTGGCTAGAGAAATTGAACTTCGCTTTCCAAAGATGTGATAAACCACAGTTAATTTATGTTTTAACAGGGGGGACAATCACTTTTTCACACAGGGCCATGTAGTTTTACATTTTAGTGTGACAAACATACAAACAAATGAGAAATCGGGAAGGGGCAAACAGTTTTTCACACCACTGTACACACACACACACACACACACACACACACACACGCACACACACACACACACACACACAGAGCAGATATAAAAAGTCTACACACCCTGTTCAAATGCCAGGTTTTTGTGATGTAAAAAAATGAGACCAAGATAAATATTTCAAAACTTTTTCTACCATTAATGCGACCTATAACCTGGACAACCCAATTGAAAAACAAACTGAAATCTTTTAAGGGGAAAAATAAAAAATAAAAAAACTTACAATCACCTGTTTGCATAAATATGCACACCCTTAAAATAATACTTTGTTGCAACACTTTTGGCTTTTATTACAGCACTCAGTCTTTTTGGGTAGGAGTCTATCAGCGTAATATTTGCCCACTCTTCTTTGCAAAAACACTCCAAATCTGTCAGATTGCGAGGGCATCTCCTGTGCACAGCTCTCTTCAGATCACCCCATAGATGTTCGATCGGATTCATTCACATTTAGTTGGTAAAATTCACATTAAACATACATACATACATACATATATATATACACGCACACACGCACACACACACACACACACACACACACACACACACACACACACATATATATATATACACTACCGTTCAAAAGTTTGGGGTCACTTAGAAATTTCCTTATTTTTGAAAGAAAAGCACTTTTTTTCAATGAAGATAACTTTAAACTAATCAGAAATACACTCTATACATTGCTAATGTGGTAAATGACTATTCTAGCTGCAAATGTCTGGTTTTTGGTGCAAAATCTAGATAGGTGTATAGAGGCCCATTTCCAGCAACTATCACTCCAGTGTTCTAATGGTACAATGTGTTTGCTCATTGCGTCAGAAGGCTAATGGATGATTAGAAAACCCTTGTGCAATCATGTTAGGTCTGCAATGCTGAGCGGTTACTTGTATGCCATTCTGTCTATGCTCCTTGTGTGAGTCGTGTAATAAACCGCCTGAACCAAATCAGCCTCATTATTTACACGCTCCACACTGGTGACCCAAGACGAATCATGGAATACGACGGAAGATCCCCGGAGCCAACCTCGACTGGAACCCCCAGCTTCGCGTGCGCTGTAGCGATCAAACTACCTGATTTTTGGCAGCACAATCCGCGCTCCTGGTTCCACCTAACTGAGGCGCAGTTCGCCCTCCGAGGGATATCGGCGGATGATACGAAATTCTACTATGTGGTCGCAGTGCTCGATGCCAGCACGGCTCAGCACATCGAGAGCCTGCTCGATCAGCCACCAGCCGACGGCAAATATGACGCGCTGAAGGCTGCCCTCATCCAGCACTACACGCTCTCGGATGGTGAGAGAGCAGAGAGGCTTCTGACGCGGACCGAGTTGGGAGACGGTTCGGCCGTGGACATGATGGAGAAGATGCTGAGGTTAAAGGGCACGGACGACGACCACTTCATCTTCACCCACATTTTCCTCAGGAACCTTCCGACAGCGGCGAGAGCGGCCCTGGCCAATTCGTCGTTGCTGGCCAAACGGGACTATCGTGCGCTAGCCCGAGAGGCAGACCGGATCATCATCGCCACCAAGGCTTTCGTGACCATTGCGGCAGCGACGGAGCCCGGCACGTTGACACGAGGAGGCGAGGAGCCGCCAATGGCAGCAGCAGAACCACCGACGGCAGCAGCAGCAGGGGCCAAGGAATGTGGAGGTGACACGCTTTGCTTCTACCACCTCCGCTTTGCAGAGAGGGCACGCAAATGTATACCACCGTGCCAGTTCAAGCGCTCAGGAACCGCCATGCCCGGGGGTCAGTAGCAGCCGCGACCCTCGGGGAGGAGAACAAGCTGCTCTATTTAACGGACGCACGCTCAGGGAGGTATTTCCTCGTGGACATCGGCGCACAGAGGAGTTTCATCCGGCCGACCTACGCTGACCGGTTGGCAGGAACCAGCGGCCCCGAGATGGCAGCAGCAAACGGCTCAGACATTAAGACCTTTGGTGAGAGGACTCTGCTCTTGTCTCTACACGGTCGTACATATGAATGGACTTTTGTTGTAGCAGCATTGGATTACCATATACTGGGGGCTGATTTTCTATGTGCACATGGTTTACATAGTTTTTTCTATGTGCACATGGTTTACACACATGGTCTTTTGACTCTCTCCCCTGTATAGCTTGAGTGACCCGGCCAACAGCACAAGCCAACGTCACAGCAGCATGCGGTAAGTTCCACACACTGCTCACTCAGTTCCCAGCACTCACAGACCCGACGTTTTCAGCAGCTATCGCTAAACATGGGATGGAGCATTTTATCACCACCACCGGGGCGCCCGTTTTTGCAAGACCTCGGCGTTTGGACGCAGCTAAACTGGCCATAACGCGCGAGGAGTTCGCTAACCTAGAGAGGTTAGGCATCATCAGGCGCTCAAACAGCCCATGGGCTTCCCCGCTACACATGATCCCTAAAGCTGAAGGTTCGTGGCGACCTTGCGGCGATTTCCACAGGTTAAACAACGCTACAGCATATGACCGCTACCCAATTCCCCACATTCAGGATTTTTCCGCTCACCTCGCAGGAGCGCGCATTTTTTCTAAGATAGATTTGGTCCGTGGTTACCACCAAGTCCCAGTGCGCGCTGAGGACATACCCAAAAC
Organism: Pholidichthys leucotaenia; assembly: GCA_020510985.1. Classification (NCBI taxonomy): domain Eukaryota; kingdom Metazoa; phylum Chordata; class Actinopteri; order Cichliformes; family Pholidichthyidae; genus Pholidichthys; species Pholidichthys leucotaenia. The sequence continues at coordinate 240,415,726 of CM035838.1, read as the reverse complement.
AGCGGTAATAACTCCGTTTGATTTGTTTGAGTTCTTGCGCATGCCGTTTCGGCTTAAAGGGGCAGTACAGACGTTCCAACGCATGATGGATGCAGTACTGCGCGATCTCCCTTTCGTGTTCGTCTACCTGGACGATATCTTGGTAGCCAGCGCGTCCGAAGACAAACACGAAACCCACCTCACGATGGTTTTCCGTAGGTTGGAAGAGCATGGTTTAATAATCATCCCAGCGAAATGTCAGTTCGGGGTGACGGGGATTGATTTTTTAGGGCACCGCGTCTCTCCCGAAGGAGCGGTTCCGCTGCCTGACAAAGTGCGCGCAGTGACAGATTTTCCCCGACCACAAACGGTCAGGGCGCTACAGGAATTTTGGGGAATGGTGAACTTTTATAACCGTTTCCTTCCCTGCGCAGCGCAGCTCATGCAGCCATTGTACGCTGTGCTCAAAAAACAGAAACCCGCGAATAGGGTCGAATGGACCCCGGAACGAGAGCAGGCGTTCTCGGAAGTTAAAGCAGCCCTGGCAAACGCCGCATTGTTGGCACATCCAGACCCAACGGCCCGCATAGCCCTCACCACTGACGCCTCAGATGTGGCCATAGGGGCTGTCGTGGAGCAGCGCGTCGCTGGGGCTTGGCAGCCGCTTGCCTTTTTCAGCAGAACCTTGCACGACAATGAGCGTAAATACAGCGCGTTTGACAGAGAGTTGCTGGCTCTCCACCTGGCCATTCGCCATTTCCAGTTCTGGCTGGAAGGGTGCAATTTTACTGCGTTCGTTGACCATAAGCCACTAACATTCGCGATGGCCAAAGTTTCAGAACCTTGGTCGGGCCGGCAGCAGAGGCAGCTGGCCGCAATCTCAGAGTTTACTACCGATATTCAGCATGTGTCGGGCAAACTGAATGTAGTGGCAGACTGCTTCTCGCGCGTTGTTGTGGCCCCGGTCTTTGTAGGGTTGGATTACGCAGCCATGGCCGCGGAGCAGGCTAGTGACGCGGACGTGCGCGCGCTCCAGTCTGGACCAACAGGGTTAAGGCTGGAGAAGAGGACGCTGCTTAACGGCATTCCCCCCTTCATCTGCGACGTCTCCACAGGTCGCCCACGGCCTGTGGTTCCGGCCGCGTGGCACCGCCGCGTGTTTGAGTCGGTTCACTCTTTGGCACACCCAGGGGTGCGCGCGTCGGTCAAAATGGTAGGAGAGAAATATGTGTGGCCGGGCCTTCGCAAACAAGTGAAAGAGTGGGCGGCAGCCTGCGTGGCGTGCCAACGAGCCAAGGTTCACAGACACACGATGGCTCCTTTGGAGCCATTTCGCATCCCGGCTAAGAGGTTCGACCATGTCCACATGGACCTCGTAGGCCCCCTTCCGCCATCACAGGGGTACACGCATCTCCTGACAATGGTGGACTGCACCACGCGCGGCCAGAAGCGGTTCCGCTGGCGGCAACCACGGCCGAGGAGGTGGCGCGCGCGTTTTTAACAGCATGGGTGGCACGTTTTGGAATTCCGTCGGACATTACGTCCGACAGAGGCTCTCAATTTGTTTCTGAACTCTGGTCAACCATGGCCCGCAGCCTAGGTGTCTCAATTCACCGCACAACCGTGTACAACCCGCAGGCTAATGGGTTATGCGAACATTTTCATAGGTCGTTAAAAGCGGCTCTGAGGGCTTCACTGACGGATGCAAATTAGGTAGACAGGCTACCATGGGTTTTATTGGGGTTACGTTCTGTGCCTAAAGAGGATCTGGAAGCTTCCCCGGCAGAACTCGTTTTTGCACAACCGCTCCGGCTGCCTGGGGAGTTTCTGCCAGATAATCCTGCGCCGGGCAGCTCCCCGTCTCAGCTGCTGCAGCGTTGCATAGACTCAAGCACGCTGCCAGGTCCTGCCCACCAGTTTTCCGCACGTTTTTGTGCCTAAAGCTTTGAAAAACGCAGAGTTCGTGTTTGTCAGACACGACGCCCACTGCCCCCCACTGCGCCCACCTTATGATGGACCGTTTAGAGTGCTGGAAACAGGGGATAAGCATTTTTTGCTAGATTTGGGGGGTAGGAGGGAGAAAATTGGAATAGACAGACTCAAACCTGCTTTCGTTGTGGCTGACGAGCAAGTGCTGTTGGCGAGGGCCCCTCGGCGTGGAAGACCCCCACGGGGCGCTTCCCAGAGAAAAGATTCTCCAGAGCACCCACACGGACAGTCAAAAAGTTTTCACCCTCAAACATCAGCCCCCCAGCATGGCAGCACCACGGAGGCAGCAAATCCTGGCTACAGCAGATACGGCAGAAGACTGAAGCCCAAGCAGCATGCAGACTGATGTTGATTGTTCTACAGCATGTGGACTGATGTTAATGGTTTTATCACAGCATGTGGACTGTTACTCTCTTGTCCTATCTAAGTTGCTGGGGGGGGGGGGGTGGCAACCTGGGGAGTGCATAATGGTTTACCACCTTAGACAGGAACAAAGGATGCAAAGTTAACCTTTTGTGTGTGAGAAGTTTCTAGATGCCCTAGTAAGATAACAGGGAGGTGTCAAGGATGAATGGACTGACTGCAGTCGGACGGGGGATTATCTTTTGTGTGTGAGAAGAGTCTAGAAGGATGTCATGTTATTTAAGGGATGAGTTCCTACTTGTATGCCATTCTGTCTATGCTCCTTGTGTGAGTCGTGTAATAAACCGCCTGAACCAAATCAGCCTCATTATTTACACGCTCCACAATATATATATATATATAGTATATACTGTATATATATATATTCAATCACAGCAGTGCAGAGTGCTTGTCTGTGTCATCTTATTCCATTTGATATTGATTTACCGAATGGGATGAATTAACCCCTCACACACACACACACACACACACACACACACACACACACACACACACACACACACACACAAAAAAGGCTCAGCTCTAGTCCTTCACTTATCTGTGGTCCTTGTTCATTACCCACACATCATTACATTTATTAAGTAAATGGTGTGGTTGTGGCGGGTTTGGAAAACCCCCACAACAGACTAAGGACAGACAGCTCGCTACTCCTGGTTTTTTCCGCTGCACTACTGAGATGTAATGTGCCATTCATGCATTGTGATGTTAATGTGCCATTCATGCATTGTGTTCATGTGTCCTGTCCTTACTGTGACCTAGAGACTGAGATCAATATGTAGATGTGCCTTGTAACCTCTTTGTCCGGCAGCTGGAGCAGAGGCCAGCAATCTACCTATTGTTATGTATGTCTCTCATATGCTAATGCCCATACCAACTGCTGTGAATGCTCTTTGATGTATTGTCTGTTGTTGGGTATATATGCTGCACGATTCTGTAACTCATCCTCTCACTCTGCTACTGCTCATCTGCACACTTGGCTGGAGAGCCTCCGGAGCCGCCCATTGGGCGAGCTTTGTGACGGCGGTATGATTTAATAAACCTACTTAAAACTCTCATCGCTGCCTTTATTTTATCATGCTGCTTCACTGGTGACCCCGAGAATGCACACGCTTTGTGCAACGCAACCTTCTGGTCTGGACAGCCCACGCTGGCGACCCGACGCTGAAAAAAACACGCTGCCAGTGAACACAGCAGCCTGACGCAAACGATCTGCCCTCCCTTCTGCTTCAGGGAGACCTCGACGCGGAGCCAACACAGGCGAGCTACTCTCCGGACATCACCCACGACCGGGAAAACTGCAGAAAACGTCATGGCACGACCCTCGCCTGAGATCGGGACGTCCACGCTGGAACGGCCGAGGGACACAGAACGTCTTCTCCCTCTCACCGCTCCTCCTCCCTCTCAGCGATCCTACGCATCTACCCGAGCCTGAGGGACAAAGATCGTCTATTTCCCCTCAACGCTCCAATGCACCATGACTAATCTGCAGCCACAGCTCAACATAGATGTTTATCGGCGCCGTCTGCGCTGATCTCCACCAAGATTCTTGACCCTGACTCGCCTCCCCAGCGGCCCACCCACGCACGGAACCCCGGCACACACACCAGGGAGATACCAGGACGGCGCACTACGCACGGGACAAATACGGCTCTTCAGACCGCCATCGTCCTCCGCTGCTGCACACAGAACCTTCAGGGCTGCTCGCACACCTGAAGCAAGCATGCAGCTCGCTCACAGGATTCTCTAACGGTCTCAGCCAGGGCGCACAAGGGGATTCAGCCGTCAGCTTTTCCCGAAGGCTTTAGGGCTGCGCCCGCACCTAAAGTCAACACGCCAAGTCCCTCTGCTTTTGTTTCTTTTTTTTTCTTACAGCCGCTACGCAGCCTCACCGCTCCTGTTTCTTCATGGCCGCGAGAGGAGTCAGAGACTAATTTTTCTTCTTGCGACCTCCGCACGTTCAACGGGACAGCCCCTTGACATCGCGGAGCAGCAAGCAATTTTTGCGCGGCCCGGACGATTCCACCGTCCCCGGCCGGCATTTACCACCCCCCCACCCCCTTCCACCTTCGCCTGCACAGAGCTTTTCCTGCTCGCTGCCAAGCTACACTATCGAGGTCTCGGCCCCCTGCCGAGCCCTCTGGGGGGGAGCAGTGTGGCAGGTTTGGAAAACCCCCACAACAGACTAAGGACAGACAGCTCGCTACTCCTGGTTTTTTCCGCTGCACTACTGAGATGTAATGTGCCATTCATGCATTGTGATGTTAATGTGCCATTCATGCATTGTGTTCATGCGTCCTGTCCTTACTGTGACCTACAGACTGAGATCAATATGTAGATGTGCCTTGTAACCTCTTTGTCCGGCAGCTGGAGCAGAGGCCAGCAATCTACCTATTGTTATGTATGTCTCTCATATGCTAATGCCCATACCAACTGCTGTGAATGCTCTTTGATGTATTGTCTGTTGTTGGGTATATATGCTGCACGATTCTGTAACTCATCCTCTCACTCTGCTACTGCTCATCTGCACACTTGGCTGGAGAGCCTCCGGAGCCGCCCATTGGGCGAGCTTCGTGACGGCGGTATGATTTAATAAACCTACTTAAAACTCTCATCGCTGCCTTTATTTTATCATGCCGCTTCATGGTATTAATTAATAAAGGCACTCTGTATTGCTGTGACTGAATATTGTGAGTGGCTTTTATGTTTTACTATATACAAACTAAAGCACTCATTTTTACCACTCAGTGCTGTGCAACCTATCAAAAACAATCTATCCTTCTGAAGCCTGTAAAATAAACTTTATTAATAACAATGTAGTTTGTTTTCTGCAGTCACATGATCCAAAATGGGGAAAAATATACCCTTCCTAAACTCATCCTTTTTCCTTTCCTTGCATCTGCGTTGTCCCAGGGTGGACTCTAGAATGAACCCACCAAGTCTGAAGATTCCCCTGTGTAGCCTTTTCTCAACAGCCTCAACTGCAAGATTGCACTGCTTTGCCGTCCCCATTGTGCTCGTCCAGAGCTCACCAAAACATGATTCACATCTATATTCTTCAAAGGTGTCCTATAGTGCCTGGATTAGGTCCACAGCCCTAGCTAGATCAAGGGATGATGACTGGAGCATGTCAGAGAGTGATTTGGCATTTCCAAGAATTTTCTTAAATACTGCTGGACTTTCAGTAAAGGTGAGGTTTATTTGTGTAAGCAGGCCCCGTGCAACCACAGCTCTTTCCCCAGAGCCAAATCTATTTCATGAAGTACATGCAATATAGCCAGTAATCTGTTCATAAGGTTTTTCTTATGTCTGGTACCTACTGTACATGCCCACCTTGGTTTTTTTTTTTTGTGGGTGCAGTTTTCCTCTACTTTTTTTGGTGTGCTTTGTCCAAGGCACCAAGCACAAATGCACCTGCCAGAATACTTCTCTTATGTTCACTCCAGGCCAGCACGGCATTAATGTGACTTTCAGATTTTTTTCATGGTACTTAAATCCCCCATCTTTAAATATGCCCTTCTTCGTATTGGAGTCCATCCATCTTCTTCCGCTTAATCCTTTTCAGGTTGCAGGGGGTTGGAGCCTATCCCAGCATCTTTATCTCTGGGTGAGAGGCAGGGTACACTCTGGACAGATCGCCAGTCCATCGCAGGGCCAACACAGAGAGACAGACAACCATTCATTCTCACAATCATACCCAAGACAATTTAGAATTCCCAGTTTGATGCCAATTAACCTAACTTGCATGTTTTTTGGCATGTGGGAGGAAACCCCCGGCCAAGGGTGAGTTGCTGTGCTGCCACAGTGCTAACCACTCCGCCACCAAGTTGGAGTATCCTCCTTTTGATGTGAAAGGCATTTCATGTGCATTAGGAAAAGAAAAGTGCCTGCTAGCAAAGCAGTACCCAGAGTTCTTACTTTGTGAATACTCAAGCGAGTGTAGCGAGAACCAAGGTGTAGTGAGAACCAAATGCGGTTGAAGGCCCTCTTCCTGTCTCCCTGGACCATGTGAGGAAAAACTTTCAACAGTGGCTGCTTTGGACCTTCTGCTCGGTATTGGGGTATGTCTGAAGCGGGGGGGGGGGATCCCCTTTAAAGTTACAAATTTTTTTTTTTTTTAATTTAAGTTTTTGTAAAGGGTATACATGTCATTACAGCATTGCATTGTTTACATTTTCATCACATTCCCTTTTTTTTGTTTTTTGATAACATTGGAAGAATAATTATTACAACACCGTTTTTTTTAAGTGAAAGAAAAAGAAAAATTAAAGAAAGAACAAAAAAAACCAAACAAAAAACAAAAGAGAAAACAAAAACAAAACAAAAGAAACAAACAAAAAAAATAAATAAAAATAAAAGAGCATCGGAGTAGCGTTGGAACAAAGAGCGGTGCCATTATTGAAATGGTATTTGTCAAAGATTAGATCTGATTGAAGACACATATGCGATCCAGGGTTGCCAAAAGTTCAAGAACCCATCCGTGTCCTGTCTCAGTGCGAATGTCAACTTTTCCATCGAGTAAATGTCTTGGATCACGTTAATCCAATCTTCAGGTGTAGGACAATCCTTCAACATCCATTTTTTAGTTAGAGCTTTTTTACTTGCCAATATTAAAACAGTGAATAAGTATTTTTCTCCTCGTCTTTCCAGTGATTCCGGTAGTAAACCCAAATACAAAGTTACAAAAGAAAAGGGGACTGTTATTTTGAATATTTTCCCCAATATTGTTTGTACATTGGTCCAATATTGGTGGATAACTGGGCATGACCAAAACACATGAAAATGATTTGCAGTCTCTTCACCACACAAGCGCCAACAATTCAACCCCTTACGAGTAAATTTGTTTTGTGCAGGTGTTCTGAAAAATCTTGCCAAATTTTTCCATCCAAATTCTCTCCACTGCAGGGATGGGGTACTTTTCCATTGTTGTTTATTTAGCTTTTCCCATATTTCCAGTTGTAAAGTGAAATTCCCCTCTTTTTCCCATCTCTCTTTTATATATGATGTGTTGTCTCCTTTTAAGTCTTGAAGACCTTGGTATATATTAGAAATGTATCTGATCCCTGGGATCCCTTTATATGCCAATAAGAAGACCTTCAGAACACCTGACTGGGCCCTTTCCAAATCCTCCTTTTTAAGTATTTTGTTTATGTGGTGTCTAAGCTGAAAGAACCTGTAAAGGTCTTGATTTATTAGACCTTGTTTTTTCAAATCTTCAAAACTTCTTAAAATTTGCCCTTTAAAAATATCGTAATATTTTATCAGTCCGTTCTCTTTCCACTTTTAAATCTAATGTGTTTTATTAGAAGTAAAGTCCTGATCATAGGAAATCCATTGCAATAATCGATAGGGTTCTTTAGTTTGATTCTCTCCGACTATCTTAAACCAAATTTTTAGCGGGGTCTCTATCCACAGGTTAGTGTTATTCAAAAGATTAGGTAAGGCGTTGTTCCCTATTATCACCTGTAGGGGAATGTCACTTGTTATGTGGCATTCCATCTCCTTCCATTGTGCAGTGTAGACTGGGTTACATATCTCTACTAAAGTTTTAATTTGTGCGGCTTTAAAATAGTCCCTGATATTTGGCAGTGCGAGCCCACCTTTTGCTTTGTTTAGCTGTAGGGTTCTATACCTGATTGTTGGTCTCTTGCCCTGCCATATGAATCTTGAGATCCTTCTGTCCAGTTCTTGCCATGTTTTTTTGGGAGGTTCTACCGGTATTGTTTGGAAAAGGTATAGAAGACGTGGAAGTATATTCATTTTGACTGCTTCAATTCTTTGTGCAGTACTCAAGAATGGTATCATATTCCATCTTGCTAGATCAGATTTTATTTTTGCCATCAGTGGATCATAGTTTAGTGTTATAATTTTGTTGAGTTGTTTCGGGATATTGACCCCCAGATATTTCATAGATTCCATCTCCCAGTTAGTTTTGAGTTTGCTTAGTAAATATTGATTTGGGTCATAGTTGAATGTTAAAATTTGGGTTTTATGCATGTTTAATTCATACCCCGATAACTCTCCATACTCTGAAAAAACTGAGATTAGTTCTGGAAAAGAGGTGTCCGGCTGCCCCAGGTATATTAAGATGTCATCGGCAAAGAGTGCTATTTTATGTTCCTTCTGACCAAGTGTAATACCTTGAATTTTTTGATTCTGTCTTATCCATTGGCTCAGTGGTTCTATGAAGATTGCAAAGAGCAGTGGAGACAAGGGGCAGCCCTGACGACATCCTCTTTCCAGTTCAAAAGATGATGATAATTTACCGTTAATCCTTATTTTTTTTTCCACAATATCTTTATTGAACCTTTTTTTTTTAACAAACATGATACAAACAATCAAACACTAACACTAAAGTACTACAAAAAAAAAAAAAAAAAAAAAATGCCCTAAAAACACCAACAACCACCAACAAAATCAAGTCTTCAACAATGCTCCTCTGTTTAGTCTAGACAATCCAATATATTAGTATACATATTATGTTCACCAGTTTGGAATTTACAAGGTCCACACACATCATTCACCTTCTTCTTCAAGAGTTATGTTTAAATTTTTTACATAATCAATAAAAGGTCTCCATATATTCTCAAACACAATTTCCTTTGATTTCAGTATATATGTTATTCTTTCTAATGGAAGGTTTGTTAACATCTGTCTTAACCACTGAGTCACATCTGGTCTATGAGTCTTTTTCCATAATAGTGCAATACATTTTTTGGCATTAAGCAAACTGAGGTCTATGAATGTTCTTTCACTTTTATTGAAATTATGATTTTCTGGGTACAGACCCAACAAAAACAGTTTAGGATTCAATATGATTTGTTTTGAGATTATTTTTTCAATTGTTACCCTCACCTCCTCCCAAAACATTCTTATTAATCTACATTCCCATAAACAATGAAATAGGGTTCCTTTACTTTCCATGCATTTTGTGCATGTATCTGGTATATTTTTGTTATATCTATTTAACTCCTCCGGTGTAACATACATCCGCATTAACCATTTGAAATGTATCAATTTAAGGCGTGCATTTATTGATTTGGTTTGAGCTTCTGTACAAGCCAATTCCCATTGTTCCTCTGAAATTTCAATTTGCAGATCATCTTTCCAGTAGTTTAATCTTTTCAGTGAATTTTCACTTGAAGATAGTGTCAATGAGTTATAAAACTCTGAAATAATACCCTTTCTTTTACTATCTTTCATCATCATTTTTTCCAAGGATGAATAAATAGGTCGAGTGAGAGCTTTATTTTGATTTGATCGAATAAAGTTTCTAAGTTGAAGATATTTAAAAAAATGTGTTCTATTGAGATTAAATTTGATCCTCAGCTCTTCAAAAGACATTATGTTGTCTGCACATGACAAATATAAATCCTGAATCTTTTGTATCCCTTTTAAATTCCATACTTTAAATACAGCGTCCGCTCTCCCTGGTTTAAAATATTGATTACCCCATATTGGACTAAATTGTGACAATAACTGTGGTTCTTTTAAATTGTTTTTAGCTTCACACCATATTTTGATCATATGCTTTACAAATGGATTTTTAACTTGTTTTTGTAATTTTTTTGCCGAATCTGAGTATATGAATATGGGAAGAGGTAAAGGTAAATTGTATGATTCCATTTCAGTCCAGTGAGGGAGATCATTTGATGAAAAATAATATGTCATAGACCTCAGTTGTGCCGACCAATAATACAACATAAAATTTGGACATTTCAGACCTCCACGATCAAATGGTAAATATAATAAAGACAAACGTAATCTAGCCCTCCTGTTGTTCCATATAAATTCCACTAACTTTTTTTTTATTCTTGAGAATAGATCTAAAGGTGGTGATAAGGGAATGTATTGAAATAAATAAAGTATTTTAGGTAAAATATTACTTTTAAGTATATTGATTCTCCCGATCATCGACATTGGTAGTGACTTCCATCTCTGAGTTAACTCATTGATATCTGACATTAAGGCTTCATAGTTGACACTGGCGACTGATTCTAGCTTAGGCATAATTTGGATTCCTAAATATTTAAACTGATTTACAACATTGAATTGATTTACCTCAGGGGCTGGGTAATTTCTCTGGGTCTCATTTAGCATTAATATTGAAGATTTAGTTTTATTTATTTTATATCCTGATATTTCCCCAAAATTCTTTATTAAATTCAACAAGGTTGGAATTGATTTTTTTAGATTCGACATAAACAAAATTATATCATCGGCGTACAGGGAGATTTTATGTTCTGTTGGTCCAACTTTAATTCCATATATTTGTGAATGTAAACGTATCGCTATCGCTAAAGGTTCAATTGCCATAGTAAACAGTAAAGGTGAAAGTGGACAGCCTTGTCGACATCCTCTATTGATTTTTATTGGTTTTGAAATATTGTTATTTGTTAGGATTTCTGCTGTAGCATTATTGTATATTATTTGAACCCATTTTATGAAATTATTTCCAAGTCCAAACCTTTGTAGGACTTCAAAAAGAAAGGGCCATTCAACTCTATCAAAGGCCTTTTCGGCGTCCAATGATAGGAGAGCTGTATCCGGTGCTTCTTTATTAAAATAAATAATATTAAATAGTCTTCTTACATTATGGAAGCCTTGTCTACCCTTTATAAAGCCATTCTGATCTCGATTAATAATATTTGGTCAAATTTCTTGTATTCGTCTTGCTAAAATTTTACAGATTATCTTAAGGTCGGCGTTTAATAGGCTTATTGGTCTCATATTTTCACATTTATTAGAGGGCTTACCTGGTTTTGGCAGCAGTATAATTAAGGCATTATTTATGTATGATGGTAAATTATTATTTTGAAATGCTTCTAAAACCATTTCCAAAAAAGGTTTTATTAATTTATTCTTGAATTTTTTATAAAGGTCAACTGGAAGACCATCTGGTCCTGCACTTTTTCCTGATTTCATATTATCAATGGCTAGCCCAACTTCTTCTTGACTAATTTTAGACTCCAATATCTCCCTGTTTTCATTTGGAATACACGGTATAGATAGTTCGTTCAAAAACCCATTTAGTTTTGTTAGATCAGGTTCATTTTTGGTATCATATAATTTTTCATAGTAATCTCTAAAGGCTCTATTAATTTCTAAAGGATCTATAACTACCTGTCCATTACTTATAATACTGGTAATTGGTGTTTTAATTTCCAATTGTTTAATCTGCCATGCTAATAATTTTCCTGATTTTTCACCTTGTTCATAAAAAGATTGTTTCAATCTTAGAAGACTCGAGGCAGCTCTATTCGCTGATTTTTTGTCGTATTCAGCTCTCAAAATCAGTAATTCATTCTCCAACCTTGGGTCACTTCCTGCATACACTTTTTCCTGAAGACTTTTTATTTTATGTTCCAATTTAGCTCTCTCCTCTCGAGTCTTCTTAGATTTTGATCCTGTATAACTAATAATATGTCCCCTAATAAAAGCTTTGAAAGCCTCCCACTTTACACATGCTGATGTTTGTGTAGTATTGATGTCAAAGAACTCGTCTATCTGTTTTTCTATATACTTGACAAATTCCTCATCCTGAAGCCATTTATGCTGAAATTGCCATCTACCTGATTCCTTTGTCAATTTTTTATCTACATATATTAGACAACAGGGTGCATGATCAGAAATCACGATGTTATCATAAAAGCAGTTTTGAATCTTGGACCTTAATTCTGTGGAAATCAAAAAATAATCAATACGTGAGAATGTCTTGTAGGTACTGGAATAACAAGAATAGGCTTTAACTTGTGGTTTCATTTCTCTCCATATATCTAACAATCTCAATTCTTTCATAAAATGATTAATAGTCATCCTACATCCAATGTGCGTACAATCCAGTCCTGTTGATCTATCCACACCTGGATTCAATGTACAATTAAAATCCCCTGCTATTATATGTTGCCCTGTAAGTGATGATAAGATGAGAAATAAATTAGCAAAGAACTTCTGATCATCTATATTGGGACCATATAAGTTCACAAGATTTATATTTTCTAATAGCAAAGAACCTTGAATGATTACATATCTTCCAAATTTGTCTCCAATTACATTTTTCACCTGAAAAGGAACTGATTTATGTATGAGAGTCATAACTCCCCTGGCTCGGGATGAAAATGAAGAGGTGAATACACTTCCCTGCCATCTACTCCTAATTCTTTTAACGTCCTCCTCTATCAGATGAGTTTCTTGTAAAAACACAATTCTTGAACCCATGTCCTTTATTTTATTCATAACTTGTTTAAGTTTTTTTAAATTTTGTAGACCTCTGCAATTCCATGAAGTTAAATTAAGATTAACACTTTGGTCCATGATCAATAGAGAGTTTGGGATTACCTTGCAGTGTAAACATGCTCATACAGAGAAGCAAAAACATGAGTGGTTGAACATTCATCCTACAAACTACACACAAACAAATTTCCCCTTCCCACACTTGTGGCAAACCCCCCAAAATCAAAAGAAAAATTCTGTCTCCCGATATAGCCATCGACCGTTCCACACCCACGGGGAACAGCCTAAGCCACTCCTTCTTCATCCTCCCAATCACCCTAACTCTACTGCTTTTAATGACGTAACATTAACTCTCCTCTGTAGTTTTCCAACTTAACTCCAAAATTTTTAACAACTTTGTACATCATAGTTTTTTTTTGTTTGTTTTGTTTTTGTTTTGTTTTTTTAATATATAATACAATCTATATTTTGTAAACTTACTATTTACTTCAAGTCAGTCAGATGCCTGTGCAAATGCTTAATTATTCTACCTTATATTTTGTTCATGCTTAGCTCCCACCAGTCTCTTCTTCTTCTTGGATCTTCTTGATGAACTCCTGCGCCTCCTCTGGGGTCTTGAAGATGTGGGTTCTGCCCTCATACGTGGTCAGCAGTCTCGCAGGATAGATTACACCATGACGAATCCCAAGGTTGCGCAGCTCCTTACGTATGGGATCAAACTGCTTCCTCAATTGCTGGATTCCTGTGGCCAAATCTGGGTAGAACCGCACCTGCTGGTCCTGGTGTTTAATCTCTCCTTTAGCACGTGCAGCGTTGAAGATCTTCATCCTGTCTCTGTTGCTAAGAAACTTCATAATTAAGGTCCTCGGCGGTCCCTTGTCTCTCCGTGGGCCAATACGATGTGCTTTTTCCAGAACCACTGCTGATTGCAACTCCTCGCTGCCCAGCACCTCCGGAATCCACTTTTCCAGAAAGGAACATACGTCCCGACCTTCTGATTCCTCTGGAAGACCCACCAGCCTCAAATTATTCTGTCTCGACCGAGATTCCAAATCCAAAATATTATCTTCCAGAGATTTATTTTTTTTTTCCAAAGTGCGCACCTTTAATTGAAGACGGGTGACGTCATCTTCAGCACTAGCGAGACGGAGCTCCAGCTGCGCCGTTCGTTCTACACAGTCACCCAATTCCTTTCTTATTCCTTCCAACGCTGTCATAATCCCATCAAATCTAGAGGAAAAGTCCGCTCTCATTGAACTCATGGTAGCCATCAGCGCATCTGCGCCATTCCCCGCAGACATCGCACCGCCGCCAGCCTCCTCCGCCATATATGGAGTTTTGTTTGCTGCGTCACAGACCTGAAAGTCCGTTAATTTGGACTGTTTCGGCGGCTCGCTTTTTCCTTTTCCTGGTTTTCCAGCCTTAGGCTTCGCCGACATATCCTTGCCCAAATGCTGGGATACGTTCTGTCCCAAATGAGAGAGTTATTTGCCGATTTTTTTTCTCCAGGAGCAGAGCAGAGCGAGACACGTCCGTCCTACGTGGCAGCCATAACCGGAAGTCCTGTTAATCCTTATTTTAGCTGTTGGTTTTTTATATAATGCCTGTATAGTTCTAATGAAGTTATTATGAAAATTGAAACTGGATAAGATTCTATATAGGAAAGACCAGTCAACCGAATCAAATGCTTTTTCAGCATCTAATCCCAATATGGCTGCATTTAAATTATATTTTTTATATGATGAATTATGTGTAAAGTGCGTCTAATGTTATCTTGTGTCTGTCTTTGTCTTATAAAACCTGTTTGGTCTAAATGAATTAAGTCTGTCAGTATATTTTCTAACCTTTTGGCAAGGATAGCGGTAAAAAGTTTATAGTCCTGATTTAACACACTGATTGGTCTGTAGTTGGAGCAGTCTAGTTTATCCTTTTCAGGTTTAGGTATGACTGCAATGACCCCTTCTCTCCAGGAGGAGGGGAGTTCCCCTGTGTGGAGGACATAGTTAAATGTTTTCAGGAGGAGAGGAGATAGTTGCTGTTTAAAGGTTTTGTACCACTCTGCTGTATAGCCATCTGCTCCTGGGGATTTGTTAGCTTTAAGTTTCATAATTGCTTTTTCTAATTCTTTAGGTTGTATTTCTGACAGTAGTGTTTTATTTTGTGACTCAGTAAGTTGGGGAAGATTTAATGTATTTAGGAAGGCTTCGGATGCGTTTTTGTGTTTTTTGAGGGAGTTTAAGTTCTTGTAGTAATTCTCGAAGCTTTTAAGAATTTCCTGAATTCTAAATTTTATTTCCTTTGATACTGGGTCTCTGATTTTGTTGCTCTCTCCGTTTGTTGTTTCCTCAAATTGTAGGCTAGTAATTTTGCCGATTTGCTACCTGTTTCATAGTATTTTTGTTTCAGAAATGTAAGTTTCTTCTGGATTTCTATTGTGTAGATCTCGTTTATTTGTTTTTTAATTTCCTTAATTTTGAGCGAGTCATTAGAATGAGTGTTGTCTTTGTGCTCTTTTTCTAGTTTCTTAAGTTCTGACTCTAATTTGATTAGTTTTTCTTGTCTCAGTTTCTTTTGGGTTGCCAGTTTTGCGATAATCTTTCCCCTTATTACAGCTTTGCATGTGTCCCACAGTATTAAAGGGGATACTTCTCCATTATCATTTTCTTCCAAATATCTGAGAATATCTGATTCCAATTCATCTTTCAGTGGTCCTTTCAGCACATTTGAATTTAACCTCCAAGAAAATGTATTATTTGTGTATTTTTGGATATTTAAGTCCATATAGATCGGACTGTGGTCAGAGAGATCCATCAGTCCTATTTTATATGTTTTTACTCTTCCAATGTCTCTATTAAACATAAAAAAAATAGTCAGTCCTTGAGTATGATGAATGTGGTGCTGAGTAAAATGTATAATCTTTTACACTGGGGTTGAGTTCCCTCCACACGTCACAGATTCCCATTTCTTTTAGTATCATCCGAGTTTTTCTACTTTGAGTGTTATTTTGATGTGGAGAATTACCTGATGCATCCCAGTATGGATTCAGTCTTAGATTGAAGTCTCCACCACATATCACTAAACCTTTGGCTTTAGTTATCATTAGGTCAAATACATTTTTATAAAATTTCCAGTTAGCCCCTGGAGGTGCATATACATTCATCAGGGTGATATCTTCTCCCTCTAGCCGACCAAGTACCATGCTAAATCTTCCTTCTTTATCTTTGTGTTCTGAATTTTTTTCAAACATAATTTTGGTTGAGATCAATGTCGCTACCCCTCTCCTCCTCCCTGACTTATATGAGGATGAAGAGATCAGTTTAAATCCTTGTCTATTAAGTTTAGTGTGCTCCAAGTCTGTTAGGTGGGTTTCCTGTAAAAATATTATTCCTGCTTTGTCTTTTTTCATTTTGCCAAGAATCTTGGATCTTTTAACTGGATTCAGGATCCCTTTTACATTATATGAGATTATTTTGGTTACACCCTGTTTCTCCATTGTATTGTCTTATTTAGTATAACAGTGTAGTGGCCCTCTTTTATGCTACTCAGAAACTGAAAGAACATTAAGAACATAAAAAACATTAAGAACATAGTATATAAAACTTTAAAACAAAAAAACTGTCAAAAGATCTTCCTGAGCTGAGGTCTTTTTAGTGACCTTAGAAGAGCCTTGCTGGTGTGTTGGCTCTGAGGGAAATTCTTCAAACTCTGTTGCGTGTTGAGGGCCCTCTCTTACCCCTGTAAGTTGTCCCATGTTTTTAACGTGAATTTCAGATCCCAATCCGAACTTGTAATGTTTTGGGTTTTTTTTTTTAATGCCTATACCCTCTGAAATTGTGCGCAACCTCCCACCACCGTCACAGCAAACAATCACGTTAATACAGTATTTGTTAGTGTGGAGAGTTCATGTGGTTCATTGTCACATTTCTATTTCAACAAGTTGGGGTTTTTTTTGTTTTTTTTTTTGTTTTTAAAGACTTGTTTCTAATATTATGACATTATGAAATGTTTTACCACTTGCTGATTCTGCATCTCCTTTAAAGTTTGTTACCTTGTAGGAGGAGGGTTGGATGCGCAGATTGACTAAAAATATCGTTATTCACTCCTGAAAGCGCTCAGTTTTTCCTTATAGCCCTGGCGCTGGGTTTCCCGCTGCTGGCCCGTGGATTTTGAGGGTCTCTGTGTGCACCACGTTTGAGCCTTGATTCTTTCGATCGGGTCTGCTGCGGGTTTATACACGGTTACCGGGAGCCCTCTTCTCGCCATATCCCTGGTTGCTTCTTCCGCCGAGTTGTAGAGACACGTCTCATCCCCGTAAAAAACCCTCAGCTTCGCCGGAAATGGAGTTTGAAAGCGCAGTACCTTTTTAGCATCATTGTATTCCCGATGCTTTTTAAGGACCTCCGGGGCGTAGTCGTGCTCCACAAAAACTTTTCTTTCTTGGTGCATAAATCCTTTTTTTCTGCCAAGGCAGTCTCATAACCTCTTCTTTTGTTCTGAAGTTGGAAACCTTCACTACCACCGATCGTGGAGGCGCTTCCGCCGACGGCCTTGGGGCTAATGAATGGTGCGCCCTTTCTATCTTCAAGTCGGTGGATTGGGGAATTTCCAACTTCTCTCTCAGTATGGATTCCACGCATGCAGCCATTGTGGTGAAACCGTCCTCGACTCCTTCTTTCAGACCATGAATTCTTATGTTGGTTCTTCTTAGTCTTCCTTCTTGGTCGGTTAGCTTAGCCTCCAGTCTTGTCTGTCGTTTAAGTAAATCCAGCACGGTTTCTTCCAGCCCTTTTATTCTTTCCTCTGCTTCCATGATTCGGTCCTCAGCCTGGTCCACTCTGTTGTTTGTCCTTTTTATTTCGACTTTAATTTCACGAAATTTGGCCCAACACTCTCGGCGAAATTCTCTTAATTCTTGAATTATCGTTTTTAAGCTAACCGTGTTGCTAGCCTCATTCAGCTCCTCTGTTTCAGAGTGGATGTCCTCCAGGTCAGATTCTCCGGCCGATGCGCGTCTTGGCCTGGCAAATGTTGATCTCTTCTGCTTTCCTTTAGGCATAATGACTTTGTCTTTTGATTTTCACTCTTCCAAAAATCCGTTCAATCTGATTTTCAAAGTATTTTCACGGATGGGGTCTTGGAGCTTCAGCGTTAAGCTGCTATCACCATGGTGTCCAGACCGGAAGTCTTAAATTCTATTTTTGCGCTGTTTGGTTAAAACAAAAATGAAAATTTCCAATACTTTGTATTGTATTGATACTTCACTTAATAATAATAAAAAGACCTTTGAAAGAAAGAGTGCATTTTGCCAAATTGAATTCCCCCCAAGAGAGATGGATTAGTGCACGCTGCCTCGTGAATCAACTGTATAGTCTCCAGTAAATTTTATTGTCTTAGTTTAGTTCAGTTTAATGTTTATTTGAAAGGGACATTACATACTAATGAACATTAACACAAATGTAAGTATGCCAGACTTAACAGTACTGCTAATTTGCATCTGTCGTCCCCCGGTGGGTCACACAAACAAACAATCGTACATGAGAAGAACATCTGCAATGAAACTGTACAAAGTGAATATGCTAAAGTGCAAGAGCAAAGGTGCTACAAAACAAAATATTCAAATGTCACGAGTGAAGTGCTGTGTATGCGTACACACACACATGCACTCAAGCACCTCACAGCAACAACAAACATCAACAAACAAGAGGCGAGGCATATGTGTGTGACACATGGGCACATATATACAGTACGTACTGTATGTGTGTGCGACAGAGCAGCCACTAGTTATGGGTACAGTTTTGGTTGTTTAAAAGACAATTTTTACAATGTGTCTTAAAAGTGTTTAGTGTGGTACATTCTTTGAGTGCAGGTGGTCTATTATTCCAGATCTTGGTGCCCCTCACTGATAGCACAGATTGAACAAATGTGATGCGTCTGTGGGAGACCTCAGAGTCTCCTCTAGTGATTGCTGTGGTGGTTGTACCAGTGCCAGTCCTCAGTTTAACATATTCTCCCTGGGGGGTACATAGCCATTTAATATTTTATGAACTGAAGAGGCAAATTTGACAGTTTTATAATTTTCAAAAGACAGGAAATGGTATTTCTTGCAAATGTGACAGCAATGATATGTGAGATCTTTCTTATCAGAGATTTTTATGGCTTTTTTGTATAAAGATTCAGTGGGTTTGATTATGGTTATACCAGTGAGTGACCATTTGGTAAAACAGTAAATGATGTGTGGGAAGATCATTGCATGCAGAAACTTTTTGGCCGCACTGTCAGCGATTGTCTAATTTGCTTAAAATTTTTTCGATTGAATTTGATTATGTTTCAGATTTTTTGATGTGTTTTTTAAAGGTTAATGAGGAGTTTAAAATCATGCCAAGGTACTTAAATTCCTTGACTAATTGCAGCTCAAACATCATGCAGTTTTTTTAGTCTTTAGTAGGAGTCATGAATTATGCAGCCAGTCATGGATTTGGGTCGTCATTGTTGTAAGAATATAGGCGGCTTCTTGTGTGTTTTTTGCAGGTGTGAATATTACCATGTCATCTGCATACATTTGTATATAAATGTTTCTGCATGCATTTGGTAAATCATTTATGTATAGGGAGAATAATATTGGTCCAAATATAGAGCCTTGTGAGACACCCATATGACATTTCAAATATGGTGTTTTGACACTGTTGACTATTACACATTGCTGTTTGTCAATTAAGTAGGATTTCATCCATTTGATAGCTTGTTCTGAAAAATTAAACTGAGAAAGTTTGGTTAAAAGGATGTTGTGGTCAACAGTGTCAAATGCCTTCTTCAGATCTAAAAACACAGCACCTGTAGAAGAGCTTGGAAGAACGGGGCGGTGTGATATATAAACCAAAGTTTATTATCAGCTCCTCTAACAAGTCTCATCTAAGTGCAGAAGCAGAAGCAAGAAAAGAGACCGAATACCTCCGGCTCTGTGAACTTATACTTGCACATAACAAAAGACATGCATATCAAAGGCTGACATCCCTCATTATCTTAATCCCCCCATTGTCTCCGTACTCCTCCTCATGGCCCTGGGGGGTGAGGGCAGCTCCTCCGGTCTCCACCGCAGTGTCTGGGAACGTCTTTGTTCTTCACTGGCGGTTGAGAGTCTTTGTCCTTTCTGAGGTGTGAAGTCGCCTTACATATGTAATCACCAAACATTCCCACATGCTTCAACATATGTAGGTTATGGAATATATGATTAATATAGCCCACAGCCCCCCCCAAAACGACTAAGAAAAGGACAATAGAGAAATTCACAGTTTAAGATAATTACTATGACATACTAACTGCTATACCTCTTGCCACAGAAGAAACTTTCCAGCAGCCATGCTCCTAAGAGAGTTCAGTGGTAATCATAACAGCATAGTAAAATCACAAGTCAGTCCTAAACTGTTACAGCACAATTAGTGAACAACTGTTGAGTAGTTTGCATCAGTCCCTGTGCTGTCTGGGTTTTAATCTTCTCCCGAATCTACTGTGGGTCCGCTTAGGCGTCCTGCTGGGACCTTCCTGTAAGGAATCTGCAGCTTGGGGAGGAGAGTGATTATTTGTTCCCTGCAGGGGGGCTGAGTCTTTTCTCTTGGGGGGTCTACCCCGCCGAGGTGCTCTCGCCAACTGTGCAGGCTCGTCTCTCAACAAGAAGGCAGGTTTAAGTCTGTCAATGCTGACTGTTTCTTTTCTATCCCCAAAATCAAGCACAAAGTGTTTATCACCAGGTTCCAGCACTCTGAATGGCCCATCGTATGCTGGGCGGAAAGTTGGTTTTAAAGCTTCATGCCTAACAAAAACGAATTCAGCGTTTTTTAGAGCTTGGGGGACAAAAACCCGTGGAAAAGAGTGATGTGCCGGTCCGGGGAGAGAGTCCGGTCCGTTGCTGCCTAAAACCTCGAGGCTGGAAGATGCCCTGGCTCTGGGTTCTCTGGTAAAAATTCACCCGGGAGCCTGAGAGGTTGTGCAAAAATTAATTCTGCTGGAGAGGCGTCTAGATCCTCTTTAGGCGCAGCACGCAACCCCAATAAAACCCAGGGAAGTTTATTTACCCAATTTGTATCCGTTAGTGAGGCTCTGAGGGCGGCCTTTAAAGACCTGTGAAAACACTCGCATAACCCATTAGCCTGAGGGTGATAAGCGGTGCTGCAGTGAATTGTCGCCCCTAAGCTGCTGGCCATGGCTGACCAAAGCTCTGAGACAAATTGAGGCCCCCTATCGGACGTGATGTCCGATGGGACGCTGAAACGTGCCACCCAGTTTGTCAAAAAAACGCGAGCGACTTCCTCCGCTGTAGTTGACGCCAGAGGGACTGCTTCTGGCCAGCGCGTGGTGCGGTCTATCATTGTTAACAGGTGTGTGAAACCTTGGGAGGAAGGTAGTGGCCCCACGAGGTCGACATGAACGTGGTTGAACCTTCTAGCAGGGATTGGAAAAGGCTCCAGAGGGGCTTTTGTGTGTTTGTGTATTTTGGCGCGCTGACAAGAAATGCAAGTTTTTGCCCATTCTTTTACGTTTTTGCGCAGGCCCGGCCACACAAACTTTTCGGCGACCATTTTAACCGAGGCGCGCACACCTGGATGCGCGAGGGAGTGAACTGAGTCGAAAATACGGCGGCGCCATGTGGCTGGGACTAACGGGCGAGGTTGGCCGGTTGAAATATCGCATATTAGGGGGGGCACGCCGTCGCGTAAACCCTTTTCCTCCAGCCTTAACCCTGTTGGTCCAGACAGGAGTGCGCGCACGTCCGCGTCACTGCTTTGTTCCTCTGCCATGGCTGCATAATCTATCCCTGCATGGATTGGTGCTGCGTATGTGTCCGCGTTAGTGAAGAGTTCTGCGGCTGAGGTAGTATAATCTGTCTCCTCGCGCTCTGGCGATGTCACAGCGAGGGAGAGGCAGTCTGCTACCACGTTAAGTTTGCCTGCCACATGTCGAATGTCTGTGGTGAACTCTGAAATCGCAGCCAGCTGTCTTTGTTGCCTGCCTGACCATGGTTTTGAGATTTTAGCCATGGCAAAGGTGAGTGGTTTGTGGTCTACAAAAGCCGTGAAACTCCGCCCTTCTAACCAGAACTGGAAGTGGAGGATGGATAAATGAAGCGCTAGCAGCTCCCTGTCAAAAGTGCTGTATTTACGCTCAGTTTGGTTTAGCGATTTGCTGAAGAATGCTAAAGGTTGCCAGATCCCGCTGACATGTTGTTCTACAACTGCCCCTATAGCTAGGTCTGAAGCGTCTGTGGTTAGTGCAATGCGGGCCGAGGGGTCGGGGTGAACCAACAATGTGGCATTAGCTAGAGCGCTCTTTACTTCCGCGAAGGCGCGTTCGCGCTCCGTGGTCCATTCGACCGCGTTGGAAGCTTTTTGTTTTCTGAGCACGTCATATAGGGGCTGCATGAGCTGAGCTGCGTGGGGGAGGAAACGGTTGTAAAAATTAACCATTCCTAAAAATTCTTGCAGCGATTTGACCGTTTGTGGCCGTGGGAAACTTTTTATCGCGTGGACTTTGTCTGGAAGTGGAACTGCCCCCTTCGGAGAAACTCTGTGTCCTAAAAAATCAATTTGTGACACGCCGAATTTGCATTTGGCTGGATTGATTATTAACCCGTGCTCTTCTAGCCTCTGAAAAACCATAGTGAGGTGCTGCTCGTGTTCTTCCTCAGACGAGCTGGCTACCAGCATATCGTTGAGGTAGACGAAAACAAAAGGAAGGTCGCGTAATACTGCGTCCATCATCCGCTGAAAAGTTTGGGCGGCGCCTTTGAGGCCGAAAGGCATCCGCAAAAATTCAAAAAGGCCGAAAGGGGTTATTACAGCTGTTTTAGGGATGCCCTCCGCTCGAACTGGGACTTGATGATAACCGCGGACCAGGTCTATTTTTGAAAAAATGCGCGCACCCGCCAGATGCAGTGAAAAATCCTGAATGTGAGGAATTGGGTAGCGGTCATGCGCTGTCGCATTGTTTAATCTGCGGTAATCTCCGCACGGTCTCCAAGAACCATCGGATTTCGGAACCATGTGAAGTGGCGAGGCCCAGGGGCTTTTCGAACGTTTAATAATGCCTAATTTTTCAAGGGTAGTAAACTCGTCCCGAGCTATGGCGAGCTTGGCTGCGTCTAAGCGCCGAGCTTTGGCAAATACGGGTGGGCCCGTTGTCGGAATAAAATGTTCAACCCCGTGCTTAGCCACTGTGGCTGAGAATTTGGGAACTGTGAGTGCTGGAAATTGGGTGAGGAGTTGATCAAACTTACCTCCTGCTGTGGTGACGCTAGCCTGCACGGGTGGTGGAGAAACTCGGGCTGAGCAGGGAATAGAAGCAAAGGACAGTGCATTAACCAAGCGTCTGTTCGCTAGATCGACTAATAACCCATGTGCACACAAAAAGTCTGCGCCTAACAAGTTAAAACTCACCGCCGCTACAACAAATGTCCATCTGTAGTTGCGGCCGTGGATGTGGAGGTGCAGGCTTTTTTCGCCAAAAGTGTCAATGTTGGAGCCGTTGGCTGCCACCGCTCCGTTGCCCCGGGTGCCCATGGCTCGATCCGCTTGGGAGGGCATGACAAAACTTAGTTGAGCTCCTGTGTCAATTAGGAACTGCTTGCCGGTGTGTCCGTCCGTTACGTATAACAGCTTACTTTTCTCGCCGAGAACCGCTGCCGTTAACGGCTCTCGGCTTTGGCGTTTAAATTTGCAGGGGGGAACACATTTGTGAGCCTTCTCGGAGAAGCGGTGGTGGTAATAACAAACATCGCTCCGTCTGTTACGTTTTGGCCGCGTCACTGTCACCGCGGGCTGGATCTGCTCCGTGGGTTGAGGCTCGCCGTGGCTCTGGGCATCAGCGTTGAGGTCTGCGGATGCTGCTGTGGGTGTCTGTTCCCTGCAGGCGTTGACGAGTCGTTGAGCTTCGTTGGCCAGCACGCGGAAGTCTTGCTGGGTGTTGCATCGCATGTTGGCGAGCGTCCCTCTCATGTGTGGCGGCAGCGTGCTGAGGAATACGAATTGGAAGAGGAAGTTGTCATTGTCCTCCTCTTTAAGCTGCAGCAAGTCCTCCATGAGGGCTTTAGGTCTGCATCCTCTGTGGCCGTAGACCGCCAGGATCCTCTCGGCTCTCTCTTCGGCTGAGGGGATGTAATTTGCCACGATGGTTGCTTTCAGTATTTCATATTTGTCTTGGGCCGGTGGCCGCCGGATTATGCTCCGCACTAGGGATGGGCATTCGGTGAAATTTTCTTCACCGATCGTCGGGAGAATTAATGATTAATAATCAGTTAATCATTAACATTTTTAGGTACGTAACAAGGCAGGTAGACTACATTAGAACATCAGGAATCACCAGCATGGAGAGCCCTCTCTCTGTTCTCGTGTTGGCTCGGCTCGGGAATCTCGCAAGCTGATTGGCCGAGACGTTTCACCCCGCAAGCTGATTGGCCGAGACGTTTTACCAGCTTCTCTCCCTGCCGAGCGGCCACCCAACAAACGAAGGCCGCATTCATTGCTCTATCGCTCGTGTTACTTAGTCTAGCCGCGCAGAACTTTTTGCTGTTCTCTTGTGCCATTTTGTGCGAAATAGTCTTCCCGTCGAGCCACTACGCGGCCTCCTGCAGCTTCCCTCGACGTGCGTACACCGAATCTTCATGACTTTCTCAATAAAGTTTCTGAAAAAAAAAAAGAATCTTCACGACCGCCATTACTCAGCGCGCAACCACTGTTGGCGGTTTCTTCGCGTAATAAGGGTGTTCCATGGACCCTGTCGATGAGGTATATTTGTATGCTGCATTGCAGTGATTGTAGTACACCTGGTCATTTTTAAATTGAAATGGTCCCACGCAACACTTCGCCGTAACCACTTCATGATTTAGCGATTGCCCTACGGAAGCCCGCATGTATCAACTGAGGCACGCCAGGGTACGGCGATGGTGTAATGTTGCCCCCTGGTGCCCAAATTTTGCCATTGCATTGTTTGAGGACGGCCGTGCACTAGGCCTTGGATTGTTTTAAAAAAAAAAAAAACGGTTTGTCGACGAAAATGAACTTCCTCGGTGAAATTCTTAATGATCAATTATCGGTTAATCGGTAAATTATGCCCATCCCTACTCCGCACACACCCCGAAGTGGCGGCGTCGAGTTTGGCGACGATGTGATAGAACTTCGTATCGTCGGCCGTGATGCCCGCCAGCGTAAACTGGGCTTCAGCTTGTTGAAACCACGAGGCGGGGTCTTCCTGCCAGAAGTCCGGCAGCTTGACAGCGACGGCATTTGTGTAGACCATCACTGCTGTGTCCGCAGGGTGAGAATGCCTTGCCTCGGCTCTCTCAGCGGCGCTGGTGCTCGGTTGAGCCCTCTCTATCACTTCTGCCGGGGTGGAACGTCGTCCATCTGTTCCCCTGTCTGCGTGGGCGCCGGCGTCTGCCTGGGTTGCCACAGATGAGTCGATCGCGGGGGAACGCCTCAGGTCCATACTCGCGTCAGGGGTCACCAGTGTAGAAGAGCTTGGAAGAACGAGGCGGTGTGATATATAAACCAAAGTTTATTATCAGCTCCTCTAACAAGTCTCATCCAAGTGCAGAAGCAGAAGCAAGAAAAGAGACCGAATACCTCCGGCTCTGTGAACTTATACTTGCACATAACAAAAGACATGCATATCAAAGGCTGACATCCCTCATTATCTTAATCCCCCCATTGTCTCCGTACTCCTCCTCATGGCCCTGGGGGGTGAGGGCAGCTCCTCCGGTCTCCACCGCAGTGTCTGGGAACGTCTGTTCTTCACTGGCGGTTGAGAGTCTTTGTCCTTTCTGAGGTGTGAAGTCGCCTTACATATGTAATCACCAAGCATTCCCACATGCTTCAACATATGTAGGTTATGGAATATATGATTAATATAGCCCACAGCACCTACACAATTGCACTTATCTAAGAAAGATTTAGTTTTCTCTAAAAACAAGCTTATTGCAGACTCTTAAATGGTGGGCACGGAACCCAAACTGTGCATAATGCAGGGGGGTGTTCCCATAATTCAGATGTTCACATAATAGTGTGGCCACCCATTTCTTAATTATTTTGGAGATCATATGTAAGATGCTAATAGGTCTGTAGTTGTTTATATTAGTTTTACCTCCTGTTTTGAAAATTGGTCTGACCACTCCTACCTTCCAAGCAGTTAGGACGACAGCATGTTTGACTGACAGACTGATTGAGTAATTGGACAAATGAGAGATTCTTTATTTTCTTTAAAAAAAAAAATGGTATTAAGACCATGTTCATCCGTTACCAGAGAGGAAGTAAAGAGCGCCATCTCTCATAGAAGCGCTTGTTTATTGGCCAGCGAGTGTCTGCCATTTTGTTTTTGTATAACTGCGTCCCTTGAGACAGCAAAGTCAACATGGCATCGAGCTGCTTTCAAGAAGAAATTTCGCCAGAACCTGATGCTTATCATTCCTATTCTACTGCTTCTACTGGTACAAAGCGAAAAAAGACTTCAGGTTCTAAAGGAACACAATGTTCTGTTATCAACTGCTTTAATTATCCAATGATTAATAAGGATGTGAGCTGAAGTTGCACAATAGACAAAATGAACAAAAAAAGTCTCGTAAATGTAGAAAATACATCAAGGTCACACACAAATGAGTGTATAATTTATGTCAACTAGTCTTCAAGCATAATACAACTCATTTCACATTACTGAATTACATATATATACATATATGGTTAGGAGATGTTTTCATGATTTGTCACAAGGTATTGCCTTACCTGTTACCAGTATAGTGCTTTAAAAATTAGTAATTGATGAAAATTATCAAATATTATATTATAATTATATCAGCATGTCTCGCATACATATTTAGTGTACACAATGTGTGTAGACCTTGTGCTATATTTTATATATAATGTATACACTATTTGGATTGACATTTTTCAGTTCGACTTTTTATGTTACTACACCTGTGGATGCATGTTGGATTGACTAAAATATATATTATTATACTTGTCAAATTGATATTGTCAGTAGAAATCATAACAATTTCACTGTGTTAATGACGAACTGAAGTATTTTTAATATACAATATAATTATAGGCTACTTATACTATTATTTAATAAATGGAAAACCCACTATGAACAAGATGCACCAATAAAGATATGTACCGTAAAATGGGGCTATAAGGGACGGCTGGGTAATAAGGGACACTTTTCTGGGAAATGTTTTAAATGTAATTCGTGTTGTTATTGTCAAATATTTTAAGGATTCATAGATATTTGACAATAACAACACAACTCAGCGTCCTGCTCAAAATAAAAAAAGCAGAATTACATTTAAAACATTTCCCAGAAAAGTGTCCCTTATTACCCAGCTGTCCCTTATAGCCCCGTTTTACGGTAAAATATGATGAAATGGTCTGTTTTGAGTACTTTTGACACATTCATTTGCAATGGACTGCCAGTTATCAAAACTTATCATGTTAGTTATTGCTAAAAAAAGCTGAAAAAAAAGATTAACCTGATTATTTAAAATTAATATTGGTTAAAAAACAAAGTGACAGCAATACCAGTCGGCCAATTCAGGCTGAAGGTAAAAAAATAAATATTTATTTATTTATTGGGGGGGGGGGTGCATCTTTCCTGACACATGTGACATGAGCTGTCAAACAGTCAAAGTGATCTAACACTACTATTCAATGGCTATTGGCACCCAATCGTGTAATTTCTATATATATAATCTTAGTATATTTCTCTTTTATGTATTGTATTGCACCTCACAAGTTCACAATATCTACCATATATCATTAACAGGCGCTTAAAAGTCACAGAAACTGTGCTAAATTTGCAGCAAAGCCTGCAGAACACAATACAGTCATGACACTGGCCGGGGACACTGGGCGCCCAGTTACACTAAAACAAAATGGCGGCGCTAATTACAGATAATCGCGTCAGTTGGCGCTCTCTACATCCTCTCTGTCCGTTACTTTTGAGCTATTCATCCATCTTCTTCCGCTTAATCCTTTTCAGGTCGCGGGGGGGCTGGAGCCTATCCCAGCATCTTTGGGCGAGAGGCAGGGTACACCCTGGACAGATCACCAGTCCATCGCAGGGCCAACACAGAGAGACAGACACCCATTCACTCTCACATTCATACCTAAGGACAATTTAGAATCCCCAGTTGATGCCAATTAACCTAACCTGCATGTCTTTGGCCTGTGGGAGGAAACCGGAGTACTCGGAGTAAACCCACGCAGACACGGGGAGAACATGCAAACTCTACACAGCAGGGTCACCGATGGTCTGGGGGTGGAATCAATCCCATGACCTTCTTGCTGTGCTGCCACAGTGCTAACCACTGTGCCACCGTGCTGCCCGGTATTCAATGAGTTGATATTTGCAACTTCATTTTCAATTATTTCTAATACAGTATATTAAAAACTGGTGTGAGGGGTTAGGATTAGGACTAGAATAATGATCAGGTGGATTAAATAAATGGGATATTTCTAGCATACAGTTAGTGATGTTACGGTCAACACCGCCCACTCGACACTGATTCGAGCAATATAAAGGGGAAGTGTCATGAGCAGTGCATCGAGCGTTGTGTCAGCACGCCCACAGTCACATCAGTGTAGCAAGCAAGGAATCGTTATGCCGCTCACGTCACGTGACTTGAGGGCTCATGGGAAGTTTGAGAGCGTTCTATTGGAATTAGTTTTTTTTTTTCTCCTGTCTACTTTGTATTGTTTGTTCCTGCTATCAAATTTTGAATAGACCTCGGATGGTCAAATGCTCAAAAAAAAAAAAGTATTGAGATTTTTTCAGGTCTTGCACTCAGATGCAATTCTGACACTCAGTCAGCAGATGGCACTCTTTATTAAATGTTTCATAACACTGTGTCGATCATGAAGCAATTGTCTCAAAGTTCATTGTTTCAGAAGGCCTCAGTTTCACCATCACTACACAGAGTTTATGAAAAAGTTGTTAAACTCTGTAGCAATGACCATGGGGTTCTGTACCAATTTGTTATTAATATTAAGTTCCATGTCTCCGTTATCTATTTTGTTTTGTGTGTTAGTAAATTTGTTAATATTATTGTAAAATATAGGCTGAGGGTAGTTAATTAAATACATAACTTTCAGGTTCTTTAAAACCAGGTGAAAAGTCATAGGTCACAATCAAAGGGGAAATGTTTAGAGAAATTTACTGACAATAAAATATGTACAAATAAATGCCCATTTAAATAAAAATAAAAGCCTAACCTAAAACCTAAGAATTAAAATTAAGTTAAATTAAGCTAAAATAGAATAAAATACTACTACTACCGCTGGGTTTTTTAAATTAGGAAGTCAGATCCCTTCCTGGCTTCCTGTGGTAACGCATTGTCATTTCCTGTGTTGCTGGCTGTCTGTGTGGTTTGCTCTGTGGTTAGCGCTCCTCATTCTCCTGAGGATTTTTGCCTTTAATTGTATTTTAATTACTTTTTTCCTTCTACCGTTAGCTCTCACTTCTGTTTATCAAGCCTCTTGCACCCGTGTGCACACTCAGTGTCATCGAATCACCCTCTTTAGCCTTCTGTTTACCTTTCATCGGTGTTTTTGTTAGCTTCAGGTTAGCTACTTGCTATGGCTACTAGCTCTCCTTCCTCTCCTCCTCTGGTGTGCTCTCTCTGTCAGATGTTTAGCTACACCTCTGCCTCTTTTAGTGATAACAGTAAATGTAATAAATTTTGTCTTTTTGAGGCGCTTGAGGTGAGGTTGTCTGATTTGGAATCCTGGCTCCACTGCATTGAAACACCGTCTGCGCTAGTTAATAACGACGGACGCCCCTTAGCTGCAACGGAGCGCCCTAGCATAGGGCGGCCTGCTAGCCGTCTTCCGGTCCTCCTCAGCAGTGAGGAGACTGGGTGGGTCACGGTGAGAAGGAAGCCTAGTCACAAGGCCCCGGTTCACCACCAACCTGTTCATGTTTCTAATCGCTTTTCCCCACTCAACGACACACCCGCTGAGGAAAAAACTCTGATCATTAGCGACTCTGTAGTCAGAAATGTGAACCTAGAGACTCCAGCGGCCATAGTCAAATGCATTCCCGGGGCCAGAGCAGGCGACATTGAGTCAAATTTGAAAATGCTGGCTAAAAGTAACTGTAAATACTCCACAATTGTTATCCATGCTGGCATTAATGACATCCGACTCCGGCAGTCGGAAGTCACAAAACTTAATGTGGAATCTGTGTGTGACTTTGCCAAAACAATGTCTGCCTCTCTAATATTCTCTGGGCCTCTCCCCAATCTGACCAGTCATCCTTCAACCACTGGCTGTGGGCAACATAGACAATTGGAGCTCATTTTGGGGAAAACCTGGTCTTATTAGACGAGACGGCGTCCATCCCACTTTGGATGATGCGTCTCTTTTATCTAACAATCTGGCATCATTTTTATCCAAATTTCCAAGACATTGACAACTCAGAGTTGGGACCAGGAAGCAGAGTCGCAGTCTTACTCGCCTCTTTGCAGCCCTTCTTCATCCGCCACTCCTCAACTTAGCCCCTGTCTTCCCCATCAGAGACACTTTGTCTGCTCCCATCCATCCATCCATCCATCCATCCATCTTCTACCGCTTTTCCGGAGGTCCGGGTCGCGGAGACAGCAGTTCAAGCAGAGAAGCCCAGACTTCCCTCTCCCCAGCCACCTGCTCCAGCTCTTCAGAGAGGATACCAAGGCGTTCCCAGACCAGCTGGGAGACATAGTCTCTCCACTGAGTCCTGGGTCTGTCCCGGGGTCTCCTCCCAGTGGGACGTGCCCAAAACACCTCAAGTGGGAGGCGTCCAGGAGGCATCCTGATCAGATGCCTATACCACCTCAACTGACTCCTTTCAGTGTGGAGGAGCAGCAGTTCTACTCTGAGCCTCTCCCGGATGACTGAGCTCCTCACCCTGTCTCTGAGGGTGAGTCCAGCAATCCTACGGAGAAAGCTAATTTCAGCCGGTTGTATCCGCAATCTCGTTCTTTTGGTCATTACCCAAAGCTCGTGACCATAGGTGAGAGTAGATTGACTGGTAAATCAACAGCTTTGCCTTAGAACTAAGTTCCCTCTTCACCACAACAGACTGGTACAACGTCCGCATCACTGCAGATGCTGCTCCAATCCGTCTGTCAATCTCTCGCTCCATTCTCCACTCACTTGTGAATAAGACCCCAAGATACTTAAACTCCTCCACTTGGGGCAGGAGCCTGTCCCCAACCCAGAGAGGACAATCCACCTTTTTCAGGCTGAGGACCATGGACTCGGACTTGGAGGTGCTGAGTCTCATCCCAGCCGCTTCACACTCAGCGGCAAACCGTCCCAGCAAGAGCTGTAGGTCATTGCTGGATGAAGCCAACAGGACAACATCATCTGCAAACAACAGAGATGAAATCCTGTGGTCACCAAGCATGACACCCTCCATTCCCTGGCTGTGCCTAGAAATCCTGTCCATAAAAATTATGAACAGGATCGGTGACAAAGGGCAGCCCTGGCGGAGTCCAACTCTCACTGGGAATGAGTCCGACCGAGTGTTGGCAATACGAACCAAACTCTCACAACGGTCGTACAGAGACCGAATAGCTCGTAACAACAAGCCCGATACCCCATACTCCCAAAGCTCCCAAGTCCACAAAACACATGTAAACTGGTTGGGCAAACGCCCATGAACCCTCGAGAATTCTCGAGAGGATAAAGAGCTGTTTATCTTTTGTTCTTATTAAAGACAAAAATAGAATAGAAAGGAGATGTCTTTACCTTCTTAACTTGTTTCAACTGTACACTGCAGCCTTCGTCAGAAGAGTCAGCTGATTGCTGCCAGGTGACATTTATCAGCTGACTTTCATAGGTGGGGCCAGCTCAGCAGATCTGTCAGATCCACCGAGCTGGCCCTGCCTTGCGCTGTCAGATGGTCTCTGAAGAATGTGATCCCAGGTGTGGGAAAGCATAAAGGCCCCCTCATCTCGGTTCATGGTGTCTTTTCACCGCTTCCTGATTTCTATGGCCTCCTTGATCCAGCGTTTGTGTCTGTTGCTCTCTGATCCAATAATTTTTGCATTGTCCCAGTCCATGATGTGATTATTTCTTTTGCAGTGATCTGATATTGCTGATTTTACTATTACGTGGAAGTTATGGACAAAATTGCATTAAAGACTTTGTAAAAAAAGAAATTGGAAAAAACACGAGCACGCTTCAGAAACCACCTGAGATTTAACCTCCGTTGCAGAGATGAGGATGCCACACCAACAAGCCTCAACATAAGAAATCCAATCCCAACCAAAAACGCAGAGAAAATTATCAATAAAGCACAGAAAGACCTGATCAAAGAACATATAAGAATGACGGCAAACAAAGTGGACAGAATCAACGACCAGATCAAGGAGAAAATGGACATTTTCAAGAAACACTACCCGACCGACCAGGAAACGCAGGAGCAGATAGAAGCACAATTAAAACACGCACATGAACAAGAATTCATTATAACGAAAAACCGCCAATTTAAAAAAACTAAAAAAACTTACAGAAAGGAAGAATGGACAAAGACAAACACACATGGAAACGAATGCTAAATGGGTCAAAAACTTGTCAAAATGCACACTCACGGACACGGAGAAAACATTGCTGAGCAGAGGACTGAACTTCGCTATCACACCAGCCAGAATACCCCACGAAGAATCCATCCTCGCAACAGAACTCGCATGTGAAAAAATCCAGGACCAAGGGGAAAAAGCAGCACTCCGGAACGCAGCTGCAGGAATCCTAAAAACGGCCAAATTACCACAAAGCAACGTTACAAAAGAAGAAGAAAAAGCATTAACCTCACTCAAGACAGATAAAACGATCACAATCCTCCCATCAGACAAAGGCAGAACGACAGTAATATTGGACACGGAAACATATGAAAAACAGATGGAAACCATGTTGGCAGATGAAAGCACATACGAAATCATAAAAACAAATCCCACAGAAGAAAAGAAAAAAATGCTAAAAGCCCTTCTCAAACCCCTATTAGAAAGTAAAAAAATCACAGAGGACGCATATGATCACCTGATCCCCACAGCCAGCATCACCCCCCGGATCTACGGAACCCCAAAAATACATAAAAAGGATATCCCACTGCGGCCAATAATAGACAGTATTGGATCAGTCACGTACAGTTTATCAAAAGCCCTGGTTGAAATCATCAAACCCCTCCTTGGACTCTCAGATTTCCACTGCAAAAACTCAAAAGAGCAGATGATAGTAATCAATTAGCCAAGTTAGAAGCCTGTCTTAAGGAAATCAAAGCTTGGATGACTTGTAATTTCCTGCTATTAAATTCAGATAAGACTGAAGTCATTCTTGTTGGTCCAAAAAAAACCTTAGAAATACCTTTCCAAATCAAACTTTTAGTTTGGATGTGGTTACTCTTTCTCTTAATAGTTCTGTGAGGAACCTTGGAGTTATTTTTGATCAAGATCTGTTTTTCAATTCACATATTAAATTTGTTTCTAAGACTGCCTTCTATCATTTGCGTAATATTGTCAAGATTAGGAGCATCTTGTCTCAGTGATGCTGAGAAACTGATCCATGATTTTGTTAGCTCTAGATTAAATTATTGTACCGC
Source organism: Pholidichthys leucotaenia (assembly GCA_020510985.1). Lineage (NCBI taxonomy): Eukaryota > Metazoa > Chordata > Actinopteri > Cichliformes > Pholidichthyidae > Pholidichthys > Pholidichthys leucotaenia. The sequence goes on along the minus strand of CM035838.1, from coordinate 240,382,489 downwards.
TTTATTATCAGGTTGTCCTAAAACATCTTTTAAAAGTCTTCAGTTGATCCAAAATGCTGCAGAAAAAGTTTTAACAGGTACTAGAAAGAGAGATCATATTTCTCCAGTTCTGGCCTCCCTTCATTGGCTTCCCACAGAGTTTAGAATTAAGTTTAAAATCCTTCTTCTCACTTTCAAAGCTCTAAACAATCAGGCCCCTTTTTATTTCAAAGATCTGATACTACCCTATTATCCTAACGGACCACTACACTCCCAAAATGCTGGATTACTTGTAATACCTAGAATCTCCAAAAGTACAATGGGAGGCAGAGCCTTCAGTTATCAAGCTCCTCTCCTGTGGAACCAGCTCCCAATCTGGATTCGGGAGTCAGACTCGATCTCTGTTTTTAAGAATAGGGTTAAAACCTTCCTTTTTGATATAGCCTACAATTAGGGAGGGATCATGCGTCTTTGAACCCTCCCTTAGTTATGCTGCTAATAGGGACCTCCAATAACGCACTGGGCTTCACTCCTTTCTTCACTCTCATTGAAATAATTTTTTTTGCTGGTCATTAACATCTGTTTGTTCTCTCCCATAGATTGAGTCCCCATCGTGCTGTTTGCTCTCTACATGTCTGTTCTTTTCATCTTCTCAATCCCCTCACCCCCCAGCCAGTCGCAGCAGATGACTGCCCCTCCCTGAGCCTGGTTCTGCTGGAGGTTTCTTCCTGTTAAAAGGGAGTTTTTCCTCTCCACCGTCACCAAGCTCTTGTTCACAGGGGATCGCCTGATTGCTGGGGTCTTTCTGCAATTGTGGGGGTTTCCCCTACAGTTGAAAGTACTACGAGATGACTGTTGTTGTGAAATGACGCTATATAAATAAAGTTGATTTGAATTGAATTACTAAAAAACTTAAGCTAAAAAAGACTAAAAGTGGGCTAAAAACAAATAATAAAAGCTCTATCATATCTAATAATTGAGTTAGATTATAGCAGGGTGTTATATCGGGAGTAGGAGCCAAGGACGAGGCTCGTTGAACTGAACACAAGTTTATTGTGTATGCCTTCTCACACACCAAGGGCATCCGCCAGACAGAGAGGGGGCCAAGTCACCGCCCCTCTCTCTCCCTGCCTTCTTATACCCTGGGTGGTGGCGGAACCGGAAAGGTGGAGCCACCACCCATGTCACACTTCAAAAGGTCCCACAATCCAACACTACCCCCCCCCAAAGGTCCAAAACACACACAGGCAATCGAGACCCTCCCTAATTTGGAACCCCAATCATGTACTAAGAAAACTAAACAGAACTACTTAAAAAGGGCCTAACACAATCACTCAAAACAACTAAAAACAAGGGGAGGACAGGTGGACTGCCATCCCACCCCTACACGGCAATACGGATTATTCTGCCGTCTATACTAAAAAAAAACAAACAGTCCAACTAAAAGGAAATAATTGCCGTGTTCCTAAAATAAAAAAACCCCCCACAAAATAATCCCACGAACCATAACACAATAACAATAACAATACCGGCTGTCCCCCTTTCTGACACATGAATCACACATTGTCCAATCATCAGTCTGCCCCGAGAGAGGAACCACCCCCCAGATAACCGTCGGATAATTCAACTCCGGTGCGCCTTCTCTTCCTCACCACCGGGGACGCCCCACATTCAGGCCCAAGCACCTTCTTCTTCTCCCGGGCGCGCCACAGCTCATTAGTGTGTCTCCATGAGCCATCAGATAGCTGGAGATAGACATCCTCCCGAACAGCTATCACCTGTAGCCGCCCCTGGTCGTCTCCTCTCCGACGCTTGACCCAAACTCCTTTGGGTCCTCTTACTTTAAATGCATTTACAGCACTTATCATGTCAGCAACAGTCTTACCTTCGCCTTGCAGTTCACAGTTCAAAAAGTTTAGTTTCCCGGTGATGTCCATTAAAAATGCAAGGTCAAGTATCCACTCAGGGTCCTCCAGCAGTGAGACGTCTTTGCCTTTGGATTGCATGAACTCTTTGATTTCACATAAAAGTGACAAAAACGCTGCAAAACTCTTCTCCTGCTGAGCCATCGGATTTCTGTGTGTAATAAAAGATTACCATATTCAGCTGATAGCTCCTCCAATAGCACCTTGAATATTCTGGGTTGTTTGGGTTTGAAGCAGATGCCATTTATGATTTTCATGACCAGAGTCATCACATGCTCAAATCCAGTCACTTTTGCACATATGGCCTGCTGATAAATGATGCAGTGGTAATGCAGGTATGGTGGGAAGTCTGGGTTACCGTTACAGTGTGCGATGAAACCTGCATTTCGGCCAGTCATAGCAGGAGCCCTGTCTGTAGTCACCGATACCAGCTTTTCCAATGGTACCTTTTTCTCCGCTAAAAACTTCTTTACCGTGTTCTAGATTTCTACTCCCTTTGTAGTTGTTTTAAGAAGCAGTAGTGTCAGGAGTTCTTCTTTAGTGGATAAATAATCAAACACCATCTGAATGAAGATCATCAGCTGCGTTGTGCTGCTGCTGTTCACGGACTCGTCACACTGGATGCTAAACCACCGGCACTGCGCCAGATCCCAGTCCAGCTGCTCGGTCAAATTCTCAGACATTGCCGACACACTCTTATAACCATCGTACGTGCCCCCATTTGCACATAAGATGTCATGATCTCCCCGTGCGCTTTTCCACAGCGCACGGAGGAGGAGTGAAAGGATGAGGATTTATGAGCAGGTTACACCACACACATTTATTAACACCAATACTGATAAACAGTTCCAGTGCATACTATTCACAAAGGCTCAAGGAGTCCTCCAGGATGCTCAACAGTCTGGATGAGAATACCGGGGAAAGCACACACGCAGATTACACTCACCAGACTGAAGCTTGTCCAAGTAAGTCCAAATGAAGCACTAGTGACACAGTCCTTTGATGACAGACTAAATACGATGAGCGAAGACCGTATGTCTAGTACAATGACCCAGCAATGCATGACTGGCAAAAGGCTCCTAAAGTACATGCATTGCTGGGGATGGTAAATTGGTCGCACCTGGGCGAGGAGCGGGGAGATGGCAAACGGGAACACCTGACAGTAATAGAGGGGGGGCGTGGTCGGACCAGCGGACAGTTAGCGCTCACACCAGCGTGAGCCCAAGAGGCTGCCTCACCACTGCCGGCCAGAAAGCAGTGGCTATGGGTACGGCAAAGCACACAGAAATACATACTAACATACATACAACGTGGCACCTTACCCACAGAGAGGCCAGGACCAAGCCGGGGGAAACCAAGCCGGCTTGGCTCCTGACATTGGAGAGAGTGGAGAGGACATCAGTTCCATTCTTTGCATCTTTAAATACAGTGTTTGCAACTATCATCATTGCTTCTTTGAAAACCTCCCTGTCTGTAAATGCCTTCCTCTTCTTTATCAAAAACTGTGTAGATCTAAATGAGGCTTCAGTTGTTTTTGGGAATTTTTCAGAGGCCTTGTGAATAGAGACTGCTGTTTGCCCAAAGTTGCTTTTAACTCACAGGCTTTCTCTGCTCGCAGTGCGCTGCCCAGTGGGGAGTTAGCATGGTAGCTTTCGTGGCACGTACCGAAGTGTCTTTCAACATTGTGCCTCTTTGCTGTTGCCACAGTCACCCCGCAAATGACACACACATTTTTCTTTCACCATAGTAAAAAAGAACTCTTCTTCCCATTCACTATGAAAACAATAAGTTTTCTTTCTTTTTCTGCCATGTTTTTGGAGGTAGAAACCGTTTTTTTCAATCTAAAAAAAAAAATGAAAATAAGAATAAAAACACAATAAAAAAAATACTCCCAAACTCTCACAATCAATACTAAAACTACTTATTGTGGTGTAGTGAGTGTGGTGTGTGTCACAAGGCTGAATGCGGTGTCTCACCAGGCTCAGACTCTTAATTTTCCTTTGAGTATTTTCTGTATTTTTCCAGTGTTGTGTTATTTTCCTGTGTCTTGATTTAAGATGTGTTCTTGGTGGTTTGTTGTTCTGTTAGTTTAATGGAGTTAGTATTATTGTTATTTTGCCTGTCTCTGTAATTTAGGATTTATATATTTTGTTTCTTTTGTGACACGAGTCTACCTTCTCTTCCAGACACTCCCACGCTGTCATCTTCTTGCATGAGGTGTTTCTGTTCTTTAGTCTTCTCAGCTGTAAGCTATTCTGTAATTAGGTCACCTGTCCGCTCATGTGATACGCACCTGCCATCAATTGTTTCATTTTGTTTTCAGCTATTTAAGGACTGTTATTTTGCCTTCTCATTGCCACAGTCTTATACGAGTTTTGCTTTGTCTCCACCAGAGCCCTGTCCCTGCTCTGGTGTGCTGTATCTGTAAGTTTGCTCTCTTGTTTGTATTTTTGTGTTAAGAGCAATGTGTTGGACTTTATGTTTGTAATAAATTACCACAATCTCACAGCCCAGCATGTGGGTCTTTCTCTCTGCCCCGAGGGGTGATTTATGACAGTGTGTGTGTGCTGTTGCACCCGCCCCTGGTGTGACGTCAGGCGGGCACGGCCCTTGTATATAAATGGTTCTGTTCTTATAATAAAGAGTGGACTTGCTGCATGACAGAAACGCCTCCAGCCTCTTATTCCTCATACATAACATTTGGCGACGAGGGTAAAAATTATGGGAGCGTACGGGCTACCTCCACCACTGTCAACCTTTCTAGAGTACACAGGAGAGCCGGTGATCCTGTGGCCGCAGTGGAGGGCCATGTTCGAGGATTACATTGGGGCGTTGGGCTTAAATAGACTTGACGGGAGATGACGGTGAGCACTTCTGGCCCACAATCTCGGTGCAGAGGGCCGAAGAATTCTCGGTACATTGGGTGAAACGGAGTACTATGATTATGCTGTCGAGCGGCTGGCCGAGTACTTCGATGAGCAGACGAGGACCAGGAAGCTGTGGGTAATGGAGTTGTTGGCAACAGGAACGACTAAGCTAGTTAGCTTGGAGAAGCTAAGAGCCCATTCGTTGCCTATGGACAGGTTAGCCACTAAGCTAACTTTGCGCCAAAACCAAGCTACAAGCTACCAGCTAGACTTCGAGGTAGGACCGGGGCCATGAGTGGAGGAGTCCCCAATCACTGAAGACGACGGGCCGGTCAAGGAGCTCAGCACGGTACAGGACCATAGTGCTGTTGAGTCGGATGGCGCGGTGTGCAACAACGGTAGAGAGGGAGAGCAGCAGGAGTAATCCCTGCAACTGGAGGCTGGACAGCGAGTGAGCAGGGCCGTGGAGGCTGAGAGCCCCAGGGAAGAACAGCGACAGCCGGGCATGGAGACGACACAGCGGAGTTCCTGGAATGAGGGTACCAAGAGCAGAGACGAAACATCCAGGTCGGAGAGTGATGCCAACACGAATGACGCTGAGAGTCCCAAGGGACAGCAACAGCAGCTGGACACAGAGGCAGCACAGCAGACCACCTGGAACAAGGGTGCTTGGAGCAGCAGCGAGGTGCCTGGGTCAGGAAACGACACCAACGAAAGCGATGCTGTGAACCCCGGGAGTGAGCAACAGCAACTGTGTGCCATTGAGGCCAGGCAGTGTCTCAGTGCCAGAGCTCAACGCGCCTTGGATGAGGGTGCTGGGCGGTACGGCGAGGCGCCCGAGGCAGCAAGCGGCGCCACTGAACAGGCTTCAGGTCTCCCTGGAGTTCGGCCACAGGGGGCCGGAGTGTTTGGGACCACGATGGCAGTGTTGAAAGCGGTCGGAAGCAGACCGACAAGCATGGAGAGATGGTGTGCTGGACAGGAGAATGGCGGGTCCCGAGGAATGAGGCAGTCGGTGGTGAATAGTGACATTTTTGCAGGAGAGGTTGGTTTTGATCCCAGAGGTAGACAGCGACTAGGCGCGTTCATGCCATGGGGTTGCCCGGGACCTCTGAGCCGGTCTTATCTACAGCGGCCAGGGGTGTGCATGATTTGGTGCTGCCCTGGTCCCCCGGGCCGGTGTTACCTCTGGCTGCCAGTGGACATATATTTTTGTTGTAAATATGTATACATACAGTGGGGCAAAAAAGTATTTAGTCAGCCACCAATTGTGCAAGTTATCCCACTTAAAAGATGAGAGAGGTCTCCAATTTTCATCATAGGTATACCTCAACTATGAGAGACAAAATGAGAAGAAAAAAAAAATCCAGAAAATCACATTGAATGATTTTTAATGAATTAATTGGTAGATTCCTCGGTAAAATAAGTATTTGGTCAATAACAAAAGTTCATCTCAATACTTTGTTATATACCCTTCGTTGGCAATGACAGAGGTCAAACGTTTTCTGTAAGTCTTCACAAGGTTTTCACACACTGTTGCTGGTATTTTGGCCCATTCCTCCATGCAGATCTCCTCTAGATCAGTGATGTTTTGGGGCTGTCGCTGGGCAACACGGACTTTCAACTCCCTCCAAAGATTTTCTATGGGGTTGAGATCTGGAGACTGGCTAGGCCACTCCAGGACCTTGAAATGCTTCTTACGAAGCCACTCCTTCGTAGCCCGGGTGGTGTGTTTGGAATCATTGTCATGCTGAAAGATCCAGACACGTTTCATCTTCAATGCTCTTGTTGATGGAAGGAGATTTTCACTCAGAATCTCACGATACATGGCCCCATTCATTCTTTCCTTTACACGGATCAGTCGTCCTGGTCCCTTTGCAGAAAAACAGCCCCAAAGCATGATGTTTCCACCCTCTTGCTTCACAGTAGGTATGGTGTTCTTTCTCCTCCAAACACGACAAGTTGAGTTTTAACCACAAAGTTCTATTTTGGTTTCATCTGACCATATGACATTCTCCCAATCCTCTTCTGGATCATCCAAATGCTCTCTAGCAAACTTCAGACGGGCCTGGACATGTACTGGCTTAAGCAGGGGGACACGTCTGGCACTGCAGGATTTGAGTCCCTGGTGGCGTAGTGTGTTACTGATGTAGCCTTTATTACTTTGGTCCCAGCTCTCTGCAGGTCATTCACTAGGTCCCCCCGTGTGGTTTTGGGATTTTTGCTCACCGTTCTCGTGATCATTTTGACCCCACGGGGTGAGATCTTGCGTGGAGCCCCAGATCGAGGGAGATTATCAGTGGTCTTGTATGTCTTCCATTTTCTAATAATTGCTCCCACAGTTGATTTCTTCACACCAAGCTGCTTACCTATTGCAGATTCAGTCTTCCCAGCCTGGTGCAGGTCTACAATTTTGTTTCTGGTGTCCTTTGACAGCTCTTTGGTCTTGGCCATAGTGGAGTTTGGAGTCTGACTGTTTGAGGTTGTGGACAGGTGTCTTTTATACTGATAACGAGTTCAAACAGGTGCCATTAATACAGGTAACGAGTGGAGGACAGAGGAGCCTCTTAAAGAAGTTACAGGTCTGTGAGAGCCAGAAATCTTGCTTGTTTGTAGGTGACCCAATACTTATTTTACTGAGGAATTTACCAATTAATTCATTAAAAATCCTTCAATGTGATTTTCTGGATTTTTTTTTTCTCATTTTGTCTCTCATAGTTGAGGTATACCTATGATGAAAATTGGAGACCTCTCTCATCTTTTAAGTGGGAGAACTTGCACAAGTGGTGGCTGACTAAATACTTTTTTGCCCCACTGTATACTCTGCTGGGGTGCATGTGAGTATGTATGTTTTGGGATTATTTTACTTATTTTTAGAGACATGGTCCAATTTAGTTATTTTTTGTGTATATTTTGAGAAAAAAGAGGAATAACACTGGTTTTAGTTGTTCTGTGTGAATGTGATAGGCCATTTTCCTGCAGTTCATGATTCCTTGTTCCATAGTGCACAATTCAGGTCCTAAATTGGGGATTATCTCGACTGTGTGTGTGGTTTGCATTTTTGTAAGAGGGAGGGAAATTGTGGTGTAGCGAGTTGGTGTGTGTGTGTGCTGCTGTACCCGCCCTTGGTGTGACGTCAGGCGGGCACGGCCCTTGTATATAAATAGTTCTGTTCTTATAATAAAGAGTGGACTTGCTGCATGACGGAAGAGCCTCCAGCCTCTCATTCCTCATACATAACACTACTGTGCTAAACTATTATTTACACGGCAAAAACGCCAAAATCACAGCAAATATACACAAACTCACGCTGTTGATTTTGCTCCTTTCTCCTCCGTTCTTGAAGCAAATAACAATAAAAAACACTCCAAAACTCTCACAATCACCACTAAAACTACCATTTACTATGCTAAACTATTATTTACACCAGGGGTCACCAACTAAAACTGCAAAAGGTCCGATAAGTCGGTCCTCTTCCCCAACCGAGGTCTGAAATAGGTGTGGGAATTTTTAGGCACCTCATGATTTAATTATGATTCAGAACTCCGACTTGATTCTAAAACCATTCTCAATGCATCTTGACACATTTTTTTTCTATTCAAAATTTTTCCCTCCATCTGTGTGACAACTTGGCCTTTTAAAGCCAAGTATTTGCAATGACTCATGAATTTACTTCCAACATCTTTTATTAAAACAAATGGAAGAGAAATCTGACACATGGTGGGCAGTGGTAGCCAAATGGTCAGATTCAAGATTCAAAAGCTTTATTATCATGTGCACAGTTAAGAAATGCTACATTTCCTGATCAATGAAATTCTTACTTTGCTCTCCAAACAAATGCCAAGTTAAAAGATACAGAAACATCAATTCTTATAGGTCACGACACACTAACACAGTAACTCAATCCTAATACTAATGGATGCTAAAACACACACACCAACACACAGCTAGGCAGTTGAGGAATGAAACTGAAAATTCACTGGATGACTAAAGTGATAGTGTTATATTGATATCAGAGATGATGTGAACTTGAGATGGCATGAACCTATGTACAGTGTGCAAATGAGCATTGTGCAACCTGATGTGAACCTGAGATGGCATAGACTTATGTATAGTGTGCAAATGAGCATTGTGCAACCTGATGTGAACCTGAGATGGCATAGACTTATGTACAGTGTGCAACTGAGCATTGTGCAACAAGCAGTGTATAATTACAAATTATTTGATAAGTAGCAGCAGAGATAATATGAACATCAGACAGGTGATACTATATCTACTATACAGGTGAGCAGTGTGCAAATTTAGCAGCTGGTGTGTGAGTTCCTATATGTGAAGCTGTGTTACAGAGTTTTGGGAGTTGTTATCTGTTCATGAGTCTGATGGCAGTGGGAAAGAAGGAGTTTTTCAGTCTGGCTGTCCTGCATTTCACACTTCTATAACTCCGGCCTGAGGGTAGAAATGTGAACAGTCTGTTGGGGATGGGTGGGGGATGACGTTAGCTTTCTTTTGGACTTTGCGGTGGTAGATGCTCTGCAGAGAGGGGAGTGGAGTCCTGATGATTTTCTTCACTGTCTTCACCACTCTCTGCAGGCGTTTGCGCTTCAGGGTAGTGGTGCTGCCGTACCACACAGTGATGCAGTTGGTCAGGATGCTCTTGATGATGCAGCCGTAGAAATTGTTGAGGATCCCGGAAGACATGCCAAACTAGGGATGTGAACTGGTGAGCAGAGGGTCGCAGATTCAATCCCTGGACCAGCAGGATTAGATCTGGGTGGGGCAGATATCATTTAACTTGCTTTCACACATTATTTTATTAAGCTCATGTTTTAACTGCTTTTAGTGCTATACTAATTTTTAAACAAAAAATATTAAAATGAATGTTCAATTTCAAACAAAACGCAATATAAAATTTTATAATACAAGAGAATACTAAATGTGTTTGTTGACTCTAAATAAATAGGTCTAAAATTCTAAAATCTACAACTAAAATCCTAAAAATGTTTCCCAGGAGAACACAATCTAAATTGTGTTTCATTAAAAAAATATTAATATCTAAAAAAAAAACACAATTTCACAAAAAGTCCACCTCTATACAATATTTTCAGTGCAGAAAAAACTGTTTCAAACTGTAAGACAAAAAAACAGACACAAAATATAACTCCAGGACAGAATTCCTCGACATTTTTTTCAGTATCAACAGTGATACAGCATGGGGGGAGAGGGGAGGTGGAACTTTCTATATTCAGTAACACACAGAGCTTTTACAGAGTTTTTACATGATAACCAGCAATCTCACCTCTGCATCCCAGCATGGACTACTCTTGGCTCACAACAGCGCTTCTTTTTGTGGGTACAGACCGGTCTGTCTAGGGTGGATGTTGACCTTGTGTGCGTGTGTGGCTGCATACTCTCTGGAGCAGTTGGAACCACAGAGTCTCTGCAGAGAGTGCCGTTCATGGTACAGTGAAGAGGGCAGTCTACAGCAGGAGAGCGCCCAAGGACTCGTGCCATAATCTGTTGGGTGGTCGCTGATGCAGCAGTTCAGCTTTTCCCCCCACCAAAATAAAACAGTCTCCCTTTTCCCCAAATTGTATCAAAAGGCTTTGGGGTCCGGACAGAGGACTCTCAAGGTCCGGATCTGGACCGGAGTCTGCCAGTTGGTGACTTATACCGTAAAAATGCCAAAAATCACAGCAAAAATAGACAATAAACTCACGTGCTGATGTTGCGTCTGTCCTCCTGAAGCACCGTGCAGGCTCTGACAAACACAATGAATCCCAGGCTTTCCCGGTGCACCGTACAACATCACTTCCGGGATTACCGTAATGTATCATATATCAATGGAAAGGGCAACGTTTCAGCTTTCAGAATCCGTTGAAGTGAGTGTGCTAGAATGAAAGCTCAAAGAGTTACGGTACACTGAATGACACAATGCTGCCCAAGGGTTAAGAAATTTAAGATGAAGCTCATTGGTGACTAGTGCTATTTAAAGAACAGGCTCACAGGCGACTCATGTGGTCCGTGTGGGCAACCTGGTGCCTTCTGGCACCGTGTTGGTGACCCCTGGGTTATAGGGATATGTAACAGGGCCTGCCTCTCGCCCAAAGATGCTTGGATAGGCTCCAGCCCCCCACCCCACCCCCTGCGACCCGAAAAGGATTAAGCGGAAGAAGATGGATGGATGGATGGATGGATGGATAGATGGATGGATGGAAGAAGTGCTTTAAATTGGTTGTAAAAATCTGCTTTAGGGGAGGGTTTGCGGTATAACCAGATAACAGAGAAGGTCATATTGGCTGACAACATAATGTAAGTCTCACACATTCTAGACGTATCTTTTGACCATTTAATCTGATTACATTTTAAGGTGTCTTTAACATATAGTAAAACTCCTCCACCTTTTCCTTGCTCCCTATCTTTCCTATACACATTACAGCCAGACATGGTAACAACAGTTTCAGGTGACGAGGATGATAACCAGACTTCAGACAGACCCATAAAATCAATATTAGAGTTTATCAGCAAATGTTCTAGTTGTTCATGTTTGAAGATCATACTTGTCATGAACTCCTGCCTATTTGAGGCAGAAAGAATTAAAACCCACTTGCAGGAGATCGTTGTGTGTATTTTATTGTGCAAATGATATAACAGTCCAGTCAAATAATAAAGAGGTAGCACAGGATGAACTGGGAGAATCTCCAGGACGCTCAACAGCACACCAGTGAGTACACAGAAGGAGAATGTTCCAACATGCAGGCAGATGGAACTGCAGCGGGGAACGGACAAAAGAGAGCCCGGGAAAGAAACCTCCAGACAGGGCTGGATGGCAGGGGCGAAGCAAATTGTACCCACAGAGCTGGAGCAATCTGAGATAGTTCAAGCGCAATCCACAGCGCAGGAAATACTGACAGTCGGTTTAAACACACAGTTCAAACAACAATCACCCACCAATGCACAACAGCGAACCCAGATCTTAAATACTACAAAACTAATCAGCTGAGTGCATGCTGGTGTGGAGAGAGAGAGAGAGAGAGAGAGAGAGGGTGTGTAAGTGCATAGGAATGGATGTGTGTGTGTGGGGTGAGTGAGTGCAAAAGTGGTGAGTGAATGCAGGTATGGATAATTGCATGTATTTGTGTGTATGTGTGGAGAGGAGAGCAGCAGGTAATGAGAGCAGCACGGAGGTGCATTGGTTAGCACTATTGCCTTACAGCTAGAAGGTTCCTGGTTCGAATCCCCAGACTGGCAGGGGTTGGAACCTTTCTGTGTGGAGTTTGCATGTTCTCCCTGTGCTGCGTGAGTTTACTCCGGGGGCTCCGGTTTCCTCCCACAATCCAAAGACATGCATGTTAGGTTAATTGGCTGTTCTAAATTGTCCCTAGATGTCTGTTTCCTATAGGCCCTTGGAGTAGAGGGTTAGTACTAGTGAAAGTGCTTTGAGTAGTCTTTGTGACTAGAAAAGCGCTATATAAGTGCAGGTTAGTTAGTTAGTTAGTAATGACAGTCAGCTGGTAGGAGCTGGCAGGAGGGGGCGTGGCTGTCGGCTGTCAGACAGCGAATGAAGAGCCCAAAATAAACAGGAGACTAGACAGCCACCGTGCCGTAGAACTGGACTGGAAACCACCCCAGTTCATGACAATACTCCATACATTTAAGTGCCCCCCAAGCAGACCTTTTTTTTTTTTTTTTTTACTTTGAGGGTCCCAAATTCATTTTGCCTGGTTCAGGGTTTGAAAAACTTTGAGCAACTTATGTTTTTTTAACACTCGATTTCTCTGACAAGTTTTACACTCACTGCTGGCTGGTTGTTGCATTGCCACTGTGGTGGAGTCTGTGCGCTGGGCTGCTGCTGCAGCAGGGATCGGCTGTTGGGTCATGGTGCCGATGGCTGGCTGCGAAGCTGCGGTGTCTGGCTGTCTGGTGATGTGGGTCCTCCGCTGTGCCGTGGCGAGGAGAGCTGGTTGGTGTGTTACTGGGACAAGGGTCGATTGCCAGTCCACCCCGGCTCTGTTCCGTTGTTGATCCGTGATGACGCCATCTGGCTGCCACGCCACGGTGATGTTGGTGGGCTGCAGGGCCACAGAGGTGCTGGGTAGTGTGGGCCGCCTTAGCGCTGCCAGTATTGGTGGTGGAAGCGGCATTAATTCCACTGGCAATAGTGCTTCTGTCCATGCTGGTCCCATAAATAATTGTGGTCTCGATGTCTCCGTTGATGTTGGAGGCATTAGCCGCGCTAGTCCTGTCAGCATTGGCACCGTCTGTCCCACACACAGGTCCGTGGCCACCGGTCCTGGGTTTATTTCCATGTCGCCAGCCAGGAGCAAGATAATGCTGAGGTGGAATAATCTCATGAATCCACTGACTGTGCAGGATTGCCCGTGGTAAGTTGACGGTTTGGCCTGTCCTTTGTTCAGGTAACTCCTGTACAAGAGACACTGGCTTCCATTACCTGTGGGGTGGAGTTGTTCTCTACATTTTGTTGTTGAGAGCCGACATCGTACTGTTGTTAGAATTAAGTACAGGAGTAAGGCAGCAGTTAACAGGTGGGACTGTAAGAGACGTAGAGGTTTTGCTGTAGTTTTAGCTGGTTTTTCGAGCTTACATGCAGCACCCGCCACACTGTGTTCTTGCTCTGTGTCGGCCATCTTGAGATATATCTCTATGTCACATTTAAAGAAACAGGATCCAATTTCCAGTGGCGCTGGTTTTGGACCATGAATGAGGCAAGTTATATCTGAGGGAAATTAGTTATTATTCATTGGGGTTTCACTGTGCTCAATAAGCTGAGTTATGGAGATAAATCTTGCAATAATAATAATAATCATGGTTTTCAACCACTAATTCGTAGACAAATCAGTTTAACTGAAGTACTGTAGAAACGCTATTTTAACACATTCTGTGAGTTTCAGCTGTTTTGTAGTTTAACAGACCCACCTGATAGAGTCAAACAGAATTTTGCGGAGAGCCCATAACGTCCCACGGCAGGTAGAAACTTTGCGGCTCGGCCCACAGATTCTCATGTCACGTTTGTTTTTATACATCTGTGTGCGTGAAAATCAGCATACGCTGTATTTTGTGCATGCGCATCATTAATACATGAGACCCCAGGTAGCAATAGTCAAAACTTGATTTCTGCTAGTGCTGAAATACTTAAAACATAATAGGTATTAAGTAGGTCTGCTGCTTCAGTGTGGCATAGACTATTACAAGGCTGAATATAGATTTGGTAAATCAGAGAAAATTTTTTACAACTGTTGCTAATATCCATCCATCCATCTTCTACCACTTTTCCAGAGGTCCGGGTCACGGAGGCAGCAGCTCAAGCAGAGAAGCCCAGACTTCCCTCTCCTCAGCCACCTGCTTCAGCTCTTCAGAGAAGATATCAAGGTGTTCCCAGACCAGCTGGGAGACATTGTCTCTTCAGTGAGTCCTGGGTCTGCCCCGGAGTCTCCTCCTAGTGGGACGTGCCCGAAACACCTCAAGTGGAAGGCGTTCAAGAGGCATCCTGATCAGATGCCCAAACCACCTCAACTGGCTCCTTTCAATGTGGAGGAGCAGCAGTTCTACTCTGAGCCTCTCCCGGATGACTGACCTCCTCACCCTATCTCTAAGGGTGAGTCCAGCAATCCTATGGAGAAAGCTCATTTCAGCCGCTTGTATCCGCAATTTCATTCTTTTGGTCTTAACCCAAAGCTCATGACCATAGGTGAGGGCAGGAACATAGATTGACTGGTAAATCAACAGCTTTGCCTTGAAGCTCAGCTCCCTCTTCACCACAACAGACCGGCACAATGGCCGCATCACTGCAGATGCTGCTCCGATCAGTCTGTCAATCTTTCGCTCCATTCTCCCCTTACTCATGATGTTACTAATATGGGAATGCCAAATGAAGAGGTAAATTAGCCTTGTCCTTTTAGCAATGTTAATGATTTTGCGCTCTTCCTCAACACTACGATACATATACTGTCATTTTTTGCTTAAAAAAATCCTTTTCCTTTAAAAATGAAAAAGAGGACATTGGCAACAACTGCCTGTACTGATGTGCTGACAGTCTGTTATAAAGGGATTTATAACAGGTAGCAGTGTGATTACGTAGCCGGTTGCTGACATCATCACGCCACCCTATAAGTGGGGAGAACCAACCATCTTAGGTCTCTTTCAACATACAGCAGTATAGGAGCTCAGTGTCCGGATAACCTGTATTGTGTTTCTACTACTTTGTGTAATAAAGTTCAGTTCCAGCACAGCTCTCTCCTCTGTTGGTCATTGCCAGGTTTGTGAACATAACATTTGGTGACGAGAGTTAAACTATGGAGGTATGCCTGAGGCCACTGAGACCATTTTTGGAATACCCTGGTGAGCCGCATATTCCTTGGCAACGATGGCTAGACGCTTTCGAGACGTATGTGGCAACATTAGATTTGGGCAAATTGGGCAAGGTACGGAAACAAGCTCTGCTAGTTCACAACCTGGGCATAGAAGGACAGCACATTTTACATATGCTAGGACCAATGGACTCATTCGATGATGCTGTGGAACTGTTAGCTAGCTACTTTGCTACACCCAACAACGTATTGGCATGGTGCATAAGATTCTGCCAATGACGACAGAGGACTGGTGAGTCAACACAACAATTTGTCGCAGACCTTCGCCACCTAGCTAGCATGTGCATTTTTGGGCTTTTGGAAGATGAAATGGTGCGGAACCAGCTAGCCGAGCACACTGGCAACCCGCGGCTGCGGGTGAAGATGCTAATGGTGCCAAATGACATGACACTAGCTAACACCATTGAGCTAATGTTCCAGCTTGAGTCAGCAGATAAGTTAGCATTGGAGCTAGGTGTCCGGCAACAGCGGCAACAACCAGGACAGATGCCGCTAATCTAGGCAGTGGGCACGGAGAAACACAGTGGCACAGCAGAAGAGTTGTGGACTGGAGGACCGCTTCAAGGGGCCCCGCGTGTGGTAATCTGTGGTTTCCCGACACACCATGAGAGAGCACGTTTTTGCCCAGGGAGAGGACAGTGTTGCAAGAAGTGTGGAAAATTTAATCACTTTGCCAAAGTTTGCCAGTCGTCGATGCCATGGAGCCCACCAGCCAAGCAAAGCTGCCTGCCTGTGATGACCATCCACACGGTAAGCCCTGAGAACATGTCGTACGCATACAGCATGGTAGAGTTGGACAACGTTGCTGTGCCACTCCTGCCTGACACCGCTGCAGTGAGGTCGATGTTAAATTGGACCACGGTGAAGAAATGTTCCCCCAACCACCCGATTAGACAGAACCCAGCGGAGCTGTATGGTTATGCTGGCCACAGAGTTAGCAACATAGGGACCATCATGGTAACGGTTTGCTACACGTTGAAAGTGGTTTATGATTTCAAGTTTCAAGTGGCTATGCATGGTGAAAACATACTGGAATGCAACCTTTTCTACTGACTGGGCTTCTCCATCCACGACAGTAACGGACTGTACTTGACTGACTATGGTGGTTGAGATGCAATACACACCGGGGAGGCTGACGTAGTGTGGGACAAGATTCAACAGGATGACGCCAATGAGGAAGCAGCCGTCTCGTGTATGCAAGAGGAGCGGTGCCCGGAGGGGGAACAGTGGCCAGACTGGCTCCAGATCCTTGCCCAGCATGAGCCAGCGGGAGCCGCTGAGGAGTTGCAGGAGAGGGATCCCACACACACACACATATACTCCCAGAACACAGTGACCTGGTACAGATGTTATCGGTGACGATGGTGACACGACATGACTACATACATCAGGTTTTTTTTTTTTTTTTTAATGGCGCCGGAGGCAGGGCGGCCGTACCAGCAGCAACTCTCTCGTGTCTTTGTGTTTCTATCTGTTTATACCTGTATATAGTGTGTCTCTTATTAACCAGGGCTCTGTAGGAATACTCGGACTAAAACTGGACCAACTTTTCTCTCTTTTCAGCCGGTCTTTTTTTCTAGTTTTCATCACTTTTTCTCTTCCTCGGACAATGGAGATCAACAGAGATGGGGGCGGACGCATTGTTTACACACGTGAACAGCTGATTGCGCTGAGGAGGCCGGCGCCTGGAGCGCTGCGGCCGGCAGTGAAGCCCCTCATCCCGGACGAGCTGAAGAAGAGACACCGCGGGCGAAGGGCTGGAGCGAAGGTGAGGAGGAGGAGGAGGAAGCATAAGCCGGCTGTACCGATGATCATCACCGGGAACGTGCGTTCCATGGGAAACAAGACAGATGAGATCACAGTGCTGGTCAGGACACAAAAGGAGTATCGTGAGTGTAGTTTCATGTGCTTTATGGAGACGTGGTTACACTCACAGATCCCAGATGTAAACGTAGAGATACCTGGCTTCAAGACTATACGGGGGGACAGAGACGTGAAAAGCAGCAGGAAAAAGAGAGGAGGAGGCGTGGCTCTTCTTGTTAATGAGTGGTGGTGTCATCCCAGGCACATTTATGTGAAGGAAAAGTGCTGCAGCCCGGACATTGAACTGCTGGCTGTCAGTATGAGACCTTATTATATGCCGCAAGAAATGAAGTGCGCTTTAATTGTTATCGTCTACGTCCCTCCGTCAGCTGACGCAGCGGTGGCCTGTGACGTCATCAGCTCCACTGCGACCACATTACTGGAGAAGCACCCGGATGCATTCATGGCCATCACAGGTGATTTTAACCATGTCTCAGTGGGAAAAACTTTACCCAACTTTCACCAGTTTGTTGACTGTCCCACCAGAGAGAACAAAACACTGGATTTACTGTATGCCAATGTCAGAGATGCATATAGTGCCACAGCTCTGCCCCCCCATTGGTAAATCAGATCACTGCATGGTCATGTTAACACCCAAGTACGTCCCCCTTGTGCAAAGGCAGCCTGCTTATACACAAGCTGTGAGGAGGTGGACACAGGAGGCAGCTGATGCACTGCAGGACTGCTTCGAGACGACAGACTGGCGCGTACTATGTGAACCACATGGGGTGGACATAGACAATATGACCAACTGCATCACAGAATACATTAGATTCTGTGAAGACATGATCATGCCAGCTCAGACTGTACACTGCTTCTCCAACAACAGACCATGGGTCACCAGTGACCTGAAAGCACTTCTGAACAAAAAGAAGAGAGCTTTTAGGGCTGGAGACAAGGAGAAGCTGAGGAGAGTGCAGCATGAGCTGAGAGAGATGCTGAGGAGGTGCAAGGACAATTATAGGAGGAAGTTGAAAGAGAAACTCAGGCAAAATAACACTAAAGATGTGTGGGAGGGAATGAAACAAATAACTGGGTACAAGGGGAGAGTCAGGCAGCCATCTGGGAGCCAGGAGAGAGCTGAGGAACTGAATCTGTTTTTTAATAGGTTCAACTCACAGTCTGTCACCCGAGCAACACAACCAGACCCCCACACACCCCTCCCCACCCACGCTCCCGTGCAGAACCTCTCTCCATCTCCCTCCTCCTCCTCCTCAGGGGGCACCAGGACCCCCCTCACTTCATGGTGACTACAGATCAGGTGGAGAAACAGCTGAAGAGACTCCGTCAGCGGAAGGCTTCGGGCCCGGATGGCATCTCTGCTAGGATCCTGAAGACCTGTGCCAACCAACTAGCTCCAGTACTGAAACACCTGTACAACCTGAGCCTGAGTCTGGAGAGAGTACCGGTGCTGTGGAAGACATCCTGCCTGCTTCCTGTCCCCAAGAAGTCATCTCCATCGGATCTGAATGACTATCGACCAGTTGCCCTCACATCTCATGTGATGAAGGTCCTGGAGAGACTGGTGTTAGCCCACCTGAGGCCGCAGGTGGAGACGTGGCTGGACCCTCTGCAGTTCGCATATCAGCCCCATTTAGGAGTTGAAGATGCTGTCATCTACCTGCTGCAACGAGCCCATCTGCACCTGGATGGTGGAGGAGATATTGTGAGAATCACTTTTTTTGATTTCTCCAGTGCCTTTAACACCATCCAGCCGCTGCTGCTGGGCGAGAAGCTGCGGGGGATAGGGGTTGACAGCTCTATGATCTCCTGGATTACCGACTACCTGACAGGCAGACCACAGTTTGTCAGGCTGGGCAGTGTCTTGTCTGGAGTGGTGGCTAGTGATACGGGAGCGCCACAGGGGACTGTGCTCTCTCCTTTTCTTTTTACCTTATACACCACGGACTTTCAGTATTACACTGAGTCATGTCACCTGCAAAAATTCTCTGATGACTCAGCTGTTGTGGGGTGTATAAGAGGAGGAGAGGAGGGGGAGTACAGGGCACTGGTAGACAGATTTGTGGAGTGGACGGAACAGAATCACCTGAGGTAGAATGTCAGCAAGACCAGGGAGATGGTGATTGACTTCAGGAAGAGGAAGGCTCCTTCTCAGCCACTGCAGATTAGGGGGGAGGATGTGGGAGTGGTTGAAGACTACAAATATCTGGGTGTCAGGATCAGCAGCGGGTTGGACTGGAGAGCCAACACCGATGCTGCGCACAAGAAGGGGATGAGCAGACTCTATTTCCTGAGAAAACTGAGATCCTTCAACGTGTGCAGCAGGATACTGGAGCTTTTCTACCAGACTGTTGTCGCCAGCGCCATCTTCTTTGCTGCAGTCTGTTGGGGTAGCAGTATCAGGGCCAGAGATACCAACAGACTTGACAAGATTATCAAGAGGGCTGGCTCTGTAATTTGTCTCAGACCAGAGACCTTTGAGACAGTGGTGGAGAGGAGAACACTAAATAAACTGCGATCCATCATGAACAATCCTGATCACCCCCTCCACCACACACTAGATAGGCAGCAAAGCACTTTCTCCAGTAGACTACTACAGCTTCGTTGTCGAACGGCCAGGTACAGGAAATCTTTCCTGCCACATGCAATTTCACTGTACAATAACTCACTATGATGTTGTATTCTGGTCATAGCTATGCTGCCACACTGCACCTTACAGACTAACTGCTACCTCATATTTCACTCTGCTCCTGATAGTCCTTCTTTGTGCAATGGAATGATTCATGTGTTTATATGGGTCATCATCATATATTAAGCTATGATGTATATAGGTTTTATAGTCGTGTTAGTTTCTTTTTTACTTTCCATGGCTAATCCCTTTGTCTGTCGTGTGTGTTTCTGTTATTTGGCTGTCAACTGTCATGCTGCTGTTACACTGTAATTTCCCAGTTTGGGATCAATAAAGTACATCTATCTATCTATCTATCTATCTATCTATCTAAAGGAGAAGAGGAACCGGACTGCTTCAGAATCCTCTCTCAGCAACAGTCTACAGGAGTCACAACTGAGCCGACAGGTGAAGAATCCGCGACTGTAAGTGACATGGGAGCGACGTTGGATGTCTTCAGGACCCACGACCAGCTTTGGCCTCCGGGGCCTGCTGCTGTAGCGTTGGTTGAAGAGTCCATGACTAACATGGCAACGGCGGAGCTGTTACAGCCTGACGGACGCCCTGCGACGGACGTGGTTGCAGCATCACCGTGACCACAACGACAAATACAACCAAACAAGATGCCCCTTAAGGTAATGAATTGGGTTTGGGTCCGTAAAGTTGAGGGACTGGGCCTGCAGCCGAACACCAGTTGGCACCTGTGGTACCACTGGCGCCCATGAGGATTGCAGCAGAGCTAGGACCGGCGAGCTTCAGGCTGATGGACGGTTTGGTGTGGCACGCGAATGGTCTCTGATGTGGCTGCTCCAGATAGCGAGGCTTCACAGGAGACAGCCTGGGTGGTGCAAGACCCGGACTGTAGTGTGAAGAGGGTTGGTCACGGTCCAGGGGACCCAACACTTCCAGGGGCACATCCACCGCGGGCCCGCTACAAGGCTTCTCTGGCAGATCCGCCTTCCCCATGGAAGACTGTGAAAAAAAGGACTGATTTGTTAGGAGTGCAGCTGCCGGGATGAGTGGCAGAATAATCCACTCAGCCACATTGGGTTGACCAGCGGTCCACCTGCTAACCCTAGTTAAGATTGTGAAATGTTGTTGTTTATGCCAAGTTGGGGAGGGTTGCAATTTATTAAAGTGTTCTGTGTTTTTCCAGGAGAGGAGGGGGGTGAATGTTATAAAGGGATTTATAACAGGTAGCGGCGTGATGACGCAGCTGATTGGTGATGTCATCATGCCAGCCTATAAGTGAGAAGAAGCGGCCATCTCTCTCTCGATATAGAGCAGTATAGGGGCTCAGTGCCTGGATAACCTGTACTGTGTTTCTACTACTTTGTGTAATAAAGTTCAGTTCCAGCACAGCTTTCTCCTCCGTTGGACATTGCCATGTTGGTGGACATGGATGCACTCTGCAGAGCGTGCCCAAATGCCAAGTCACGTTTCGTTACCTTGTATTCATACATGTGTAATGACAATAAAACTGAATCTCATCTCATCTCATCTCATCTCATCTCATAACACAGTCCTATAATAAAAAGATTTTTAAAAAAAAAAATCCTTATCCATCTTATTCTTGGCGGTGCCGCTGTAGGAACGATTATGGGTGGAACTTCCGGTTTTGGCTGAGGTACTGTTAAATCAGTCAGCAAGAGTGGAGCAGTGGGGCATTTAAAACAGCGTTTTTAAAAGCTTTCATTTTCATTTTAATGTATAGTCCACATATGTGTTTTGCACTCAAGTGGCAGCAAATTTCAGCACTTGTAGTTTTTGTATTTTTTGAATGTTTTGGCGTAGGTTCTGGTACTTGTTGCTGGTGTTTGTGGTTGTGCCACAGACTGTATAAATGGAGGCTTCTCACCGGCAATGTGTAGATCCTGCACTGAAAACTAAAGAGGACTGTTGGTGTGGTCGGTAGCACAGACACAAGAGCACCAGGTATGTTTTTGCTTGTATGAATGTCACAGATCTAACATTTATGCATCATATTTGTCGCCAGATGCAAGGCTGCATGAAGTAAAATAATAAATAAAAAATAGTAATAGTTTGCTTCCTAAGGCTTAACAATTTAAGAAAGATATCAAATAATTTTTTGTCATGGGCAGCGGGAGCGCGCCCCTCCCCTCCGGCCTCACATTCACAAATTCATCACTGCACCTGAGGCAGAAGACACACCTGCACCTGCTCATCAGCCAGCGTCCATAAGGAGGCTCCCTCTGCGCAGTCAGCGCTGGCTCGTCTGGGTATACTGCCCATGATCAGGCAAGCTATTTCAAGTCTTAAGCGTTAACATGCTGTTAACCTTATTTCTCTTTTCTTTCTCAGGTTGCTGCCACTGTGTAGGTGTGTCTCTGGGACTGCGTGCGCTCTCCTGCCTCACCACACCATTCCTCAGCGAGCTACTCCACCCGGTCAGGTACCATCAGCTCATCTTTCCCCCTTACCCTACTGGTTCGTCTATTCCCCGCTGGGTCCTGCTGGTCCTCCCTAGATTTCCCAAGTAAGTGGTAATTTGGCTTGCCCATTTCCCTTACTCCACTCCTCAGCTCACGGCTCTCGTCTTCTCTCCACAGGACCTTTCCTCTGGCAAGTTACCATTTCTGCAGCTGTGCACTTTGGATTTTTGCTATTAATAAAATTGTCAAACGTGCCCCTCTGTGTGGTTCCTTCCTGTGTTTGGCATCATGCACGTGAGCTGTCAAAACTTAATTTGCTATGACAGAACGAGCCAGCCAGTACGGTAGCTCAGCCGGTGCCTCACCGCAGGAGCAGTCAGCTATGGATCGCCTAGCGGCGACCGAGCATCAACTCACTGCGCTGATGCAGCAGGTATCTAACATGATGACGCTGTGGTCTGCTGCGCATCCTTTGGCTATGTCCCCTCAGCCTGCTCCGCACACTACTGTGCGCCGAACTACCACCATTCCCACACCTTCTCTGTACGCGGGGGAGGTGGGGAAATGTAAGGCATTTCTACTCCAAGTTCAAATGTACCTGGAGCAGGTTGAGGAGGAGAATAGGGGGGATGTCGCTAGGACCCAGTTTTTTACTCTGTTGCTCAGGGATCGAGCCCTGGCGTGGGCACGGTCCACTCTAGACAACCCTGAGGGGCGTTGATATACGTTTGACCAATTTGTGGCTGTATTCACTAGTGCGTTTGGTCGGACTGAGAGTCAGGGCAACGTGATGAGCCGCCTGATGACGCTCCACCAAGGCACGCGGTCAGTGGCCAAGTACTTTGTGGAGTTCTGGGTTGTGGCATCCGAGTCGGGGTGGCACGAGACTGCGTTACGCAGCACGGTCCTCCACGGGTTGAACGACCAACTCCGTGATGATCTGGCGGTCCACTCTGTCCTGGAGATGCTCGACGGCCTCATAGATCAGGCAGTTGGGTTGGACAATCGATACCGTGAGCACGCGAAGGAGCGCGAGTCCTCCTCTCGCCCGTGTGCCGAGCGTGTATCCACTGTGGTTACTGGCACTGGTGGCACTGGCTCTTCACCTGAACAGATGGAGCTCTCTCGGCACTTGACCAATGATGAGCGAAGGCGAAGGGCTGGTGCATGCATGTACTGTGGTTTACCTAACCACAGTTTCAATCAATCAATCAATGCATCAGATTTATATAGCGCTTTATCATAGACACTCAAAGACGCTTTACAGAAATTAAGGGTCATCCACCACCTAGATGGATGAAGCAGCCACAATACGGCGCCATCCCTTTTTAACTATTCACACACACACACACATTCACACAAAGGGCCACTTTAGAGTCTCCAATTAACCTAACCTGCATGTTTTTGGGATGTGGGAGGAAACCGGAGAAATCCCGGGGTAAACCCACGCATACACGGGGAGAACATGCAAACTCCACACAGATCACTGTTGGTCGGGGGCTGGGATCGAACCCACGATCCCACGATCCCCCGGCCAAGGGTAAACTGTGCTGCCGCAGTGCGCTGCACTGCACTGCACTGCACCACCGTGCAGTTTGGACGAGTGCCGCCAGCGGCCAAAAGACACAGCCTGTCAGTAACCATGGGGGGGGGGGGGGGTCCGGCGGGTGGGACCCAATCCACTCCCCCCAATAAGTTTTCAATTTCCGCCCTCATACAGTTGCCGGGGATCAAGAGGAGGGTTATGGCGCTGATTGACTCTGGGTCGGAGGGTAATTTCGTGTCTGCTGAGTTCATGAAGCAGGTGGGCATTCCCACACGTAAATTGCCCTGTGATCAGAGAATCACAACCAAATCTGTCCGTGAGGTTGCGGTGGTCGGTCATAGCATGGTGTCCATATCCATACTCCTTTCCAGGAACCACCGGGATGAACTATTGTTCCTGGTTCTCCCCATTTCTTCATCCCCAGTGGTTCTTGGTTATCCGTGGCTCCGGATGCATAGCCCAACAATCAAATGGGCCAAAAATACCATCTCTGCCTGGAGCCCGTTTTGGTTGGCCCACTGTATGCGTTCAGCTGAGTGCTCCTCATCTTTGTCTGTTCCTCCCTCTCTGGTCGAGCCACCGGACCTCAGCCTCGTCCCCCGGGCTTATCACGATTGGGTGAGGTCTTTAGCAAGTCAGGAGCGTTGTCGCTGCCGCCTCACCACTCTTATGACTGTGCTATAGATCTCATCCCGGGGCGAGGCTGCTGTCCAGCCGGCTGTATAGCGTTTCTGGCCCAGAGAAGGAGGCGATGGAGCAATATGTGAAGGAGTCGCTGAATTCCGGCCTTATTCGGCCATCTTCAGCTCCGCTCAGGGCCGGATTCTTCTTCGTCGGAAAGAAGGATGGCTCGTTGCGCCCGTGCATCGACTACCGGGAGCTCAACGCTATAACCATCAAAGATAAGTACCCTCTGCCTTTGATCAATTCAGTGTTCGAGCTTCTTCAGCGCTCACGGGTTTTTACCAAGTTAGACCTCAGGAACGTGTATCATCTGTTCTGCATTCGTGAGGGGGATGAATAAAAGATGGCTTTTAAAACACATCAGGGGCAATTCGAGTACTTAGTGATGCCATTCGGGCTCACTAACACCCCCACCATCTTCCAGCGGTTAATAAATGACGTCCTCCGCAATATGCTATACCAATTCGTGTTTGTCATTCTTATTTTCTCCCGCTCGCCAGCAGAACATGAGGTCCACGTCAGGGCCGTTTTACAGCGGTTTTTGGAGAATCAGCTTTATGTTAAGGCCGAAAAGTGTGAGTTCTCCACATCATCCACCACCTTCTTGGGCTTCATTGTGGCTGAGGGGGAGCTGATTGCCGACCCGGCCAAGATAAAGGCAGTGTTAGATTGGCCGACTCCCCACTCCCATAGGGAGCTTCAACACTTCCTCGGGTTTGCGAACTTTTACTGCAGGTTCATCAGGAACTATAGTGGGGTAGCACTGCCTCTGACACAGCTGACCTCCGTTAAAGTACCCTTTCGGTGGACTGAGGCAGCTGAGCAGGTGTTTATCAAATTAAAGCGCCAGTTCACGGAAACACCAATCTTGGCTCAGGTCGACACGCAGCTTGCATTTGTCCTCAAGGTGGATGCGTCTGATTTGGGAGTTGGCGTTGTGCTGTCACAGCGCACGCCCCCCAATCAGAAGCTTTGCCCGTGCGCATATTTCTCTCAGCGGCTCGCGCCGGCCGAGAGGAACTATGACGTAGGGGACAGAGAACTGCTGGCCATTAAGTTGGCATTAGAGGAGTGGAGGCGTTGGTTAGAGGGGGCCATTCACCCCATCGTCATGTGGTCCGACCACAAGAACCTTGAGTACTTGCGGTCGGTCCGCCAACTGAACGCCAGGCAGGCTCGCTGGTCGCTATTCTTCAAGCGATTTAATTTCACCATCACTTTACTGGCCTGGCGCCCGGAATACCAAACCGGACGCGCTCTCGCACCAGTTTGATTCCAGGGACGTACCCCCCCCCCCCCCAAACCATCATACCACCTTCATGCGTCCTTGGAGCCCTTACTTGGGATATCGAGCAGAGGGTCCGCCAGGCCCAGTCCCAGGAGCCTGTGCCAGTAGGGTGCCCCCGGAACCGTCTGTACATCCTGGCCGCCCTCCGCAATGATGTCATCCAATGGGGTCACACCAGTCGCTTTGCCTGCCACCCAGGGATCACCTGGGCCATCGACCTTGTCTGACAGGTGTTCTTGTGGCCCACGCTGCGGTGGGACATCCGGGAGTATGTCAGAGCCTGTCAGACGTGCGTCGGGGGTAAATCTGACTCCTCCCCACCATCTGGACTCCTCCATCCTCTTCCCATCCCTGGTTGTCCGTGGTCCCACATTGTCGTGGACTTCGTGACCGGTTTGCTCTCCTCCCATGGCAAGACAGTGATCCTGACCATCGTGGATTTCTTCACCAAGACGGTGCATCTGGTGGCCCTCCCTAAACTTCCATCGGCCTTGGAGACAGCGGTCCTCCTCACCGATCACATCATCCGGGTCCACGGCATCCCTATTGACATTGTGTCTGACCGGGGTCCACAATTTACATCCCAGGTCTGGAGGGCCTTTTTCCGGACCCTGGGAACCACTGTGAGTCTCTCTTCTGGAAATCACCCTCAGAGCAACGGGCAGGCGGAGTGCGCCAATCAGTCCCTGGAGGCTGCCTTGCGGTGCGTAGTGGCCGATAATCCCTCTTCCTGGAGCACACACCTGACCTGGGTGGAGTATTCCATGAACTCTGCGGTTTCCTCAACTACTGGACTCACTCCATTCAAGGCTCCTTCCTATTGCCGAGAGGGAGGTCTTGTGTAACATGGTAACACCTCTTTGTAGCACTTTAGGTGTGTAATACTACTTTAGGTGCACAGTCTTGTACCCTTTTGGTAGTACTGGGTATGACAGTGTAGTTACCTTCAACCTTACTACATGGATAGAAGGGACAATTGGGCCAGGTCAGATAGACCCTAGGTTCGTAGGAGCCTGGAGGGCGTAACAACAGTTGACACAACACAGAAGTATGGGAACTTGCAACTATGTGTATTTTTACAGATATGTACACTTAAACAAAAACACAGCACTTATGAATACAATAATAGAAGAGAAAAAATAAAAATAAAGTACTCCAAAATATATTTACAATATGCACAGTTCTCTAGTGTCCATTCCAGGTGACCAGTTGAGTCACCTTTACCAGGCGGTAGGTTTGGGCAATCAGCTTGCCATCCAGATCTGGAGAATCCACGCTTTCTTGTAATCCAGGTTAAAAAGAAAAAATCTGACCTACAAAATAGGTCAGAACACAAAATTTAAGCTAGGCTCTATAGCTTATTACAAAATATTTCCAGGTTATACAACAAATAATATTTTTAAACACCTTTAAGCCATAGATGTGATATTCACTCTTAAGTGACAATCAGTGGCAAGTGAAATGAAACCTTTTGCTAACCATTACAGCTTTGAAAAACAACCTCCTCCTGTGTAAAACCTAGCCGGAGTTAGCAACGGAGGTTAGCATGTTAAGCTAGCGATTAGCATTACACATACACACTGAATGGCACTCACCATGCAGCAACACGTGCTCCAAAGGATTCCCGCGCTCACGTGAGTTCACAGCCTTTGGGTTCAAATCTTAAAATTTACAAAAGAGGTATTAGAATTTGGCAACACAGCAATGCCTCGCTTCTCATGTTGGTTTAGGCTTACCACTCTCAAAGTTTTATCCAGGCAAAGGCTGCTACTAGCACATTAGCTCAACGTCTCAGTAAGGGATTGCGTTCTCTCGGTCGTGTCTCGGCAGCGACTGAAAACGTTCTGCAGATTACCCCAAGACCGAGCGAGAAAGCGCGTGACCCCATTGGCTGGCGTGACCCCATTGGCTGAACAAACGACGCGGCCATTGGTTGCTCAGTATACCAAATAAAAACACTGGGAACTCTAGCAGAGCTTTCCAGAAAATGTTCCTAACTATTTATGAACATGTTTTATGAACTTATATTGTATTTATATACTCATCTTCAAAATATCTATTCCCATTGTGAAATGAGTGTTTGTTAAAGCGGTATCAATATTCATAATTTTATTTACGTTTTTAGCACTGGGTTACACTTGGTTCTACCTGTAGGGGCCCACGCTTGGCGCTGCCGACGTGTCTGGAGGTCTACTCGGGCCGCTCTGGCCCGCACCACAGAACGCACCTGGGCCGCTGCTGATAGGAGGCGGGTCCCGGCCCCCAAGTACGTCTTGGGACAGCAGGTCTGGCTGGCAGCAAGTCAGATTCCGCTGCAGGTGAAATCCAAAAAACTGTCCCCCTGCTTCCTTGTGCCTTATACTATCTCCCGGGTGGTCAGCAACACGTCAGTCCAGCTTAAGTTGCCCCTGACCCTACGGGTAAATCCTACTTTTCACGTCAGCCACATCAAGCCCCTCTCGGCCAATCCCCTCTGCCCCCCCCCCGAAGCCGCCTCCTCCTCCCCACATCATCGATGATCACCCTGCCTACACGATTCGGAGGATTATGGATGTTCGCCGCTGAGGCCGGGGCCTACAGTATCTGGTCGACTGGGAGGGCTACGGTCCGGAGGAACAATCCTGGACCCCCTCGTCGCGAGTGCTGGACAAGGGGATGCTCCGGGCCTTTCACCGTGCTCGCCCGGAGAAGCCCTCCAGACCACTAGGAGGTGTTTCTAGAAGGGGGGGCCCTGTCATGGGCAGCGGGAGCGCGCCCCTCCCCTCCGGCCTCACATTCACAAATTCATCACTGCACCTGAGGCAGAAGACACACCTGCACCTGCTCATCAGCCAGTGTACATAAGGAGGCTCCCTCCGTGCAGTCAGCGCTGGCTCGTCTGGGTATACTGCCCGTGATCAGGCAAACTATTTCAAGTCTTAAGCGCTAACATGCTGTTAACCTTATTTCTCTTTTCCTTCTCAGGTTGCTGCCACTGGGTAGGTGTGTCTCTGGGACTGCGCACGCTCTCCTGCCTCACCACACCATTCCTCAGCGATCTACTCCACCCGGTCAGGCACCATCAGCTCATCTTTCCCCCTTACCCTACTGGTTCGTCTATTCCCCGCTAGGTCCTGCTGGTCCTCCCTAGATCTCCCAAGTAAGTGGTAATTTGGCTTGCCCATTTCCCTTACTCCACTCCTCAGCTCACGGCTCTCGTCTTCTCTCCACAGGACCTTTCCTCTGGCGAGTGACCGTTTCTGCAGCTGTGCATTTTGGATTTTTGCTATTAATAAAATTGTCAAACGTGCCCCTCTGTGTGGTTCTTTCTTGTATTTAGCATCGTGCACGTGAGCTGTCAAAACTTAATTCGCTATGACAGCTTTTGTTTTTTTTTTTTGCATTTGTTGCACTTTCTTGGAATGATATGGGCTTGATATTTAGCAGCTTCAGCATGCATTAATTTTTAAATTATCACAAAATGTAGATCAATAACATTTTGGACAATTGTCAGAAAAGGTCTGTACGTGTTAAGTTAAATAACAAGCGTTCATAGCATAACAGCAGCATGAGCATTTTAATTTTGGGGTAAAACAAACAGCTGCAGCTGTCTGTATTTACCCTGACATCCAAGCACGGTGTTGTGGTTCTTTGTGGCTCTGACTAGATTCTACGTCTGCTCTGAGGTAAATTTGATTATGTCCAACATCTTTTAACAAAATGCATCTGACTTAATTGCAGTGGAGACTGTTGTGTTCGTGTTCGTTGAGGAGAGAAGAGACTTGCAGTTGAACCAACGTAACTTTATTTTTTAGCGGCAGCTCACACAGACACTTTCACATCGGCTCCCATGTTGGCCGTTTCTTATTCTACTGAGTGCATCATTCCAACAAGCGGTAACAAGGTAGCAGCGACGCCTAGTGGTAAACACTGATCATTACATCCCCCTTTCTTTGAGGTGAATAAACATTAATAAACATTGATGCAAAACAGTGTATGTATATGTATTCAGTATGAATGGACTAATACAAAACACAAATTTCAGTTCTCCCTGAATCAACATGCCCAAAGAAATTAACATCTGTTACATTTTTCTTATTCTTTGCTTTTTGCTTTTTTTTTCTTTTTTTTTTCTTATAAGTCCAACCTATCTGGTTTCTTTATTTCTCGTTTTGATCTTCTCGGTTCATCTTTGTCAGGTGGAACATTTGCTTCACAGTTCATAAGAGGTGTGGTTGTGGGAGATTCTGGGTGAGCATTATTGGGCCCACCAGGTGCTTGTGGAGTCTTGAGGAGACTGCGGCGATTGCGCCTGAGCACCTGTCCATCCTCGGTTCTCACTGTGAATGATCTTGGAGCAACTTCCTGTAATACAACTCCTTTAGTGTTCCAGCCAGATGCATCCTCGATCCTAACTGGGTCGTTGTTGGCCAGTGGAGAGAGTGGTTTGGCTGAAATGTCATAGAATGTCTTTTGTTTCAGTTTCTGCTTCTCAAGCTTGTTTCTGAGTTTTGTATCTTTCCTTTGTGAAGTAGCATTTGGGTAGCTGGGAAGCGTTGTACGCAGCTTTCTGTTCATTAGTAGCTCAGCAGGTGACAGTCCGCACTGAAGTGGAGAGGCGCGGTAACTGAGTAGAGCCAAGTATGGATCCGAGTTGCTGTCTGCAGCTTTCTTAAGCAGTTGCTTCAGAATGTGGACGCCTTTTTCTGCTTGTCCATTTGATTGTGCATAGTGTGGGCTTGACGTCACATGCCGAAATTCATACTGTTCTGCAAACTGCTGCCATTCCCTGCTACTGAAACATGGTCCATTATCTGTCACCACAAGGTGTGGGATGCCATGCCGAGCAAATGTGGATTTGGTATGAGTGATCACACAGGCTGATGTAGTGCTTGAGAGTAGTGCCATTTCTGGAAAGTTGGAAAAGTAGTCCATGACTACTAAGTAGTCTTTGCCTTTAAGGTGAAACAGGTCTATCCCTACTTTGTGCCAAGGGGATGCAGGACTTTCAGATATCACCATTGGCTCTTTGCTTTGTTTACTTCGGTGTTTCTGGCACGTTTCACAACTACTCACAAGCGTCTCGATGTCTTTGTTTAGTCCAGGCCAGTACACTGACTCCCTTGCTCTCCTTTTACATTTTTCAATCCCAAGGTGTCCTTCATGTATCCTGTTTAACAAATCTGGTCTTAGAGCCTCAGGGATGACTATTCTTCCTTTCTTCAGTAATAGTCCATCAACAAAACTGAGATCTCCTCTGACATGGTAATAGCGAGGGCAAGATCCTGCAGGCCATCCCTCGTCCATGTTCTGAATGACACGCTGTAACTCGGTGTCCTGTGATGTCACCTCAGCTATTTGTTTCGACTTTGTGTCAGATACTGGCAGAGCACACGACACCATGTTGATGTGATTTTCAATATCCTCATCTGTGGAACTCAGACACTTTTCAGCAGGTGCTCTGGACAAGGCATCTGCGAGTATCAGGTGCTTTCCCGGTGTATAAACCAGTTCAAAATCGTACCTTTGCATTTTCATCATTAGGCGTTGGATCCGTGGGGACATTTCGTTAAGATTCTTCTTGATAATGGAGACGAGTGGGCGGTGGTCAGTTTCCACAGTAAAAGACGGCAGTCCATAGACATAACTGTGAAACCGCTCCAGCCTGTAGGAAACGCCTAAACACTCCTTTTCAATCTGGGCATATTTGCATTCAGACTTTGTCATAGCCCTTGACGCATAGGCTACTGGTTTCCAGTACTCTCCTTCTGCCTGTAGAAGCACTGCTCCGATGCCATCTTTGGACGCGTCAGTTGACACTTTGAGCTTTTTCCGGTGGTCATAGTAGGCTAATGCTGGTGCTCTGGTAAGAGTTTGCTTAAGTCTTTGCCACTCTTGCTCATGTTTTTCGGCCCATTTAAAGTCACAGTCGTTGTGTAAGAGCTCTCGGATGCATGACGTCTTTGCTGTGAGGTTGGGAATAAATTTGCCTATGAAATTTACCATTCCCATGATGCGTAACACGCCCGTTTTGTCTGTTGGTCTTGGCATGTTCAGTATTGCTTTCACTTTATCGCCATCTGGTTGTATGCCTTGAGCTGTGAGTTTGTCTCCGAGGAAGAGAATCTCTTGTACTGCAAACTCACACTTGGCTCTATTGAGTTTCAGCCCGTACTTCTGAATGCGCTCCATCACTTTGTTAAGTCTCTGGTTGTGCTCTTGGAGAGTCGAGCCCCATACAATAATGTCATCTATGTAAACTCTGACTCCCTCTAGGCCTTCAATGATCTGTTCCATCGCTCTGTGGAATATTTCTGGTGCAGATTTTATTCCAAATGGCAGCCTAAGAAAACAGTATCTACCGAAAGGTGTGTTAAAAGTACAGTACTTAGTGCTGCTCTCATCCAGTTTTAACTGCCAGAAACCCTGAGAAGCATCGAGCTTTGTGAAGTAGTTAGCTCCTGCCATCTCACTGACTATTTCCTCACGTGTGGGGATTTGGTAGTACTCGCGCTTAATGTTCTCATTTAGATCTTTTGGGTCCATGCACATTCTCAACTCACCATTCTTTTTCTTTGTGACGACCATCGAGTTGACCCAGTCTGTGGGCTCCTGCACCTTTTTGATCACGCCCAAGTTGGTCATCCTGTCCAGTTCTCGTTTGAGGGCTTCACGCAGTGGAGCTGGGACCCTACGTGGTGCGTGCACAACTGGTTGGGCGCCTTCTTTTAGCTGGACTTTATATGTAAAGGGCAGTGTGCCAAAACCTTTGAACACATCAGAAAAGTTTTGCACAATAGCGTTAGTGTCACACTTGGAATCTGATTCAATGCAGTACACTCTTTTCACTAACCCTAGCTCTTCACAGCTTTTATCACCCAACAGTGATTCACATTTCTCATTCACAACAGAAAAGTTTACATTGTGCACTTTACCTTTAACAACAACATTCAGTTTACAGGTACCAAAACACTGTATGGGTTGCCCATTGTAATCTTTCAACCCTGATTTCTTTCTGTATATGTGTGGCTTAACCTGCATTTCCTTTACATCAGACATGCTAATGAGGTTAGCTTTTGCACCAGTGTCCAGTCTCATAGTGACGATAGTCCCGTTAACCAGCAGAGGAGTGATCCACTTGTCCTCATTGGTAATGCTGTTGACTTTTTCTCCTTCATTTTCACAGTTAACGATGCCCACAAAGAAAGTGTCACTTAAGTCTGTGTCTTCGACTACATTCACGTTTTTGCCTTTCTTTCCTTCCTTTCTTTTGGTGAAGCATTGCTTGGCAAAATGATTCTTTCCATGGCAGTTGGAGCATACTTTACCAAACGCTGGGCATTGCTTTGGCTTGTGCTGTAATCCGCAACGCTTGCAGAAGAACGTGGGATCCTCGGTCCGCTGTGCAGTCCCGGCCCGTGAGCGACGCCTCCCGCTCTGAGATGACACGGCGCCGACCGCTGCTCCTTCACTCGGAGGTGTGGCGCCTGGCATGCCGCAGAACGTTTTCATGTGCTTCTGGGACAGTTCGCTTGCCTGGCAGAGTTTAACAGCCATCTCCAGCGTCAACTCCGTCTCACGAAGCAGTCTCTCTCGTAACTTTTTGTCCTCAACACCAAACACAATTTGATCTCTGATCATTGAGTCCTTCAATGTCCCAAAATTGCAGGATTGTGCTTTCAAACGGAGAGCTGTCAAAAAACTGTCAAAGGGCTCACTCTGTTGCTGCATACGAGATCTAAACATGTATCTTTCATATGTCTCGTTTTTCTTAGGAGTGCAGTGAGCATCAAACTTAGCGAGCACGACATCCAGCTTATTTGGGTCTTCACCCGTTCCGAACACGAACGTGTTGTACACTTCAATGGCCTGTGGCCCCGCTAAGTTCAGCAAAAGTGCTACCTTTCTCAAGTCCGGCTTCGTGTCCAGTCCCATGGCCGTGACATACAAGTTGAACTGCTGCTTGAATGCCCGCCATTTTTCATCCACGTTACCTGCCAATTTCAGGTTTTCCGGCGGCTTCAACTCCATGACGA
The DNA here is from genome assembly GCA_020510985.1 of Pholidichthys leucotaenia. Classification (NCBI taxonomy): domain Eukaryota; kingdom Metazoa; phylum Chordata; class Actinopteri; order Cichliformes; family Pholidichthyidae; genus Pholidichthys; species Pholidichthys leucotaenia. The sequence continues at coordinate 240,348,915 of CM035838.1, read as the reverse complement.
CTTCTCACGTGGTCGCTCAGTTCATGCAGTTTACTCCTGGTACCATGTTGTGTTCGTGTTCGTTGAGGAGAGAAGAGACTTGCAGTTGAACCAACGTAACTTTATTTTTTAGCGGCAGCTCACACAGACACTTTCACATCGGCTCCCATGTTGGCCGTTTCTTATTCTACTGAGTGCATCATTCCAACAAGCGGTAACAAGGTAGCAGCGACGCCTAGTGGTAAACACTGATCATTACAGAGACAATGACATATCTCAGAGTTTTTATTTGTTTACAGCATTAGCATCTTAGCAGCGGAGCTAACTAACGGAGCTACTGTCTGCCAGGCCACTTTTTAAAGTCATCTTCCCATCCCTCGATAGTTGTGGGAAGTGGTATGATTATATTACTCTTTTTGAGGTACAAAAGGCCGTGTTCCCACATTTTTGATGCCAAAGTCATTGTTTTTAACAAGGAAAAGTGTCCTGTTTCAGTGACAATCATATGTTCTAAACTAGTGCCGGAAGTTACGCCCATAATTCACGCAAAGCATCATGGAGTCTAGGAATAAGGTGGATACAGGCAGAGATCCCCCCCCCCCCCGCCATGTTTGAAACAAAGTTATCCTTGATTATTATTACAAACAGACCCTGAGTGGAGTTTTTTTTAAAGATTATTCAAATAAATGAATCAGATTTATTCCATGGGATCAGAGAGAAAAGTTTCTAATTTATTCAAAAATATTCACCAATTTAAAAAAAAAAGTTAAATGAAAAAAAAAGAGGAAAAGAGTTGCTAGTTTATGGTGAAAGGTTGCCAAATTATCAGAGAATAAACGTAATTTAATTAGAATCAAAGTTGCCAATTTATGAAAACAAACGTGTTTTATCTGTTGTTTAGCAGTGAATTGTCACGAACTGTGGAGTCGGTTTCTCCGGTTTTTTCGGTATCGAGCTGCTCCTCCTTTATGATAAATAGCTGCAGCACTCGACCCCCCCTCCTCCCCCCCTCACTTCTTCTTCCAGTGTTTGATTGTTGTTGGATCAGAATCCTCCCAGAGTCCAACTCCAACATCACGGGGAGGAGGAGGGAGGAGGTGTCCTGTATCCGGGTAATGATGGAGGAGAGCGGGAGGAGGAGGTGAGTGACACAAACCGACCAACCAGCGTCTAGAGGAGAGAGGAGCGGAGAGGAGAGGGAGACATGAGGAGGAGAGAGGAGTGTTACTACAGATCTGCTGCTGCTCCTGCTGCTGCCGCTGCTGCTGCTGCTGGCGGAGGAACAGGAGGAGCAGGAGGAGCAGGACGGAGCTGGGAGACCAGGATTTAACGCTCCATCCCTCCACAAAACAAAAGAAAAAACGGCCTGATTTCCCTGCTGGGAGGAGGAAGATCGAAGAGGAGAAAAAGGAGGCGCTGACTCAGTTTTTTACTCCATCTTCCTGCTCCATTTTCCTCCGCTGGACTCCTCTGCTTCTCTCCTCTCCTCTGGATTTCTCCTTTTGGATCCGTGTCGTTTCTTCAGGGATTCTACAACACAGTAAGAGCATGCATTTTCCCGATTTTCTTTCCACTCCTGCATGTCAGAGCTGAGGAGGTGTGCAGGGTTTAACTGTGTCTGCAGGAGGGCGGGGAGGGGAGGAGGAGGAGGTGTAGGAGGAGGTTTTCATGTTCAAGTTTTACTGCATTGATGTGAGACGTGAATTCCTGCATGGTGCCTTTAAACGGGAGGATGAGAATGTGCTGACACGAAGGGGGAAGGGGAGGAGGTGGAGGAGGCTGACAGCAGCTGTGAGGAGGAACTGAGGAGGAGAATCAGAGGAGGAGGAGATGTGCTCCACACACACAACACACACTGTAGGTGGAGGTTTGATCCGACCCACATAACATTTGCAGGAGGGGGAGGAAGAGGAGGAGGAGTTCAGCCTGCAGGCAAATTTATGAAAATTTAGGAGAAAAATATTTACAAACGAAAGTTAAGAAATAGAAGAAAAAGTTGCCGCTTTCAGAGAAAAAAAAATGCAAATATGCATATGTGAAAATAGTTAGAAAATTGAAAGAGAAGTTGCCAGTTTACAAGAAAAAAAAAGCCACCAAACTAGAAGGAAAAGTCTCCAATTTATGAGCAAAGAAAGTCCCGGGTTTGGTGCTCAGTGGTGGACATATGTGAGTCTGAGGATGGATGGACAGGGCTGCTTTAGAACCCTGTGGAACAGTTCTGCTTCAGCTGATGATGGTGATGTTCTCCACAGCAGAACAAACACATTCTTTCTGCTCCTCTAACCTCGTCTCCGCACCTGTGTTCCTTCGCTCACCAAGGGATCACATGGCCAGACACCAGCTGGGATTTCAGCGTGACATGGACAGGAGGCGGTGCTGCAGGGATATGAACGTACGATAGTGGTTACTACTGCTGCCTCACACTCACAGGACTCCTGGGCTCAAATCCCTGGACTCAGGTTTCCTCCTCACAGTCCAAAGACGTGCTCATTAGGTTAAGGATTTGTTATCCAGCAATTTATTCTGACAGAGCAATCTGATTGGTCATCAGTGATTCCAGAAGTTCCTATACAGTGTTCCTTGATAACCACACTCAGATGTTTCACCAAATACAGTTGAAACCACATGTTTACATACAGCGGGTATGTAAACGGGTAATGTTGACGTGTTCAATACTTGAACACGTCAACATTTTTCTCATTAAACTTATTTCTGACAGAGCCATTGACCTGAGATTTTCACCAGATATCAGTAACAACCCATGTAATCCATACATGCAAAGAAATCAAGGCAACTATGTTCACAAAACAAGTTATATTTAATAAAGTGGAATGACACAGGGAATAAGTATTGAACGCGCTTGGTGAAATTCATTTGATATTTAGTAGGAAAGTCTTTGTTGGTAATAACAGCTTCCAGATGCCTCATGTATGGAGAAACTAGGCACAGGCATTGCTCAGGAGTGATTTTAGCCCATTCTTCTACACAAACTGACATCAAATCTTGAAGGTTCCGTGGGTGTCTTCTATGAACTCTGATCTTCAGTTCGTTCCATAGATTTTTAATTGGATTCAGGTCAGGTGACTGACTGGGCCATTCTGGCAGCTTTGTGTTCCTTCTCTGGAGCCAGTTGAGAGTTTCCTTGGCTGTGTGTTTGGGATCTTTGTCTTGCTGAAATGTCCACCCTCATTTCATCTTCAGCATCTTGGCAAATGGAAACAGGTTCTTATCAAGGATGTCTCTGTACATTTGTCCATTCATCTTCCCTTCAGCTATATGAAGTCTGCCTGCACCATGTGCTGAAAAACACCTCCACACCATGATGGGGTGTGCAGTGTCATTTCTCCTCCAAACTTGCTGTGTGTTGTGGCATCCAAAAAGTTCAATTTTGGTCTCATCTGACCAAACTATATTCTCCCAGTATTTTACTGGCTTGCACAAATGTTGTGGAGCAAACTTTAAACAAGTTTCAACATGCTTTTTCTTCAGCAATGGAGTCTTGTGAGGTGAGTGGGCATAGAACCCATGTCGGTTGAGTGCATTACTTATTGTTTTCTTTGAAACAGCAGTACCTGCTACCTCCAGGTCTTTCTAGAGCTCTCCACAAGGGGTCTTTGGCTTTTGGATAAGTCTTCTGATAATTCTTTTGACTCCTCTGTCAGAAATCTTGCGAGGGGCTCCTGGTCATGGCGAGTTTATGGTAAAATGATGTTCTTTTCACTTCCGAATGATGGCTCCAACAGTGCTCACTGGAACATTCAGCAATTTGGAAATGCACCTGTAATCAATGCCGTCATTATGTTTTGCAACAATAAGGTTGCGAAGGTCTAGAGAGAGTTCTTTGCTTTTACCCATCATGAGTTCTTTGTGGTGTGACAATCTGATATTCACAGACCTTTTTAAAGGCGATCAGTCAGGACTTAACCAGCTGAAATTAATTTGCACTGATGGGGGATGGGATGGCTTCCTAAATTCTAATGGATTTCAGCTGATTTCTTGGCTTTCTATGCCTTTTTGCACCACTTTTTCTTCATGTGTTCAATACTTATTCCCTGTGTCATTCCACTTTATTAAATATAACTTGTTTTGTAAACACAGTTGCCTTGATTACTTTGTATGTATAGATTACCTGAGTTGTTACTGATATCTGGTGAAAATCTCAGGTCAGTGGCTCCATCAGAAATATGTTTAATGAGAAAAATGTTGATGTGTTCAATACTTATTTTCCCCGCTGTAACACTGTATAAAAAGACACCCAACTTTTTTTTTCTCACTGTCTGACATTAAATCAGACTAACCTTTTCCTGTTTTAAGTCAGTTAAGATTTCCAAAATTATTTCTATTTGATAAATTTTTTTTTAGAGTTTTTATTACTTTCTTCAAACTCAGAAGTTTACATACACTGACATTACTATGGCTTTAAACAATTTGGGAAAGCCCAGATGATGATATCATGACTTTGGAAGCTTCTGATAGGTTAATTGACAACATTTGAATTAATTGGAGGCACACCTGTGGGTGTATTTTAAGGCACACCTCAAACACACCACTTTCTTGTGTGACATCATGAGAAAAAAAGAAATCAGCCAAGATATCAGGAAGAGAATTGCGGACCTCCACAAGTCTGGTTTTGTGTGTTGACTTGATGCTGGAGTTATCAGTGAAAGCAACAACTCTGATTGGCTGTTGAAGGTAGTGGATGAGTGTGTGAGAACAGAGATGTATCGCAGGTGTAGAAGAACCAACTGACCTGTTTGATGATGGCTGTAGTCCACATGGTGGGTCCACATCAGACTTTTTTTTACTCCCTCGTTCATCTTCTTGGTCAGAGGCTTGAGGGAGCTCTACCAAACCCTTACTGATCAGGTCCGTCCCTCGGGGTTTTAACTGGGACACTTGGACCGGTCCATGACTCAGACAGAGTGACATAATCAGGTATTTGATCCACAGATTGAAGACCATCTGGTTTAACATAATGATACCCGCTGCGTTCTTAAGGTGTGTTCAGACCAAACACGACTAAATTTAGTTGCGCGACCAGAGTACATGTTAACTCAGTGCACAAATACATTAAGTATTCTCTGACGACTCTGTGATCGTCGGCATCATCTCCAACGGAAATGAAGCTGAGTACAGAGGACTTATCCAGGACTTCGTGGACTGGTGCCATTGGAACTGCCTCTAGATCAACATGAGAAAAACTAAGGAGCTGGTGGTGGACTGCCGTAGGCAAGGACAACCCCTCACAGCACCAATCAACATCCAGGGAACAGACATCGAGATGGTGACATCCTGCAAGTACCTGGGTGTTCATTTGAAAAATAAACTAGATTGGTCACACAATACCGGCACACTCTACAAGAAGGGACAGCGCAGGCTGTTCCTACTGAGGAGGCTCAGGTCTTTTGGTGTACAAGGGGTGCTCCGGAAGACCTTCTATGATTCAGTGGTGGCATCAGCCATCACTTTTGGAGCGGTCTGCTGGGGCAGTGGCATCACAGCAGCCGATAGGAAGAGACTGAACAAACTGATCAAGAAAGCTAGCTCTGTCCTGGGGCAGCGCCTTGACCCAGTGGAGGAGATAGGAGAGAGAAGGATGGTGGCTAAGCCATCATCTCTGCTGGAGTCCGAGTCCCACCCTATGCAGGACATACTGAACGCACTGAGGAGCTCATTTAGCAGTAGGCTACATCATCCTAGGTGCGCGACCGAGAGGTTTCGCAGGTCCTTCCTGCTTACGGCTGTCAGACTTTATAACCTAAGCAGGGCTGCTCGCAGAGATAGCAAAAAAACATGATGACCTAATAGTATTGAATGCAAAAGACGCAACAGACTTAGACAAGTGGTCCCCTCCAGTATACAACTAGGACAATATCAGTCACTACAGAGGGTGACAGTACTGTATGTATGGGTATATATTCATACTATGTGGGATAACTAAATAGACGGTTATGCTGTTTATTGCATCTAGCTACAATGTTCCGCACTGTGTATATATATTTATATATTTATGTGTACATACACTACCGTTCAAAAGTTTGGGGTCACTTAGAAATTTCCTTATTTTTGAAAGAAAAGCACTTTTTTCAATGAAGATAACTTTAAACTAATCAGAAATACACTCTATACATTGCTAATGTGGTAAATGACTATTCTAGCTGCAAATGTCTGGTTTTTGGTGCAATATCTGCATAGGTGTATAGAGGCCCATTTCCAGCAACTATCACTCCAGTGTTCTAATGGTACAATGTGTTTGCTCATTGCATCAGAAGGCTAATGGGTGATTAGAAAACCCTTGTGCAATCATGTTAGGTCTGCAATGCTGTAATTGCTGCAAATGGAGGATTCTTTGACGAAAGCAAAGTTTGAAGGAAAAAATTATTATTTCAAATACAAATCATTATTCTAACCTTGTCAATGTCTTGACTATATTTTCTACTCATTTTACAACTCATGGTGGTAAATAAGTGTGACTTTTCATGGAAAACACAAAATAATTGTCTGGGTGACCCCAAACTTTTGAACGGTAGTGTATGTATATTCACTGCTCTTGTTTTCTTATCTTCTAAATTATTGCTGTGAGTGTTGCTATCCCTGTGCTGTTGCAATCCTGCAATTTCCTCATTGTGGGACTAATAAAGGCTTATCTTATCTTATCTTAAGTTAACATGTACTCTGGTCTTGTGAATAAATTTACTCTCATTTGGTCTGAATGCACCTTTACTGTGACCTCATTTATGACCCCAGAACCAGTCTGAATCCTGTCCTGCACCTGAACTAGCTTGGAGGGGTACAGAGCTCTTTCCTGATCCTGGTCTGGTCTACTTTCAAGGGCCAAAAGAAGATCTTGGGCCACGCAGCCCATCCTCAGACTTCTGTCCAGATTTCTGTTCCCTTGAAGTCTGGACAGAAGTCTGAGGATTATTGGTGAAATAAATCCTCTGGGAACTTTTCAGTTTCATTGTACAAACCCCAGTTCTAATGAAGTTCGGATGTTGTGTAAAATGTAAATAAAAACAAAACAATGATTTGCAAATCGTTTTCAACCTGTATTCAGTTGAATACACTACAAAGACGTTTAATGTTCAAACTGATAAACTTTATTGTTTTTTGCATATATTCACTTATTTTGGATTTGATGCCTACAACACTTTCCAAAAAGGCTGGGACAGGTGCATGTTTTCCACTGTGTTACATCACCTTTCCTTTTAACAACAGTCAATAAGCATTTAGGAACTGAGGACACTAATTGTTGAAGCTTTGTAGGTGGAATTCTTTCCTATTCATGCTTGATATACGACTTCAGTTGCTCAGCAGTCCGGGGTCTCCGTTGTCGTATTTTGCTCTTCATAATGCTCCACACATTTTCAGTGGGAGACAGGTCTGGACTGCAGGCAGCCCAGTCTAGTGCCTGCACTCTTTTATTACAAAGCCACACTGTTGTAACACGTGCAGAATATGGCTTGGCATTGTCTTGCTGAAATAAGCAGGGACATCCCCGAAAAAGATGTTGCATAAATGGCAACATATGTTGCTCCAAAACTTGTATGTACTGTTCAGCATTAATGGTGCCTTCACAGATGTGCAAGTTTCCCATGCCATGAGCACTAACCCACCCCCAAACCATCACAAATGCTGGCTTTTGAACTTTGTGCTGATAACCATCTGGATGGTCCTTTTCCTCTTTAGCCCAGAAGACACAATGTGCATGATTTTCAGGAACAATTTGAAATGTGGACTCGTCAGACTACAGCACACTTTTCCACATTGTGTTAGTCCATTTCAGATGAGCCCATGGCAATCAGTGGCGTTTCTGGGTGTTGTTGATATGTGGCTTTCGCTTTGCATGGTACAGTTTTAACTTCCACTAGTAGATGTAGTAACAAACCGTGTTAAGTGGCAATGGTTTTCTGAAGTGTTTCTGAACCCCTGTAGTAATGTCCTTTACAGAATTAAAGGATGTCAGTTTTTAAAGCAGTGCTGCCTGAGGGATCAAAGGTCATGGGAATTCAGTGTTGGTTTTCGGCGTTGTTGCTTATGTATGGAAATTTCTCCAGATTCTCTGAATCTTTTCAGAATATTATGGACTGTGGATGATGAAATCTCTAAATTCCTTGCAATTGTACATTGACAAACATTGTTCTTAAACTGTAGGACTACTTGCCCACGCAGTTGTTCACAAAGTGGTGAACCTCGCCCCATTCTTGCTTCTTTTGGGGATGCTCCTTTTATAGCAAATCATGGCACTTACCTGTTTCCAATTAACCTGTTCCCCTGTGGAATGTTCCAAATAGGTGTTTTTTGAGCATTCCTCAACTCTCTCAGTCTTATCTTGCCCCTGTCCCAGCTTTTTTTGGAACATGTTTCAGGTCACAAATTCAAAATGAGTGAACATTAAAAAAACAAAAAACAAAGTGGTTTATCAGTTTGAACATTAAATATGTTGCCTTTGTAGTGTATTCAGTTGAATATAATTCGAAAAGGATTTGCAAATCATTGCATTCTGTCTATATTTATGTTTTACACAACGTCCCAACTTCACCGGAATTGGGGTTCGTAAATAGTGACTGTTATCGATCACAAATCTCATGATATCACTGACTGTAGATGAGGTTTTTGTTGGTCAGAAGCACCATGTTAGTGTGCTGCTTTTAAATTAGCAAAATATCGAACTTCTAGAAGACGCCACTGCTACAAGCACAAAGCACACGCAGTCATTTGTTATTTGAATGACTCAAAGCATGAAAATGGGCAATGACTTTCCAGAATTATCAAAACCATCTTAGATTGTAGTAACAGGGTCCAAAGTCTCCTATTGAGTTTTTGCATATGACGTCAGGGGGCGTGCCGCACTGGCCCGTTAGAGTGTGCCGCCATATTGGATGGCAAGAAACAGCAGCAGCAGGGTGAAACAAACCACATAGCTCACGTGTACCTACAAACTTGGCAAAATGGTGTACTCCTGTTGTTCCCCCTGATAAGGGGATAAGCGGGGAATTAAATGGCCGGTGTGAAATGCAAAAAAAAAAAAAAAAAAAGTTGGATTTTTGAATAATTACCTTCACTGACGTAATCTCTCGCTTTCTCATAATGGGCTGCACGGTGGAGCAGTGGTTTAGCACTGTGGCAGCACAGTTTACCCTCGGCCGGGGGATCGCGGGGATGAGACCGTGGGCTCGATCCCAGCCCCCGACCAACAGTGATCTGTGTGGAGTTTGCATGTTCTCCCCGTGTTGCGTGGGTTTACTCCGGGATTTCTCCGGTTTCCTCCCGCATACCAAAAACATGTAGGTTTAGGGCGCTCGCGCACGCAGCGGCCGGTGGCTTGTCACCAGACTGCAAACCAAATCTACCTACAGGTACAAATAAGTAACAAAAAAAAAAAAACAACTTTGTGAGTCAGGTCTGGTTTGGGGGCGCCTCTCTGCTTGCTACAAAGGACAATGCACACACGAAAGGGGAGAAAACTATTGTAAATGTGCATAAAATCAGGTACGTTTTAACGCGGCGCGCCGTGGAGAGCCTTTAAAAAAAAAAACACGCAGCGCGCTTCACTCACCTCCGAGTCCGAGGAGCTGCTGTTGTTTTCCGACTCGTTCACCAGCGAAGACTTCACACCATCCACATCCCTTTCCGCTGACACGTTTTCCGATATCTTTTCCTCCTGCTCCCCTTCGTCTTTGAAAGATATCATCTCATCGTTTGCCCCCAAATCATCCCCGCTGAGCAGATTACTGGCAGTCATTGTTCTGCTAATTGCTCCAGCTGTGCGCTCTGCTTGTCCGTGGGGGTTACTCCACACCCCCCCCCCCCCCCACCTCCGTTCAACTGAGGCATTTCGGCACACCAGAGGAGCGCACGGGAGCAAGATTAAAAACACTTGTCTGCTGTTATGACTGCTGACAATGACTCCACTGAATCTCACAGAGACAGGGCAGACACAGTGTCAGAGGCCACGGTGTCAGTTGTTGAAGAGGATGATAGGGATGTTATTATGTCAGACTGTGACTGTGTGTTCTCCTCACTCATTCTGATCGCTAAACAGTACAAGTTACGCCTGGGTTGTCACAGTGCAACTGCTGCTCTTGCCATCCAAGATGGCGGCACCTACGGCGTGTTTATGTTTACCCCCGCGAGTCACGTGAATTTTACGAGCCTACGCAAAAACTCTATAACCACAGATAACGGCTTACTCACACTGTCCCATTTGCACCAAGTTTCTTTACATCTTGTTTCTCTGAAATTTTTGTATTTTTTTCTTCAAAATTTGCAACTTTTTCCCCTCAACTTCTAAAAAAAATGTGACCAATAATGAGCGTTGCTTTTATTTTTTTAAAGCACACATTTCCTAGAGGTGCTCTCCCATCCACTGACTGTGGTCTGAGTGTTCTCAGCAGCGGTGACGGTTCTGTGTCTGTGGACCATCTCAGAGTCTCTGAAGTGGAGTTTCACTCTTGTGCTGATTGAGCTGAAGTGCTGCTGAGCAACACAGGATGAGAGGAGTTCAAACACTCTCATCCAGCCATGAGGAGGTCAAGCATCCGTTTAAACACGCTAAGGCCATTAGAGCCAGAAAAATGATGATAATGATGCTGATGCTGGTGATCAGAGTGTTGGAGGGATTTCGGCAGCAGCCCGAGGATGTTCTGATGATGATGATGATGATGATGATGATGATGATGATGATGATGTTGATGCCACGTCCTGTAGGATCTCAGCAGCTTCAGAAATGAGTTCTGGGGTAGTCCAGTAAACGTAAATCCTGTTGGTAGTGACACTGCAGTGCATGTATATCTGATCTGAGCCTGATTATTAATATTGATCAGTATCTGATTATTTTATTTTCTGACCAGCCTAGTAACTATTTTCATAATTAAAGCTGCAAACAGCAATAAACTGGGCCTTGCACGGCCGCGGCCCATACTGTCTGTCTGTTCTAGCATATGGCCCCGACTGCCCATCAGACATAGCATACAGCAGTCCCTCCAGGGTTTTGTAATGTTGCCAGCACACTAATTCACGCAAAATCAGCAATTCACTACATCTTTTGCGTGACGTAACTTTGTCCAATCACCGCAACTTTCCCACAGTTTTGGCCAATCCTCGCTAACTTTTGCCAATTTCGGCAATCAAATCTGTCCCTGAGTAGGGCTCAAATGCTCAGTCTAACCAATCAAATGCGTTGCTGCACTGCCCTCACTTCCGTGTTTACAGTGAGTGCTAATGGAACACATCAGCAAAAAACTTCACTCACCTGCGAGTTTTCCTTCACCGTCCCTTCCTCCGTCTCCCCCAGCCCGCTGGTGGACGTCTCAACACGTCTCCATCCTGACCATGTGTATGAAGTGCAGGGTTTGAGTTGAAAAAAGTCTGACTGCCTGAAAAGCACCCCGTCGTGGGAACGCACGGGAGGAGAGATACCGTAAAACCACAAACAAACGAGCAAATCTAACACTACAGCCAGTGCTTGAACATTTAGAGGTAAAATCATTACTTCATCTTGTCAGTGAGCTTTAAAGTTGTGAATCTCCAGTCTGGACATGGACCAACGTGCTCCCCACAGCAAATCCCCAAGGAAATCCCCTTCTCCCGGTACAACTCCCGTTAAAGGAACAAGACGTGCAGCAGATAGACAGACAGAGAGGAGTCAGGCAAGGAAAGAGAGAGAATATTCATTAGGGGTGTAGCGGTACGCCTAAAATCACGATTTGGTACGTACCTTGATTTTAAGGTCACGGTTCAGTTTATTTTTGGTACAGTAAGGAAACAAAATGCAAAACATGAAACTGCTTATCTTTTGTTTAAGCGGGAACAGCTTTGACAAAAAACCCTGCAAACTGCCAGCAGTAAATTCTCCAATAAATAAAATGTATACAATAAAATAAATAAATTCTCTTTTTAGCAAATCAACGATGCAGACAAGTGCAACAATAGAAGTTTGAATAGTCTGACTTATTCTTTAATATTTAGGAAATTAAAGTTCCTTATTGCCTGAAGTAGTGTTTTTAACCAGGGTGCTCTGGCATATTCAGGTTTCAGTAGGAAATTAATCGAATTTCACTTGTTAATTGGTCACAAAAATTGCAAATAATTTGTCATTGTTGTGTATAGATTCTGAAGGCACTCATGCACAACAACAGCAAATTCTTTGCAATTTTTTGGACAATAAAGAAGTTAAATGATGTCCCACAAAAATCTGAATATACCAGGGCACCCTTGTAAAACATTGGCCTAAGGTGCAGCATTAACAGATTTAGCTTTTTATTAAAAGGATGGTATTATTTTCTGGCTGAAGTGGGCACAACAAGGAACTTCATACCTGGGCTCAGTTACCTTCAGCATGTGTTTAAACCCAGTGTTCTTAACAACTGAATATGGCCTTAGATCCGCTGCTATAAAAACACCAATGGCATTTGTTATTGCTTTGGCTCAATATGAAAAGCCCTGAGAGGCTGTCTAAATGCCGCTGGAAGCTGTGCTTGTACCGCACTAGTTGTTTTTTTTTTCATCCTGCACTGATATTCATGTTGGCGTGGTGCCGTTTCAAATGAGTTAACAAGTTCAACATACTGCCAAAAGCATATCTGATGCTGTTTTCATCTTATTCACTTGCCTTTGTCCGTTCACATATTTCACCGGAAAGCCAAAGTGTTTCCAGTCAAGAGACTTGTGAAGAGGGTCTTCAAGCTCTGGCTTCTCTGTATAGCCAGCCATGATGTTTGCTAGTCAGAGGCTGGGCTGCATTGTTTGTTTACATGTACAGCGTGAGGCAGTTACACTTCCTGTCCTTTACTCAACATGGTCCGTGTAGAACCTCGGTACGCCTCTGCACCGAACCGAAGGTGCTGTACCGAAAAATCCGAATATATATACCATTACACCCCTAGTATCCATCCTAAGAAATTTGGTGTAATTCAGAAATTGTGTATCTGAGTCATAGCTGTCACATGTTAAATGGCGAGGGATCAAAAATTGCCAGTAGTCATGGAAACATTTATCTATTAGATCCATGTTGCAGACCCACATAGGACTATAGATGGCACTCATTTTTACATATGCCATGTGCCAATTTATACAATACCATGATTGAATAGCGAGGAATGCCTTTCCATGGCAACAACAGTAGGTGCAGGATAAATCTGACTTGCATTTAAGAACATCAAATGGGCTCTGAGAAATCTCAGAAAATTTCATGTCATTCTGGCTACTGGTCTTTGAGTGAAAAATAAAGGAATCTAGTGCAATACCTCATGTAACCACTACGTTACATTGTGGAGGATGAAAACAGATGAGACACAGAACAGACGAACTCTGAATGCCAAAGCGAGTTCCTTTATACACTTTCTTCCCGCCTCTGGCACCCAGGGTAAACACATCAACCTACCAGTTACAAAGTATGTACACACATCAACATACACATTAACATACACTTCACAGAGCAAGGCTCAATACAATATATTCGTGCCCCTGCGTCCTCAGGTGTGAACCTGGCACAGCGGGGGGGGAAAGGCACATCTTTATCGCTTGCCTCTTCCCCCATTATCATCTCTAACTACCCCCCCCCCCCCCAGTACCCCAAAGTCCTGGGTGGAGTGCATCTCCTTTGTGTCACCACATAGCCCCCCCTCCCCACCCCCGAACACCCAGAAGGGGTCCTAACCGTCTGGACCTTTGGACTTGAGCAAGTGCCCGTAACGGCTGTAGTGTAGGGCTGCCGGGCCGGTTGAAATGCCTTCCTGTCGAGGTGGGTGGGAGAAAGACTCGGTCACTGGAGGGGAAAAGGGTGGGGAGGGAAAACAGTTAGTTTCCTGAAAATAGTCCTCTGCAGGGGGAACACAAACCTGCGGAGTCACCATAGGTGGGTTCCCGCGCTGGGGAGCTTGAACCAGCACCACCTACTCATCTGCCAACACATAAGTGGACTTTAGCCTGTCTATGCAGATGGTTTCCTTATGCTCCCCAAGGTCTGACACAAAATGTTTCGCCCCTGTTTCCAACACTCTGAACAGGCCGTCATATGGCGGATGCAGCAGGGTTCTGTGAGTGTCATGCCAAACAAAAAGGAATTTGGCATTTTCCAGATGCTTTGGAACAAAGGTGCGGGGAAAACGATGGTGCACCGGGCTGGGAACGCTGGCAGCCCCTGTCCTGGGAAAAAGGTGTCCGGGCGGAGCCGTACCGGGCATGGGATTCTCTGGCAAAAATTCTGGCAAAAATCCACAATGGCTGAGAAAAAAGGAGCTCTGCCGGGAAAGCTGCCAGATCTTCCTTAGGCGCGGAGTGCAACCCCAATAAGACCCAAGGCAGGCGGTTGACCCAGTTTATGTCCGTTAGCGAGGCTCTGAGCGCTGCTTTAAGCAACCTGTGGAAACGCTTGCACTAACCGTTAGCCTGTGGGTTGTATGCAGTGACCCCCAGGTCTGCTGGCCATCGCGGACCAGAGTTCCGAAACAAATTGTGGACCCATGTCGGACGTGACGTCTGACGGGGATCTGAACCATGCGACCCAAGCCGACAAAACTGTGCGGGCTACTTCGGCTGAAGTGGTGGAATTCAGTGGAACCACCTCTGGCCAACGCATAGTGCGGACCACGATTGTTAGGAGGTGCGTGAACCCCTGCGACGGCGGAAGAGGACCCACTAAATCAGTGTGTAGGTGGTCAAACCTCCTGGCTGGAATTTGAAAAGGCTCGAGGGAGGCTTTGGTGTACTTGTGCACCTTAGCCCATTGGCACGTGATGCACGCTGCAGCCCATTCTTTCACATCCCCGTGTAAGTGAGGCCAGACAAATTTGGACCCCACTAGTTTAACCGAGGCTTGCACGCCGGGATGTGAAAAGGAGTGGACGGACTCGAAAACGTGGCGGTGCCAAGAGCTCAGAACCACCAGGCGAGGATGGCCAGTGGAGACATCGCAGAGCAAGGGGGGGTACCCTTTTTGTACCCCCTGCTCTCCAGCTTTAATCTGGTAGCTGCGGACTGGAGCGCACAAATGTCTGCGTCCCCGGATTGATAGGCGGGCATTGCGGAAAAATCGATGCCCATGTATACCTGAGAGACCAGCGCGCGTGACAGGTAGTCTGCCACAACATTAAATTTACCGGCTACATGATGGATGTTGGTCATGAACTGTTGCTGAGCTGACCACGGTTCTGAGACTTTGGACATCACGTAGGTCAGCGGTTTGTGATCAACAAATGCGGTAAACTCGCAACCTTCTAGCCAGAACTGAAAATGACACGTAGCAAGTTGGAGAGCCAACAACTCTCTGTCAAAAGGGCTATACTTACGCTCTCTGTCGCGCAAAGTATGGCTGAAAAAGGTGAGGGTCTGCCACGAACCGGAGACGTACTGCTCCACCACAGCTCCTACCGCAACATCTGATGCGTCTGTGGTGAGTGCTATTTGCACTGATGGGGCCAGGTGGGCCAGCAAAGCTGCATTGGTGAGTGTTGTTTTGGCGCCTGTGAAGGCCTGGACCCAATCGGGGGTCCAGTCAATACTATCTACGGGTTTCTTTTTTTTGAGCGTGCTGTACAGCGGCTGCAGCAGCTGGGCTGCAAGCGGGAGGAAGCGGTTGTAAAAATCAACCATCCCCAAAAATTCCTGCAGCACCTTCACGGTCTGCGAACACAGAAAATCTGACACTGCGCGTACCTTGTCCGGCAGCGGGATCACGCCCTCCGGCGAGATGCGATGGCCCAGGAAGTCGATACCGGCAGCCCGAACTGACACTTCGCTGGGTTAACAGTCAGCCCATGTGCTTCTAACCATTGGAAAACTTGTTTGAGATGGGCTAGGTGCTCCTCCTCTGATGCGCTAGCCACCAAAATGTCATCTAAGTAGACAAAAACCAACGGCAAGTCACAGAGCACCGCGTCCATCATCCTTTGGAAAGTTTGTGCTACGGCCTTTAACCTGAATGGCATGCGCAAAAACTCGAAAAGACTGAAGGGAGTTATTACCGCCATTTTGGGGATGTCCTCTGCGTGCACCGGGACCTGGTGGTAATCGCGAACCAGATCCACTTTTGAAAAAAATGCACGTGCCTGTTAGGTGCATGGAAAAATCCTGGATGTGCGGGATGGGGTAACGGATCGTGTTCCGTGGCGTTGTTCAAGCGTCGGAAATTGCCACACAGCAGCCACAACCCATCGGATTTGGGCACCATGTGCAGTGGGGATACCCAAGGGCTGTTGGAGCGCCTTACGATGCCCAAGCATTCTAAGTTAGTGAACTCCTTGCGCGCGATGGCTAGTTTAGCCACGTCCAGGCGGCAAGGGCGCACAAAAACAGGCGGACCTTTTGTGGTGATGAAGTGCTCGACCCCGTGCTTGGTTACCGTAGTAGAAAAAGTGGGCACTGTGAGTGCTGGAGACTCTGACAGCAAATGCTGGTACTGACCCCCTGGAGCTAGAACATTAGCATGTGCTGGTGGCCCAACTGCCCGAGCTATGCAGGGCATGGAGGAAAAAGATACAGCGTCCACTAAACACCTCTTGGCAACATCAACAAGAAGCTATAAGCACACAGAAAATCAGCATCTAAGATGGGGACTGAACATGCAGCTACCACAAAATCCCACTGGTAATTGCATCTATGTACACATACAGTCATCATTCTTTCTTCAAACGTCTTGATGCGAGATCCGTTGGCAGCTGTTAAAGATGGCCGACAGCCTTCTGCCAGCCTGTCTGCGCTGACTGGCAAAATGAGGCTCTTTTGGGAGCCAGAGTCTACCAAAAAAAACGTCTCCCTGAACGTGTGTCTGTGATGAAAAGCAGTTTCTCCCTGTCGCCAGTGGTCGCAGCTGCTGCTGACCGCTGACTGTCCCATTTCCCAGCTTCTTGAAGTGGCACGGCAGCAGACAACGTTGCGCTTCTTTGCCAAATATAAAACACAGCGTCCCAGTCCTGTTTCTCTGGGTGGCCGTCCCGGCCACCACCCTCAACTCCTCAATCTCACTGGGCTCCACTGGAGATCCCAGTCGCACTACCTGAACACTGAAATCCTTGTTTGCCAGGATGATGTGGTCTGCCTCCTCTTCCAGCACACGGTAGTCCCTGGCCGCCAGCAATGGTGAGTTAGCGAGAATCGCTCTTGCAGAAGCCGGCAAGTTTCTGAGGACGAGGTGGGCAAAAAGGAAGGATCCGTCGTCCATTCCCATCAACGCAAGCATGCTCTCCATCAGGTCCAGAGCCGATCTGTCTCCTAGCTCCGAGTGGGTGAGAAGCTTTTCTGCCCTGTCTGCGCCTGAAAGGGTATAAAGGCGCAGCAGCAGCCACTTGAGGGTGCCGTATTTTCCTTGGGCTGGCGGGGCTTGGAGCAGACTCATGGCGTGCTGTGTGAAGCGTGCGTCCAGCGATGCCACCACATGCTGGTACTTCGTGTTGCCTGCCATGTCTCTGCAGAGGGCAAACTGGGCTTCCACGTGAATAAACCAAGTGGCCAGGTGGTGAAGCCAAAAGTCTGTGAGTCTGACTGCAACGGCATATGCAGCGGTGGGAGCCTCCAGCGGGAGTGTCTCCATGGTGATGCTCAGCCTGTTTTCCATTTCACGTCTCTAGGTCACCAATGTGGAGGATGAAAGCAGACGAGACACGAGCTGACACCACAGAACTTTATTTCTCCTCCAACGCAGAACAGACTAACTCTGAGTGCCAAAGCAAACTCCTTTATACACTTTCTTCCCGCCTCTGGCACCCAGGGTAAACACATTAACATACCAGTTACAAAACATGTACGCACATCAACATACACATTAACATACACGTCACAGAGCAAGGCTTAATACAATATATTTGTGCCCCTGCGTCCTCAGGTGTGAACCTGGCACAGCGGGGGCGAAAGGCACATCTTTATCTCTCGCCTCTTCCCCCATTACCATCTCGAACTACCTTCCCCCCCAACACCCCGAAGTCCTGGGTGGAGTTCCATCTCCTTTGTGTCACCACAACATGACTATTTCTTGAATATTAATAAATCAGCCCAGTCTCACCAAAACACGTCAAACTGCACATTTTCTCTCTCTGAGAAAACGTACATAGACACTTAAAAAACATTTTTCATGCACAGTGGATACGTGGCATTTACAGCTTTAAGAAACGTGTCTACCGGCACCTTAACGCTTGCCAGTTTCTGTTCCTCTCACTTTCATTCTCTTTCACCATCAGAGGTAACACCTCTCCAAAACATTTATCTCCTAACCCTAATCACTACACCTAAACCTACCCTTTCATTAGTGGAGTGGAAAAACAAACAAACGGAAAAAAGTTGACCCTAACCCTGGTCTCATAGCTTGAAACCGCTTGTAACTAACTAACTTTCTGCCATCCCCCTCCCACCAACTGAATAAGTGTTGGAAGACCTAAAACAGGTGTTTTTCTGCTCATACACCATGAGGAGACTGTTTTTTCCTTGTGTGCATTTGCACGTGAACAGTGAGTGAAGGCATGGACTCCGATTGTAAAAACATATCCAGGTACGTTAGTTTTTTGGTTTTACGTACAAATGTACACTACCGTTCAAAAGTTTGGGGTCACCCAGACAATTATTTTGTGTTTTCCATGAAAAGTCACACTTATTTACCACCATGAGTTGTAAAATGAATAGAAAATATAGTCAAGACATTGACAAGGTTAGAAATAATGATTTGTATTCGAAATGATAATTTTTTCCAGATACTCAACCTGCTCAAAGGAAGGTCAGTTTTATAGCTTCTCTAACCAGCTAAACTGTTTTCAGCTGTGCTAACATGATTGCACAAGGGTTTTCTAATCATCCATTAGCCTTCTGACGCAATGAGCAAACACATTGTGCCATTAGAACACTGGAGTGATAGTTGCTGGAAATGGGCCTCTATACACCTATGTAGATATTGCACCAAAAACCAGACATTTGCAGCTAGAATAGTCATTTACCACATTAGCAATGTATATTAGATATTAGAGTGTATTTCTGATTAGTTTAAAGTTATCTTCATTGAAAAAAACAGTGCTTTTCTTTCAAAAATAAGGAAATTTCTAAGTGACCCCAAACTTTTGAACGGTAGTGTACGTTTTTAAAGAGGTGGAAAACATTGATTAGTTACGTTTTTTTTTTACTGAGATTGGGTTGTAATAAATAGACACCTTCAGAGTTGGATTAGTATCCATCATAGAAAATTTGGTGCAAATCTGACAGTGTGTGAGTTATAACTGTCCTGTGGTTCATGGCGAGAAGTCAAACTTCGCCATGTTGCCATGGCAAAACCTTTGAGCTTTTGCAAGACATTTATACAACTTTTAGTGCCCCATTCCTATAGATTATCTCATGTGAAAATGAGCTCAATTGGACTATTTGTAATTCGCCATATAATGCTGCTGTGATTGCAGAGGGCCTAAACGATTATTCAGCATACAGTGGTGTGAAAAAGTGTTTGCCCCCTTCCTGATTTCTCATTTTTTTGTATGTTTGTCACACTTAAATGTTTTAGATCATCAAACTAATTTAAATATTAGACAAAGATAACACAAGTAAACACAAAATACAGTTTTTAAATGAAGGTGTTTATTATTAAGGGTAAAAAAAAATCCAAACCTACATGGCCCTGTGTGAAAAAGTGATTGCTCCCCCCGTTAAAACATAAATTAACTGTGGTTTATCACCTCTTTGGAAAGCTGAGTTCAGTTTCTCTAGCCACACCCAGGTCTGATTACTGCCACACCTGTTCTCAATCAAGAAATCACTTAAATAGGATCTGTCTGCCAAAGTGAAGTAGACCAAAAGATCCTCAAAAGATCCTCAACTAATCAGAAATACACTCTAATATCTAATATACATTGCTAATGTGGTAAATGACTATTCTAGCTGCAAATGTCTGGTTTTTGGCGCAAGGCGCCACACGAGTAGGCTGCCTTTTGCAACAGCGGCTCGATTCCGAGTTTTTTTTTCCCTTCCTCTCTCTTTTGATCAGTCTTTTTTTTCACCACACTTATATCACGGACACACAGATCGTCCCAAATGTCTCCTGAGCCGGTGGACGGAGCCACTGTTTATAGCAGGATACGATACAACAGGGAAGAGCTGCTAGCATTTAACCGCCACCCGGTCCCATTGGAAAAACTCGACATACCGAGAGAACTGAGGCGAAAGCGTCGTGGCTGCCGGGCTGGAGTAAGGCGGAGGACAAAAAATATAAGGTACAGACCCTCCCTTCCATCTGTTGTCATGGGAAATGTACGGTCGATACTGGGAAAGTTAGATGAGCTAGCGGCTATCTCCCGTTATGATAGCACTTACCGGGAGTGCTCTCTCCTTTTGTTTACTGAGACGTGGCTAACTGAACTAGCAGCAGATGCTAACATTGAGCTGGAGGGTTTTCACATGATACGAGCTGACCGAACACCGGACAGTGGCAAAGCTAGGGGCGGTGGAGTGATAATGTATGTTAACAACAACTGGTGCAGACCGGGACATATCACTGTTAAACAACGACACTGCAGCAAAGACATTGAGTTGCTAGCTGTTAGCATGAGGCCTACATATCTCCCGAGAGAACACTCACACGTGATCTGCATTGTTGTTTATGCAAATCCGACGGCGAACGCTGGGACAGCGCGTGACGTCATCCATTCAGTAACCAGCAGGCTGCAGACAGAACACCCAGATGCTCTTCTCCTCATCTCAGGCGATTTCAACCATGTTTCACTGTCTCCCATTCTACCCACGTTCACCCAGTATGTCACATGCCACACTAGAGACAATAAAACACTAGATTTATTCTACGCAAACACTAAGGAGGCGTACACCTCATCACCACTCCCCCCACTCGGGAGATCTGATCACAACTTGGTTCATCTCCGGCCGGTGTACAAACCCCTAGTGCACAGACAACCTCCGGCCATGCACACTGTGGAGTTATGGTCTGAGGAGACAATGGACACTCTAAAGGACTGTTTTGAAGCCACCGCCTGGAAGCAGCTCTGCGATCCACATGGTGAGGACATCGATGGCCTCATTCACACCTTCACGGGCTACCTCAGCTTCTGTGTGGACAAATCCGTTCCCACCAAGACCATACGGCGTCACTCAAACAACAAACCCTGGATCAACCCTGAGATAAAAACACTTCTGAGAGAGAAGAAGAGGATCTTCAGGTCGGGGAACAGGGAGATGCTGAAGTCCGTACAGAGGGAGCTGAGGAGAAAGATCAGAGAAGGCAAGGACAGCTTCAGGAAGAAGATGGAGGACAAGCTGCAACAGAGCGACATCAGCGGGGTCTGGAGAAACCTCAAAACCATCTCGGGGCTCCAGAATACCTCCCCCCAGGCCACGGGGGGCAGGGAGTGGTCGAACAACCTGAATCTGTTTTTCAATAGATTTGACCAACCGCCCTCCCCCCTGTCTGCACAACAACCACTGCTGCCTCTAAGAAATTAAGTCCTGCTGCCCACTCCCCACTCCACCGACACCACCCCCACTCCCAACACACAGCCCCCCATCCTGACCCTGACCAAGACCCAGGTGAGGACGGAGCTGAGGAAGATCAAGGCGAGGAAGGCGTCGGGACCGGACAGCATCAGCGCAAAGCTCCTCAAGTCCTGTGCAGACCAGCTGTGTGGGATTGTGACGTATATCTTCAACATGAGCCTGAAACTGGGGAGGGTACCACAGCTGTGGAAAACATCTTGTGTGGTACCTGTACCAAAGACTTCCCACACCAAAGACCTGAACAGCTACAGACCGGTGGCCTTGACGTCCCACTTGATGAAGACCCTGGAGAGACTGCTCCTTGCTCATCTCTGCCCCCTGGTGGAACCAGCGATGGATCCACTCCAGTTCGCCTACCAGCATGGCATTGGGGTGGAGGATGCGGTGATCTTCCTCCTTCACCGTTCTCTGTCCCACCTGGAGAAGCCCGGGAATATGGTGAGGATCATGTTCTTTGACTTCTCCAGTGCTTTCAACACCATCCAACCGATGATCCTGAAGGACAAGCTGCTGCGCGCAGGGGTGGACCAGCACCTGTCATCATGGATCCTGGACTACCTCACGAACCGGCCTCAGTTTGTGAGAACCCGGGACTGTGTTTCCGACACGATCATCAGTAGCACGGGGGCCCCCCAGGGAACGGTGCTGGCTCCCTTCCTGTTCACTCTTTATACTGCGGACTTCTCACACAACACAACACGCTGCCATCTACAGAAGTTCTCTGATGACTCTGCGATCGTTGGTCTCATCTCCAACGGAGATGAAGCTGAGTACAGAGTGCTTATCCAGGACTTCGTGGACTGGTGCCATCGGAACTGCCTCCAGATCAACGCGAGGAAAACTAAGGAGCTGGTGGTGGACTGCCGCAGGCATGGGCAACCCCTCACAGCACCAGTAAATATACAGGGAACAGACATCGAGATGGTGACATCCTATAAGTACCTGGGTGTTCATCTGAACAATAAACTAGACTGGTCACACAATACTGACGCACTCTACAAGAAGGGACAGCGCAGGCTGTTCCTGCTGAGGAGACTCAGGTCTTTTGGTGTACAAGGGGCGCTGCTGAAGTCATTCTATGACATGGTGGTGGCATCAGCCATCACTTTTGGAGTGGTCTGCTGGGGCAGTGGCATTACTGCAGCCGATAGGAAGAGACTGAACAAACTGATTAAGAAAGCTAGCTCTGTCCTGGGGCAGCGCCTTGATCCGATGGAGGAGATAGGAGAGAGAAGGACGGTGGCTAAACTGTCATCTCTGCTGGAGTCCGAGTTCCACCCTATGCAGGATATACTGGATGCACTGAGGAGCTCATTTAGCAGCAGACTACATCATCCCAGGTGCACAACCGAGAGGTTTCGTAGGTCCTTCCTACCAACGGCTGTCAGACTGTACAACCTAAGCAGGGCTGCTCGCAGAGATAGCAAAAAGACGTAACAAACTAATAGTTTTTTGAATGCAAAAGATGCAATAGACTTACACAATGGTCCTCTCCGGCATACAACTAGGAACATATCGGTCGCTATGGAGGGTGAGAATATGTATGGGCACATAATCATACCATGTAGGATAACTAAGTAGACAGTTATGCTGTTTCATCCCATCTAGCAACAATGCTCTGCACTGTGTGTGTTTATGTATTTACATATTTATTCCATCTAGCTACAATGCTCAGCACTGGGTGTGTTTATATTTATATATCTATATATTTATTCCATCTAGCTACAATGCTCCGCACTGTGTTTTTATATATCTACATATTATTCCATCTAGCTACATTGCTCCGCACTGTGTGTGTTTATATACTTGCATATTTATTCCACCTAGCTGCAATCCTCCGTACTGTGGGTGTTTATATATTTACATATTTATTCCATCTAGCTACAATGCTCTGCACTGTGTTCATATATTCATATATTTATTCCATCCAGCTACAATGCTCTGCACTGTGTGTCTGTGTGTGTGTGTGTATATATATATTTTATAGTAATATGTACATATGTATATTAGCTGCTCTTGCTTGCTTGTTTTTTTTTTTTTTTTTTTTTTCTTGCCTCCTGATTGTTGCTCTGAGTGTTGCTATCCCTGTGCTGTTGCAATCCTGGAATTTCCCCGTTGTGGGACTAATAAAGGCTTATCTTATCTTATCTTATCTTATCTTAAAAGCTAGACATCATGCTGCGATCCAAAGAAATTCAGGAACAAATGAGAAACAAAGTAATTAAGATGTATCAGTCTGGAAAAGGTTATAAAGCCATTTCTAAAGCCTTGGGACTCCAGCCAACCACAGTGAGAGCCATTATCCACAAATGGCAAAAACATGGAACAGTGGTGAACCTTCCCAGGAGTGGCCAGCTTACCAAAATTACCCCAAGAGCACAGCGACGACTCATTCAAGAGGTCACAAAAGACCCCACAACAACATCCAAAGAATTGCAGGCCTCACTTGCCTCAGTTAAGGTCAGTGTTCATGACTCCACCATAAGAAAGAGACTGGACAAAAATGGCCTGCATGGCAGAGTTCCAAGATGAAAACCAGTACTGAGCAAAAAGAACATAAAGGCTCGTCTCAGTTTTGCCAGAAAACATCTTGATGATCCCCAAAACTTTTGGGAAAATACTCTGTGGACTGACAAGACAAAAGGTGAACTTTTTGGAAGGTGTGTGTCCCATTACATCTGGTGTAAAAGTAACACAGCATTTCAGAAAGGGATCATCATACCATCAGTAAAATATGGTGGTGGTAGTTTGATGGTCTGGTGCTGTTTTGCTGCTTCAGGGCTTGGAAGACTTGCTGTAGTAAACGGAACCATGAATTCTGCTGTCTACCAAAAAATCCTGAAGGAGAATGTCCGGCCATTTGTTTGTGACCTCAAGCTGAAGCATGCTTGGGTTCTGCAGCAGAACAATGATCCAAAACACACCAGCAAGTCCACCTCTGAATGGATTAAGGAAAACAAAATGAAGACTTTGGAGTGGCCTAATCAAATTCCTATCCTGAATCTGATTGAAATGCTGTGGCATGACCTTAAAAAGGTGGTTCATGCTCGAAAACCCTCCAATGTGGCTGAATTACAACAATTCTGCAAAGATGAGTGGGTCAAAATTCCTCCACAGCGCTGTAAAAGACTCATTGCCAGTTATCGCAAGCGCTTGATTGCAGTTGTTGCTGCTAAGGGTGGCTCAAGCAGTAAGGTTTAGGGGTCAATCACTTTTTCACACAGGGCCATGTAGGTTTGGATTTTTTTTCCCCTTAATAATAAACACCTTCATTTAAAAACTGCATTTTGTGTTTACTTTTGTTATCTTTGTCTAATATTTCAATTTGTTTGATGATCTGAAACATTTAAGTGTGACAAACATACAAAAAAAATGAGAAATCAGGAAGTGGGCAAACACTTTTTCACGCCACTGTATGTGAATGACATGAGCATTACAGCGGAGCAGCATAGCACATAACGTCGGCAGCTATCATTGTGGAACCCCACAGCTGGCCAATGGGAGTCCGTGCTGGTGTTTCTCCCAGCGTTTTCACACTGCTAGTGTTGTATAATGTGTAAAAATGTAAATCACGACCACAGCAGTGGTAAGTAAGGCCGATGGCGTGGCTGTTTTTTTAGTCTGAGTGGACATATACGTTCGGCCAGCTCGGGACAGAGTGCCCTGCTGGAGCTGCTCACACAGCTCCGGTCCTCTTCATAATTAATAAGCAACAATGTTGGCAAGTTGGTCCCATGCGCTCAACTTGACATTAATTCTTTCCATTTCTGTATGATGTCAATATATTTTAAACTTATTCTACGTTTCCACGCTGCATCAGGATTGAAACTGTTGCAAACATATCCTCCGGAGACTGATGGTTCCTATTCCCCATAATGGAGACACAGCGAGGGAGAGGGTCAGATAAAGGGACAGAACTTATAAAGTTTCTGTCCCCTAAAACTGGCTCCTGGTTCCTGTATTGGAAATGGGGCTATTGATTAAGTCCAGTCTCTGACCATAGGCTATATTCCATTTTATTTTTATAATTTGCTGCAGACCACTCAGAAATCACCTCAGGGCTGAAGTTAGCCCCTGAGACATGGTTTGAACACCCCACTGTAATGACTGTGTGGTGGTTGTTGTGATTCAGTTGTTCAGCCTCCACGCTGCCTTCAGCCTCAGACTGAAACTGTGATCATCAGGATGGTATTTCTGTCCTTCATCGTCATGGACACCAGAGTGGGTGTTAAAGTTTAAAGGAGAGGATGATCATGATGATGAATCTGTGTGAAGGTTTTTCTGCTTTAATAACTGAAATACAGCTGGATTTATTTATAACAGTGGAGGATGATGAGTTAGGGTTTTTTTTTTTTTATAAATCACGATTCAGATTCACACTGTGCTGCTGCTGCTGCTGCTGCTAACAGGCTAACAGGTGTCTGATCAAAGCAGGCGAGCCATGCTCTGATTGGTTGTAGGAGTTCACTGACAGGGAGATGCTTCAAGAATCTTAAATTCATTTATCTAAAATTAAGGTCTTAATTATTCAGAAAAAATGACAGTTATTCCTAGGGCTGGGCAGTTGGACCTTAAATCAGCATCTCGTTCAACTGACCATTTCATGTCGGTTTTTGAGCATATTATAATAAAGAACAGGCCTATTGTCATTGCACACACAAAATAAATATAGTCCAGTGTTTACAACACATACCTCTTGTGAATTTGTGGTTAATTAGGTTTGTAGCTGCGTTGGGGGAGTCCTTTACACGCTTATGATTGTGTTACCACTACATAATGATTATGATTTGTCATATCCGGCTCTAGGGAGCCGGGCAATCAGAGCCAGGGACAAGCCAGTGAGTCGAGATGGTTTATTTTGGGTAAGGGATAAGGGATGAGGAGAGCACAGATACTCATGCAGAGGTACACTCACAGGTTGCACAGCGCAGAGGTAAGCAGCTCGTACCGGACGTGGGGGTAGCAAGACGTACATCCTCACAGCGGGATACAAACACAGGAATGCTGCAAGGGGAGTTGAGGCTGACACCAGACGAAGGGGCTTCAGCCTAGCAGTGCTTATGTCGCAGCCCCGAGTCATCGAGGCTGCTCCTATTTATCCTCATTGGCAGCGCCCCAGCTGATGAAGACTAATTGGCCCCAGCCGTCCATAATGCTGCCAGCTGGGGGCCAGCTGAGACGCTGCTCAATGGGAGGCAGGGATGAGGGAAAGCATGGGCTCAGTGCCGAGACGGCATCTCAACCCATGGTGACAGAGCCCCTCCCTCAAGGTCGGGCTCCTGAACGACCAGGAACATCCCAGCCCCCCCCCCCCCCCCCCCCACCTAGGGTGGGAGGAAGGGAGGCGGACCGGAGGGGAAGAAGCCAAGGGAAGGACAACACCAATGGGGCAATGTAGGGTAGCGGGAAAGAAAAACCCAAATACAATACTGACAACAGAATAATTAACCCAGGTACAGATGGGGAGAAGAACTGGGTCAGCACGCCGGTTACATACTACCCAGAGAGTACCAACCATGCGTGACCCAGAGCAAGAAAAAAAAAAAAAAGAACCACCAAAAAGGTACAGGGCAAAAAATGCTGAGTATGGTCAAATAAAGGGAAAACACAATACACAGCACCAATATAAGTACATACACACAGTCACCAAGAAAAGTGAGGGTGACTGGAACAAATGGACAATTACAGAGCATGGTGTTACGGAAAACAAGGCACATGACTCTATAATGAACCAACAGGGCATAAAAAAGAAATACTGAGTGCAGGCAAAGAAAAACCCACACACATGAATATATAAATACCCAGTCACCTAAAGAAATGAAAGTGACTGGAATGAATGGGCAACTGCAGAGTATGGTCTGAAAGGGAACAAAACATAACTCTACAATGCAAAAACGAGACTAAAAACATGGTACAAAAAATAAAATGCTGGGTACGAGGGAAGGAAAACACACAGCACTATAAATACACATCCACCAACAGGACAGACATTACACCCAAGTGACCTTAATAACGATAAAAGAAAAAGTGACACCCGAGGTGTATGGCAGGCAGAGTCCAAAAATAGCCGAGATGGCTCCGGAGATCTCCCCGCCCATTGTCTAGCTGGCGAATCAGGGGAAGAAGTGTTCGGACGGCGAACTCTGGACCCAGATCCCAGGAATCCAGTCCACCGGCAGCCGAACCAGGCTGCCCAGAGGGAAACACAGACCAGTGGGGGGAACCAGATCACCGAACCGAAAGTTTTGCGGGTCGGGTCGTCGACCCGCATCACTCAACCACCAGGACCGTTGAGACGGACGAAGGGTCAGAGCGGATCCCGGTGGAAGAGGCTCAGGGGAGAGCCGATGACGAGGGCGGCGGGCCTCAGGGAAACGGCCACCTCCTCACCGGACCTGGACAATACTGGGGCAGCACCCACGTCGGACCCCGATCGGGCCTCAGGCGAACCCACGTTGGACCCCGACTGGGTCTCGGGCGATCCCACGTTGACTACTGCACCAGAACCGACCTCCAACGTTGAACCCGGACCCTCCAGCACCACGAGGAACAGCAACTCCTTGCCGGTGACCCTGGAAGAAGGCTCAGAAGAGAAAACAGAACCGGGATCAGGATCACCGGCAGCGCCAGAACCCGGCGAGACGAGCTCAGACGCAGCGGACGGCTGCACCCGGCTCGTCTCCCCTGGAGATAGGCTGAAGTGCTCGGGGATAAAAAGAGAGAAAAGAAAGGAGAGCACTCGCCTGATCTCGGGTTCTGACGCCGTCCAGGACTGCGAAGATCCAGGATCCGTCGTCAGGAGGTCGTTGTCAGGCTCCCATCTAGCCGCGTCGGGCCCCGCAGCCAGCACGATGGTCAGCGCAGCTTGAGATCCCTCCAGCTCAGGTAACCCCGCCGACGATCCACTCGGCGTGAAGCCAGAAGAATCTCGTCCCGCTGGACCGAACCGCTCCTCCGTGGAGACCCGGGGACGCTCAGTCGTCGGCGGAGACTCCACGCAGCAGTCAGTCCCCCTCCTCCGTCCGCAATGTAGCTGCGGAACCACAGGCCCTCTCCATATCCCACCACGTTGACCCGGAGCCGGGGACCGCTCGGCGGAGAGAGACACAGAGGATGCGGGATTAGGAATACAGGTTACAGCAGGTGGGGAGAGTTCAGGGAGCTGCGAACCCTGAACTTCTCCTCCAGGGATGTGACAGAGCAAATCATTAAGCAGGTGTGAAAAAACAATGACTTGCCTGCCCCCTGGAGGTTGAGTATCGCCTGCTGTAGTGGAATCTGCTTCTTCCTCTCCCCGCCCGGCGATAACGGAGGACCCCCCGGGAATTCGTCTGAGGGTCGCTCGCGTTGTCTCCAGCAGAGAGCTCACCAGGCCGGAATTCCAGGCACACACAGCGGTCAGGAAGCGCGTCGAGGAGGAGGGGAAAACAGCCGGGGTGAGCCAGCCCGAATGTCCAGGAATGACAGCGGGGGAACGAGGCTCAGGGGACGGGGCTGTAGAATCTCCACACTGACGAGGCGAAGGGATGACAGCTGCGTGGGAGGAACGGTCCTGACGATGACCCAGAACTGGATCCGGACGAGGTTCGTGCAGAGGTGACTCGGCGATGTGATGACGACTACTCCCAGGGGACGAAGCGAGGGGGAAACCCAGGATTCGCCGCTCCAGATCGGAGATCGAGACGAGGAAGGCGTCGAGCACGGGAAAGCTTCGTAGCCCTGAAGTCCTCACCATCAATCTCACTGCCGCCGCCACATGCCTGAAGGTGGTGACAGGAAACACAGTAGAGCTCGCGACAGCCACTCGACCCCGGACATAACTGCTGTCAGCTGCGGCTCCTAGAAGGGAATCCCGAGTGACGTGGCGCAGGTCGGGGGAAGTCCTCTGGTTGGCGCGAACTCCCGGACTGGAATGGCGGCAGGAACGGGACTCCGAAGCGGGGAAAGACGTCGCCCACTTCGACTCCCTGCCGGGATTTCCATCCACCCCGTGGAGCTTCTCTCGCTGTGTACCTGCAGCGTTTATCCTGGCACTGTCCTCCAGATGGTACAGAGAGTGAGGGTGACAGTCCAGGAGTTCCTCAGCACGGCCCGGATGCCAGCGTCTCGCGTTGGAGACGTCGTGCAGGGTGAAGAACGTCCCGTCGACAGCCTCCGAGATGGACCTCAGCTCGTCGCCCTGGCGCCGGAAGTGACTCCTGGGAAACGGCATGCTAGCAGCGCTGACACCCGGACAGAAAGGTACATTTCCACAGCGACTCACGGCCGCCGGCAACTCTTCTGGCTGCGACATACTGTCATATCCGGCTCTAGGGAGCCGGGCAATCAGAGCCAGGGACAAGCCAGTGAGTCGAGATGGTTTATTTTGGGTAAGGGATAAGGGATGAGGAGAGCACAGATACTCATGCAGAGGTACACTCACAGGTTGCACAGCGCAGAGGTAAGCAGCTCGTACCGGACGTGGGGGTAGCAAGACGTACATCCTCACAGCGGGATACAAACACAGGAATGCTGCAAGGGGAGTTGAGGCTGACACCAGACGAAGGGGCTTCAGCCTAGCAGTGCTTATGTCGCAGCCCCGAGTCATCGAGGCTGCTCCTATTTATCCTCATTGGCAGCGCCCCAGCTGATGAAGACTAATTGGCCCCAGCCGTCCATAATGCTGCCAGCTGGGGGCCAGCTGAGACGCTGCTCAATGGGAGGCAGGGATGAGGGAAAGCATGGGCTCAGTGCCGAGACGGCATCTCAACCCATGGTGACATGATTCTCTTATCAGGTTCATAAAAACAACCTTAGCTTGTCCATTCCCTCTGTAAAACAGATGAGATGACGCAGATAGCCGTCAGAGGCTAACAGCAACTTAGCTTCTGTTCCTTTTAGTGTTCGTATTTTGCACTTTGTTTGATTTTTCTTGGCATCTTCAAAAAAAATAAAGAGTCAATCATCATGCTATGAGGATGGAGACCATTTGTTTTTGTTACAAGCCATGTTTAATTGTTCCATCCATGTTCTGCTGCATCTGAACAGCTCTGACTGTGCTGCTTCCGGAGTTACGTGCCTGTGCCTGTAACTTTGTGGACACATCTTAAAGGGGCAGTACATTAAAGATGGGATCCACATTTCACTAAAAAAAGTCATTTTGAGAGAGTCGTACACCGAATCACTCAGTGCCATACTGGAGCTTGACATGCCTGTAATTTCTCCATTGTGGGACTAATAAAGGTTTATCTTATCTTATCTTATCTTATCTTATGCCTACCACTCACTCAACTGAGAGTCGGCTGAACGGAGCAGGTGGGGCTTGTTTGCTGCCTAGGCAGGTGATTCAGCTGGTGATCCCTGGCTTCCAGTGCAGTTCCTGTATGTGATTCAGTACAGTACGCTCACCCAAAAAACTAGTACATTTGAAACGTTTGCAAATGTTGCAGCACTACAGTACATGAAAAGTTCTCGCATACACGCACACAACAGAGAGGAGAAAAACTGAAAAAAAAAAAAAAAAACCGCAGCATGATTCAACACCCCAAACGTCCCTTCCGGTTTTATTTTGGTTAATTACCCAGCCTTAGTTAACCCTTAAATACATCCATCTTCTACCATTTATCCAGGAGTCAAGGCCATGGGGACATTAGTCTAAGTAAGGAAGCCCAGAGCACTGCCCAGCTCACATACCACCATGATTCCCCCTGCAGATGGTAAGCCCACTGGAGGAGCAGACCCATATGGTTCACTCAGGCTGATTCCTGCCAGGTCTCATGGGTAGAAACCTTGTTACCGGGTGTTTGCCGTTGAGGAACTCCTCCCAGCCAGGCTCCAGGGTAGGACTTTGGTAACCCCATACCGGGCGGGGTGTACAGGATCCTTGCTGCAACTTTTTTTTATAAGGATCTGCTGGACTGTTATTAGATTTCCCCTCCCCCTGGACCAATTTACTTTGGGAGATCCTAGCAGGTGCAAATTGCCCCTGACAACACAGCTCCGGGGATCATTAGGGTACACAAACTCCTCCACCACGACAAGGTGGCGATCCATGGAGAGGTAATCCTTAAATCATCATGAATGTGACAGCTGATACCATTTTTGTCTTTTAACATAAAGGAATGTGAAATAAGCCTAACAAACATTATTCTTTTTTCCCCAAATTTTTTTCTCTCTGAAATTTGAGAATTTGTGAATTTTTGCCTGGATGTTGTGCTTTTTTATTCTGTAATAAATTTGTAACTTTTTTCTCGTAAACCTGTGAACGTTTTGTCATCAATTTGTGTTTTTTCCCCTCCTTAAATTTGTGATGTTTTTCTCAAATAATTTTTTTTCTTGTAACTTTTTTGTTGTCATAAATTTTCAAGTTTTTTTCTTTTAATTTTGTGACTTTTTCCTGTTTCCCTCATGCAGGTTCTACAGCAGTAATGGTTGTGGTGGTAGGGTCTGGTTTCAGATATTTAAGTAATTTCATTTAGTAATTTAGTAATTAATTATGTGGTACTAATGCGGATCCTGTGGAAGTCCAGGTTTAATGAGGGAAGTGGAACAGGTACCCATCAGAAGGACCTCTGAGAGCAGCTTCTCTGTGGAACAGAGGTCTGATCCCACCTCCAGGGACCCATGTGTGACATAAGCTAGAAAGGAACCATGTAGGGCTGGGAGATTAACTGAAATAAAACCGAGACAGTCGTATAGGGCGTAAAACAAACATAATCTTGCTCATGTGTTTTTTTTCTCCCCTCTCCCTGTTGTGTCTGTATCAGCGTTAGAAGTAATGTGTTACTGTAATGCCACGACTTTTGCGTTAACATGCTGTGTAATGAAATTACTGTTTGAAAATTCAGTAATGCGTTACAGTTATGGAAATTTGATCAGATGTGTTACTCGTTACTCATTTTATTAATTATTATTATTATTGTTATTGGATAAATATGTTTAGTGCAAATAAATGAATATACAAACTGACCCCACTGTAGCTGAGATGAGCTGTCAGTCGTCGTGACCTGTTACAGAGAGTTGAGTCTTCACTGCTGAGCAGAAGAAATGATGAAGCTACTTTGTTTTTGTGGAAATCGATTATTTTTCCTTTTTCGCAGTTAAGGACAAAAGCATATTAGTGGATTGCAAGCTAAGTGCCGGTTGAGACCTACTGCAATCTTCAGAAGTGCCTGAAAACAGCAACAAAGCTCCGACAAAGCTAGTGCTAAGAAGAAGAAGCCATCTCTATTGTCATTCACTCCATAAAGCCAATCATGTACAGTAGAACGAAA
Source organism: Pholidichthys leucotaenia (assembly GCA_020510985.1). Classification (NCBI taxonomy): domain Eukaryota; kingdom Metazoa; phylum Chordata; class Actinopteri; order Cichliformes; family Pholidichthyidae; genus Pholidichthys; species Pholidichthys leucotaenia. The sequence goes on along the minus strand of CM035838.1, from coordinate 240,316,213 downwards.
TTACGTTTCTCCTATCTATAACGTTAATCACATGTAGAATCAGAGGGGTTGCTGCCATGCAAGGTGCTGCCACAAACAACTTCTCCTTCCCCCATTCTATTATGCTGAGCACCAAGCTAGAAGGCAGGAAGTACCATTTTTATATGGTCTTTGGTATGACCCGGCTAGGACTTGAACCCCCAACCTCCCGGTGTGGAGCAAATGCTCTATCAACTAGGCCACCACTCCATAACGTAAGTAATGGATAGCTATGTTAACAACACCGTGTTAGTGGATCTACGCTATCTGTACAGCCATGGCTGGATGTAAAGCGGAAATACTCTTGTTTCAACAGCCACGGCTGGACTTCAAGCACAGGTATGCATCTGGACAGTTTGTGACCCAGCAAGAAAGATAAGATAAGATAAGATAAGCCTTTATTAGTCCCACAATGGGGAAATTCCAGGATTGCAACAGCACAGGGACAGCAACACTCAGAACAACAATCAGAAGACAAGAAAAAACCCCAAAACAAAACAAGCACAGCGAGTATACATATGTACATATAAATATATAAATATATAAACACACAGAAAGAAACCTGATTGCCAGACATATTGTTACAGACTGAAGACGTGATAATGGTCACTTTCCATCAGACAGCTGAGACTGTGACCCACTGAAGTTAAAACACATTTACTTGCTACCTGGATAAAGATTATTCAGAAATGGATTTTGATCTCCAAAAGGAATTTGAGGGACTGGCTCATGTCTCTGTCACAGTTGACATTTGGACTGTGGATAATGGACATTTTCTTTGGATCACTGCACATTGGATTAAATCTTTATCATAAAGGTAAGATAAACATGGACAGGTTTATGCAGTGTTGCCAACTTTCACTTCAAAATGAGGAAATTACTGGCAATATCATATTGAATTTCTTCAGATTTTTCCCACAATAAGAACTCTCAAGGTAGGAAACAGTCTGTTTTCAGCCTGACATTAATAAGCCCATAATGTAATCCATTAATTTAATTATGTGTGCAAGATGATTTTTAAGTATGCATTTAAAAGTAATGTGAAAGTTACTTTTCCAAGTAACTAGTTACTTTAATCATGCAATAATTGGTAAAGTAACTCAGTTACTTTTGAAAAGAAGTAACTGTAATTAGTTACTATTTTTTAGTAACTTGCCCAACACTGGTCTGTGTGTATAGAGAGCTTTTCATGTACTTCCCCTTTAAGGCGTGCCTGTGGAGTTACGTGTGTAACTATGCACCCCGGACACAGCACAGTTAATGCTGTTCAGAAACAGCAGAAAAATGTAAAATGGCTTGTAACAAAAAGAAATGTTGTCTCTGTCCACATAGTATGTGATGATTGACTCTTTACAATGCCTATAAAAAGTATTCCCCCCCCCCCCCCCCCCGGATGTTTCAACCTTTAATTGCTTTATAAAATGAAATCATGGTCAAAAATTGACCAGGTTTGACAAAAATTTGCAAAAAAGCTTCTTTCATGTCAAAGTGAAAACAGATTTTTACAGACTACTGTCAATTAATTAAAATTATATAAGGTAAAGTAAAGATTGCATAAGTATTCATCCCTTTAAAGTGACTGATCTAATTCAACAGAGGTCCAGCTAGTTGATGCCTGCAGTCTCACCATTAGTGAAATGGAGATCACCTGAGTGCAGTTAATGTTGTCAAGTGATTGTAATATAAAAACACCTGTGCTGGGAAGGTCTAGTCTCTGGTTCATCAGTATTCCTGCTACAATTGCAAAATGAAGACAAAAGAACACGCCAAGCAACTCAGAGAAGAGATAATTGAAAAGTATAAGACAGGAGATAGCTACAAGAAGATTTCCAACTCACTGGGCATCCCACAGAGTTCAATTAAATGCATCATTAAGAAATGGAAGCAGTATGGCACTTGTCTAAATCTGCCTAGAGCTGGCCATCCTCACAAACTGAGTGATCGAGCAAGAAGAAGACTGGTGAGAGAGGCCACCAAGACACCTACAGCCACTCTGAAGGAGTTGAGAGCTTCAGTGACCCAGATGAGAGGGACTGTACATGCAACAACTGTTGCCCAGGTTCTTCCCCAGTCCAAGCTGTATGGAGAGTAGCAAAGAGAAAGACACTGTTGAAAAAAGCTCACATGAAATCTCACCTAGAATTTGCCCAAAGCCATGTGGGAGACTCCAAGGTCAATTGGAAGAAGGTTCTTTAGTCTGATGAGACAAAAATTGAGCTTCTTGGCCAACAGACACCATTTTCACTGTGAAGCATGGTGGTGGCAACGTCATGCTCTGGGGATGCTTCTCAGCAGCAGGCCCTGGAAGGCTTGTAAAGGTAGAGGGGAACATGAATACAGAAAAATATCACCAAATCTTGGAGGATAATCTGATTCAATCTGCAATAGAACTACAGCTTGGGAGAAAATTTATTTTCCAGCAAGACAACGACCCCACGCATACAGTACAGCAAAAGCAACACAGAAATGGTTCAAAGACAACAAGGTGAATGTTCTGGAGTGGCCAAGTCAAAGCCCAGATCTCAGATTTGTGTCTAGACTTGAAAAGAGCTATTCAAGCCCGATCCCCGAGCAACCTGACTTAGCTTGAGCTGTTTTGCAATCAACTACTTTACCTTATATAATTTTAATTAATTGACAGTAGTTTTCACTTTGACATGAAAGAAGCTTTTTTTTTTTTTTTTTACAAATTTTTGTCAAAAAAGGCAAATTATTTTGACCATGATTTCATTTTATAAAGCAATAAAAGGTTAAAACATCCAAGAGGGGTGAATCCTTTCTATAGGCAGTGTATTTCATGTGACGATGCCAAGTAAAATGGGTGAAGTGCATGGAAACTAACATGTAGATGCCTGAAGCTAAGTTGCTGTTATCAACTTTTTTTTCTGCCGGGTTGGAAGACAAAACAGACAAGCTAGGGCCGTCGTCGCAAGCCACATGACCCACAAACGGCAACATAAACACACAAACTTCTGCACTGGAAAATGTTTAATTTGTGTGTGAAATGACAATAGTACTATTGTGTATGCTCAGTTTACTTGGATTTGATTTAATATTTGACTTTGACCAATCATGTGCCCTTAAAATATTAAGCTGCAGCTCCATTTAAACTCCATTTAAACATTTTTAACATTTTTATTTTCTTGTGCATATGGTTGATTTTTTAAAAAAATATCTTTTACTGTGTGTGTTGTGATGTCATTTTAACCTGTATACTGACTTTTGTCATTTAATTCTTTTTACTTTGTAAAGCACATTGAGCTGCCTTGTCTATGCAATGTGCAATATGAATAAATTTACCATTACTATTACCATTATGCTCATTTACTAGTGCACTGCAGTGATATGATACCACAGTCTTTCGTAATATTGCTTAATTATGAGCCTTGTTGATGAACTATAAGGGAGAAGAAAGTGGAAAAAAATGTGAAAGGGTCGATTAACTGTGATGCTGTTTTAAGGTCAAATTGCCCAGCCCTAGAATCATGAGAAGTGGCAGAAAAGAATAAAGGTGTATTTAAACCAAATGCAAATGCGTGACGTGAATACATGTAAAGCTAATGTAAACATGCAGAAAACATGAATTCGGGCATTTGCGTGTCCGAGGGATTTGGTAGCGCTAGCTAATAATCAGCCTTGAGATTCTGCCATCACCAGACTTAAAGTATGAAAACTGGAGAGTAAGTTAGTTTGAAAATGAGACTGCCACTCACCTGCAGACAGATGGACCAGGAGCTCTGCAGCTGAATTGGAGTGTCAGAGTTATCCACTTACGGACTCCTGCCACAAATGTGCTAACAAGGGCTAGCAGGATAGCAGTGTAAGCAGCCGTCTTTCAGGTGAAGTTTTGGAGGCAGAGACAACTTTTCCGGGTGAGAGCCCCATTGGATAACGTAAACCGAAACATGAGTGTTTTGGGGATTTCCACAGCAGGTAAACCACAGCTGCAGAAGTTATAAAGGCAACTCCACCTATCTGCAACTCACTCAGATGGCGTATTCATATCTGTTCACATGTTTTCATTGCGGTAACATGTAGTCATTCCGCTCAAAAAATTTGTGTGCTCGTGTTTGGTCTGAATGCACCTTAAGACAGCTCACAAATAGCAGACCCTCCCAAGGTGCCAAGAGGTGGCTGACTGAGGAGGAGGAAAAGCTAACAATAATGGATGTGCACATAAGTTAATAATAATAAAAAAAAGGCACAGATAAATAAATATATTATAGGTACTTTACACGTAGTTAAACTAGTGCAAAGTCTCCTGAACGCTACTGGATCATTGTCAACGGCATATAATGGCAAGTAAATCCAGCAAAGGCCAATAAACAACCGCAGCAACACTGAGGCCTGGCATGCTGCCCACCTCCTTGACCTCCGGTGGAAAAGGTGGCCACGACATTGACGCTGCCGCCAGGTCCCTTAACGCTGAAGATTTAAAACGTGAGTTGTTGCTGTCCTTACAGGCAGATTTTTATTTCTATGGTGAAGACAGAAGTCAGAGCGGTTTTGGAGAATGAAATGGCTGAGATTCGAATTGACACACGTGTGGTAAGAACGGGGTCTGAGGACTTTAAATCAGTAATGAAGACTGAGTTAGCAAGCTATGTAGCACGCTAGGAGAAGCCGAACAGAGCCTAACAGCCTGCTCAGACAATGTCGAGACACTGAAATGGGAGGTTAAATGATTGGGAGTCCTGACTGATTCATTACAAAGCAAATGCAAAGATCTTGAATCCAGATCCCGGAGGAATAATATTAGGATCGTCAGCGTGCCAGCTGCTCCCCCTCATCTGTTGCTGACCTGCTACAGAAAGCACTGGATCTAACTGATGCCCCACTGATAGACAGGTCTCCTAGATGCTTACAACCAGTGCCAGGGCAATGTCCAAGGACCATAATGCCACGTCTCCATTACTACAGTGACTGTGTCAAGATTCTGTGCCTCGCCAGGGGAAAAACAGTGGATCAAAGTGAACAGCATAATCATCTCCATCTTCCCTGACTACACAGTGCGGGTGGCTAAAGCCCGCGCTGCATTCAGTGGCATCAGACAGCAGCTTAGGGGCCTAGATGGGGTACGCTTTGGCATCGCTCACCCAGCCCGGCTTCACATCACCTACAATGGCAAGGAGAACTTTTTCTCTGTCCCAGAAGAAGCTCAGACCTACAGCTCACAATTCATTGCACCACATGCAGCTTGGACCAGTGGACTGGTAACATCTTAGTTTCTGATGGCAACTGATACTGGGCATGATGGCTGCAATTTGAGCTGAGACTTTTATCATTTGCGAATATAGCTCTCTAACACATTTTTAAATATGCCACTATTTGGCTTATACTATTTCATCCACTTAAGTGCCTTAACGCGAAGTTAAGTTTTGTTCTGCAGGCCATGTTCAGATTTGCAGCTTCCCGTACAACAAGCACCTTTCATGTGCCTTTGCTTCCTTAGTTCAGAGGAGGTTAAAAGATCGGCATAGGGTTAGTGTTTTAGGACTCCCTTTTTTCATGCATTTCTATTTTGTGGCAGGACCACCTAAACTCACACCATTCAGTAATATTACTCAAATGTCAACATGCTATGGTGATGTCTAGCTTTGGCTCACCAGGCTCTATCCAGTTTATTAGCTGGAATATTAAGGGGATCATCCAACCTATCAAACACAGTAGAGTGTTTACACATCTGAAATCTCTGGGGTCGGATATTATTTTCTTACAAGAAACCCACCTATGCACTAGCGAGCACTCTAAACTGAAGAGAAACTGGGTTGGGCAGATATTCTGTTCTAAATATGAGACCAGATCTAGAGGCGCAGCCTTATTGATTAGAAAAGGAATTCCTTTTGTTGAAACCTCTGTAATCGCTGATGATAATGGTAGATTCATAATTGTAGCTGGCAAACTTTTTGGCTCACAAATCATTTTAGCTAATGTTTATGGTCCGAATTGGGACAATCCACAGTTTTTTTTTCCCATTTCAATACTACAATACAATTCAGTACTACTACTACACTACTGCACCTACGGACATTTTGTATATTATTTGTATATTATAGTTAGTTAGTGTTCCCCCCCCCCAAGTATGTCTCAGGGATGTGTGAATGGGTGGGGGGGTGGGGGAGGGGGGTGGAGCTATGTGGGAGTGTGTCTTAAATCATGCTGCTTCTATTTATATGGATGCCGAGAGAAACGCAATTTCATCTTGCCTGCACTACAGTTGTATGTACAGCAATATGACAATAAAGTTTGATTTGATTTGATTTGATTTGACCTCCATTCACATCATCTGATTGTAGGAGGGTGTTACAGCCCCCTCCATGAGTAATGGGTCAGTGGTGCAGGTCCTGACACCATAGAGTACATCTCCGTTACTAGCTGAGAGCTAGCGAGGAGTTCCTCTTTGGCTCAGTGGTAGATCAGAGGTGTTGAGGTCATGGGTCCAAATCCCAGGCTGGGATGTTGGTTAATGTCTAATCTCCCCAAAGAAGGGGATGAAAATGACTAGGTTTGTACACCTTGGCGTAGGGGCTGCGATGGACTTGAAAATCCCAGGATAATATTGGCAATTCTGGCCTTGGCCCAGAAAGGACTTCAACTGCATGTTACACCCAGGACTAGACAAATCCAGACCTAATCCTGATAGAGTGCAATCTCTAAGTCTAGTAAGGTTCTCCTGTTATTTATCGATCTTTATAAACTCACAGACCCATGGAGAAAACGCAATCCTACACATAAACAATGTATTCATTTTTCTCATCAGTACATCAGTCATACTCACGTATTGACTTTTTCTTGCTTAACAGTGGATCTCTTCATTTTGTGAAAAATTGTCAATATCACAGCATTGTCATTTTCTGACTACAGCCCGGTCCAATTAGAAATGTGTTTTCCTAACTGCATTGCGCCATGACACACTTGGCGTTTCGATCCGCTACTGCTGTCCAGTAATAAATTCACAAAATTTGTAAATACTCAAATTGATATTTACTTTGACATTAATATGACTCCAGGAATGTCATATATTACAATATGGAAATCCCTCAAAACTTTCCAGCGAGGCCAGATAATTTGCTACACATCCTATGAAAAGAAGAAGCGTACAAGCAGTCTCTCAGAACTGATTACACAGATAGCTGATATTGATAAAAAACTATTTATCAACCATAAGCCGGAACCATATAACGAATGACTTTTATTACAGACAGAATTTGATAACTTGTCAATCAACCATACTGAACAGCTTCTATTCAAATCTAGGCAAACCTTTTATGAGCACAGTCACAAAGCAAGTAAACTACTATCCTACCAGCTTAAACAAGCAGCAGCTAATAGTGCTATTCCAGAGATCCGAGTGGTGCCTAATGTGACTTCTAAAAACCCCTAAAGCATCAATGATTGTTTCAGGCAGTTTTATTGCAATCTGTATTCATCAGAAGCCAGTGTAGACGTATCTGAGACTGACTCCTTCCTAGATCAGATAAATGTTCCAAAGACTGACTTAGAAGCCCTTGAAATTCTTGATGCTGTAATAACGAATCAAGAAATTATGAAAGCTATCAATTCTATGAGAAGTGGCAAAGCATCGGGCCCAGACGGGTTTCCCATAGAATTCTTTAAAATGTTTGCATCTAGCCTAGCTCCGGTCTTATGTTCTGTATATCAGAAAGCACTGTTACTGTTTTGAAATCACTGCCTGGGAGCAGCTCTGCGATCCACATGGTGAGGACATTGACGGCCTCACTCACACCATCATGGACTACATCAACTTCTGTGTGGACAACACCGTACCCACCAAGATCATACGGTGTTGCTCGAACAACAAACCCTGGATCAACCCTGAGATAAAATCACTACTGAGAGAGAAGAGGATCTTCAGGTCGGGGAACAGGGAGATGCTGAAGTCCGTGCAGAGGGAGCTAAGGAGAAAGATCAGAGAAGGCAGGGACAGCTTCAGGAAGAAGATGGAGGACAAGCTGCAACAGAGCAACATCGGTGGGGTCTGGAGAAACCTCAAAACCATCTCTGGGCTCCAGAATACCTCCTCCCAGGCCACGGGGGGCAGGGAGTGGGTGAACAATCTGAACCAGTTTTTTTAATAGGTTTGACCAACCGCCCTCCCCTCCGCCTGCACAACAACCACTGCTGCCTCTACTGTCATTGAGGCCTGCTGTCCACCCCCTCCACCAACACCCCCCACTCCCAGCACATAGCCCCCCAACCTGACCCTCACTAAGACCCAGGTGAGGACGGAGCTGAGGAAGATCAAGGCGAGGAAGGCCTCGGGTCCGGACTGCATCAGCGCAAAGCTCCTCAAGTCCTGCGCAGACCAGCTGTGTGGGATTGTGGAGCACATCTTCAACCTGAGCCTGAAGCTGGGGAGGGTACCACAGTTGTGGAAAACATCTTGTGTGGTACCTGTACCAAAGACTTCCCACCCCAGAGACCTGAACAGCTACAGACCAGTGACCCTGACGTCTCACCCGATGAAGACCCTGGAGAGACTGCTTCTTGCTCACCTCTGCCCCCTGGTGGGACCAGCGATGGATCCACTCCAGTTCGCCTACCAGCATAGCATCGGGGTGGAGGATGCAGTGATCTTCCTCCTTCACCGTTCCCTGTTCCACCTGGAGAAGCCTGGGAACACGGTGAGGATCATGTTCTTTGACTTCTCCAGTGCTTTCAACACCATCCAGCCAGTGATCCTGAGGGACAAGCTGCTGTACGCAGCGGTGGACCAGCATCTGTCATCGTGGATCCTGGACTACCTCACAAACCGGCCACAGTTTGTGAGAACCCGGTATTGTGTGTCCGACATGATCATCCGCAGCACGGGGGCCCCCCAGGGAACGGTTTTGGCTCCCTTCCTGTTCACCCTTTATACTGCGGACTTCTCACTCAACACAACACACTGCCATCTACAGAAGTTCTCTGACGACTCTGCGATTGTTGGCCTCATCTCCAACGGAGATGAAGCTGAGTACAGAGGACTTATCCAGGACTTCGTGGACTGGTGCCATCGGAATTGCCTCCAGATCAACGTGAGAAAAACTAAGGAGCTGGTGGTGGACTGCCGCAGGCAAGGACAACCCCTCACAGCACCAGTAAACATCCAGAGAACAGACATTGAGATGGTGACATCCTACAAGTACCTGGGTGTTCATTTGAACAATAAACTAGACTGGTCACACAATACCGACGCACTCTACAAGAAGGGACAGCGCAGGCTGTTCCTACTGAGGAGGCTCAGGTCTTTTGGTGTACAAGGGGTGCTCCTGAAGACCTTCTACGATTCGGTGGTGGCATCAGCCATCACTTTTGGAGTGGTCTACTGGGGCAGTGGCATCACAGCAGTCAATAGGAAGAGACTGAACAAACTGATCAAGAAAGCTTGCTCTGTCCTGGGGCAATGCCTTGACCCAGTGGAGGAGATAGGAGAGAGAAGGATGGTGGCTAAGCTGTCATCTCTGCTGGAGCCCGAGTCCCACCCTATGCAGGACATACTGAATGCACTGAGGGGATCATTTAGCAGTAGGCTACATCATCCTAGGTGCACGACTGAGAGGTTTTACAGGTCCTTCCTACCTACGGCTGTCAGACTTTATAACCTAAGCAGGGCTGCTCGCAGAGATAGCAAAAAAACCCCATTACAACCTAATAGTATTGAATGCAAAAGACGCAACAGACTTACACAAAATGGTTCTCTCCAGTATACAACTAGGGCAATATCAATCGCTACGGAGGGTGACAATATGTATGGGTACATATTCATACTATGTGGGTTAACTAAATAGACTGTTATGCTGTTTATTCCATCTAGCCACAATGCTCCGCACGGTGTATATATATTTATATATTGACGTGTACATATGCATATTCACTGCTCTTATTTTCTTATCTTCTGAATTATTGCTCTGAGTGTTGCTGTCCCTGTGCTGTTGCAATCCTGGAATTTCCCCATTGTGGGACTAATAAAGGCTTATCTTATCTTATCTTACTTCAGAAACTGCTGGATACAATGACACAAGCAGTCATTTCAGTTATTCTGAAAAATGATAAAGATCCCTTAGATTGTGGCGCCTCTTGGCCTATTAGTATTCTTTGGTCTGATTACATAATTCTCACCAAGATACTTGCTCAACGTATTGAAACAGTTATTCCCAAAATTATAGCCCCAGATCAAACAGGTTTCACACCAGGTAGTCAATCTTTCTATAACATGCATAGAAAAATTCAGTGTGATTTACTCCTCTCACTCCGACCTTTATGTAGACGTTGTGCTTTCTCTCAATGCAGAAAAAGCCTTCAATCGTGTTGGATGGGAGTACCTTCTCACTGTTCTGGATAAATTCCATTTTGGCCCATCATTCATCTCATGGATTAAGCTGCTTTATGCATGACCTAAGGCATCAGTTTGTACCAACTCTGTATGTTCAGATTACTTCTGTTTCCATCGTGGTGTCAGACAGGGCTGCTGCCTGTCTCCATATTTATTTAATATTGCATTAAACCATTAGCCATGGCCCTTAGAGCTGATGAAAAAATTGCCAGTTTTACAAGAGGTGACTCTTGTCATAAAGTTTCTCTTTACGCTGATGACTTTCTTTACATAGCTGACCCGATAATTCCCTACTACGGCTCATAGATCTATTCCGTAACTTCGGCCAGCTCCCTGGATATAAAATTAATTTTTCCAAAAGTCTTCTATTTCCAGTCAACCAACTAGCTTTGGCTCTGAACCTATGACAACTTTCCTTTTAAACTACAGTCTAATTCATTTACCTATCTGGGCATTACTGTCACACACAATCATACAATGACCTATACAGTCACAACTTTAAAAAGTTAACTGATCATACAAAGCTACAGTGGTGTGAAAAAGTGTTTGCCCCCTTCCTGATTTCTCATTTTTTTGTATGTTTGTCACACTTAAATGTTTCAGATCATCAAACAAATTTAAGTATTAGACAAAGATAGCAAAAGTAAACACAAAATGCAGTTTTTAAATGAAAGTGTTTATTATTAAGGGTAAAAAAAAATGTAAATCTACATGGCCCTGTGTGAAAAAGGGATTGTCCCCCATTAAAACATAAATTAACTGTGGTTTATCACATCTTTGGAAAGCTGAGTTCAATTTTTCTATCCACACCCAGGCCTGAATACTGACACACCTGTTCTCAGTCAAGAAATCACTTAAATAGGACCTGCCTGACAAAGTGAAGTAGACCAAAAGATCCTCAAAAGCCAGACATCATGCTGCGATCCAAAGAAATTCAGGAACAAATGAGAAACAAAGTAATTGAGATGTATCAGTCTGGAAAAGGTTATAAAGCCATTTCTGAAGCTTTGGGACTCCAGCAAACCACAGTGAGAGCCATTATCCACAAATGGGGAAAACATGGAACTGTGGTGAACCATCCAAGGGGTGGCCGGCTGACTCAAAATTACCCCAAGAGCACAGCGACGACTCATCAAAGACATTACAAAAGACCCCTCAACATCCAAAGAACTGCAGGCCTCACTTGCCTCATTTAAGGTCAGTGTTCATGACCCCACCATAAGAAAGAGACTGGGCAAAAATGGCCTGCATGGCAGAGTTTCAAGACGAAAACAACTGCTGAGCAAAAAGAACATAAAGGCTCGTCTCAGTTTTGCCAGAAAACATCTTGATGATCCCCAAGACTTTTTGGAAAATACTCTGTGAACTGACGAGACAAAAGTTGAACTTTTTGGAAGGTGTGTGTCCCATCACAGCCGGCGTAAAAGTAACAGCATTTCAGAAAAGGAACATCATACCAACAGTAAAATATGGTGGTGGTAGTGTGATGGTCTGGGGCTGTTTTGCTGCTTCAGAACCTGGAAGACTTGCTGTGGTAAATGGAGCCATGGATTCTGTTGTCTACCAAAAAATCCTGAAGGAGAATGTCTGGCCATCTGTTCATGACCTCAAGCTGAAGCGCACTTGGGTTCTGCAGCAGGACAATGATCCGGAACACACCAGCAAGTCCACCTCTGACTGGCTTAAGAAAAACAAAATGAAGACTTTTGTGTGGCCTAGTCAAAGTCCTGACCTGAATCCACTTGAGATGCTGTGGCATGACCTTAAAAAGGCGGTTCATGCCCGAAAACCCTCCAATGTGGCTGAATTACAACAATTCCGCAAAGATGAGTGGGCCAAAATTCCTCCACAGCGCTGTAAAAGACTCATTGCCAGTTATCACAAATACCTGATTGCAGTTGTTTCTGCTAAGGGTGGCCCAACCAATTATGAGGTTTAAGGGTGAATCACTTTTTCACACAGGGCCATGTAGGTTTGGATTTTTTTCCCCTTAATAATAAACATTTTCATTTAAAAACTGCATTTTGTGTTTACTTGTGTTATCTTTGTCTAACATTTAGATTTGTTTGATGATACACACAAAAACATGAGCAATCAGGAAGGGGGCAAACACTTTTTCACACCACTGTAGACTTAGTAAGATGGTCATCCCTACCAGTCTCTCTTGCAGCCAGGGTTAACATGATCAAGATGACAGTCCTCCCCCATTTTTTATATTTGTTTGAGACGATTCCTTACTTTTTGCCAAAATCTATGCTTAGAGACCTTGACTGCCACATTTCTACATTTATCTGGAATAAAACCAGTCCTCATACAAAAAAGGTCCCTTCTAGAGATGCCTTGTCAAACAGGTGGACTAGGCCTGCCTAATTTTTTGTATTATTACTGAGCAGCAAATATTGCGAAACTACCTTACTGGATAGCATTGTTTGAAAAGAAAAATGTTCCTATCTGGGCTCAGATGGAAAACCTTCCTAACTCTACAGCCTGTCCAATATCTACTCTTTGCTCTCCCCTCACAGGTGGAACTATCTGAAACACAGTCCTGTGTTTCAGATAGTTCACAAAACAATCCTGTGTTTCAGGGCTCTTTCCGTATGTCGTCAGTTCAGAAAACACTATGGTGTCAATAATACATGTGTCCATATGCCACTGATACACAATCACCTCTTCCGCCCTTCCCAGACTGATATAGCATTCCAATTGTGGCACGATAATGGTTTGGTCTTTTTTAATGATCTAGGACACACTTCTTTAGGTACCTCCAAATTCGTAGCTTTGCCAATACACACTACACATTTCCTAGCCCACCAGAGAAGAACGTTTTAGATACTATATTAGACCGGGAACGAGCGATGAAGGGTATTGTTTCAGAGATTTATAGGACCATCCAAAACTGCACCCTGCCTTCCCTTGATAAAACTAAATCAGCCTGGGAAGAGGCTCTACAAATTCCCTTGCAGAAAATACATGGTCAGATGCCTTAAAGTGTATTCACAGTACATCCTTATGTCTAAGGTATAGCCTCATTCAATTCAAAGTTTTCCACCTCTTACATCACACTAGACAGAAACTGTCCAAGTTTTACCCTAATATTGATCCAACCTATATTAGATGCCACCTGAGCTCAGCCACTACTGGACATATGTTCTGGCAGTGTTCATCTTTATCATTGTTTTGGGGGCATATTTCTGATGTCTTTTCACATATCTGTTATACAAAAATCAGTCTCAGTCCAATTATTGCTATTTTTGGAGTTCCTGATGAAAGTATTACTGTTACAACATCCCAAGCTAACTTCATGGCATTTGCTTCACTTCAAGCACAGAGACTTATTCTCCGCTGTTGGAAGTCAAAAAAGCCTCCATCTTTTACTGATTGTGTTAAGGAGGTGCTCTCCTTAATTCCATTAGAAAAACTTAGATATAATAGGAACAAATCCTGTCAGAAGTTTAACGACACCTGGGGCCCATTCATAGAGTTGATTTCTACACCCTCATTTTCTTAATTATATTGAATATGCTTGAAATGTATATACTGCTTGTATCTTTTCGTATAGCAGTACTGGTGTTGGGAGATGGTTGAGCAACTAAAATCTGCTTGTAACAGTTGCACCATTCATATATTTTTGTTGTTGAGCCTGTCTCTATTTGTAACATGTCAAATGTCACCACATGCACTTGCCGTTATGCTGAGTGGTTAAAAATGTAGGAAACCTGCCCTACCGCCCTTAGAGATGCTTAACGTTTATACGTATTCTATATATTTCTTTATTTTCCTATTTCTGCATCCCTCCCAATTCCCCTCCCCCTTTCCTGTTTCTTTGGGATGTCCTGGAGGGTTAATTGTTTGTGTATGTTTTGTTATATGTATAAATGCTAAAAATTCCACAAATAAAGTGTTTAAAAAAATAAAAGAAGACACAACCACTGGGACTAAGACTTGCTTAGGTTAATTTCACAGGCTCATCAGAGTCCCGTTATCCAGAATAGGTAAATGTTTTCTAATGAGTAAGCAACACACCAGTTGAGGAATAGGGCAACTTGCTCCCACAAGCCTTTGTGGCATGATAGCGCTTGTTGTCCTGTTACCAGGCAACAGAGGCGGACCAAAGGGTTTAGGGGGAGGGCCTTGAAAAGGGGCTAGACTGACTGACAGCACTCATCTCATTTCAGTTGTTTATTTTTGTGTTAAAAAAATCTTAATTTATTGTACCTTTAAATCTGAGGAAGTAGTCTTAAAAAGTCTTAAATTTCAAACCTTCTGACAGCAGCAGAACCCCTGAATCAGCAGCAGCTCAGTGAACTCAAGGATCAATATGTTAAAAGAAGAAAATCAGATGAAGGATGTGAATTTCTCTGATGTTCAGTCAGATTGATTAAACAGGGATTAAGTGCATCAGCAGATTCAGATCCCAGAAGCCCACAGGGCGTCACTGAGGGGTTCTCCTGGTTATACTGGGTTTTCTGATCGTCAAAGGTGACGAGTCACAGTGAACATGAAGCGGCACTCAAATTGTAGTTTTCTGTTTGTGAAATGTGGCGTTGCTCCTGTTCTACTGCAAACACGATGAGTTAGAATTGTCGTTACTGTGGACCATCGCTGCAGGGTGAACCCAGTCATTAAAAAGTCTTAGTTTACTTTCTTTTCTTTGCTAAACATGACGTCACAGCTGTAGAACCGTCTCTGTGTGACACACGTATACATGTGCAGTGACGAGTGGTCTCATAAATTTGTAACTTTTTCCTTTAAATTTGTTGCTTTTTCCTCATAGATTTTCAGCTTTTTTTCTTTAAAATTTCATCTTTTTTCTTGTAATATTTTCACCTTTTCGTAAGTTTTCATGTTTTTTCTTGTAAATTTGCAACTCTTTTCCTTTAAATTTGCCACTTTTTCCTCATAGATTTTCAACTTTTTTCTTGTAAATTTCCAGCTTTTTTTTGTTGTAAATTTTCATCTTTTTTCTTATAAATTTGCAACTTTTTTCTTTAAATTTGTAACGTTTTCTCATAGATTTTCAACTCTTTTCTTGTAAATTTGCTACTTTTTTCCTTTAATTTTGCAACTTTTTCTTGTAAATTTTCAATTTTTTCCCCTTTAAATTTGCAACTTTGTTCTCTTAAATTTTCAACTTTTTTCTTGTAAATTTTCAACTTTTTTCTTTTGAATCTTCAACTTTTTTCTTGTAAATTTGCAACTTTTTCCCCTGTAAGTTTGCAAGTCAAAAATTATCAATTTTTTTTGCACCTTTATTCTTGCATATCTGTTCTTAATCTACATTTATACATTTGTACCTAATGCTAAATTTGTGAATCCCCTTTGTTAAAAAATCACAACTCTCTTACTGGCAGTGCCTATAGCATGTATGTTGGTGCTGTAACATGGCAACCACTATAATCAGTATTATTAGTAGTTGTGATTTTAATATTTTTTCAGTCAGATTTTATGCTCAGTTTATTATCAGCTTCACACCTCAGCATTTCCTTGTCAGCCCAGAGTTTTTACACATTTATTATTTACACGTTTAGTTTTTACACATTTCTGTCACACGTCTGAGCAGCAGATTAAACAAGATTAAACATATGATCTCAGCTTTACTCATTCTACACTTTAGTTTTATTTTGGTCTATCTTCAGTTTAGATTTTTTTTCCCCATTTCATCAGCACTAAAGGATCTAGTCAGGTTGTCATATTCTCATCACCCAGCTACAATTTCATTTTTTAGATAAAATTTCATTTTTAAAAAGTATTTCCCAGAAGAACTTTTAAGGCAGCTTTTCCAAACATCCTCTCAAGCTCCTCCAGATTCGATGGCCTTCTGGCATGGACCTTGGTCTTCAGTTCAGCCCACAAATTTTCAATGGGATTCAAGTCAGGGCTTTGGGCAGACCAGTCTGTAACGTTCACTTTGGTCTTCTGGAAGTAGTTCTTCACTGGGGCTGACGTATGTCTTGGGTTGTTGTCATGCTGGAAGACAAAGTGACGATCCGGATGGAGTTTTGCTGTTGATTTGTTTGAGGTTTTCTTTCAAAATCTTCACGTCTTTCTTTTTTCATGATTCCTTCCACCTTGACAAGATTCCCAGTTCCAGACACACAGAGGCATCCCCACAGCATAATACTACCACCACCGTGTTTCACTGTGGGGACGGTGAACTTTTGGTTGTACATCTCTCCCTTCTTTCTGAAACATCAGTAGTGTCTCCATGGCCAAATAATTGTAGTTTTGTCTCATCTGACCGAAGAATCTTTCTCCAGGTTGTCCTTAGCATACTTCAGTCTGGCTTGAAGGTGTCTCTTCTGTAAAAGTGGAGTTTTTCTTCGTCTGCAACCTGGTCTGGTCTGTGAAATCTTTCACTTCCTGCCTCTGCCAGGCTTGTTCTGCACTGTGTGGTTCTCTTTGAATTTCCTGATGATACTTTGCACTCCATTTCTTGGAAACTCTGTGATAACTTTGTATATCCATCTCCTGCTTTGTGACCATTAACAGTTCTTTTTCTCAAGTCTAAACTGATTTCTTTTTTGACATGATGCTTTCTCAAGTGTCAGCCAAACCATTTCTGAAGTAGTTATACTGTGTGTAAATTAGAAGATTACTCTCAGTTTTAATTTGATTTTACAAGCTTTGAGTATTACAAAGTTAAAGCACAGCTTACACAGCAGTGGTTTGTGATATGGCTCAATAAAAAGGTCCATTTTTCAGGGGGCTCACAATTTTGACCCTGGCAGTTTTTGGTTTTTGTGAAATAATTTTGTTTGTGTGTGCAAAATAAAATAATCTATTCTTTCTAAAGAAAACTAGGATATTTGGAAAAGCTGTGTTAAAAATTCTTTGTGTTGTTTAAGAGCATTTGGGATCATAATTCTACCCTCAACTGGAAATTATTCTATAAATTCTGTTTACAAAATTAGTGCCTTTTTACTCAAAACCACAATAAATATGTAGGTTTGAAGTCAAAGTATTTCCAACTTTTTCCCCTTAGTAAATTAGTACTTTTCTACCGGGAAATTTGTGACTTTTTATCTCATGGATTTTTGTTTTCCTTCTTGTAAATTTAAGGGTCTTTCTCTTAGATCTGTAGCTTTTTTCCCATTAGTTTGAGACCTTTTTTAGTGTAAATATGTAGCTTTTTTAAACTTAAATTTCAGACTTTTTTGCTCATAAATTTTCAGCTTTTTTTTCCAAATAAATTAGCAACTTTATTCATCTAACCCATGTGATCATTTTTCTTGTCAATATGTGACTTTATAAATCTGTGAAACTCATCAGGTTTGTTTTAAGTTTGCAGGGTTTGTTGTGAATTTATACAATTTTTTTCATAAATTTGCAACTTTTTTCTTGTAAATTTAAGACTTCTTTCTGTTAAATTTGCAGCTTTTCACATAAACTCGATGTTTAGTTTTCATGTAAATGTGCAGGTATTTTTCTAATGCTTTCTCTTGTAAATTAAAGTTTTGCTTCTGAATTTTTAACTTTTTGTCATAATTTTTCATTAATGTAATACATTTTCCTTGTAAATTCAGGAGATTTCTCTCTTATCTTTGCATCTTTTCACATAAATTTGAGTTGATTTTTCTTGTAAATTTGCAACTTCTATCATATAAATCTTTGAGACTTTTTTCCTATGAATTTAATACATTTTCTTGTGAATTTGTAGGTTTTTTCTTTATATTTTTGTTGGCTTTTACGTTTGCAGTTTTTCCTCATATATTTGAGGGATTTTCTTCTCACTCTGCATCCTTTCTAACATTAATTTCTCTGATGACGTGCAGCAGTAAATCAGAGATAAACCAGACTGGTGGGCGTGGGCCGGTTCATTTTTGTCTTAAAACAAAGAGGACGACCTGATTTCTCCCAGTTTCTCTTCCTCTTTTGTCCTCCTCCTCCTGGTTTTTGGCCCCCGGAGCGATGGAGCAGCCTCCATCTTATTATTAATTATTATTATGAATATTTCACAGCCATCATCTGTTCTGATCCCCTACAGCCACTTTATTCATAATTCTTTATTCATAAACAACCCCAAAACTGATAAAGACCCTCACACCACCCAGCCTGCTGAGATGGCTGAATTTGGGGAAAATCCACCTGTGATAATCTGATAATAGGTGAACTTTATCCTGATTTTTATTAGTTATGAAAGTATTTAAAAATAATTATTTCAGCTCATTTTAAGCTTACATTTAGCATTTGTAAGCTAACTTCCTGCAACTGTTAACTATTCCTGCTTTTATGCTAAAATTTTTGAAGATGAGGTTATTTTAGCAATGAAGCTGGCATTTTTATTACCTCCGCCAAGGAGGTTATGTTTTCATCGGCGTTGGTTTGTTTGTTTGTTTGTTTGTTTCTTAGCAAGATAACTCAAAAAGTTATGGACGGATTTTCATGAAATTTTCAGAGATTGTCAGAAATGGGGTATCCTACAGATGATTACATTTTGGTGGTGATCCGGGTCACCCTCCAGAAGAAAACCGCCATTACGGAAAATGCAATTTTCGTCAATAACTACTGAACCACTAATCCTATCATTGTCAGTCCAATTGCTAGTCATATGTTTTCATGGTCAAGGAAACTGAAAACGTACACACAAACACTGTATGGGGGGAACTGTGGCGCTTGGTGGAGGTCTGCGCTCTCCGAGTGCTTTTCTAGTTTGAAGAGTTATGTTTAGCACTTATAAGATAACATCCTGCCATTTCTTCTTTTATGCTAATATTTTTAAAGCTTAGGCTATGCTAGCATCCAAGCTAGCAGTTTTTTGAGGTTTAATCTGAGAGTATTTTTAACCCAGTAGGGCTGTCTACGCCTACGTCACTGATCTCATGAACGCGTACTAACAGCGCGAGGAGGTATTAACAAATGACAATTTCAATGCATTTCTATGGCAGTGTTAGCTAAATTTAAACAAAGAAAATGTTGAAATGTTGTGCAACTGGCTCATGTAGCCATCGCCATCTTATGAAAGATGGTGACAGCAATCAGAATAAAAGTTTTTTTAGATTCACATTGGCTAGCAGAGATTACCGAAGGAGGATTTTGTGGGCTACCCTTTCATAAGAGTTGGCTGAGGGATGATATGAGCCATGTCTCCATCTGGCCACAAATGCCGCTTGCTTCTGCTGCAGGTATGTCTGTTTACCAAACGATGACTCTTATTTATCATTAAAAGTAACTTGTCTACACTTTATGCGAACATGCGGAAAACACGTAAATTTGCATCAGAGGGCGTTAATAGCTAGAATAGCATTAGCATAGAAACGCATCGGCTCGGTAGGAATATTAATTCCAGTTTGAGCTGCTTATCAGCCTCAGAGTAAACGTATCAAAACTGCAGTTAAACTAGTTTAAAAATAACACTGACACTCAGCTGCTGACAAATGGACCGAAGCTCTGTAGAGCTGAAAGGAAGTGTCGGGATTAACAGGGCGAACGAGTGTGAATAAACAGGCTGTTTTTCCCGTGTGCTCTGGTGGATAAATTTTGCAAACCTAAACTTGACGGCTTTTTGGGGATTTCCACAGCAGGGACAATTTATTTTCTGTTATTGGAGTGTTCCGCCAATGCACAGCCAAACTGGTGCATCTATTTATCGTTTCAAATATCAATACATATTGTTTCTGGACAATCTGTTGGATCATTCTTCCACATACTGGCTAGTAGACGGTAGGGACACTTTTTGAGATCAGAAATTTAAAGCTTTTGATCATATCTGAGCCGATCTTGCGGGGAAAGCTCATCATAATATTGATATGCCACATTGTTTCAATGGTAAACTGCCGGTTTTTCTTATCGCGTGCTCTCCCAGGTTTGCGCATTCCCTTGTAAGTACCCAGATGTCTAGACAGTGTTATGTCCATAATCTGTAAACAAATGACGAGGCTGGAGGTGCAATAGAACTCAGCTTTATTGTGCGAACTCACAGACACAAGGCGCTGCCGTACAGGCAGAGGCGAAGGTCAAAAGAGACTATGCCTTCTTCTTCTTCTTCTTCTTCTCTCGGTTACTGGCGGATAGCAAACAACTGAAAGGTGCATACTGCCACCCACTGTACAAGAGTGTGTAACATTATATCATTTGAGCCCGACCCCTATATTCTATGACTTAATCCTGTCTTATTTGAAAAAGAAGAAAGAGCCCTTCTCGTGATTCTTATTCCCTATCCATCTCCATCTGTTCCCAGAATCCCAGTTAAATCCAATTCCCTACTGGCCTCTCGAACTTCATTTTTCATTATCTGTCTTTCATTTCCTTACTTGTGACAGTGTAATAAGATGTGCTCGACATTTTCTTTTACTCCACATTTTCTCTACATTTGTCACTTTCGCTTTTCCCCATGGTGAATAAAGTGCTGTTTAAACCTGTATGATCCAGTCTGGTTCTTGCCATAATGATGTCTTCCCTCCTTTTGGTTGTTATGAAATTCTTTATTGCAATAGATTTTTGTATTTTGTAATACAATCTAGCTTTATGATCTTCATCCCATCTTTTTTGCCATAGCTCATTTCCTTTTTCTTGATTACTGTTTTCCCTTCACTTTTTCCAAGAGACAATGGTATAGTTACTTCTTTCCCAAGAGTGTTTTTTGCTAATTTGTCTGCACAGTCATTCCCTTTCAACCCTTCATGTGCAGGAACCCATATAGCTCAATCACCAAGTCTTCCTTTATAGATTTTAGTGTCTGTATGGTTTTTAAAACTGCAAGTGAATCCGTGCACACCACCACCCGGTCCGGTCTGACCTCCTCCACCAACTGCAAACCAATAATTATTGCTACCATCTCTACTGTAAACACAGATGTATTGTTGGAGAGTCTTTTTGAGATGGTCACTTTAAACTCTGGAATGTATACTCCAACTCCAACAGAGCCCTCTTTGTTCTTTGAACAATATTTCAGTATAGAGCTGTAAGAGGTTATAGTAATTGTTCCTGAGGTAAATGCTTGTTTTAACACCAACTTCACTCATATGCCAATCCTTTTTTCTCATTAGCAGACTAGCGTCTACTTCTATTCCCGGAAACAGGCAAGGGGGAACATTACTCACTGGACTCGTGTTAGCTATATTGATAGTGTGTAGCCCATACATTCTGGCTTTTCTTTCAATTGTCCACCCAAACCCGTGTCCCTGGAAGTTAGAATATTCCCAGCAGTCTTGCCTCTTCCACATCGGCCTTTTATACCCAGGGTGGTAGCGGAACTGGAACGGTGAAGCCACCACCCTCATCACACAATAACACGTCATATTTATATATGACAGACAGCCACACTCAAAGCTATTTCTGCTTTTATGGCAACGTTCTCAAGGATTAGGCTATGTTAACATTCAAGCTAACATTTTTAATTTAAGATTTATGTGTATATTTAACATTTTTAAACTTACCTCCTGCCATTTCTGCTTTTATGGTAACATTTTTAAAGAATAGGTTATGTTTACATTAAAGCTAGCATTTTTAATTTAAGATTTATACTTATATGTAGCATTTAAATGTAAGCTATTTCTGCTTATGCTAACATTTTTTAAATCTTATGTTATGATAGCATTCAAGCAAACAGGTTTTTTTAGGTTCAAGCTTACATTAACATTTTTAACCTAACTTCCTGCACCTTTAAGCTGTTTCAGCTTTTATCGTAATATTTTCAAAGATTAGTCCTTTTTAGCATTCAAGCCATTACTTTTTAAAGTTTGTGCTTTTATTTAGTGTTTATAAGCTAACTTCTTCCCAACACTGCAGGTTAAACTGTTAAAGGGGTCACTGACTGCACTTTTTACTCATTTTAACAGCTCACTCATGTCTTAATGGAGTGATTGTGACATATTTTGTTCACATTTTCTTTCATTTTTTAATTATTGAAGCAAATTTATTTTTCATTTTTTTTGGCTTTCTTCAAATGCTCTGATTTAAAGCCTGTCGCTTTAAGAAAGATACTTCAGCTGTTCAGCTCCACCCTCCCTCTTATGTCAGTTAGCCATTAGCTGAGTAGCTTCTAGCCGGCTCCTTCCAGACTTGAATGAGCAGTGCTGGTTCACCGATCTGCAGTCATTTATGCATCTTGCGTCATCCCGATCCACCCCCCAACAACCCCGCCGAGATGCCACATTAAATCGCCAGCACCATATGGTCCACTGATCACCGCAAACCAAGGCCGGTGGCCAAGCCGTGAGATCTCATAGGGCAATGTCTCGCTCCACAGTACTCCGCTCCTCTCCCATGGCCAGCCAGGGAAAGCCCTGTCATGAAACGGCTCTCAGCGGCTCAGCTGACTCTCAGCTCCCCGGTCACGGAGCTGAGAGAAATTACAAGAAAAAAAGGCTCCCAAAATTACACGAAAAGCTGCAAATTTATGAAAAAAGGTACAAATTAACATGAAAAAAGTCTTTATAGCAAAAGACATTACATTTGAATGTAATGATAAATGTTGTAAAATAGCCTACTGCAGGGGAGGGCAGCGAGGGCTGTTCCACGGCAGGTTTTCTGTTCCACCCAGTCTCTTCAGCAGGTGTTTGCTCTGATCAGCTTCAAGGATTGCTAATCAGTGAAAACACCTGTCGGAGAGACTGGCTGGAATAGAAAATCTGCGGTGGAATGGCCCTCCGTGGCACATGATTGCCCACCCCAGCCTACTGCCTTACAATGCACTCGATTTATAACATCACATTATTCTGAATACTTAGTTTTTTTCCATCCATCCATCCATCCATCCATCTTCTACTGCTTTTCCGGAGGTCCGGGTCATGGAAGCAGCAGTTCAAGAAGAGAAGCTCAGACTTCCCTCTCCCCAGCCACCTGCTCCAGCTCTTCAGAGAGGATACCAAGGCATTCCCAGACCAGCTGGGAGACATAGTCTCTCCACCGAGTCCTGGGTCTGCCCCAGGGTCTCCTCCCAGTGGGACTTGCCCAAAACACCTCAAGTGGGAGGTGTCCAGGAGGCATCCTAATCAGATGCCCATACCACCTCAACTGACTCCTTTCAATGTGGAGGAGCAGCGGTTCTACTCTGATCCTCTCCTGGATGACTGAGCTCCTCACCCTATCTCTGAGGGTGAGTCCAGCAATCCTACGGAGAAAGCTAATTTCAGCTGCTTGTATCCACAATCTCGTTCTTTCGGTCATTACCCAAAGCTCGTGACCATAGGTGAGAGTAGGAACGTAGATTGACTGGTAAATCGACAGCTTTGCCTTAGAACTAAGCTCCCTCTTCACCACAACAGACCGGTACAACGTCTGCATCACTGCAGATGCTGCTCCGATCCGTCTGTCAGTCTCTCGCTCCATTTTCCCCTCACTTGTGAATAAGACCCCAAGATACTTAAACTCCTCCACTTGGGGCAGGAGCCTGTCCCCAACCCAGAGAGGACAATCCACCTTTTTCCAGCTGAGGACCATGGACTTGGACTTGGAGGTGCTGATTCTCATCCCAGCCACTTCACACTCAGCGGCAAACCGTCCCAGCAAGAGCTGTAGGTCATTGCTGGATGAAGCCAACAGGACGACATCATCTGCAAACAACAGAGATGAGATCCTGTGGTCACCAAGCATGACACCCTCCATTCCCTGGCTGCACCTAGAAATCCTGTCCATAAAAATTATGAACAGGATTGGTGACAAAGGGCAGCCCTGGCAGAGTCCAACTCTCACTGGGAATGAGTCCGACCGAGTGTTGGCAATACGAATCAAACTCTCACAACGGTCGTACAGAGACCGAATAGCTCATAACAAGCCCGATACCCCATACTCTCGAAGCACCCCCCACAAAAACCCACGTGGGACGCGGTCAAATGCCTTCTCCAAGTCCACAAAACACATGTAAACTGGTTGGGCAAACTCCCACAAACCCTCGAGAATTCTCGAGAGGGTAAAGAGCTGGTCTGATGTGCCATGGCCAGGATGAAAACCACATTGCTCCTCCTGAATCCGAGGTTCGACCAACGGCCGGACTCTCCTCTCCAGTACCTTGGCATAGACCTTCCCAGGGAGGCTGAGGAGTGTGATCCCTCGTTGGAGCACACCCTCCGGTCCCCTTTTTTGAAGAGAGGAACCACCACCCCGGTTTGCCATGCCAAAGGCACTGCCCCCGACCTCCACGTAATGTTGCTTAGTTTTTTTATGGAAAATAAAATTTGACCCAAAGGACATTCAAGCTGGGGGTCAGACTCACAGACTCTTCCATCAGAGTCCAGCGCTCTACTCATGTGACTAAGAGGTCTGTAATTCTGTGCTACTTATTGAGACGTGCTACCCTGCAACTTTGCACAAGCACCTGTGTCTTCGTACCGGAGCGATGCAAGGCACATTAAGTACCGCGGACTGGTGAACCATGTGGTATCAGGGATGGTTAATAGGGTGACTAAGGTCTGAAGAAAATAACAATATAAGCTGCGCTTGGTTTGAGCTTCCTGTTACCAGTGTTAGCTTGGGGGCTAATGGCTCAGGGGCTGATAGGCTATCTTTAGCACCACTTCCATATACATGACAGATAGCTAAATGGGCCAATAATACAGCAGTGGGCTGGTCTCAAGGAGGGTGGTGAGCTGGCTTTGTCAAGACATGATGTATAAGAATTCCACAAAAAAGTCAAAAAATTTTTGGAAGAGATAAAGGCTGTGTGTGTTTTTTTTAAGAAAACTGACTGTTTTGAAAATTTTGGGATAATTTGGTGACCAGTAGACTCATTTCAGACAGTTAAAACCTACAAACATGTGGCGGTTTGGGAAAACCCCCACAAACAGACTAAGGACAGACAACTCGCTACTCCTGGTTTTTTCCGCTACACTACTGTGATAATGTCACCTTTCATGCATTGTGTTCATGTGTCCTGTCCTTACTGTGACCTAGAGACTCAGATCAATATGTAGATGTGCTTGTTAACCTCTTTGTTCTGCAGCTGGAGCAGAGTCTAGCAAATCTGCCGATTGTGATGTATGTCTCACAAATGCAAATATCTCATGCCTGTTCTGCAGTCCCTTTGATCAGACCAACTGCTGTGAATCTGCTTTGATGTATTGTTTGAGTTGGGTATAAATACTGCACAGGTTCTGTAACACTGACTCTCACTCACACTTCAACCTCTGCTGCAGACACGCGCTCTGTGTCTTCTTCTCTGAGAGCCAGAGGATCCCCATCCAGCCTGCACACACTTGGGCTGGAGAGGGGATCCCGTGACGGCGGTATGATATAATAAACTCTACTTAAAACCTCCAACAACGCCGCTTTATTTCATGCCGCCGCAAAACACACCATTTTTCAGTCAGTGACCCCTTTAATAGTAAAACTTTAAATCCTGTTTTGCATCCTCCTGTCCAGTTCTAGTCCTTTGAGGTGTGAACCATCACTGATGGTCACTTGGACCCCAAAACCTCAATCTGAGATTTTCTGAAAATTTATCATCTTTTTCAGTGTAAATGTGGACATTTTTGTTCATCAGTTTGTAACTTTTCCACTATAAAGTTTAAATTTTCTCCTGCAAATTTATGAGCAAAGCACATTTTTATACTAAATTTATATGTAAATCATAAATCATCATAGGTGGTAGTAACTATTACAGTGATTCAATTCTACAACAATAACTTTATCACTGAATTGTGTTTATTGAAGGATACTTTCAGGTCTTACTTGAGTACATTTGTGAAGAAAACTATGTACTTTTACTCAAATACTTGGTGATACTCAGAGTTAGTTTGATATTCTGATAAATTAAAATTTAAACAATTTTTATATGGTTTGGTTATACTGTAGCGTACATGTAGACAATTTATGATATTCTAGTTTCCTCAGACCAAAATAAATATTAAGAGAAAAACCTAAAAACAACATAGAGCAGTGTTTCCTCTTGCTTAAAGACCTTGGAGCGGTGGCAACAGTTTTTTGTTTTTTTTTTGGGGGGGGGCAGAAAACACATGACATGATTGTAACCGGAATATGTTAATTTTACACTATTTTTTTAAAAATTTTGCACAGTAATATTGCATAATGGAACTTGCCATTTGAAGTATTGTACAACCAAGGCTTGAATGTTGGAATATTGGGCCAGTTGGGGTCCCACCCAGACGTCCTGTGTTTGGACTTTTTACTGGTGTCATCCTTCACTCCTCCCTCTGCTCTCACCTCTCCTGGACCCTCTGCCTGGACACGTTCCTCTCTTTGGCTCCTCTCTTCTGTCTCACCTTTCTGTCTCTGAGCTCTGTCTAATTCAGGTTTTCTCTATGTCTGTGCTGGTATACAAACAGGTTAGAAAATACCAAGTGTCATGTTTTGTCCTGCAGGATTTTTTTCATGGTTTACATAAATAACAAAAATGTGTATTTTTTTGTATTTTTATTCTAGTGTTTCTTTTTTTTCCATTGACAAAGAGTAGGAAAGGGGAGGGAAAAAAAACCATTCATAATAGTAATTTACTGCATACTTAAATTATATGATCAGAGGTGGGTATAGTTGCCAGAAATCCTACTCGTGTAAAAGTAGTGCTATGAAATTAATAATTAAAAGTAGACAACAAAAAGTTCTAGATGAGTTAAGGGTACAAAGAGCACCCACTTAAAAACTTGAGAAATAACTTCAGTCTTGAAGGTTTAAGATAAGATAAGATAAGATAAGATAAGATAAGATGAGCCCACAATGGGGAAATTTCAGGATTGCAACAGCACAGGGATAGCAGCACACAGAGCAATAATTCAGAATAAGAGCAGTGAGGACCGGGAACTCTTCAGCTGCTCCTAGGACACAGTCCAAGGACGGATCATTTTTTCACGCATAAGGAGTTGTTCAGAACTCCTTATACAAGGATATAGAGTGATGATAATCATGTCAGTGGCGGTAATGCACCTGTAGGCTGGTTGCCAACCGCCAATCAAATCTAAAAGAAGAAGATGAAGAAGAAGAGCAGTAAATATTCATATGTACACAGAACTATACACAGTGTGGAGCATTGTAGCTAGATGGAATAAACAGCATAACGGTCTATTCAGTTACCCCGTATAATATGAATATGTACCCATACAGTATATTTCGTATTTGAATCAGCCTAGTTGTCACCCTCTGTAGCGATTGATATTGTCCTAGTTGTGCCTAGTTGTTTGAGGTTTTTCTCCAAAATTTATAACAATTTTTTTTTATTGTTTTCTACTTTTCTTTGTAAATTTATCTAAATTTGCAACCATTTTCCTCAAATTTGTAATTTCCTCTTGTAAAATTATGACTTTTCTTGTACATTTGAGACTATTATAAATTCATGGATTATTTTATGGCTTGTGGAGGAACAAAATAGTCCACAGTGTGGCAGAAGGGAGAGACAGTCCATTCACGTCAGGTCACCAGTGTGGAGGAACAAAATAAGTTCAGGTGTGACACGGCAAGCTGAAGGTTTAAAAGTTTTATTCCTCCATCATCATGAGACACTGCAGCACTGTGTGCTGTGTGTGAGCTCTGAGTGCGTTAGTGAGGCATGTAGAGTCAGTCTTTTATACAGTGATACAGACAGAGAATGTATGGCACATTAGCATATCAATTGTCATCCAGTACACATCGGTCAATACACATGATTAGCATGACATTGGTTGGCACAAAAGATGCATGCATTCAGTCCCGTCTGACTGTCTCCTGTGGTTCTTTTGGTTGTATGCAAATCCATGCTGAGCATGAATATTATCAGTCTGCATTGTGCTGGGTGCCCACAGGCTAATTTTTAATCTTTTTTTAGTCCAATCCAACTTTATTTATAAAGCTCTTAAAAACAACAACAGCTGACACAAAGTGTTGTACATCAATGATAAATAAAATATAAAAACAATAAAATACAGCTAAAGTACAAAACAGCACAAATAAAACAATCGTCATACAATAGAGACAATAAGAACAAATAAAATCAATGTCTCAAACTGGCTCAAAAGCCAGAGAATAAAAATGGGATTTAAGAGGAGTTTTAAAACTGGACAGTGAAGAGGTCTGTCTGATGGGCAAAGGCAGATTATTATAAAATTACTGTTTTTTTTTTTTTAAAGAAATTTGAAACAGAATGTGGCAAATTTTTTACTTTTTTCCTTATACAATTTAAACTTCTGACCATAATTTTGCAGAGCCAGAACAGAACAATAATTTTAACTTTGAATTCAAAGAAATATAATTATCAAAATTATATTTAAAGAAATAAATTAACTTAAATGACCAAAGATGCAGTTATTTCTGTTATAATATTTCTATATATATTTATAGTTTTTTAGCACTCTCCTCACCAACCAAACAGCAGGAAAAACCTCCGTTATTTAGAAATCCAAATGTTGGCATGTTTAGTTTGTCTGAAGGCTGCTGACAAATTAAAATCATTGACTTTGTGAATTTCGGTCATCTTAACTTGCCAGGTACATAATAATGAACATAAATTATTAGTTAATATTGTAGTGGTTGGTGAAGTAAATCCTCAGCGATTCACCAGTCACTCTTGCCTTCCGCTGCAATGAAGCCTAACCAGACCTGTTAGCTAAGCGATTCCTCATTGTTGTTCCAGTTATCAGCGGGTTAAAACCACCATAAATGCCTCCACTGCTTCCACACTTCTTGTGCTTTTTTCCATGTTTAAAGTACTTTAATAAGCTCATGCTTCTCTCGGACAGCAATGTTACAGAGACACTCTGCCTGCAGACTGAAATGGTCACATGGGCGCTGGGTGGGCGGGCCGCTTCCGCGTGGATGACAGTGTCACGCGTTGTTCGTGTGAGCGCTTGCGGAGTGTCATTCTTTCAAATTGTTTCTTAAATTAATATATCACAGGCGTGGCGGCATAATTGCAAAGGTGGTGGGCCGCCACATGGAAATGTTACCAGAGGAAACCCTGTAAACATAGAAAATCAAAAATTTTGCAAATTTATAAGTAAAAGTGTTTATTAAATTTACATTACAGATGCTAAAAACATTTAGAAATGTTTGCATTTGTTTGTGGAAAAATGCATTCAGTTAAAAAAATTGTCCATTTTCGACATTTTTTGGACATAAGAAAATGTGTTTGGCATCCTTTTACGAACCTTGACGAAACCCCCAAACCGCCACGTTCACCAGAATTCACTGTTAGTAACTCAAGAGGAAATGATGCTGGGGTGACCAAACTTGGCACACAGGTTGACCACGGGATCCTACGTGTCTGACCACGTAGGATCCAAAGGTGAAGGTCACAGGGTCATAAAAGGTCAACATAATTTTGGGCTTATAGTGACTTTATTATGACCGATAGAACCGCCAAATTTTAACACAACCTACAGTGGGGCCTAGGACACCTCCTGTGACCTTGACCTTATATTTCACCTCTGCTGAATTCTAGTTCAATAAATTGGCGATTTTTGCCTTAAATTTACTCCTTTTTATCCCCTGCCGGTCGAAGCCCAAAGGGGTTGAGGAGCCCTTTGGGTGAAGACTGAAGGGGGATTATGTTATTTGTCAGTCCGTACATCTGTATGTCTCTCCGTACGTACGTCTGTCACACTTTTGTGAAATCAACTCCTACAGTTTTGGTCCGATTGTTTTGAAACTTGGTACCATAGTTTAATATACACTAATTCATTTACATTTACATTTCATTACATATACATTTCACAACTCGAGGTGATAGAGCCTTTCAGGCAGTGGCACCAAAATTGTGGAATGCTCTACCATTGTCTTTGCGCTCAGTAGACTCCGTTGATGCTTTTAAAAAGCAGCTGAAGACACTTCTGTTTAAACAGGATTTTTAGTGTGATTATGTCTTATGGTTTTTATGTTTTTAATGTCTTTATACTTGTTTTTAATGCCTTTACTGTTGTATTTGTGATTGTGTGTTTTATTTTATTGTGAAGCACTTTGTGATTATTTCTGTGAGAAGTGCTATATAATTAAATTTTACTTACTTACTTCCTAAGGATGTGCATATTGCAATTTGGTTCTGATCGGATGATTTTTGCGGGAATTGTAACCCCTGATCTATGACCTCCTGTTTCATCTCGCTTTATAGACAATAACTGTCTTGTGAAATCAATTCCTACAGTTTTGTTCTGATTGTTTTGAAACTTAGTACTATGGTTAAAGATATTCTGATGATGCACATATTGCAATTTCACTCTCATTGGATGACCTTGAGGTCAAAGGTCAGAGGTCAGATTTTTCCTTCACTCTTCTAAACATAATAACTACTGAAAGAAATGATGTAGGCTTTTCAAATCAATACAGTAGTTGCATCTAATACACATCTTGGACGACGTACACCCTCACCTAACTATGGGTTTGGGGTCAAGGGGTCAAAGGTCAAAGTGCAAAGTTAACATTGTAGTTGCACTATGGTAATGGTAAATTCTACATTTACTACTACTATAAAATTAATAGTTAGGGCCACCAAACCTGGTACACAGGTTCACCATGAAATCCTGACCTCTGACTATGGGTTTGGTTTCACATGGTCAAAGGTCAAGGTTAACATTCCTTATGTCTTACTACTGTACAACGAGAAAAGTTAGGGTCACCAAACTTGATACACAGGTTCACCCTGTGACCCTGAAGTGTGACTGTGGTTTTGGGATAGCAAGGTCAAAGGTCAACATCATAATGGCTTATAAAGTATATCTCGACAACAAAAAAGCTAGGGCCACCAAACCTGGTACACAGGTTCACCATGGAATCCTGACCTCTGACTATGGGTTTGGTTTCATATGGTCAAAGGTCAAGGTTAACATTCCTTATGTCTTATTACTGTACAACGAGAAAAGTTAGGGTCACCAAACTTGATACACAGGTTCACCCTGTGACCCTGAAGTGTGACTGTGGTTTTGGGATAGCAAGGTCAAAGGTCAACATCATAATGGCTTATAAAGTATATCTCGACAACAAAAAAGCTAGGGCCACCAAACCTGGTACACAGGTTCACTCTGAGACCATAACCTCTGACTACAGGTTTGGGGTCAACAGGTCAAAGGTCAAGGTTGGCACTCCCTAGGATCTCTTACTATAGAACGTGTAAAGCTCTCTAGGGTAACCATACGGAGGTGGGGGATATTGCACTCTCTCTTGCGCTTGTTTCTTATAACTTCAGTTTTTACCCGAGCTGTGTAGTGAGGAGTTGTCAGAGCAGAAATCAGAAAACACAGCGGGTTCCTCTCAGGTCTGAGGAGATTTAACAGTGATGGTGAATTGAACTAATTAACGATAAGAGTGTTTTAACAATGACTCCCAGCTGATCGACTGTTGAGATTAAAGAAGCTTTGAGGAACTCTGAGTAAATATTCCCAGAAAGTCACAAAGATGAGCTTTACTACTGATCAGACCCACCCAATCAGAGGCTTGTTTTCTTTATTTCTTTAAGCCGACGGGGAAATAATAAAAAAAAAAAAAAAAAAAAACACCAGCCGACAGCCCGGCTCTAAAGCGTTCTGTCGCTGTACAGGTTTGTCATTGTAGCGATGACTAGATCATATTACCCAGGGGTGATTTGTTATTTTTTAACAAGGGAATTTAAGTTACAACGAGATAAATGTAAATTAGGTACAATTTTGCAAGAATAAATGTGTAAAAATATGATAAAATATGTCAGTTTAAAAATCATAAAGTTGCTAATTACAGTTTAATTACACTGAAAAAAATTGACGAGCATCCAGATGAGCATTGCAAATTATGAAAAAAAAAGTTAAAAATATACAGGAAAAGTTGCAAATTTACAAGAAAAAAATTGAAAATTTACAGAAATAAAGCTGAAAATTTACAAGAGAAAAAATCACAAATTTATGAGAAAAAAGTTTCAAATCTACAAGAAAAAAGTTGCAATGTTCAAATTTACAGGACAAAGTTGCAAATTTTTTCGAAAAAAATGTGCATTTTTTTTTCGAAAAAAAGTTGTAAATATACAAGAAAAGTTGCAAATGTTCGAAGAAAAAAGTTGTGAATTTATGTGAAAAAGTTTCAAATCTAGTAGAAAAAAATTACTAGTTGAGAGGAAAAAGTTGCAAATTTTTGAGAAAACACTTGCAGATTTACAGGGAAAAAGTTGCAAATTGAGAAAAAAAGTCGAATATTTGTAAGAAAAAATGTGCAGATTTATGAGAAAAAAGTGGAAAATTCATAACTTTTTTGCATTTCTGCTTAGAATTGGTGCTTCAAATTCATTTTTACCTCTGCCAAAGGGGGAGGTTATGTGATCATCGGCATTGGTTTGTTTGTCTGTTTGTTTGTCTGTTTGTTTGTCTGTTTGTTTGTTTGTTAGCAAGATAACTCAAAAAGTTATGGAAGGATTTTCATGAAATTTTCACAGATTGTCAGAAATGGGGTATCCTACAGATGATTAGATTTTGGTGGTGATCCGGATCACCGTCTACAAGAAAACCGCCATTACGCAAAATGCCATTTTCGTGAATAACTACTAAACCACTAATCCTTTTCTAGTCTTGTAAATGTATTGCTTCTTTTCTTGGAAATTTATGAGATTTTTTCTTTTTTTCCTCGGGGCCTCAGGGAGCCATTATCTGTGGGCAAAAGAGCCACACATGGCCCCAAAGCTACAGGTTGCAGACCCTTGCACTAGGCTAAGCTACAACTTTACCTTCAACATTACTTTTGGGGAAGAATTTAAATTACTTGCAACTTTTTGCTCAAATTTTTCCCCTCATAAATGTGACTTTGGCATTTTTCTAATAAACTTGCAACTGTTCTCATAACGTTTCTTTTTCTTGTAAATTTGAGTGATGTTTTAAAAATTTAAACACTTTTTAATTAGCTTTTTTCCCCTCATACATTTTCTTGTAGTCTCATTGTCAAACTAGTTTATTCTGGTCAAGGCGGAATATTGAGGCTGATTTGTATGTAATCATGCCACATTTCACATTGACTGTAAACAAATTACAACGTGAGCGCAGCAGGACGCTTGTGGCTGAGTTTCCTGACAGCTGTCATGCTATGGGCATGGATTGGGACTATGCCCACGCTTTTAGTTCATCTTGGTATCATTGTGTTTTCCCTTGTTATTACCTCCACCAAAGGGGGAGGTTATGTGATCATCGGCGTTGGTTTGTTTGTTTGTCTGTCTGTCTGTTTGTTTGTTTGTTTGTTTGTTAGCAAGATAACTCAAAAAGTTATAGACAGATTTTCATGAAATTTTCACAGATTGTCAGAAATGGGGTATCCTACAGATGATTAGATTTTGGTGGTGATCCGGATCACTGTCCACAAGAAAACCGCCATTACGCAAAATGCCATTTTCGTGAATAACTACTAAACCACTAATCCTATCATTGTCAATCCAATTGCTTGTCATATGTTTTCATGGTCAAGGAATCTGAAGGTTATGTGATCATCGGCGTTTGTTTGTTTGTCTGTTTGTTTGTTTGTTAGCAAGATAACTCAAAAAGTTATGGACGGATTTTCATGAAATTTTCACAGATTGTCAGAAATGGGTATCCTACAGATGATTAGATTTTGGTGGTGATCCGGATCACCATCCACAAGAAAACTGCCATTACGCAAAATGCCATTTTTGTGAATAACTACTAAACCACTAATCCTATCATTGTCAATCCAATTGCTTGTCATATGTTTTCATGGTCAAGGAATCTGAAGGTTATGTGATCATCAGCGTTTGTTTGTCTGTTTGTTTGTTTATTAGCAAGATAACTCAAAAAGTTATGGACGGATTTTCATGAAATTTTCACAGATTGTCAGAAATGGGGTATCCTTCAGATGATTAGATTTTGGTGGTGATTCGGATCACCGTCCACAAGAAAACCGCCATTACGCCATTTTCGTGAATAACTACTAAACCACTAATCCTATCATTGCCATTCCAATTGCTTGTCATATGTTTTCATGGTCAAGGAATCTGAAGGTTATGTGATCATCAGCGTTTGTTTGTTTGTTTGTTTGTTTGTTAGCAAGATAACTCAAAAAGTTATGTACGGATTTTTATGAAATTTTCACAGATTGTCAGAAATGGGGTATCCTACAGATGATTAGATTTTGGTGGTGATCCGGATCACCGTCCACAAGAAAACCGCCATTACGCAAAATGCCATTTTCGTGAATAACTACTAAACCACTAATTCTATCATTGTCAATCCAATTGCTTGTCATATGTTTTCATGGTCAAGGAATCTGAAAATGTACACACAAACACTGTATGGGGGGAACTGTGGCGCTAAACCGCCATTACGGAAAATGCGATTTTCGTGAATAACTACTGAACCACTAATCCTATCATTGTGAATCCAATTGCTAGTCATATGTTTTCATGGTCAAGGAATCGGAAAACGTACACACAAACACTGTATGGGGGGAACTGTGGTGCTTGGCGGAGGTCTGCGCTGTCCGAGTGCTTTTCTAGTATTCAGTTATGTAACATAATTTTTGGGGGTTAACAAGGGAGATGGTTTTGTGTCATTTTGCTAACAAGGGGGATAGCATCCCCCTCATCCCCCCTCAAATCACCTGCTGATGTTACCCTGAGACGTTGCACACAGGCATGACATCGGCAACACCAGCTATTAACGATAATTATCATTTACTCTGACGAAGAACATTGAAGACGATCACCTCAGACACATACAGCCAAAACAACCTGACAGACTCCTGTGCCACATCACAATAATTTTTTTTACCCTCTTTAATAAAGTTGTAATTTTTTTAAAAAAGTTGAGTTTCTGAGAAGACTGGACAACACTAAAGGGCCGTATTAGGGGGAAATAAGAAAATTTTTCTGACGTATCGCGATGTGGATGTGAACTATTCTGAATTGATGCACAGATGTCAAGAATTTGATTCTTAAGTACTAATTAATAACG
Source organism: Pholidichthys leucotaenia (assembly GCA_020510985.1). Taxonomy (NCBI): domain Eukaryota; kingdom Metazoa; phylum Chordata; class Actinopteri; order Cichliformes; family Pholidichthyidae; genus Pholidichthys; species Pholidichthys leucotaenia. The sequence goes on along the minus strand of CM035838.1, from coordinate 240,281,092 downwards.
TAATTGATTTTCATGGATCAAAAAGTAGAACTCAGAAATATAAAACTAGTAAAAATTTGAAACTTTTTATTGTAAATTTTTAACTTTTGTGTAAATTTGAAACTTTTTTCTTGTAAATTTGCAACTTTCTTCCCATGTATTTGCAACTTTTTACCTCCGCCAAGGGAGGAGGCAATGTTTTTGCCAGCACTGGTTTGTTGGTTTGTTTGTCTGTCTGTTAGCAATATCACTCCAAACGTTATGAACGGATTTTGGTGAAAATTTCAGGAAAGGTGTGTAATGCCACGGGGAACAGATGATTAGATTTTGGTGGCGATCCGGGTCATGATCAGGATCCAGGAATTTTTTGAAAATTATTTTATATATTGATATTGAGTTTTTAATGTACTTCCCCTTTAAGATGTGTTCGTGGCGTTACGTGCATGGACACACGCCTCCGCACCCCGGAAGCAGTGCAGCTGTTTACCACCAAACACTGCAGAAAAAGTAAAACGGCTTGGAATGAAAATAAATGTGGTCTTCATCCACATAGTATGTGGTGATTGGCATTATTTTATCTGAAGACGCCAAGAAAAAGCAGGCAAAATGTGGGAGTTAAGACGCTGTTTGGAGTGCGTGTGGACATAACTCCGGTAGCATGTACTGTCGTTGCAAGCCACGTGACCCACACACTATGTAAACACAATACCTTCAGCACTGGACATATAATTTAATATAATAATTTTTATTACCTTCGCCAAGCAAGTTATGTTTTTACTCAATAAGACTGATGAGCTAGCGGCTATCTCCCGCTATGAGAGCGTGGACAGAGAGAGTAGCTTGTTGCTGTTTACCGAGACATGGCTAACAGAACTAGCAACAGATGCTAATATCGAACTGGAGGGTTTCCACGCAATACGGGCAGACTGGACACCAGACAGTGGGCAGGCAAGAGGCGGGGGAGTGATAATGTATGCCAATAACAACTGGTGCAGACTGGGACATATCATGGTTAAGGAACAGCACTGTAGCAAAGACATCGAGTTGCTAGCTGTTAGCATGCGGCCTACCTATCTCCCGAGGGAATACTCACACGTGATCTGCATTGTTATTTATGCAAATCTGACGGCGGACGCTGGGACAGCGCGTGACGTCATCCACTCAGTAGCTGGCAGGCTGCAGACAGAACACCCAGATGCTCTTCTCCTCATCTCAGGCGATTTCAACCATATTCACTGTCCCCCATTCTACCCACGCTCACCCGGTATGTCACATGCCACATTAGAGACAATAAAACACTGGACTTATTCTATGCAAATACTAAGGAGGCGTACACCTCATCACCACTCCCCCCACTCGGGAGATCGGATCACAACTCGGTTCATCTCCTGCCGGTGTACAAACCCCTAGTACACAGACAACCTCCGGTCATGCGCACAGTGAAGTTATGGTCTGAGAAGGCAATGGACGCGCTAAAGGACTGTTTTGAAATCACTGCCTGGTAGCAGCTCTGCGATCCACATGGTGAGGACATTAATGGCCTCACTCACACCATCACGGACTACATCGGCTTCTGTGTGGACAACACCGTACCCACCAAGACCATACGGTGTTGCTCGAACAACAAACCCTGGATCAACCCTGAGATAAAAACACTTCTGAGAGAGAAAAAGAGGATCTTCAGGTCGGGGAACAGGGAGATGCTGAAGTCCGTACAGAGGGAGCTGAGGAGGAAGATCAGAGAAGGCAAGGACAGCTTCAGGAAGAAGATGGAGGACAAGCTGCAACAGAGCGGCATCGGCGGGGTCTGGAGAAACCTTAAAACCATCTCTGGGCTCCAGAATACCTCCCCCCAGGCCACGGGGGGCAGGAAGTGGGCAAACAATCTGAACCTGTTTTTTAATAGGTTTGACCAATCACCCTCCCCCCCCCCCCCGACTGCACAACAACCACTGCTGCCTCTAAAGTCATCGAGACCTGCTGTCCACACCCCACTCCACCAACACCCCCCCACTCCCAGCACACAGACCCCCAACCTGACCCTCACTAAGACCCAGGTGAGGACGGAGCTGAGGAAGATCAAAGTGAGGAAGGCCTCGGGACCGGACGGCATCGGTGCGAAGCCCCTCAAGTCCTGCGCAGACCAGCTGTGTGGGATTGTGGAGCACATCTTCAACCTGAGCCTGAAGCTGGGGAGGGTACCACAGTTGTGGAAAACATCTTGTGTGGTACCTGTACCAAAGACTTCCCACCCCAAAGATCTGAACAGCTACAGACGAGTGGCCCTGACGTCTCACATGATGAAGACCCTGGAGAGACTGCTCCTTGCTCACCTCCGCCCCCTGGTGGGACCAGCGATGGATCCACTCCAGTTCGCCTACCAGCATGGCATTGGGGTGGAGGATGCAGTGATCTTCCTCCTTCACCGTTCTCTGTCCCACCTGGAGAAGCCTGGGAACACGGTGAGGATCATGTTCTTTGACTTCTCCAGTGCTTTCAACACCATCCAACCGATGATCCTGAGGGACAAGCTGCTGTGCGCAGGGGTCGACCAGCACCTGTCATCATGGATCCTGGACTACCTCACAAACCAGCCACAGTTTGTGAGAACCCGAGATTGTGTGTCCAACACGAGCATCGGTAGCACGGGGGCCTCCCAGGGAACGGTTTTGGCTCCCTTCCTGTTCACCCTTTATACTGCAGACTTCTCACACAACACAACACACTGCCATCTACAGAAGTTCTCTGACGACTCTGCGATCGTGGGCCTCATCTCTAATGGAGATGAAGCTGAGTACAGAGAACTTATCCAGGACTTCGTGGCCTGGTGCCATCGGAACTGCCTCCAGATCAACGCGAGGAAAACTAAGGAGCTGGTGGTGGACTGCCGCAGGCAAGGACAACCCCTCACAGCACCAGTAAACATACAGGGAACAGACATTGAGATGGTGACATCCTACAAGTACCTTGGTGTTCATCTGAACAATAAACTAGACTGGTCACACAATACCGACGCACTCTACAAGAAGGGACAGCGCAGGCTGTTCCTACTGGGGAGACTCAGGTCTTTTGGTGTACAAGGGGCGCTGCTGAAGTCATTCTATGACACGGTGGTGGCATCAGCCATCACTTTTGGAGTGGTCTGCTGGGGCAACGGCATTACAGCAGTCAATAGGAAGAGACTGAACAAACTGATCAAGAAAGCTTGCTCTGTCCTGGGGCAACGCCTTGACCCAGTGGAGGAGATAGGAGAGAGAAGGATGGTACTAAACTGTCATCTCTGCTGGAGTCCGAGTCCCACCCTATGTAGGACATACTGAACGCACTGAGGAGCTCATTTAGCAGTAGACTACATCATCCTAGGTGCGCAACCGAGAGGTTTTGCAGGTCCTTCCTACCTTCGGCTGTCAGACTGTATAACCTAAGCAGGGCTGCTCGCAGAGATAGCAAAAAAACGTGATGACCTAATAGTATTGAATGCAAAAGACGCAACAGACTTACACAATGGTCCCCGCCAGTATACAACTAGGACAATATCAGTTGCTACGGAGGGTGAGAATATGTATGGGTACATATTCATACTATGTAGGATAACTAAGTAGACGGTTATGCTGTTTATTCCATCTAGCTACAATGCTCCGCACTTTGTATATATATTTATATATTTATGTGTACCTATGTATATTCACTGGTCTTATTTATATTTTTCGTATCTTCTTAATTATTGCTCTGAGTGTTGCTATCCCTGTGCTGTTGCAATCCTGGAATTTTCCCATTGTGGGACTAATAAAGGCTTATCTTATCTTTTTGTCGGCATTGGCTTGTCTGTCTGTTAGCAACTTTACTCAAAAAGTTATGAACAGATTTTGATGAAATTTTCACAAAAGGTGTGTAATGGCACAGGAAACAGATGATTAGATTTTGGTGATGATCTGAGAGGGCATACCCGCACCAAGGGTTTTGTTTGTGTTTGTGCATCAGGATTACACAAAAACTACTGGATGCATTTGGATGAAATTTTCACCAGAGGTGGTTCTTAGGGTAAAGATGAGCCCATTGCATTTTGCTGATGATCTGAGAATGCATACCTCTGCCAAGGCTCTTATCTTCTCACAGAGTTTTAGCAACAATACTCTTAAACTACTGGATGAATTTGGATGGAATTTTCACCAGAGGTGGTTCTTGGCCTACACACGATCCCATTACATTTTGGAGGTGATCCATGAGTGCATACCTCCATCAGGGCTCAATCTTCTAGCAGTGATTTAGCAGGATTACGCAAAAACTACTGGATGGATTTTGATGAAATTTTCACTAGAGATGGTCCTTGGGCTGCAGAAGAACCCATTAGATTTTGGAGCTGATCTATGAGCGCATACCTCTACCAAGGCCCTATCTTGCAGTGTATGGTGGGATCGAAGCAGGGAGGTATGGACAGATGGATGGACAAAGGGAGGGAAGGAAGGAGCCTTGGCAGAGGTATACACTCTCTGAGTGCTTTTCTAGTTTTCCTTGTAAATCTGCTACTTTTTGTATCTTAAATTTTGAATTTTTTTCTTGTAAATTTGTAACCTTTTTCTAATAAATTAGCAACTTTCTTCTAATTTGACTTTCTGTAAATGTGAAACTTTTTCTTGTAAATTTGCCTTTTTTTTCCCCGATAAACTTTGTGTTCTGTTTGGTCAGCAGTGGTTTTCACCATGGAACTCTCCCACAGATGCCATTTTTGCCCAGTCTCTTTCCTATTGTTAAATCATGGACCAGTGTCCAAACTGAGGCAAGTGCAGTTCTTTAGATGTTGTTCTGGGTTTTTGTTCCTCAGCTGTTCTTGAATTTCCTCAGATTGTGGCATGATGTGTTGCTTTTTTGAGATCTTTTAGCCTACTTCACTTTGCCAGACAGGTTCTATTTACATGATTTCTTGATTCAACAGGTCTGGCAGTAATCAGGCCTGGGTGTGGCTAGTGAAACTGAACTCAGCTTTCCAGCTCATGGGGCAAATACTTTTTCACAGCACTGTAAATAAGATTTAAGATAAGATAAGATAAGATAAGCCTTTATTAGTCCCACAACGGGGAAATTCCAGGATTGCAACAGCACAGGGATAGCAACACTCAGAGCAACAATCAGAAGGCAAGAAAAAAAAACAAGCAAGCAAGAGCAGCTAATAAACATATGTACGTATTACTATAAAATATATATATATATACACACACACACAGACACACAGTGCAGAGCATTGTAGCTGGATGGAATAAATTTAAGTCAGGATTCTGCTTCTATGGCCCATAATCATTGTGGTTCCCTGTGGCCAAGACATAAAGAGAAAAAAAAGCTTCACAAACGTATTTAAAAGAAAGAGGTGGTGAATTTAGTGGAAAAAGTGACAAATTTATGAGAAAAAATTAACAAGAAAAAACTGCAGCATTTTGTATTTCAGATGTTAATCAGATTTTAAAATGCAACAAACAACTTTAGGTTCATATCAGAGAAGCAAGGGACATTTTTATACAATTTATGAAATTATCCTTGAGGAGCAACATTCCGGTGTTTTTTTTAATCTTGGTGGAATAAACCGCGGCTCGTCAGCAGGAGGAAGTGGGCTACGGGGTCATTTTTGGCCCTCAGGAGGAGGAGGAGGAGCCCACTCACTCATTTTCTTCTTTGTGGTCTTTGATTCGCCCACTCACATCTCCACTATAAACCTTCTGATCTATTTATAGGAGATCCTCTTTGGCGCTGCTTTATTGCTCCACATTTTCTCCTCCTGTACTACAGTGATGGAGGAGGATCAGGGGTTAGTGTCTGAACGGCTTCTGCTTTCGTTTGGATGTTTTTAGTTTAACATCCTGTGATGATGCAGACGATGGATGATTGATGGGGTTAATATCAGACATCTGAACAGTTTCTGGTTTAATTTGGATGTTTTTATCTACTGCTGTCTGTTTAAAATGACGTGATGAGACTCCAATGTTAGTCAGTGTGTTGGAAGGAGAAACAATATACAAATTTGCACTCATTTTGAGGGGATAATTAAAATTACTTTCACCTTTTTTTTTTGTAAATTTGTGACCTTTTTTCTCGTAAATTTCCAGCATTTATATGGATACTGGTTAATTTTTATTTTATGTAATGGATTAGCATTTTCTCTTCATCTAGAGCAGTGGTTGGCAACCTGTGCTTCACAAAGAGCCACTTTGAGTGATTTTTATCTTAAAAAATCAGCAAGGAGCCACAAAAATGTCTGAGCCTGAGAACTAAGGTAAAATGGCAAAATTACAGCTGGCCTGACAACATCTGGATTAAGAGAGTTTAAAAAAAAAAAAACTGAATCTTTTTTAATGGTAAATTTGTTACCTTTTTCCCCACAAAATTGCAACTTTTTCCAGTAAAATTTTTAATCATTTGCAAAAAAAATGTACTTTTTTTCTTGCAAATTTATTTTGATGTCTTCCTCCTCAAACCAATGTTTTTAAAAGATTTGTTCTATTTTTGGCATAAATGTCTTTTGCTTTTTTCATAAATTTGGCATACTTTTTCTTTGCAAATTTGACACCTTTGTTAACTAAAATTAAAGACTTCACATAAATTAGTGACATTTCTCCCAATAAAATGTCATCTTTTTCATAAATTTTGATATTTTTACATAATCTTCTGTTTTATTCATAAATTTAACTTTTTTTTTTTCAAATTTGTTACTTTTTCAGGCCGAACCACTCAACGGAGACTGCATGTTGTTCGAATAAAGAAAATCTGGACAAAGGGAGGGGTGGGTGGGTGGTAGGAACCATCTTTTTAGACTCACAGCCTTTGATACGGTCAGTCACTCATCCTTCTTTCTAAACTATCAGGGTATAAACTGTCCATGAATACCCTTAACTGGTTAAAATCTTATCTAGCTGGTCTTTCCCAGTGTGTGCGCATAAACAATACTGTAGCCCAATCAAAGGCATGTAACATGGGAGTGCCACAGGGTTCAATTGTAGGCCCACTGCTGTTTACTTTGTATAGTAATGATTTTCCATCAGTATGTGAAATTGACATACAAATCCAGATGTATACAGATGACACAGTCATCTACACACATGGGAAGGATGCCAAACAAGTGGCTGACAAGTTAATTGTAGTAATGGAGAAAGTGTCAAAATGGCTTAATCAATCATGCCTCACTCTGAATGTTGGGAAAACAGCTACCATGTATTTTACCAACAAACAAAATCATGCGCACTATCCGGGTATAACTGTAAATGGAGCAAATATAGAAAATATATCAGAGTTTAAGTATTTGGGTGTCACATTAGAGCCCACGCTCATCTTTAAAAAGCACATAAAACGGATGAGCTGCACTCTGAAATATAACCTTGGAAACTTTTGTTGCATCAGAAACTCACTTACTCTAAAAGGATCAAAAACCTTTCTGAATACCATGATTTTGACACATTTCTATCACAATCAGCTTTCTCATATAAAGCTATAACGGAATGGAACAAGCTCCCCACTGCTTTGAAGACCAGAACAAATTACAGAGACAGACACAGAGACTAAAAATGGATTTGAAGTAATCAAGCCTGCCAGCACTGACTCTCTCCCTTAAATGGGATTTGAAATTGTACTCTTAAATTATTTTTATGTGTGCTGTTTCTCTTATCTTTTTACCTTAAACTTACTCCCTGCTTGTTTCAAGGACAATAGTTTCTGAAACCCGACCTGAATTGCTTTCTATATGTGCTGTTTTTCTTTTAATATCTTCCTGCTTGCCTCAGTGACTATGGATGAAAATTAACGCTATAATCTGGTACAGAGCATCTTTACCCTGTGTTTAATGTTTTTTCTGTACATGGTCCCTGACAAATAAACCAATAAACTAAACTAAACTTAACTTTCAGGTAAAAGTGTGACATTTTTATACATAAATTCGTGATGATTTTCTAATAAAACTGCAGCTTTTTATGATTTTTTAAGCACATCTTGTGTGACTTTTTTCTTGCAGATTTGTTAGAATTTTCTTCCTTATAAAATTGCAACTTTTTCCAGGATTTTTTTTTAAATATTTTTCTCCCCCAGATATGTGACTTTTTATTGAAACATTGCATACATTTTCAGGTTTCCTCATTTTCTGCTTTTTATGATATTTTTCTCATGAATGGGAAACCTTTTTTCTTGAAAATATAGCTTTTTTTCTTAGAAATTTGTGTGTGTGTGGGTGGGTGAGTGTGTGTGTGTGTGTGTGGGGGGGGGGGTAAAGGCCTCGGGGAGCCACTGGCTATGGAAAAAAGAGCCACAGGTTGCAGACCCTTGATCCTGACAATGGCCCAAGTTTATTTTAATGTTTTTGTTGTGAGAGGAGAGGCTTTTTTCTCATTTCAAAGGGTTTGAACTGTCACCCATTACAACAATAAGGCCCCCCAAAAGGTAAAATGGCCTCATAAATGTGTCAGCTCTCCTCTCAGAACCGCCCCCTCCTGCAGTAGATCCATGATCCTGATAAACTATGATAGTGTAGAAACGTGGCAGTGATGAGGACATAGATTCTGGGACACCACATGTTCTGGCTGTCTGTTCAGAGGTGTCCTCGCTCTAATTCTGACACGTTTCCACGATGAAGTACCCCCCCCCCCCTTTTTTTTTGTCTAAACCAGGTTCCTCCATCAGAGCTCACCCTAGTTTATCAGCATCACGACACGTGGAACAAACATTCCAATTTTTTTATCTGACCGGGTTTCACCGTGAAGAAACAAAAATCAGTCTGATGGAGAAGGTTAACACTGCAGAGCCCACCAGTTTGCTGCTTCATTAGACCTGTTCTTACTGCAGCTGTGGAGTATTGATACTACATAGTACGAGTCACTGTGGACTAGCTCCAGTAAAAGTATCACCTGTAGGTAGTGTCTCATTGGGCTGCGACACCTCGCAACTAGTTGGAGAATGGGCATCGCGATTTCCTGTTGAGTCGCAGGGCCTTGCTCTCTTATTGTGGGAATTTCCAACATGTTCAAAACATTTGTACAACACTTTTTCCCGCCAAATAGTCACAGAGTCATCACAGATTCAAAGTCATCTCAAATCCTTCTCAATTTAGTTTTCTTGAATCAGAAAGTGCGAGAAAAGATAGACAGCTTTGCAAGGGGTTGGGGACCTACGAAAATAAATTGTGACAGATTGGAGACAAAAAGGACAAGAAATTCTACTCGTGAGACGGGCGCGAATGCCGCGGTTCTTTGCTAGCACATGCTGACACAGCTGTGATGGACAGTGTCACTATGCCACCCAAGGGCAAGAAAGGCAAGGCTAGGGGATGAGGGGGCTGCTGTGTCTGATGCGGACTACTCAGAGGCAGCCTCCTCATCCAACAGTCTCTGCACTTCTTCTCTACGGTTGATCTCGCTTGATGTCTGATGATAAAATGACTGGCAATGCTGGAATGAGGAGATAGGGTCCAGATTTTGCAATTGTCACGGTTAACCATCCTGTGAGTTTTGGACAGGATTTGCACAATGCACAATTTTGTCACGCACATTGCATTAATGTTCGTGTGACATTTGTGCAATATTCATGTGACATACACAAATGTGTCAGTTCGGTGTGATTGCAAGTGAACAATAGGATGCTAATTTGCGTATTTGTCACAAGTTTTTTTTTAATTCCAACTAGTCATGACCCAGTGAGATATGACCTTTAGGACAAGAGTCTGACTGTAAAGACCTGTACATACTCTGCAAGAACAGAGAAATTTGTTCTCTCTCCCAGGGCTGCGAGAAAAGCAGCCCTGGTTTGAGAGTTCTTGCAACTTGTTCTGGACACATCATCTGGGCAGAACTTTTTTTGTGTGGTGTCTGACAACTATTGTGTGACTGGTCAAAAATTTGAAGTGGGCATGGTTAATGCTTGACTTCTTTCCCAAGATGGCGCCCACAGTGGTCGCCATGGTGTTTCGCTGCCCTTTAATTTTTTTAATTTGTTTGTTTCTGTTCATTGATTGTGCGTCTGCCGGTTCATACACCCGTGAAGAGTTATTAAATATCAGGACTCTTACTCCCACGGACCTTCTCCCAGTTTTTTTAGCTCCTGCCGCCGATCTGATTCATTGTTTGGCTCAAAAAGTAAGACGGCGTAAAAGAGGGAAGCGAGGGGGGATTCTCGCTCGGCTGCGAAGGAGAGGCACGCGAACAGCCTTGCCTGGCATATTTCTATCCAATGCCAATTCTCTCTTGAACAAGGTAGAAGAATTAAGACTGCTGATGCGATTTAAGGACCTCGCTTCCTCGTCTGTCATCTGTTTCTCTGAGACCTGGCTTAAAGGGAACATTCCGGATAGCGCGATCAGCCTCGAGGGATTTCAGCTGTTTCGTGCTGATCGCATCACAGAGCTCTCCGGTAAGTCTATTGGAGGAGGAGTGTGCTTCTATATTAACAACAGCTGGTGCTCTGATGTAACGGTGATTTCCAAACACTGTTCTCCCACCCTGGAATTTCTTTTTATTAACTGCAAGCCATTTTATTCCCCGCGGGATTTCGCCTCATTCATCCTCGTCGCTGTGTACGTCCCTCCCGACGCGGACACGCGCGAAGCTCAGCGCGTGCTCGCGGATCACATCCAACACACGGAGCGGAATTTTCCAGACTCCCTGGTTATTGTGGTTGGCGACTTTAACCAGAGCAATCTGAGTCACGAGCTCCCCCGCTACAAACAGTTTATTAAATGTCCAACCAGAGGAAATAACACGCTGGATCACTGTTACACTACAGTGAAGGATGCATATCGCGCTGTTCCCCGTGCTGCGCTCGGATTATCTGATCACGTGATGGTCCACCTCATTCCCACATACAGACAGAGACTGAAACTCACTAAACCTGTTGTGACCACCACGAAGAAATTGACCAGTGAAGCTGGAGAGAATCTGAACACATGCATGGAAATAACTGACTGGGGCATGTTTAAAGGAGCCACACATGATCTTAATGAGTAAACAGACACTGTGAACTCATATATCAACTTCTGTGAGGAGAACATTCTTCCATCGCGCACCAGGGTGAGGTACTCTAATGATAAGCCCTGGTTCACGGCCAAGCTCAGACAGATCAGGAAGGAGAAGGAAGCAGCATTGAAAAGTGGAGACAGGGACTGCTACAGAGAGGTCAAATATCGGTTTAACAGAGAGCTGAGGAGAGCTAAATCTGTGTATTCTGAGAGACTCCAGCAGCAGTTCACTGCTAATGACTCGGCTTCTGTGTGGAGAGGACTGAGGCAAATCACCAACTATCAGCCTCAGGCTTCTAAAGGTCAGGATGACAAAGCCCTTTGTCAAAGACTGTCCCAACATTACGCCCGTTTTGACACCTCGTCAGCTGTGTCCAACTCACCCACTCCACCCAGCTCCACTGCCTCCTCAGCCCCTAATTCATCAAAAGCGGTCCCCCCCTCCTCCTCCTCCTCCTGCCCCCCTGCCCTTGTCATCAGTGAGCAGGACGTGCACAGACAGTTCTCCAGACTGAACCCGCGCAAGGACCCCGGGCCGGACGGTGTGTCTCCCTCCACCCTGAGACACTGTGCAAAAGTGCTGGCTCCTGTCTTCACAGACATTTTTAACACCTCCCTTAAGCAATGTCACGTGCCGACCTGCCTCAAATCCTCCACCATCATCCCTGTCCCCAAGAAGCCACGGATTACTGGACTTAACGACTACAGACCTGTAGCGCTCACCTCTGTAGTCATGAAGTCCTTTGAGCGCCTGGTCCTGTCTCACCTCAAGTCCATCACCACTCCCCTCCTGGACCCGCTGCAGTTTGCCTACCGTGCTAACAGATCTGTGGACGATGCAGTCAACCTGGCCCTCCACTCCATCCTGCAGCACCTGGACTCCCCGGGAACCTACGCCAGGATTCTGTTTGTGGACTTCAGCTCCGCATTCAACACCATCCGCCCCGATCTGCTCCAGGACAAACTGTCCCTGCTCGATGTGCCTGACTCCCTCTGCAGGTGGATCACCGACTTCCTGACGGACCGGAGGCAGCATGTGCGGCTGGGGAAGTCTGTCTCGGACACTGTTAGCATCAGCATTGGATCACCCCAGGGCTGTGTACTTTCCCCCCTACTCTTCTCCCTTTATACCAACTCCTGCACCTCCTCCCACCAGTCTGTTAAGCTGATTAAGTTTGCGGACGACACCACCCTCATCGGGCTCATCTCCAATGGCGACGAGTCCGTCTACAGGAAAGAGGTGGCCCAGCTGGTGTCCTGGTGCAGCCATAACAACCTGCAGCTGAACGCTCTGAAGACAGTGGAGATGATTGTGGACTTCAGGAAAGTCACAACCCCCCTGCCCCCCCCTCACCATCACAGGCTCTCCCATCACCATTGCAGATTCCTTCCGCTTCTTGGGCACCACCATCACCCGGGACCTCAAATGGGAGCCAACCATCAGCTCCCTCATCAAAAAGGCCCAGCAGAGGATGTTCTTTCTGCGGCAGCTGAGGAAGCTCAAGCTACCCACCAAGATGTTAGTGCAGTTCTACACGGCCATCATCGAGTCCATCCTCACCTCCTCCATAACTGTGTGGTATGCAGGAGCCACTGCCAGGGACAGACTAAGGCTGCAGCGCGTCGTGCGCACTGCTGAGAAGGTGATCGGCTGCAAGCTCCCATCTCTCCAGGACCTGTACATCTCCAGGACACCCGGAGGCGTGCTGGCCGGATCATAGCCGAGCCTTCACACCCTGGTCACGTACTGTTTGCCCCCCTCCCCTCAGGTAGAAGACTTCGGTCCATTCGGACTAAAACCTCCCGGCACATGAATAGCTTTTTCCCCTCTGCCATCAGACTGCTGAACATTAAGTGACTTATTGACTCTCGTGCACTATGTACAGCAGCTCAACCAGACTCATGTCATTCATCACTGTTTTTCTGTTGCATTATCAACTGCACTGTGGTACCCCATATTATCTGCTACTTGCTAATTTATTTAAAACTGCCTTGACTAGTATTACTCATTATTACTATTATTATTATTATTATTACTTATTTTTCTACACTTATTGCACGTTTTTAGTCCTTTAGTTTTTTAGTTTATCTCTTTATCTCATCATGTTTTTAATGTTGCAGCATGGCACCGAGACAAATTCCTAGTTTGTGTACTACATGAACAATGGCAATAAATCTGATTCTGATTCTGATTCTGACTTGTACTGCAGTGGGAGGGCCCTATGAGGACTTCCTAGGAGTTCTACACTTAAGTTTCTCATGAAGTTCGAAATGTCCTGGCCAGAACTAACTTGGTTCTTGTTCTTGCCACTTCAAAAAAACAAATTTCTCTGTTGTTGCAGAGTTTGTACAGGCCTTAACTGTAAAATGCAAAAATCTGCATGGAGGTGCAAAACATAAAGGAGACACGTGATGATGTTGACACAGCTCCCATTACTGAAATATCTGTGATGATTTGGTCAGAAGACCTCAGGGATTAAATACTACAGAACCATTTTACACACACTATCAGACAGAGTGACTCGTCCCAGTTGATGTTTCTATAAATTCCTGTCAGCCCCACGTTGCCCCACCCTTCCTCAGTAGTCCGGTTGAGATAGGACAGGTACTGCTCTGTGGCTAATGTTAGTTGCTAGCTGTGGCTTTTGAAGACAGACTGAAGTGCTTTGACATGACTTGACTTGACTACTCCTACGAGGTGAGGGCTGGGTGGCCATCACCATGCGTAGAGCCAATAAGGTTAACCGGTGCATGCCAACATTGCCGATTTCGAGCCAGCTCCTCTGCACCATCAGCAGCAGTTCCAAGCTGTCGGAGGTCTCTCTCTACAACATTGAACCCTCTGGCACGTGGCTTGCCCCGAGGTCTTCTCCAACCTGAGGCCCTGGGATCAAGCATAAGGATGGCTTTTGTCAGGTGTTCTGATGGGAGGCGGAGGACATGGCCAAACCAATGGATGTGCTGTTATGTAATAAGGTGGGATGCTGCAGGCTGATGTGTGTGGGCTCAGAGCACGTCATTAGAGGTGCACTGGAGCCACCTGATATTCTCAGTGGTTCTGAGGGCCCCGACTATCAAACCTATCTATTCTCGAGGCCAGATGACACATTGTATGTGCAGAGCTTTGTCTTTCGTGAGATTGAACGATGGCACCAGAGAGGTTTTCATAGTGCTTGCAGGGCTGATGCAGTGAGACCACGTCTAGACAGATGGATGGATGGATGGATGGATGGATGTACTTTATTGATCCCAAACTGGAAAAAGCAGCATGACAGTAGACAACCAAAATGACAGAAACACGCAGAGCATAAAAGAAAAAGGGATTACCCATGGAAAGTAAAACTGCCTAAATAACTTATATACATCACAGATGAATAGATGATGACCTGTAGATACATGAATCGTACTCCCTGTACAATGCAGGACTATCAGGCGCAGGGTTCAATGTGAGGAACCAATTAGACTGCAAGGTGCAGTATGGCAGCATAGTTATGACCAGAATTCAACATTACAGTGAGTTATTGTACAGTGAAATGGCATGTGGCAGGACAGATTTCCTGCATCTGACCATTTAGCAGTGAAGGAGAAACCCACTTTTCTACAAAACCAATCAGAAGAAACCAGACTGCCCATCTCGGAATTGGAAGTGCTTTGGACCTCATGAATCTGTGGTTATAAAACTTTATTTATTTAGTCTCTTCATGAATTATAGTATTTATTTATTTAGCGAATGCAAAGTCCTTAAGCCAAGCAGTTGCCTCCTGGTTTGCTGTATGGAGGGTGTGTAATCCTCCTTCCAGTCTTTGGAGCGGGCAAGCCTCTATGATGTGTTCCATTGTTTGCTCCTCTCCACATGCGCACAGAGGGCTAGGGGGCAATGGATCAGCGTTCTCGTCGCGCCCTCCGCCAGTACCCGGGCTCGCCTGGGGAAGCTAATGATCCTACCAGCAGACTAAATTCGAAGAGACGACGCCTCTGTGCCAAGTCAAAGAAGAATCCTAGTCACAGTCCTAAAGCCGAAAGCAAACAGCCCCAATTATAGTTTAAGACTTGTACAAATGATAATAATTTCATGTTTATAAACTTTTATCTTATAAAATAAGGATAAAAACTAGTATTAACTATATTTTTATTTTATATTATTATTGATGCCCATTGAATATGGCATGCAGTGTTTAAGGGTGGTGGGACTGCAATAGCAATAGCAAGCAAGTTTCATACATACAGCCATACTCCAGTGATACAATGCATCTGGCATGCATTAAGCATGATGATACAGAAAGAGCAATAGCAAGGTTATCATATAGAAACTTGCTGCACCAATGGACATTTTAGACATCTGCTGAGATTTTTGTGCCCACTCCCATGCTGAAGCAGGTGATCAGCGTTGCAGACGTGGACAAAATTGTTGGTACCCCTCTGTTAATGAAAGAAAAACCCACAATGGTCACAGAAATAACTTGAATCTGACAAAAGTGGTAATAAATAAAAATTCTATGAAAATTAACCAATGAAAATCAGACAATGCTTTTGAATTGTGGTTCAACAGAATTATTTAAAAAAACAAACTCATGAAACAGGCCTGGACAAAAATGATGGTACCCCTAGAAAAGATTGAAAATAATGTGACCATAGGGACATGTTCAACCAAGATGTGTCCTCTAATTAACATCACAGGTGTCTACAAACTTGTAATCAGTCAGTCGGCTTATTTAAAGGGTGACAAGTAGTCACTGTGCTGTTTGTTGACATGGTGTGTACCACACTGAACATGAACCAGAGGAAGCAAAAGAGAGAGTTGTCTCAGGAGATTAGAAAGAAAATTATAGACAAGCATGTTAAAGGTAAAGGCTATAAGACCATCTCCATGCAGCTTGATGTTCCTGTGACTACAGTTGCACATATTATTCAGAAATTTAAGATCCACGGGACTGTAGCCAACCTCCCTGGACATGGCTGCAGGAGGAGACGGATAATACGAATGGTAACAAAAGAGCCCAGAACAACCTCTAAACACATTCACGGTGAACTCCAAGGTCAAGGTACATCAGTGTCAGATTGCACCATCCGTCATTGTTTGAGCCAAAGTGGACTTGATGGGAGACAACCAAGGAGGACACCACTGTTGAAAACAAATCATAAAAAGCCAGACTGGAATTTGCCAAACTGCATGTTGACAAGCCACAAAGCTTCTGGGAGAATGTCCTATGGACAGACGAGACAAAACTGGAAGTTTTTGGCAAGACACATCAGCTCTATGTTCACAGATGCAAAAATGAAGCATACCAAGAAAAGAACACTGTCCCTACTGTGAAACATAGAGGAGGTTCTGTTATGTTCTGGGGCTGCTTTGCTGCATCTGGCACAGGGTGTCTTGAATGTATGCAGGGTACAATGAAACGTCAAGACTATCAAGGTATTCTAGAGAGAAATGTGCTGCCCAGTATCAGACAGCTTGGTCTCAGTCGCAGGTCATGGGTCTTGCAACAGGATAATGACCCAAAACACACAGCTAAAAACACCCAAGAATGGCTAAGAGCCAAACATTGGACTGTTCTAAAGTGGCCTTCTATGAGCCCTGATCTAAATCCTATTGAACATCTGTGGAAGGAGCTGAAACATGCCGTCTGGAGAAGGCACCCTCCAAACCTGAGACAACTGGAGCAGTTTGCTGATGAGGAGTGGGCCAAAATACCTGCTGAGAGGTGCAGAAGTCTCATTGACAGTTACAGAAATTGTTTGATTGCAGTGATTGCCTCAAAAGGTTGTGCAACAAAATATTAAGTTAAGGGTACCATCATTTTTGTCTAGGCCTGTTTCATGAGTTTTTTTTTTTTTTTAAATAATTCTGTTGAACCACGATTCAAAAGCATTGTGTGATTTTCATTGGTTAATTTTCATAGAATTTTTATTTATTACCACTTTTGTCAGATTCAAGTTGTTTCTGTGACCATTGTGGGTTTTTCTTTCATTAACAGAGGGGTACCAACAATTTTGTCCACATCTGTACGCGGGCTTGCCGTAGCCGTCTGAGGGGATGACGACAGGCGGGCTGCAGCCACTGTATATATTCTGTGTTTTCTCTCAATAAAGGCAATTGGATGTTCGGCATAAGACGACTTGCGTCTCACTCATTTCCACATTTCCTCATTTCATTCATTTCTCACTCATTTCCATACATAATACTGGCGACTGAGGATTAACGCATGGAGGCGTGCGGGGCACCTCTATGGCCATTTCTGCAGTATTCAGGAGAACCAGCAATTCTGTGGCCTTGCTGGTTGGCCGCGTTTGAGGAGTACATTGTGGCGTTGGGCCTGGGTAAACTTGACGGAGTGCGGAGGCAAGTGCTTCTGGTCCACAATCTCGGCGTAGAAGGTCAGAAAATTTTCCACACATTCGGGGAGACAGAGTCTTATGCAGATGCTGTCAGGCTGCTCGCTTTCTACTTTGCCAAACACACACGGAGCACGAAGCTGTGGGTTGAAAGGCTGTTGGCGCCAAAAGACGCTAAGCTAGCTAGCTTGGGGGAGCTAACAGCCCAGCTAGTAGCAATGGAGAAATTAGCCACGGAGCTAGGTAGGCGCCAAACACAGAAGCTTGAAGCTACAGGCTACAAGCTAGATAACATGATGGCATCAGAGCCACAGGAGAGGGCGCCCGTGTCCATTGGGAACGACAAGCCAGCCAAACAGCACAGCACTAAGAGTGACCACAGCATGGAGGGAGAGCAGTGAACAAACTCGGCTGTTTTCCCTGCAGCCAAAGCTGGAGTAGCGGGAGGGGAAGCGCGAGCATGCTGAGAGCCCCAAAAAGCAGCAGCGACAGCTTGGCATAGAGACAGCACAGTGGAGCACCTCGGATGATAGAAAGGAAGTACTGGACTGCTTTTGTACCCAAGACGAGCCGCAGTCAAGGACAAATGCTGGGGGCGAACAGTGCGAAGAGCTAACGGGTGCCATGGTGGTCAAGCAGGGCCGGTTTATCTCAGGTTCGGCATGAGTGGGTCTCAGTGCCGACGCTTTGGACATGGCAGAGGGGGGTGCTGAGCATGGTGGCGAGGCACTTGCGTCAGCGAGTGACACTGAGGTGCTAGACCTAGAAGCCCCCGGTACTTGGCCTTAGAGGAATGGAGGATCTGCAGCTATGATGGCGACCGCTACAATAGCTTCAGAAGAGGAACGTCCACGGTGAATACAGGCCAGACGACAGCCAGTGAAACACCAGAAACACCTGCACATTGTGGCTAAGCTGGGTGCAGTGTGCTTCAGATGGTCTGACAGTTCGTCGAGGCATGCCAGTCAGTTTTGACGAGTCTGGACAGGAGTTGGTGATGGCGGTAGGGGATCCGGGCCCTGCTATCCAGAGGTTTGGCCATTGCTTCGGGGGTCTGTGGTCTCCAGGGGCGCGCCTGCTGAGGGGCTGCCCTGGACCCCCATGCGAGTTCCAATTTTTCTTCACATAAATGACTGTGCAGCAGCACTTTGCTCATAGTTTTGTGTGTTTTCTGTGCATGTTATGTGATGTGAGATTATTTTGGGTATTTTTCTTTTAGTTAGGAGCACGGCTGTGATTTTGGTTTAATAAAGGACTCTTTTAGTTACCAGTGGCAGAATAATCCACTGTACCGTGCGGGCTGTACAGTAGTCCACCCCTCAGCCCAATTTTAGTTGTTTGGTGTGAGTGTGTTAGGCCATTTTAATACATAAGTCCCATTATTTTAGTGAATGATTCTCGTCCCACATTTGGGGAGGGTTCAATGGTATGTGTGGTTTTGAGCTTTTCTGGGGGGGGGGGGGGGGTGATATGTGGGTTTGGCCCTTGG
This sequence comes from Pholidichthys leucotaenia, assembly GCA_020510985.1. Classification (NCBI taxonomy): domain Eukaryota; kingdom Metazoa; phylum Chordata; class Actinopteri; order Cichliformes; family Pholidichthyidae; genus Pholidichthys; species Pholidichthys leucotaenia. The sequence goes on along the minus strand of CM035838.1, from coordinate 240,262,310 downwards.
GGCTTGCCGTAGCCGCCTGGGGGGATAATGTCAGGCGGGCGGCAGCCACTGTATATATTCTGTGTGTTCTCTCAATAAAGGCAGTTGGATGTTTGGCATAAGACGACTCGTGTCTCACTCACTTCCATACATAACAGGTACCTCTCTGGTCAGCATCATTAACAGCTCTCTTGAATCTGGTTGTGTTCCCTCTTATTTTAAACATGCTGTTATTCAGCCTCTTTTAAAAAAAGCCTAACCTTGACCCAGCACACTATAAAAAATTAGAGATCCAGCTAATTCAACTTCCCTTTGTTTCCAAGATAATGGAAAAAAATTGTAGCCAAGCAGCTCACTGATGTTCTTAATTATCATAATGTTTTTGATAAATTTCAGTCGGGTTTTTGTCAGAAACATTCAACTGAGTCTGCTCTTCTCAGAGTGTCTAGTGATATTTTAATGTCATCAGATGCTGGCAAATGCTCTGTTTTAGTGCTACTGGATCTTACCGCAGCTTTTGATACAGTGGCTCATCATGTTTTATTACAAAAGCTTAGAGAGTTGGTAGGGTTATCTGAGAAAACCTTAGAATGGTTTCCCTCTTATCTCTCTAACAGAAGTTTTTCAGTAACTGTTGGTTCTTTTATCTTGGAGTCTGCTGCTTTAACTTGTAGGGTGCCTCAGTGTTATGACCCAAGCACCGGCCTTGTCCGCGCTCGGGCTACGTATAGCTCGCTGCCGGCTTTGACAGCTGTGGGTTATATTCTGGCTTCACCGGGCTCTTATTGTGAAGGCGCTCGGTGGGGCTTCCGTCTGTCAAAGTCGGTCAGCTGTCTGTCATTACTGCTCGTTAGCGTTCGACTTTATTAGGCGGGCGCTGACGGCAGTTAGATTGCAGGAGTATCGTCAGACATCGTCTAAACCTCGTCAGACATTCATCGTCCTCGTCATGTCAGGTTGGTGTGTATATTCTCGTGCTTATGCTTGCTCATGTCATGTCATGTTTTATATCGTAAGTGGCTGGGGTTAGCCTTACGGTCCCATGCTCTATGTTTAGTGTATCTTCGCCACAGTCCCTCATAGTCTTGTGTTACGTCTTGTGTCTTGTAATAAATCACCATCATTGCAAAACTCACCGGTGGACTCTTGGCGTCTTATGGTGATCTGCGAGGATCACCGCATGACACTCAGGGCTCTATACTGGGTCCTCTTTTGTTTGCTATTTGTATGCTTCACTTGGGTTTTATTTTAAACAAATTTAAAGGTGTCTCTTATCATTTTTATGCAGATAGAATAGAATAGGCTTTATTATCATTGTACAGTTGTACAGTACAACGAACTGGTGGGTGCTCCACCAGGCTACTGCGCAATAAACTAAGAGAGAAGGATTAGATTAAAACACAGTTACAGAACACATGATTAAATACACGACTGAAATAAAAATAGCCCAGGATTATGGAAATCTACACAGGTATGGTAGTGACTTCACGAATGGAACCGCGTACATCAGAGGGCGGAGTGCAGAACACACATTTGAACACACAATTAAGTAAAATGTCCCAAGGATTATGGAAAATATACATAGTAGTGGTTTCACAGATGGGTCAATATACATTAAAGTGTAGAGTGCAAAGACACCTGTGTTATTGTAACAATTAAAAAGGTCCTCAGTTCTGTGCATGTGAGCGTTCAGAAATGATATCCAGCTGTACTTTTTTAAAAACCAAACCACACTCTTAATTTTAAACTTATTTATGATTGTCTGTCTGATATCAAGGAGCGGTTGAGTAACAACATTCTGCAATTTAACACTGATAAAACTGGGGTCCTCATTGTGGCACCCGACAGTATAGCCCCAAAGGTGTTGGATGGTATCGGGTCATTGAGCTCACGTGTATGGGCTGATCTTAAAAATCTAGGAGTTATTTTTGATCAGTCCATGTCTTTTGATAAACATATAAAGTTGTTAACTAAGTCGTATTTTTACCATCTCCGAAATATCTCTAAAATTAGATCGTTGGTCTCACAGAATCAGCTGGAAACTATTATACATGCCTTTGTCTCTTCATGTCTGGACTACTGTAATGCTTTTTTTTACATGTTTGAATAAGTCTTCCATAGATCGCTTACAGTCAGTCCAGAATGCTACTGCTTATCTCCTAACTCGTTCTAGTAGGTTTTGTCATATAACTCCCTTTTTACCTCCCTGCATTGACTTCCCATTAATTTTAGAATCCAATTTAAAATTCTTGTTTTTACCTATAAAGCAATTCATAATGGGGCTCCTTCTTATATCTGTGACTTACTACATCCATACTCTCCTAGCAGGTCTCTCAGGTCTTTGAGTCAGAACCTTCTCTCAGTACCAAAAACTAGACTCAAGACCAAAGGTGACAGAACCTTTGCAGCTATGGCACCAAATTTATGGAACTAACTACCCCACATTTTAAGATCTGCACCTTCACTTGTTCATTTTAAGAAGCAGTTAAAAACCCATCTTTTTACTTTGGTGTTTTATTAATCCTCAGCTGGTTGTACATTGTTCTTGTGTCTTTTATCGTTTACTGTTTTTTATTCTTATATCTTTTATTGGCTTTTATTTATTTACTGTTTGATTTTATGGAAAGCACTTTGTGACCTTGTCTGTGAAAAGTGCTCTATAAATAAAACTATTATTATTATTATTATTATTATTATGTTAAGTGGCTAATTTGTACTCACTCATTTCAGTCATTCCCATCTTAATTAGTTAACCTACAGAATGGTCCATGGAATCCCATGAAATCCTTTTTATATTGTTGGATCAGTAATTTTATAATATTGTGTTCTGCGTTTTGGACACCAACATTATGGAAAGATGAAGTAAAAAAAAATGAAACTGGGAAATGTGCCATTTATAAATTATAGCACAACCCATCATGATAACAGTAGGTCAAAACAAAAGGAAAATTATGTAAAACAGCAATAAAATACTAATAGTATGTAAGAACATGCATGATGGCCACCAGATGTCACTGTTCTTAGAATAAAGCCTGTAAGCTTTGAAAGCCTCAGAGCTTCATTGAGGCCTCACCTGGCCATCACTACGAAGAGCTGTAGAATTTATTGTTGTTTAAATGCAGCCCACCATGTACATTTACTGCTGTTTACAGCCTGTTAATACTTACTTTACTCCTGCTCTGATCAGCACAAACTCCGGTGCACACCGCTCCCTCACTCACTCTCTTGCACGACCACTCACACAGAGTGTCACCTAGGTTTTGACTAGTGCTCCCTCTGCTGGCGGACACTATAATTGCATTTAAGAATGCAGTTTCAAATATGATCAAAATGATCAATTTTCGGTGAAGCGGTCAGTGAACGTTGTCAGGTGCACTCTTCAGGTATTGTAACATCGCCATGCAAGGGATGAGACCCTGCGGTCAAGTGGCTTCTGAGTTAGTTGGGGGACCAAGTTTGCCACATACAGTACATACCCACACTGCAGAATCCCTTTTATATATTTAGATTATCCTCTCATTTTTAGCTCATTCTGGCGAGGCCAAATGTAGCTAATGTGATAACGCGATGTCTGTCGTCCGTCCATTCATCTGTCCGTTCATCTGTCCGTCTGTCCACATTTCTCGGGAATCACTATTCCTCCTAGGCAATTACCTTGATGCTCCCCAAACTCACTCACAACGATCCTCATGCAGGTCTGCATCCAGGTTGAGCTCAAGGTCAAGGTCAAAGGTCAAAAGATCTGGACATTTATGATTTCACAAAAGTCGTTACATACATTACATATGTTATTGTCCAAAGCAAAGCTGTAGATTTACTGCTCAATCTATGTTCCTACCCTTACCTATGGTCATGAATTTTGGGTCATAACCAAAAGAATTAGATCACGGACACAAGGAGATGAAATGCGCTTTCTCCGTAAAGTAGCTGGACTCCCCATTAGAGATAGGGTGAGGAGCTCAGTTATCCGGGAGAGGCTCAGAGTAGAGCCACTGTTCCTCCACATCAAAAAGATCCAGTTGAGGTAGTTTGGACATCTGATCAGGACTTTTCCTGAGGTGTTTGCTGACCTGGGAACACCTTGGTATCTTCTCTGAAGAGCTGGAGCAGGTGGGAGGGGAGAGGAGAGGGAAGTCTGGGCTTCACTGCTTAGACTGCTGCCTCCACAATGCGGATGGATGGATGGATGGATGATGGATGGAAAACTGTTACTCCCCCTAGGCAGTTGCCCCAGTGTTTAGCAAACTCTTGCACAATGCCTAAGGTTAAAGGTCAGCAGATCTTAGCACTCTTGGGGCTGTTTCATCAGGCTGGAATGAACCTCTCCGTCAATGATGATCTGATTCATTTGTGCAGTGTAATGTGTGTGCCCAACAACTTGCTGCTGTGACATTATTTCCAAGTCTGGGATCAATAAAGTGAATCATAAATTAAATAAATTAATTCAATAAAATTACATAAAATTAAATAAATTAAAAGTTAGTCCTTAAATCTGCCTTTCAAAGGTCTTAAATCTCAGAGTTATGGTGATAATCACCACAGTCTCATAGCTTGTTGTGGACTTAAAGGTTCATATTCAGTTTTGGGAATTTGTAGTTTGTTTTTGAGTTTGAAATTAAGGAAAAGTGAAATGAGCTAAAATTCCCCATAAATTTTAGTCTTTTTTTCAAAGAAAATTTGTAATTTTGGCTCAGGAATTTTGTTTTTTTCCCCCCATAAGTTTCCATATGAGTTATGTACATTAGCCAGCCTAGCATTAGCAGAGTTAGCCATTCACTCATTCAGAGTTGTTTTTATGCTTATTACACCCCAGGGACCACTCAAATATTATCAGCCACTCACACCGCACTCCCCTGTTTCTGATAATGATTTATTTGGGCTTTTAAGCTCTAACATTCAGCTGTTAGTTTGTCTGATGGGTAAGTGCTCCTCTTTTTATTGTTGTTTCATTTTTAATGAAGAGTATCGACTGATTAGCTGACGAGGATCCTGATAAGTGAAGAAACTGAACCCCATCACAGAAGTGTATGATGAAGTTGTCATTGTCGTAACTCTTCTGCGTCCGTCTGATTGTTAGGTTTTGTGCGTCCATCATGTCAAAGTCGGCCGTTCCAGTTTAGCTGAAAGTGGGACGATCTGTTCTCTGGAAGACTCCCAGGGAAACTTCCTGGGGACCAAAGACTGAAAATATCATCTACATGAACTCTGTGGCCTAAATACAGGATCAGGAGCAGGAGGAGATGGTTAAGGTGTTTTGGAGGTGTGAGCAGCAGGAGGAAGTGAACGACGGCTTCACCATCTGCTGTGAGACACATGTTTAAAAAAGAGAATTATAACCTGTCCCATTAGTATTAGTTTTAGGAGAATTTATTTCCTTTTTAAATATCAATCTTGTCCAATTTTTTTTAGATTTTTTTCCGCATATTTGCACATCTGTACCAAAATATTCCTTCATTACTCTGGTATTCAGTTTTTAAATATAGTTTTCACATGAAAAAAGTAGAAACTTGCTGATAAATTCACAAAATTTACAAAAAACATCACAAATTAACATGAATTAATTGATAAATATACAGTGGTGTGAAAAAGTGTTTGCCCCCTTCCTGATTTCTCTTTTTTTTTTGCATGTTTGTCACACTTAAATGTTTCAGATCATCAAAAAAATTAAATATTAGACAAAGAAAACATGTTCTCCCTATGTCTGCGTGGGTTTACTCCCGGATTTCTCCGGTTTCCTCCCACATGCCAAAAACATGCAGGTTAGGTTAATTGGCATCAACTGGGGATTCTAAATTGTCCTTAGGTGTGACTGTGAGAGTGAATGGCTGTCTGTCTCTCTGTGTTGGCCCTGCGATGGACTGGTGATCTGTCCAGGGTGTACCCTGCCTCTCGCTCAAAGATGCTGGGATAGGCTCCAGCCCCCCCGCGACCCAAAAAGGATTAAGCAGAAGAAGATGGATGGATGGATGGACAAAGATAACACAAGTAAACACAAAATGTAGTTTTCAAATGAAGGTGTTTATTATTGAGGGTAAAAAAAAAATCCAAACCTATATGGCCCTGTGGGAAAAAGTGATTGCCCCCCACCCCTCGTTAAAACATAAATTAATTGTGGTTTATCACATCTTTGGAAAGCTGAGTTCAGTTTCTCTAGCTGTAAGATAAATTTACATTAGTTGGCTCAGGCTTAATTGGAGATAGAAGCTAGCCAGCTAAGATTAACTTTTAGACCCTATTCCTACCAGGTTATTTAAAGAAGTCTTTTTGTCCATTTATTGGTAGCTCTATTCTTCAAATAATCAGTTTTTCATTAACATTAGGCCACGTACCGCAGGCTTTTAAAACTGATGTAATTAAACCCTTACTGAAAAAGCCAATGCTGGATCCAGGAGTTTTAGCTAACTGTAGACCAATCTCTAATCTCTCTTTCATTTCAAAAATCTTACAAAGAGTTGTTGCTACGCAATTATTTGACCACTTGCAGGGAAATGGTTTATTTCAATCTGGGTTTAGAGTCCATCATAGTACTGAAACAGCTTTAGTGAAAGTCATTAAAGACCTCCTTATTGCATCTGATAATGGACTTGTTTCTGTATTTGTCCTTTTAGACCTTAGAGCAGCTTTTGATACTATCGATCATAATATTTTACATGATAGATTAGAACACCATGTTGGACTTAATGGAACTTCGTTGCAGTGGTTTAGATCTTATTTATCTGATAGGTTCTGTCACGACCTGAACGCTATCTTTTCTCTGCGTTCAGGTTGTCCAGTGTCGCTCCTGCTCCGGGATAGTCCGTACCGGGTCTTCCATGGCCCGCTCTTTGACAGCGCCCAGCTGATTGCCAGCTGTCTAGTTCAGCTGCGCTGGGACAGCTGTCTCCTATTCCTAATCATCTCCCCCATTTAAGCGAGCAGCCGAGAGTTACTCGTCGCTGCGACCTCGCTATGGGAAGACGTTCCTTGTGTTTCCCACGACTGTTAGCTCCTACGACTAGCTTCAGTTCGCCGTTACCTCGGCGCTTCCCCCAGAGTAAGTGTTGCGACTCGGCGTGTGTTTTTCCCTCGCCGCCTCTCTAGCCTTTCTCCCTGGGTGGTATGTTACCCTTAGTTCTGTGTGTGTTTTAGCCCCACGTGGCTCTTTACTTTGCTGTCCGTTATTTAGTGTAGTGTGTTTTGTGTTAATAAATTACGCTAATTCACTGGTCGCCCTCGTATCTCCTTTCTGGCTCGTGAGAGCCAGAGTTATGACAGGTTCCAGTTTGTTCATGTCAATAATGAGTTTTCTTCCAACTCAAAGCTCAGTCATGGAGTTCCACAGGGATCTGTGCTAGGCCCTACTCTTTTTAGTTTATATATGCTTCCGCTGGGCAACATTATTAGAAAACACTATATACATTTTCATTGTTATGCAGATGACACACAATTATACTTGTCAATGAAGCCAGATGATAGTAATCAATTAGCCAAATTAGAGGCCTGTCTTAAGGAAATCAAAGCTTGGATGACTTGTAATTTCTTGCTATTAAATTCAGATAAGACTGAAGTCATTCTTGTTGGTCCAAAAAAACCTTAGAAATACCTTTTCAAATCAAACTCTTAGTTTGGATGCGGTTACTCTTTCTCTTAATAGTTCTGTGAGGAACCTTGGAGTTATTTTTGATCAAGATCTGTTCTTTAATTCACATATTAAACTTGTTTCTAAGACTGCCTTCTATCATTTGTGTAATATAAGATTAGGAGCATCTTGTCTCAGAGTGATGCTGAGAAACTAATCCAGGCTTTTGTTAGCTCTAGATTAGATTATTGTAACTCTTTATTATCAGGTTGTCCTAAAACATCTTTTAAAAGTCTTCAGCTGATCCAGAATGCTGCAGCAAGAGTTTTAACAGGTACTAGAAAGAGAGAGCATATTCAATTCAATTCAGCTTTATTTATATAGCGCCATTTCACAACAGCAGTCATCTCATAGCACTTTCAACTGTAGGGGAGACCCCCACAGTTGCAGAAAGACCCCAGCAATCAGGCGATCCCCTGTGAGCAAGCGCTTGGCGACGGTGGAGCGGAAAAACTCCCTTTTAACAGGAAGAAACCTCCAGCACAACCAGGCTCAGGGAGGGGCAGTCATCTGCTGCGACTGGCTGGGGGGTGAGGGGATAGAGAAGATAAAAAGAACAGACATGTAGAGAGCAAACAGCACAATGGGGACTCAATCTATGGGAGAGAACAAACAGATGTTAATGACCAGCAAAAAAAAAAAAAAAAAAATTTCATTGAGAGTGAAGAAAGGAGTGAAGCCCAGTGCATTATTGGGGGTCCCCCGGCTGTCTAAACCTATTAGCAGCATAACTAAGGGAGGGTTCAGAGACACATGATCCCTCCCTAATTGTAGGCTATATCAAAAAGCAAGGTTATAACCCTATTCTTAAAAACAGAGATCGAGTCTGACTCCCGAATCCAGATTGGCAGCTGGTTCCACAGGAGAGGAGCTTGATAACTGAAGGCTCTGCCTCCCATTGTACTTTTGGAGATTCTAGGTATTACAAGTAATCCAGCATTTTGGGAGCGTAGTGCTCTGTTAGGATAATACGGTAGTATCAGATCTTTTAAATAAAAAGGGGCCTGATTGTTTAGAGCTTTGTAAGTAAGAAGAAGGATTTTAAACTTAATTCTAAACTCTATGGGAAGCCAATGAAGAGAGGCCAGTACTGGAGAGATATGATCTATCTTTCTAGTACCTGTTAAAACTCTTGCTGCAGCATTTTGGATCAATTGAAGACTTTTTAAAGATGTTTTAGGACAACCTGATAATAAAGAGTTACAATAATCTAATCTCGAGCTAACAAAAGCGTGGATCAGTTTCTCAGCATCACTCTGACACAAGATGCTCCTAATCTTGGCAATATTACGTAAATGATAGAAGGCAGTCTTAGAAACAAATTTAATATGTGAATTGAAAAACATCTTGATCAAAAATAACTCCAAGGTTCCTCACAGAGCTATTAAGAGAAAGAGTAACCACATCCAAACTAAAAGTTTGATTTGAAAAGATATTTCTAAGGTTTTTTTGGACCAACAAGAATGACTTCAGTCTTATCTGAATTTAATAGCAGGAAATTCCAAGTCATCCAAGCTTTGATTTCCTTAAGACAGGCCTCTAACTTGGCTAATTGATTACTATCATCTGGCTTCATTGACAAGTATAATTGTGTGTCATCTGCATAACAATGAAAATGTATATAGTGCTTTCTAATAATGTTGCCTAACGGAAGCATATATAAACTAAAAAGAGTAGGGCCTAGCACAGATCCCTGTGGAACTCCATGACTGAGCTTTGAGTTGGAAGAAAACTCATTATTGACATGAACAAACTGGAACCTATCAGATAAATAAGATGTAAATCACTGCAACAAAGTTCCATTAAGTCCAACATAGTGTTCTAATCTATCAAGTAGAATATTATGATCGATAGTATCAAAAGCTACACTAAGGTCTAAAAGGACAAGTACAGAAACAAGTCCATTATCAGATGCAAAAGGAGGTCATTAGTGACCTTCACTAAGGCTGTTTCAGTACTATGATGGATTCTAAACCCAGATTGAAACTCTTCAAGTAAACTATTTCCCTGCAAGTGGTCAAAATAATTGTGTAGCAACAACTCTTTCTAAGATTTTTGAAATGAAAGGGAGATTAGAGATCGGTCTATAGTTAGCTAAAACTCCTGGATCCAGCATTGGCTTTTTGAGTAAGGGTTTAATTACAGCCATTTTAAAAGCCTGCGGTACTTGGCTTAAAGTTAATGAAGAATTGATTATTTGAAGAATGAAGCTACCAATAAATGGGAAGACTTCTTTAAATAACCTGGTAGGAATAGGGCCTAAAAGACAAGTTGAAGGCTTGGATGAGGAAATGATTTTGTCTAACTCTAAAAGGTCAGTTTGTGGAGTGTGTAAATGACGAGGCAGATTTGTCTCAGGCAGTTTATTACACATCTCACACATGAGCATCGTAGAAAGAGGGCATCTCAGACAGAACTCTTCTCTTAAATACTCAGGTCTTCTTACCGCCGCTTCTACACATCAAAGGTCACATTGCATTCATATCAAAGGTCACATTGCATGCACTTCCTTAATCCCTTAACGTCCCCCTCGCAGTCTCTGCATTCACTTCCTTAATCCTTTAACATCCCCCTCGCAGTCTCTGACACACAAAAGATCACACTTTCACAACTTCCAGTTATCTCCAAGGAAACTCTGCTCTTTGTTCTTATCTCTCCAACTCCTGCACCTCCACCCACCAGTCTGTTAAGCTGATCAAGTTTGCGGACGACACCACCCTTATCGGGCTCATCTCCAACGGCGATGAGTCCGTCTACAGGAGAGAGGTGGCCCAGCTGGTGTCCTGGTGCAGCCACAACAACCTGCAGCTGAACGCTGTGAAGACAGCGGAGATGGTTGTGGACTTCAGGAAAGTCACAACCCCCCCTGCCCCCCCTCACCATCACAGGCTCTCCCATCACCATTGCAGATTCCTTCCGCTTCTTGGGCGCCACCATCACCCGGGACCTCAAATGGGAGCCAACCATCAGCTCCCTCATCAAAAAGGCCCAGCAGAGGATATTCTTTCTGCGGCAGCTGAGGAAGCTCAAGCTACCCACCAAGATGTTAGTGCAGTTCTACACGGCCATCATCGAGTCCATCCTCACCTCCTCCATAACCGTGTGGTACGCAGGAGCCACTGCCAGGGACAGACTAAGGCTGCAGCGTGTCGTGCGCACTGCTGAGAAGGTGATCGGCTGCAAGCTCCCATCTCTCCAGGATCTGTACATCTCCAGGACCCGGAGGCGTGCAGGCTGGATCATAGCCGATCCTTCATACCCTGGTCACGTACTGTTTGCCACCCTCCCCTCAGGTAGAAGACTTCGGTCCATTCAGACTAAAACCTCCCGGCACATGAACAGCATTTTCCCCTCTGCCATCAGACTGCTGAACATTAAGTGACTTATTGACTCTCGTGCACTATATACAGCAGCTCAACCAGACTCATGTCATTCATCACTGTTTTTCTGTTGCATTATCGACTGCACTATGTGGTACTCCATATCATCTGCTACTTGCTAATTTATTTAAAACTGCTGTGACTAGTATTACTCATTATTATTATTATTATTATTATTACTTATTATTCTACACTTATTGCATGGTTTTAGTCTTTACGTTTTTTAGTTTATCTCTTTATCTTATCATGCTTTAATGTTGCAGCATTGCACCGAGACAAATTCCTAGTTTGTGTGCTACATGAACAATGGCAATAAATCTGATTCTGATTCTGATTCTGATTCTGATCTAAGATGCTACACATCATGTTTTCCCCATGTGCGGCTACACCACCCCCCGAGCATATTGGATCGAACAAAAGAATAACAGTCCGTATGCTGTGACAGAATCATTAAACATCAATCCACATGCTGCCTGGGCTTCCGTCTTCTCCCGTATCTGCTGTAACCAGGATTCACCGCCTCCGCTGCGCTGTCATGCTGGGGAGCTGCTGTTTGGGGGTGAAAACCTTTTGTCTGTCCCTGCGGGTGTTCTGGGAAAATTTTACTCTGGGAAGCTCCCCGTGGAGGCCTTCCACACCGAGGGGCCCTCGCCAACAGCACTTGCTCGTCCGCCACCACAAAAGCGGGTTTGAGTCTGTTAATGCCAACCTTTTCCCTCCTACCCCCCAAATCTAGCAAAAAATGCTTGTCCCCTGTTTCCAGCACTCTGAACGGTCCATCATAAGGTGGGCGCAATGGGGGGCGATGTGCATTGTGTCTGACAAAAACAAACTCCGCGTTTTTCAAAGTCTTAGGCACAAAAACGCGCGGAAAACTGTGGTGAACAGGACCCGGCAGCGTGCCTGTGTCAATGCTACGCTGCAACAGCTGAGACGGGGAGCTGCCCGGCGCAGGATTATCTGGGAGAAACTCCCCGGGCAGCCGAAGAGGTTGCGCAAAAACGAGTTCAGCCAGGGAAGCTTCCAAGTCCTCTTTAGGTGCAGAACGTAACCCCATTAAAACCCATGGTAGCTTATTTACCCAATTTGCATCCGTCAGTGACGCCCTGAGAGCTGCTTTCAATGACCCATGAAAACGTTTGCATAACCCATTAGCCTGTGGATTGTACGCGGTTGTGCGGTGAATTGTGACACCCAGGCTGCGGGCCATTGTTGACCAAAGTTCGGAAACAAATTGAGGGCCTCCGTCGGACGTAATGTCCGACGGGACTCCAAAACGCGCCACCCATGCTGTTAAAAACGCACGCGCCACCTCCTCGGCTGTGGTTGACGCCAGTGGAACCACCTCAGGCCAGCGCGTGGTGCGGTCCACCATTGTCAGAAGGTGCGTGCACCCCTGTGATAGTGGGAGGGGGCCCACGAGGTCCACGTGAACATGGTCGAACCTCTTAGCCGGGATGTGAAATGGCTCCAAGGGAGCTCTCGTGTGTCTGTGTACTTTGGCTCGTTGGCACGACATGCAGGCTGCTACCCACTCTTTCACTTGTTTGCGAAGGCTCGGCCACACAAATTTCTCTCCTACCATCTTGACCGACGCGCGCACTCCCGGGTGCGCTAAAGAATGAATCGAGTCAAAAATGCGGCGGCGCCACGCAGCCGGCACCACGGGACGCGGTCGCCCAGTGGAGACATCGCAGATTAGGGGGGCATACCGTCTTGCAGCACCCTGCTCTCCAGCCTTAACCCTGTTGGTCCAGACTGGAGCGCGCGCACATCCGCGTCACTAACCTGCTCCGTGGCCATGGCTGTGTAATCTATCCCCACGTGGACCGGGGTCGCCACGGCGTGTGAGAGGCAGTCTGCCACTACATTCAGTTTACCCGACACATGTTGAATATCGGTAGTAAACTCTGAGATCGCGGCCAGCTGTCTCTGCTGCCGGCCCGAGCACAGTTCTGAAACCTTGGCCATCGCGAATGTTAGTGGCTTGTGGTCAACGAACGCAGTGAAACGGCGTCCTTCCAGCCAGAACTGGAAGTGGTGAATGGCCAAGTGGAGAGCCAGCAACTCCCTGTCGAATGTGCTGTATTTACGTTCACTATTGCGCAAAGTCCTGCTGAAAAAGGCGAGCGGCTGCCAAGCCCCGGCTACACGCTGCTCCACAACCGCCCCTATGGCCACATCTGACGCGTCAGTAGTGAGCGCTATGTGGGCCATTGGGTCTGGATGTGCCAACAAAGCAGCATTTGCCAGGGCTGCCTTGACTTCCGAGAACGCCTGCTCTCGCTCCGGGGACCATTCGATCTTATTCGCGGGTTTCTGTTTTTTGAGCGCGGCGTACAGTGGTTGCATGAGCTGCGCTGCGCGGGGGAGGAAACGGTTATAAAAATTCACCATTCCCAAAAACTCCTGTAACGCCCTGATTGTTTGCGGTTGGGGAAAATCTGCTACCGCGCGCACTTTGTCAGGCAGCGGAACCGCTCCTTCGGGAGAAGCGCGGTGCCTCAAAAAATCAATCTGCGTCACCCTGAACTGACACTTCGCTGGGTTGATTATTAAACCGTGCTCTCCCAACCTCTGGAAAACCGCCGTGAGGTGGGTTTCGTGTTCGTCTTCGGACACGCTGGCTACCAAGATATCGTCCAGGTAGACGAATACGAAAGGGAGATCGCGCAGCACTGCATCCATCATGCGCTGGAACGTCTGTGCGGCCCCTTTAAGCCCGAATGGCATGCGCAAAAACTCGAATAGACCAAACGGAGTTATCACCGCTGTTTTGGGTATGTCCTCAGCACGCACTGGGACTTGGTGGTAACCGCGGACCAAGTCTATTTTAGAAAAAACGCGCGCTCCTGCCAAGTGAACGGAAAAATCCTGGATGTGAGGAATTGGGTAGCGGTCGTGCGCTGTGGCGTTGTTCAACCTGCGGAAATCCCTGCAAGGCCGCCACGAACCGTCAGCTTTAGGGACCATGTGTAGCAGGGAAGCCCATGGGCTGTTTGAACGCCTGATGATGCCCAACCTCTCCAGGTTGGCGAGCTCCTCGCGCGCTATGGCCAGTTTAGCTGCGTCCAAGCGCCGAGGTTTTGCAAAAACGGGCGGCCCGGTGGTGGTAATAAAATGTTCCACCCCGTGTTTAGCGATGGCTGCCGAAAATGTCGGGACCGTGAGTGCTGGGAACTGAGTGAGCAGTGTGTGGAACTTACCGCTTGCAGCTGTGACGTTGGCTTGTGCTGTTGGCCGGGACGCTCGAGCTGTACAGGGAATAGAATCAAAGGACAGTGCATTAACCAGGCGCCTGTTAGCGACATCAACCAACAAACCATGTGAGCACCAAAAATCAGCCCCCAATATATTGAAATTCAATGCTGCTATGACAAAAGTCCACTCAAATGCACGGCCGTGTAGCGACAGAAGTAGAGTCCTCTCACCAAAGGTCTTAATCTCCGAGCCGTTTGCTGCTGCCATCTCGGGGCCGCTGGAACCTGCCAGCCGGTCGGCGTAGGACAGCATGATGAAACTCAACTGGGCGCCGGTGTCCACGAGGAAATGCCTCCCCGAGCGTGCGTCCGTCAAGTAGAGCAGCTTGTTCTCCTCCCCGAGGGTCGCAGCTGCTACCGACCCCCGGTCTTGGCGTTTCCCGAGCGCTTGAACTGGCACGGTGGTACACATTTGCGTGCCTTCTCTGCAAAGCGCCGATGGTAGAAACAAAGGATGTCTCCTCCGCATTCCTTGGCTCCCGCCGCCGCTGTCGTCGGTGGTTCTGCTACCGCCGTCAATGACTCCTCGCCCTCTCCGGCCGTTGCGCCGAGCTCCGTCACTGCCGCCGTGGTCTCTGCTGGCCATGATGATCCGGTGTGCTTCCCGGGCCAGCGCACGGTAGTCCCGCTTGGCTAGCAACGGCGAATTGACCAGGGCTGCTCTCGTCGCTGACGGAAGGTTCCGGAGGAAGAGGTGGGTAAAAATGAAGTGGTCGTTGTCCGAGCCCTTCAATCTCAGCATCCTCTCCATCAGGTCAATAGCCGTGCAATCTCCTAACCCGGTACGCGTCAGGAGTCTCTCTGCTCTCTCCTCAACCAAGAGTGTGTAGTGCTGGATAAGTGCGGCCTTCAACACGCCGTATTTGTCGCTGGTTTGTGGCTGATCCAGCAGGCTCTCCACATGCTGAGCCGTGTGGGTGTCGAGCTTTGCGACCACATGGTAGAATTTCGTGTCATTCACCGATATCCCCCGGAGGACGAACTGCGCCTCAACCAGGTGGAACCAGGAGCGCAGGTTGTGCTGCCAATGGATTGTAACGGCATACGCTTGGCTGGGGGCTCCCAACAAGGCTGGCTACGGGGAACTCTCTTCGTGTTGCATGCTTCGTCTTGGGTCACCAGTGTGGAGTGTGTAAATGACGAGGCAGATTTGTCTCAGGCAGTTTATTACACATCTCACACATGAGCATAGTAGAAAGAGGGCATCTCAGACAGAACTCTTCTCTTAAATACTCAGGTCTTCCTACCGCCGCTTCTACACATCAAAGGTCACATTGCATTCATATCAAAGGTCACATTGCATGCACTTCCTTAATCCCTTAAACATCCCCCTCGCAGTATCTGCATTCACTTCCTTAATCCTTTAACATCCCCCTCGCAGTCTCTGACACACAAAGGATCCTCCTAGCAGTCTCTGACACACAAAAGATCACACTTTCACAACTTCCAGTTATCTCCAAGGAAACTCTGCTCTTTGTTCTTATCTAAGATGCTACACATCATCTTTTCCCAATGTGCGGCTACAAGTTGGAGTAAACTCATCCAAACAGATATCAATTGAAGGAGTTCTAGTAGTTACTGTATTTAAGTTAACGGTGGGAAGAATCTGATTGATTTTATCTCTGATAGATGAAATTTTATTATTGAAAAAGTTCATAAAGTCCTGACTAGTAAGCTCTAAGGGAATGCTAGGATTGACAGAGTCCTGACTCTTTGTCAGCCTGGCTACAGTGCTGAAAAGAAACCTGGGATTATTCTTGTTCTCTTCTATTAATGCAGAATAATAACTTGTTCTAGCTTTTCTAAGAGATTTTTTTTTATAAATTAAAGGATGATTTCTCCAAGCTAAATAGATTTCATCTAAATTAGTGGAGCACCATTTTCTTTCTAATTGATGAGTCTTCTGTTTTAAGCTATGAGTTTCTGTGTTGAACCAAGGAGTTAGAAATCTTTGATTAGACTTTTTCTTTTTTAAAGGGGCCACCAGGTCTAGAGTCAGATGCAGAGAAGCTGTAACACTATCTACCATGCTATCAATTGCAGAAGGATCAAGCTGTCTATAGCTTATTTCCGTTGTGTTGACACATGGCATAGAGGAAACAATCTGCATAAATTTGGTTACAACATCATCTGAGAGGCATCTACTGTAGTAATATTTTTTCTTTAGGAGCCAAATAGTCAGAAATAGTAAAATCAAAGGTTAACAGACAATGGTCTGACAGTACAGGGATGAGGAGACACTACCAGATTTTCTATTTCTATGCCATATGTCAGAACAAGGTCCAACGTGTGGTGGAAATAATGGGTAGAATTTCCTACTTTCTGAGAAAATCCCATCAAGTCTAATATTGAATTAATTGCCATATTAAGGCAATCACTATCTACATCTACATGTATATTAAAGTCCCCTACTATAATTATTCTATCTGATTTCAGCACTAACTCAGCAAAGAATTCGGCAAATTCAGATAAAAACTCTGAGTAGGTTGATGGAGGACGATAAACTATCCATCCATCCATTCATCCATCCATCTTCTTCTGCTTAATCCTTTTCGGGTTGTGGGGGGACTGGAGCCTATCCTAGCATCTTTGGGCGAGAGGCAGGGTACACCCTGGATGGGTTTAGCCTAAAATTGCTAAAATGCCCAATACTAAGGACCAGGCCCTCAAAGGAATTATAATGTGTTTTTTGCTTTACATTAACTAGTAATTTGGAATGGTAAATTGTTGCTACTCCTCCTCCACAACCAGAACTTCTGAGATTTTGACAGTTTAAATAACCAGAGGGAGTTGATTCATTCAAACCAACATAATCCTCTTTCCCCTAACCAAGTCTCTGTAAGGGATATTAAATCAATCTGATGATCAATTAACAGATCATGGACTAGCAGAGACTTGGGAGTTAGAGACCTAATATTTAACAAACCACATTTAATTTTTAAATTACGAGGAGGAACAGAGGCCAAATCATTAAATTTAGAGGCTTCATGTTTAATTTGAATTTTACCAACTTTTTGTTTAATCACTTTGGGATGCTTATACATTATATTTTTATTTACTTTGGAGGGAGCAGACAATGATTCTCTGATGGGGAAGACAGGGGCTAAGTTGAGGGGTGGTGGATGAAGAGGAGCTGCAGAGAGGCGTGTAAGACTGCGACTCTGCTTCCTGATCCCAACTCTGAGTTGTCAAGGTTTTGGAAATTTGGATAAAAAGGATGCCAGATTGTTAGATAAATGAGACGCACCATCCAAAGTGGGATGGACGCCGTCTCGTCTAATAAGACCAGGTTTTCCCCAAAATGAGTTCCAATTGTCTATGTAGCCCACATTGTTTGCAGGACACCACACAGACAGCCAGCGGTTGAAGGATGACAAGCAGCTAAACATGTCATCACTGGTGAGATTGGGGAGGGTCCCAGAGAATACTACAGAGGCAGACGTTGTTTTGGCAAAGTCATACACCGATTCTACATTAAGTTTTGTGACTTCCGACTGCCGGAGTCGGATGTCGTTAATTTTTTTTTTTTTATTTTGTATACTTTATTGATCCCCAGAGGGGAAATTGAGGGCATCCACCTGGATGGATGAAGCAGCCACGGTATGGCGCTATCCCTTAACCATTCACACACACATTCACACCTAGGGCCACTTTAGAGTCTCCAACTATCCTAACCTAACCTGCCGGTGTGGATAACAATTGTGGAGTATTTACAGTTACTTTTAGCCAGCATTTTCAAATTTGACTCGATGTCACCTGCTCTGGCCCCAGGAATGCATTTGACTATGGCCGCTGGAGTCTCTAGGTTCACGTTTCTGACTATAGAGTCACCAATGATCAGAGTTTTTTCCTCAGCGGGTGTGTCACTGAGTGGGGAAAAGCGATTAGAAACATGAACAGTTTGGTGTTCTCTCCGGTTCTGGCCTCCCTTCATTGGCTTCCCATAGAGTTTAGAATTAAGTTTAAAATCCTTCTTCTTACTTGCTAGGTAGTTATCTAGTACCACACTGGTTCTCCATTTTAGTTCACATTCTCCTCTCCACCTTCTTAAAGAGTGTCCAGATGAAATAAAGAGTCAGAATCATGTTTAGTGTTGTGAAGCTTCATTCAAAATTGTAATTGTAATTGTAACAGGGAGGTTTTAATCTGAACTTTAGGGTAACTGATTTAAATCTCCTCATACCTTTGTGATTTTTTTTGTTTAAATTTGTGACATTTTAGTTGCAAATTTCCTATTTTTTCTTGGAGATTTGCCATATTTTCCTTGTAATTCTTCTTTTCTTATGAATTTGTGAGCTGGTAACTGATGTACGTTGTGTGACTATGGAGCCACAAGTTGCAGACCGCTGCTGCACATGAAAGTTTATTTGAAACCCATTTTTATATTTTCATTCCTGCTGGCTCTGATGTAAATGGAGTGAATTGGCTCATTGTGGTCGGCTCATTAATTTAATTTTGATATAATGGAGCCTTTTTGACCGTTTTCCTCGTCATCATTAACTAACAGAATTAAAATAAGAGCAGACTCATTAAAGCACCTCGTTGTTTACATTTATTTAATCGCTGTAATTTGAGCTGCTTCAGTTTTAGTTGTGTTTCTTACACGTCATTATTTCCTACATCCATCTGAGCTTTTTACAGCTGCTCTGCTTATTTTTCTAAGGAATTTTATATCTGGTTTATGAATGTTGTTATTGAGAAACTGTAGATATTACTGCAAGAAAGTGTTTGTTTTTCTATTGCATTTGTGACATTATACTAGCAAATTTATGACTTTTTTTCCCTGCTAAATTCAGTGTTTTTCTTTGAAAAATTTCTTACAAAGAAAATGTAAAAAAATTTTTTTGCAGATTTGTTAATTTTTTGTGAAATTTTTCTTCTTAAATTTTCTAATTTCCACATAAATAAATTTTTTATCTTTATTTTTTAATGTTATACAATAAGCTATTTTTTGTTGTTCATTTACTGTTTTATTTATTTAAGATTAGTGATGTTTATATATTTATTTTAGCATTTATACACTTGTGGAATTAGATTTTAAATGTTAGTAATTATAATAATTATTGTTATATTGTTATTTGGCTGCAATATCAGTTTCGATTAATGTGGGCCAGTTAATGTATTTTTAAAACTGACAGTGTAAGAGGTGGTGTCAGCAGTGGAGACTGGTTTGTCTCAGCAACTGGCTCAGCTTGAAACAAGAATAGGTCTTATGTTTCAGCATTTAAATTTACACCACACTAAACAGATACTCTGGTACTCGGGGCAACCTCACTCTACTGTAGCATTGTTGATTCAGGCAGCTCACTCAAAATTATGAAAAAAGGGAGAGTTTCTGTCAGAGGGTGTAGAGAAAACACTTTATTATTGTATTAATTATTATAATAATTAGAGTTTGTGACAAAACACAAGAAATCATTTTATTTTCTTATTTTTAATTTTTTCTTTTAGCTTTGGGGCCGTATTTTACAGACTTTACGGATGTTTTTATTTATAAATTTAACCTACAGTGCATCTGGAAAGTATTCGCAGTGTTTCACTTTTTCCATTTTGTTATGTTACAGCCTTATTCCAAAATGGATTAAATTCATTTTTTCCCTCAAAATTCTGCACACAATGCCCCATAACGACAATGGGAAAAAAAGTTTTTTCTGAGATTTTTGCAAATTTATTAAAAATAAAAAACTAAGAAATCACATGTATATAAGTATTCACAGCTATTGCCATGAAGCTCAAAATTGAGCTCAGGTGCATCCTGTTTCCTCTGATCATTCTTGAGATGTCTCTACAGCTTAATTGGAGTCCACCTGTGATAAATTCAGTTGATTGGACATGATTTGGAAAGGCACACACCTGTTTATATAAGGTCCCACGGTTGACAGTGCATGTCAGAGCACAATCCAAGCATGAAGTCAAAGGAATTGTCTGTCGATCTCCCAGACAAGATTTTGTCGAGGCACAAATCTGGGGAAGGGTACAGAAAAATTTCTGCTGCTTTGAAGGTCCCAATGAGCACAGTGGCCTTCATCATCCGTAAATGGAAGAAGGTCAGAACCACCAGGACTCTTCCTAGAGCTGGCTGGCCGTCTAAACTGAGCGATGGGGGAGAAGGGACTTAATCAGGGAGGTGACCAAGAACCCGATAGTCACTCTCTCAGAGCTTCAGTGTTCCTCTGTGGAGAGAGGAGAACCTTCCAGAAGGTCAACCATCTCTGTAGCAATCCACCAATCAGACCTGTATGGTAGAGTGGCCAGACGAAAGCCACTCCTTAGTAAAAGGCACATGGCAGCCTGCCTGGAGTTTGCCAAAAGGCACCTGGAGGACTCTCAGACAATGAGAAACAAAATTCTCTGGTCTGTTGAGACAAAGATTGAACTCTTTTGCATTAATGCCAGGCGTCATGTTTGGAGGAAACCAGGCACCACTCATAACCAGGCCAATACCATCCCTACAGTGAAGCATGGGGGTGGCAGCATCATGCTGTGGGGATGTTTTTCAGTGGCAGGAACTGGGAGACTAGTCAGGATAGAGGGAAAGATGAATGCATCAATGTACAGAGACATCCTGGGTAAAAACCTGCTCCAGAGCGCTTTTCATTTCAAACTGGGGCAACGGTTCATCTTTTAGCAGGACAACGACCCTAAGCAGACAGCCAAGATATCAAAGGAGTTGGCTTCAGGGCAACTCTGTGAATGTCCTTGAGTGGCCCAGCCAGAGCCCAGACTTGAACGTAATTGAACATCTCTGGAGAGATCTGAAAATGGCTGTGCACCAACGCTTCCCATCCAACCTGATGGCACTTGAGAGGTGCTGCAAAGAGGAATGGGCGAAACTGCCCAAAGATAGGTGTGCCAAGCTTGTGGCATCATATTCAAAAAGACTTGAAGCTGTAATTGCTGCCAAAGGTGCATCAACAAAGTATTGAGCAAAGGCTGTAAATACTTACGTTAACGTGATTTCTTAGTTTTTTATTTTTTTTTTCCACAATATCTTTATTGAACCTTTTTTTTTTTTTTTAACAAACATGATACAAGCAATCAAACACTAACACTAAAGTACTACAAAAAAAAAAAAAATGCACTAAAAACACCAACAACCACCAACAAAATCAAGTCTTCAACAATGCTCCTCTGTTTAGTCTAGACAATCCAATACATAAGTATACATATTATGTTCACCAGTTTGGAATTTACAAGGTCCACACCCATCATTCACCTTCTTCTTCAAGAGTTATGTTTAAATTTTTTACATAATCAATAAAAGGTCTCCATATATTCTCAAACACAATTTCCTTTGATTTCAGTATATATGTTATTCTTTCTAATGGAAGGTTTGTTAACATCTGTCTTAACCACTGAGTCACATCTGGTCTATGAGTCTTTTTCCATAATAGTGCAATACATTTTTTGGCATTAAGCAAACTGAGGTCTATGAATGTTCTTTCACTTTTATTAAAATTATGCTTTTCTGGGTACAGACCCAACAAAAACAGTTTAGGATTCAGTATGATTTGTTTTGAGATTATTTTTTCAATTGTTACCCTCACCTCTTCCCAAAACATTCTTATTAATCTACATTCCCATAAACAATGAAATAGGGTTCCTTTACTTTCCATGCATTTTGTGCATGTATCTGGTATATTTTTGTTATATCTATTTAACTCCTCCGGTGTAACATACATCCGCATTAACCATTTGAAATGTATCAATTTAAGGCGTGCATTTATTGATTTGGTTTGAGCTTCTGTACAAGCCAATTCCCATTGTTCCTCTGAAATTTCAATTTGCAGATCTTCTTTCCAGTAGTTTAATCTTTTCAGTGAATTTTCACTTGAAGATAGTGTCAATGAGTTATAAAACTCTGAAATAATACCCTTTCTTTTACTATCTTTCATCATCATTTTTTCCAAGGATGAATAAATAGGTCGAGTGAGAGCTTTATTTTGATTTGATCGAATAAAGTTTCTAAGTTGAAGATATTTAAAAAAATGTGTTCTATTAAGATTAAATTTGATCCTCAGCTCTTCAAAAGACATTATGTTGTCTGCACATGGCAAATATAAATCCTGAATCTTTTGTATCCCTTTTAAATTCCATACTTTAAATACAGCGTCCGCTCTCCCTGGTTTAAAATATTGATTACCCCATATTGGACTAAATTGTGACAATAACTGTGGTTCTTTTAAATAGTTTTTAGCTTCACACCATATTTTGATCATATGCTTTACAAATGGATTTTTAACTTGTTTTTGTAATTTTTTTGCCGAATCTGAGTATATGAATATGGGAAGAGGTAAAGGTAAATTGTATGATTCCATTTCAGTCCAGTGAGGGAGATCATTTGATGAAAAATAATATGTCATAGACCTCAGTTGTGCCGACCAATAATACAACATAAAATTTGGACATTTCAGACCTCCACGATCAAATGGTAAATATAATAAAGACAAACGTAATCTAGCCCTCCTGTTGTTCCATATAAATTCCACTAACTTTTTTTTTATTCTTGAGAATAGATCTAAAGGTGGTGATAAGGGAATGTATTGAAATAAATAAAGTATTTTAGGTAAAATATTACTTTTAAGTATATTGATTCTCCCGATCATCGACATTGGTAGTGACATCCATCTCTGAGTTAACTCATTGATATCTGACATTAAGGCTTCATAGTTGACGCTGGCGACTGATTCTAGCTTAGGCATAATTTGGATTCCTAAATATTTAAACTGATTTACAACATTGAATTGATTTACCTCAGGGGCTGGGTAATTTCTCTGGGTCTCATTTAGCATTAATATTGAAGATTTAGTTTTATTTATTTTATATCCTGATATTTCCCCAAAATTCTTTATTAAATTCAACAAGGTTGGAATTGATTTTTTTAGATTCGACATAAACAAAATTATATCATCGGCGTACAGGGAGATTTTATGTTCTGTTGGTCCAACTTTAATTCCATATATTTGTGAATGTAAACGTATCGCTATCGCTAAAGGTTCAATTGCCATAGTAAACAGTAAAGGTGAAAGTGGACAGCCTTGTCGACATCCTCTATTGATTTTTATTGGTTTTGAAATATTGTTATTTGTTAGGATTTCTGCTGTAGCATTATTGTATATTATTTGAACCCATTTTATGAAATTATTTCCAAGTCCAAACCTTTGTAGGACTTCAAAAAGAAAGGGCCATTCAACTCTATCAAAGGCCTTTTCGGCGTCCAATGATAGGAGAGCTGTATCCGGCGCTTCTTTATTAAAATAAATAATATTAAATAGTCTTCTTACATTATGGAAGCCTTGTCTACCCTTTATAAAGCCATTCTGATCTCGATTAATAATATTTGGTAAAATTTCTTGTATTCGTCTTGCTAAAATTTTACAGATTATCTTAAGGTCGGCGTTTAATAGGCTTATTGGTCTCATATTTTCACATTTATTAGAGGGCTTACCTGGTTTTGGCAGCAGTATAATTAAGGCATTATTTATGTATGATGGTAAATTATTATTTTGAAATGCTTCTAAAACCATTTCCAAAAAAGGTTTTATTAATTTATTCTTAAATTTTTTATAAAGGTCAACTGGAAGACCATCTGGTCCTGCACTTTTTCCTGATTTCATATTATCAATGGCTAGCCCAGCTTCTTCTTGACTAATTTTAGACTCCAATATCTCCCTGTTTTCATTTGGAATACACGGTATAGATAGTTCGTTCAAAAACCCATTTAGTTTTGTTAAATCAGGTTCATTTTTGGTATCATATAATTTTTCATAGTAATCTCTAAAGGCTCTATTAATTTCTAAAGGATCTATAACTACCTGTCCGTTACTTATAATACTGGTAATTGGTGTTTTAATTTCCAATTGTTTAATCTGCCATGCTAATAATTTTCCTGATTTTTCACCTTGTTCATAAAAAGATTGTTTCAATCTTAGAAGACTCGAGGCAGCTCTATTCGCTGATTTTTTGTCGTATTCAGCTCTCAAAATCAGTAATTCATTCTCCAACCTTGGGTCACTTCCTGCATACACTTTTTCCTGAAGTCTTTTTATTTTATGTTCCAATTTAGCTCTCTCCTCTCGAGTCTTCTTAGATTTTGATCCTGTATAACTAATAATATGTCCCCTAATAAAAGCTTTGAAAGCCTCCCACTTTACACATGCTGATGTTTGTGTAGTATTGATGTCAAAGAACTCGTCTATCTGTTTTTCTATATACTTGACAAATTCCTCATCCTGAAGCCATTTATGCTGAAATTGCCATCTACCTGATTCCTTTGTCAATTTTTTATCTACATATATTAGACAACAGGGTGCATGATCAGAGATCACGATGTTATCATAAAAGCAGTTTTGAATCTTGGACCTTAATTCTGTGGAAATCAAAAAATAATCAATACGTGAGAATGTCTTGTAGGTACTGGAATAACAAGAATAGGCTTTAACTTGTGGTTTCATTTCTCTCCATATATCTAACAATCTCAATTCTTTCATAAAATGATTAATAGTCATCCTACATCCAATGTGCGTACAATCCAGTCCTGTTGATCTATCCACACCTGGATTCAATGTAGAATTAAAATCCCCTGCTATTATATGTTGCCCTGTAAGTGATGATAAGATGAGAAATAAATTAGCAAAGAACTTCTGATCATCTATATTGGGACCATATAAGTTCACAAGATTTATATTTTCTAATAGCAAAGAACCTTGAATGATTACATATCTTCCAAATTTGTCTCCAATTACATTTTTCACTTGAAAAGGAACTGATTTATGTATGAGAGTCATAACTCCCCTGGCTCGGGATGAAAATGAAGAGGTGAATACACTTCCCTGCCATCTACTCCTAATTCTTTTAACATCCTCCTCTATCAGATGAGTTTCTTGTAAAAACACAATTCTTGAACCCATATCCTTTATTTTATTCATAACTTGTTTAAGTTTTTTTAAATTTTGTAGACCTCTGCAATTCCATGAAGTTAAATTAAGATTAACACTTTGGTCCATGATCAATAGAGAGTTTGGGATTACCTTGCAGTGTAAACATGCTCATACAGAGAAGCAAAAACATGAGTGGTTGAACATTCATCCTACAAACTACACACAAACAAATTTCCCCTTCCCACACTTGTGGCAAACCCCCCAAAATCAAAAGAAAAATTCCGTCTCCCGATATAGCCATCGACCGTTCCACACCCACGGGGAACAGCCTAAGCCACTCCTTCTTCATCCTCCCAATCACCCTAACTCTACTGCTTTTAATGACGTAACATTAACTCTCCTCTGTAGTTTTCCAACTTAACTCCAAAATTTTTAACAACTTTGTACATCATAGTTTTTTTTTTTTTGTTTTGTTTTTGTTTTGTTT
This sequence comes from Pholidichthys leucotaenia, assembly GCA_020510985.1. NCBI lineage: Eukaryota > Metazoa > Chordata > Actinopteri > Cichliformes > Pholidichthyidae > Pholidichthys > Pholidichthys leucotaenia. Next base: position 240,236,706 of record CM035838.1, on the reverse strand, counting down.
TTTTAATATATAATACTATCTATATTTTGTAAACTTACTATTTACTTCAAGTCAGTCAGATGCCTGTGCAAATGCTTAATTATTCTACCTTATATTTTGTTCATGCTTAGCTCCCACCAGTCTCTTCTTCTTCTTTGATCTTCTTGATGAACTCCTGCGCCTCCTCTGGGGTCTTGAAGATGTGGGTTCTGCCCTCATACGTGGTCAGCAGTCTCGCAGGATAGATTACACCATGACGAATCCCAAGGTTGCGCAGCTCCTTACGTACGGGATCAAACTGCTTCCTCAATTGCTGGATTCCTGTGGCCAAATCTGGGTAGAACCGCACCTGCTGGTCCTGGTGTTTAATCTCTCCTTTTTTAGCTCGTGCAGCGTTGAAGATCTTCATCCTGTCTCTGTTGCTAAGAAACTTCATAATTAAGGTCCTCGGCGGTCCCTTATCTCTCCGTGGGCCAATACGATGTGCTTTTTCCAGAACCACTGCTGATTGCAACTCCTCGCTGCCCAGCACCTCCGGAATCCACTTTTCCAGAAAGGAGCATACGTCCCGACCTTCTGATTCCTCTGGAAGACCCACCAGCCTCAAATTATTCTGTCTCGACCGAGATTCCAAATCCAAAATATTATCTTCCAGAGATTTATTTTTTTTTTCCAAAGTGCGCACCTTTAATTGAAGACGGGTGACGTCATCTTCAGCACTAGCGAGACGGAGCTCCATCTGCGCCGTTCGTTCTACACAGTCACCCAATTCCTTTCTTATTCCTTCCAACGCTGTCATAATCCCATCAAATCTAGAGGAAAAGTCCGCTCTCATTGAACTCATGGCAGCCATCAGCGCATCTGCGCCATTCCCCGCAAATATCGCACCGCCGCCAGCCTCCTCCGCCATATATGGAGTTTTGTTTGCTGCGTCACAGACCTGAAAGTCCGTTAATTTGGACTGTTTCGGCGGCTCGCTTTTTCCTTTTCCTGGTTTTCCAGCCTTAGGCTTCGCCGACATATCCTCGCCCAAATGCTGGGATACGTTCTGTCCCAAATGAGAGAGTTATTTGCCGATTTTTTTTTTTCCAGGAGCAGAGCAGAGCGAGACACGTCCGTCCTACGTGGCAGCCATAACCGGAAGTCCTAGTTTTTTATTTTTAATAAATTTGCAAAAATCTCAAAAAAAATTCACATTGTCATTATGGGGTATTGTGTGTAGAATTTTGAGGAAAAAAAGAATTTATTCCATTTTTGAAAAAGGCTGTAACATAACAAAATGTGGAAAAAGTGTAGCACTGTGAATACTTTCCAGATGCACTATATATGGATATGGATGGATACTGAAGCCTCACTACACCAAACACCTTCAACACAATGGACTTGTGATCTCTGAGGACAATACTCTGCTGCAAAAGGCATATAAACAAATTGCCAAACTTAAAGAGGATGTCCGATGGCTATCTGATGAACTCCAGAGAAAGGACTCTCTGCTTTCCAGCTTCACTACTTGCCTTCCACTCCTAACATCTGTCATCGTCACTCATCAGACCAAAAAGTCTCCTGTGGATGGTGCAGATCTCTAGGACACAGTTATGTGGGATCCTTCCACCTGTCCAAGGCCCTCTTCCAGCTCAGCGCCCAATAATGAGACGCTTTACTCTGAAGTGGTAGTCCGTGGCTGTAAGAGGGCCTCCAATCAGCCCACTTCTCCTCCTTTGGACATCCCCCCCCCCCCCCCCCCGTCCTGTCAGGCAGCTAGGCAAACAGAACAGGGATCTGTCACCCTTATTGTGCCAAAACAGATTTACTTTGCCAAGAGGAGCTTATACAGTACCTAACTGTGTATTGTATATTGTTGTAAACTCCTTCTGTAATAACTTTTAATACTTTATTTGAATTATTTTACCCGTGGAAGACCCAACAGGATGGGGAAGAGGGAAAGGAAGTGTTTGGAGGGGGAAAAGAAAAGGGAGGGGAACAGACAAAAAAACCCAAACAAACCAACAACTAAAACAAACAAAAGACAAACCGCTTCTTTCACCGAAGATGTCTCAGCATGAGTCTAGTTTCTGCACCTGTTAAAGGAGAGACACTTGTGCATGTGTGTCTGCGTGCATATATATGAGAACGTGCGCAAAATAAGTGTGTGCATGTGAGTAGTTTGTCAGGAAACATACGAAGCGGAGGGCCGGTCGCAGCAGCTCTCCCCCCGGGAACCCCGAGCAGGCAAGGCAGCGCCACCAACCCCCACAGGGCACAAACGTCCAACGTCAGCAAGCCCCAGGAAAGCCAGGCATCCGCCCCCGGAGGGATGATCAGGGGAGGCCAGGCTGCTCGGCGGCCGGCGCGGTGAGCCCACATCCCCGGACCCGCCTGACCCCCCCCCCCCCCCCCAGCTGGGCCAATGTCCGCCCCCGGGCCCCAGGCACCAGGAGGTCAGCGACCCCACCCCCCGGGCAGAGACCGGCCCGCGCCCCCCGGTGCGAGCCCCCCCAGGCACCCCCACAACGGGCCTGCCCCAGTGCCTCTGTCGCACACCCCGGGGACCCCCATGTCCAAAGAAGTCCCCCCGCCCAGGGGAGCCCACGTTACCGAGAGGCACTACCCCCCTTAATCCAGCACCTCCCGACTCGCAGACTCACCCTTCCCCACACCTTCACACCCACATGCTCCAATGCGCACCCCTCTCACTCACCCAGACCGACCCATTCTCTCTCACTCCTGTATCCATTCAAACTCACCCCCCATTCACCTTTGTTTCATAAGGCGGCTGCGAAGCAGATGCAGCGAGCCTGAACACACACCAGTGCCCGGCAGTGACCAGGGAGACCACCAGCGCAGGCCACAGAAGCAGATCCCCATCCCCGGCGCCCATCTGAGCGAACAATCAGCAGACTACTGCAGGCGCTCCGAGATGCCACCCGGCATGCAAAGCGCCGCACAAAACCGACCCACCTTCACCACCTCCATTCATCACCCCCTCACGCTCACTTACACTCATATTCAGCCCCCTCTCACTTACTTGGTTGTATCTATACGTATATTCGGTAGCACCCAGGGATTTTGACAACATGTTGGGTCCCAGGCTCCCCACCAGGCCCCCACACCCCCAGCAAGAGCAGGGCAACAGAATTGGGGGGATAGTGATTGGAGCACCGCTAGCCACTGCGATGGGCAGCAGGGCCCCCATCTCCCCAAGCCCTCAGTGTCTAAAATGCAATTAAAATTGAGGTCAGTGCAGCCCCACCGTGCAGTAAAGGTATCCCCTTCACCGACACAGTGCGGCACACCCCCACCCCAAAGCCCTAAATGTAACAAAAAAGATGCATATTCCACCCAGAGTCAGGGAGAGGGGGAGGGAGGGAAATAAGACTGGGAGGTAGGCGGTCTAAAAGCGAGGCCGTCCCCCCCCAGAAGCCAGCTTGCAGACTGGTTCATGAGGCCACCCACTGCCCCCAAATCCCAACCCAGGGCGAGGACCGCCAGTGGAAGCAGCCCAGGACCCACCAGCATCACGCCTCGGTGCTCCCAGCACCACTAACATGATGGGGCAGCTATACATATTTCCTTTGGACATCTCTAACCATTTTGCAGCTCTGGCAACGGATGAAAACTTGCTTTTTCCGGCTCCACCTTCAAGTCAGGACCTCAACCCATCACCTTCTGAAACTGCAGCTGTTCCCCCTTTGACCAACACCACAGCGTTCCCTCCACTGGGTACGAAGGGCAATTGGGTGGCTGGTCCCTCTGAAGCGATGGCGCTGTGACCTCCTTCGCGGTCTTCAACCTCTTCTACACGGCGTAGGATCCTGAGGGAGGTAGTGCAGTGGAACTCCGGGGTGGTCCCTTGTCTGGAGCCGGCTGGGAAGCGCTCGTCCAACTCCCCTGTAACATAACTGTCTCACCCACCTGGCCAGGCCCATGAGAGAGGCTGTGTGTCCTCTCTGATCAACGGTGACTCCATCATGAGGAACATCAGATCAAAATCAGCTGTCACTTGCTGCCTACCTGGGGCCAGAGTCACTGATGTCCTGCAGCAGATCCCATCCCTACTCAGCAAGCACCCACAGGTACACAACGTTATTATCCACTGGTGCAAATGACATCCCCAAACAGCAGTCCGAATTCTTAAAATGGGATTTTAACCATCTCTTTAGTGAGTTGAAGAGCTGTAGAAAGTCTGTTTTTATCTCGGCACCCCTCCCGTCGTTAAACCGGGGTATTGGTCATTTTAGCAGATTGCTCTCTCTTCACACCTAGCTGCAGTCTGTTTGTCCATCACAAAACTTGTTTAATATCAACAATTTTTAATCTTTTTTTTAACAGAGACGGTATTCATTCCAGCTTACATGGTGCACGTGCTCTCTCAGCCAATATTTTCCATGCAGTTTCCACAGCTCCACACCATCACTGACTGACCGGTACCTGTCCAGATAACATACCGGTCCCTGATTGCCTCACACCAGTGTCCTCAGCTCCTATTAGCTCACCCTACTGTCCAAATATTTCACCTGGTATTTCAGAGAACCTCTCCTTCATGCCTTTCACAATCAGAAACAGATCTTATCCCAGCAAGTCACAGGTTTTTACGCTTTTTGCCCCAGGTTACACACTGTAAGCCAGCCAAGATTTACCTGGACATCTTTACTGCTAAAATGATCGTCATTAATGCCCGCTCTATTGCTAACAAATCCTATATTTTAAATGAAAGCACCAAGGTGCTGATGCCTTGGTGCCAGTGCCTTGGCGGAGGTATGCATTCTCGGATCATCACCAAAGTGTTATGGGTTCCTCTTCAGCCCAAGGACCACCTCTGGTAAAAATTTCATCCAAATCCATTTGGATGGTAGTTTTGGAGTACACGCATGCGCAGTGAAAATAATCTGCAGTTCACATGCCCGTACTGTCAGCGGCAGGCAAACTGAACAGGTCAACTCCACGTGCTGTAAAAAAACATGCAGTGTTGTGTTGTAAAAAAGTTGCAGTACCGCCTCTAGTGGCTCGGCATAGTTATTACAATACCCTTTTCCCTGGCTCCATTGACATTAAACGGGAGTTAAATTTGTGTTTATTTTGAAAACAAAGCCTTATCTTGAAATTCTAACAAATTAAAAGTAGAGAAAATATGGCGATTGTCACACGTGGCTCTAGGGAGTCACGCAATAAGAGAGCCAAGGGCGAGCCAGTCAGTTGAGATGTTTAATAGTGACAGGGGTAAGGGATGAGGAAAGCACAGATGCTCATACATAGTTACACTCATGGGCAGTACAGCAACAGAGTTAACAGTTAATAAGGTGGCGCTCCCAAGTGATTCGCTAAGACTAGTAGAGGGCTTGCGCCGGACATGGGGGCACAGAGGCACAAATACTTCTTACGGGAAAACACTTTCGAGAGGTGCTGGATGATGAGACAAGGGCTGGCACCGGACGAAGGGGCTCCAGCCTAGTAGTGCTTATGTCGCAGCGCCGAATGATCATGGCTGCTCCTCTTTATACTCATTAGCAGCGCCCCAGCTGATGAGGATTAATTGGCCCCAGCCGTCCCGTGACACTGACAGCTGTGAGCCAGCTGAGGCGCTGCCCAGTGAGCGGCAGGGATAAAAGGAGCATGGGCTGAGCGCCGAGCCGGCGTCTCACCCCATGGTGACAGCGATACAATAATACAAGCCTTTAGGTGCACTTAATTCTGACTGGGTGAGCTGAAAAGCTGGCAACAAACAGATACACACACACAGACACACAGAGACACATTGACTGATTACTGTATGCCTCCATTTTCACTGAGGCATAATGACTTGTTTTGCAGTGAGCAACTGGATTTTATGTTTATTTCTGAGACGTGGCAGCGTGAGAATGATATTACATATCTTTTAGAACCATGTCCTAGTGACTGTTCATTTTTTAGTGCACCACAGATTTCTTCCCGTGGAGGTGGAATTGCTATTATTCTTAAAAAGTAATTCATATGCCAGGTGATCTCTTCAAGTTTCCTACAGCTCATTTGAGATGATTATGATCAAAATTGGCCGTGCTCAGTGTTATGTCTGAATAACATGAGACCGGAGCTATGTTGAACTGAGCACCGAACTGACTTTATGATGGAACACAGCACAATATAGTCACTGGCCGTAGCCCACCTGACGTCATCACCCTCAACCCTCTGGCATTGGCTACGGCAAGCCCCAAATGTCAAATCCCCACACAACATTCCCCTTACAAAACATGGAGACCCCCCTAAATAACATACACATATACAGTATATACATATATATATATATATAGGATGTACCCCTTAGACCACGTAAAATAGACTTTTTTTTAACACAGAACAGTAAAACTAATCAACTAAATGGGCACCTGGGTAGACTGTTGGGGCAGATTATTCTGCCGCCCATTCCCAACACGCATTGGTTAGCGCTACTTTCAGGACATAGTCATCCAGGTATTTGGGCCTTTGATTGAGATTGAGATTGAGATTGAGATTCAACTTTATTGTCATTACACATGTATGAATACAAGGTAACGAAACGTGACTTGGCATTTGGGCACGCTCTGCAGAGCGCATCCAAGGCCGGGGCAGCCGCTAGGCGCCAGTCATAAAGAAGAAAGGAAAAAAAAAGAAAAAGAGAATGGGTATGACACAGTAGGCGAGAGAAAAAAACATGTTTTATCAGAATGACGCTCGGCAAGTGAGCGAGGCAGTGTATTGTATGCATGTAATGTTGTATGCATTGTGTAGTGTAAATGTAACAGTTGTTAGTGAGCAGCAGAGGGCGCCTCCTGGCAGTGGATAGATGTTATAATCATGTGACTTATAAACAAGTCCAGAGTCCAGAGTCTATCTCTCTTGCTCTCTCTCTTGCTTGCAGAAGGCACATGGGCATTGTCCTTGAGGGTCCAATCCACTGATACGACAACAACTGATTGTCGATTGTTTGGGTAGAAGAGCCGGTCCTTCCGCTTATCTCAATCGGGAGGAATGTAAACACAGGGCAAACAAGGTCAAATCAAATCAAAACAGCACAGTGCACTCAGAGAATAGAATTTGTCCTCACCCGTGTAATTCTGTGCTTCCATTATATGTGCAGGCTTAAACTGTTTTTCCATGGAGAGCACAGGGCTCCAGATTTATTCCTCCACTGAATCACTGTCATTCAGTTCACCGTTTGCCGCTACTCGTGCCCTCCCCAACTGGTCGAATTTGATGAAGGAGCTTGCTGGGTCCGCTTTGATGAGCTCTCTCACCTTCCTTCAATTTCTGATGCATCAGGGAACTCCACAGCCAAAAATAGAAGTCCTGAGATCATAACCAATAATGTTTCCACAGACGCATAAATTCCAATGTCCATGAGTCTCCTCGTAGGTTCCAATTCTTGGGCTCCCCCCTTGGCCCAATTCTTGTTGAAAAATAGTGACAATAGCACATTTAAGCCGCTTCCAAATCCATAATTTCCGTTTAGATTAAGATTCAGCAGAAGAAGAGCGACTAAACACAGACAAAAACGCAACATTGCAAAAGCTGGGAATAGATCAGGAAGGCAGGAGAGGAGGGAATAAAAATGTGACTGCTCTCTCTCAAGGCAAGAAGGAAAAAAAAAAAAAAAAAGCGTCCTAGCCGAGCACCCCACAGAAGGGGAATCTGCTCCAGGCACCGTCAGCTGCACCTGCGAGTCCCTAACACCCACATCAGATGAGTCCCAAACCACACCAGTCCGTTCTGCCGTAGCTCCTGGACTCTGTGCAGGAAAGGACTTCCTGAGTTGGCTGGAGTGCCACCGTGACCTGTCTGAGAGCTCGAATGTGTCCTGGCCCCGCTGCCTCATGATCTGTAGGGGCCCCGTCCAGAAAGGCTGCAGTTTATGCGTGCAGTTGGGATGTTTAATCCAGACCTGATCCGACACCTCAAGTCCATTGGCCTTCGCCCTGTGCTTCCTGTCGAACCGTTGTTTCATCTTCCGCTGTTGGGTAATGACCCGGTCTCATGGAGGATCTGTGTTCCCCGGAGAAGGGGTCGTGGGTGGCCTCAGTTAGTCCAGGGGCAGGTGGAGTTTACGCCCCAGCATGAGTTTTGCCGGGGAGCACCCTGTTGTGGCATGGGATGTTGCCCTGTAGTGGAGGAGTGTGCTCTGGAGGGCATCGGAAACGTGAAGCTGTCTGCCAAATGAGCTCTCAGCCTGTTTTTCAGAGTCTTGATGAAATGCTCTATGCCCCCATTGGCTTGGGAGTGATAGAACACAGTTTTGATGTGTTCCATGCCCCTAACACCCAAAAACGCCCCAGAGGTGAACTGTGGGCCATTGTTTGTAGTGATGGCACCTGGGACCCCCACCTGGCGAACAATGATGAGAGGAAACCCGTAACCACGTCCGTCGTGACTGAGTGGGCAACACCTCCGGCCATTTGGAGAGCAGATCATAGACCACAAGCAAAAACCGGCTGTTCGAGGGTGCTGTATGCAGTTCGCCGCAGATGTCTAACTGGATGTGCTTCCAAGGGTCCTCTGAGTACGATAATGGTCGCAGGGTGTGTGTGGGGGGGTCTGCCGATCTTTCCGCTCTCCAAGCATGGAACACAGTTCTTTACCATGGTTTCAATGTCCTTATCGATACCAGGCCACCAAACTGAATCCCTGCAACGTTGCTTCACCCTGACCACGTCTAGATGGCCCTCATGGAACATCGCCAGAACTTGTGATCTCAGAGACACTGGGATCAACGTGCAGTGTCGCCTTCCACACACACACTGTTCCAACAGCTCAGTTCATCCCTAAACTGGTGAAAAGGTGCCAGCTTGCCCTGTAGTTTCGTGGGCCAACCCTCCCTGATAACCGAGCATAGTTGTGACAACGTGGGGTCCCGTTCCGACTCTGTCCAGAGCTCCTGGAGGGATACCATGTCCTGGAGGGTTCCATGCAGCGAATTGACCAGATCCGCCTCCATGGGTCGTCACCGTTGAGGTCCGCCACTACGTTCTCTTTTCTAGGGGTGAAGTGGGTAGTAAAGTTGTAGGCCCTTAGCCGCTCCGTCCACCTGTGGATCCGTAGGGGTCTGTGTCCCAAGCTGTCATCTCCAGTAGTGTTGTCACCACCCGGTGGTCTGTCCACAGGGTGAAGTGACGGTCGTAGAGATAGATTTGCCACTGCTCACACGCCCAAACACAGGCAAGTGCTTCCCTCTCACCCACGGCATATTTTTGTTCAGCCACTGAAAGAGACCTCGACGCGAAGGGCACTGGGCGCTCGGTACCATCTTGCACCTGAGACATAACCACCCCCACCGCCGAACCAGATGCATCACAGGTCACAAAAGTTGGCCATTTTGGATCAAAGTGGGCCAAAACTGGAGGGAGGTGAGTTGAGACTTCAGCCTAGCAACCGCCACTGAGCAGGCCGGGGTCCACTGCCATGGTACATCCTGTTTCAGAAGAGCCCAGAGTGGTTCGATTGTCTCCGAATAATGGGGAATAAAATGTCTGTAAAAGTTCACCATGCCCAAGAACGAAGAAATTTATGCGGGTGTCGTGCAATCTGGGAGACGCAGGACCGCCTGTTCGAGTGGAGGGGCCTCAGACCTTTGGCCGCCAGCTGAAATCCCACAAACTTGATGGAGTCCACCACGAAAATGCACTTTTCCCTGTTCAATGTGACTCCGTGCTCCTGTAGCATCTCCATCACCCATCCCAAATGACCATTCCTTCCTGTGATGCGCCGTGGACCACATTGTCGTCCAGGTACACCACTACACCCTTGAGGCTGGCCAGAATCGTGGACATAACCTTCTGAAAGCAGCTAGGTGCTGAGCTCAAACCAAAAGGCATGTGAGTGTACCTGAAAACACCCATGTGGGTCACGAACGCTGTCAAGTTCCTGCTGGGTGGGTGAAGAGGCACCTGTAGGTAACCCTGGCGGAGATCCAGCGTTGTGAACACTTTTGAGCCGCTGAATGTTGTGGTAAGTTCTTTCATCGTGGGGAGCAGATATTTGTCCAGAACAATCGCCTTATTCACCATCCTAAGGTCAATGCACGGCCGGATGCTGCCCGTCTTCTTCCTGGCCACCACGATGTTTGATATCCAGAGTGAAGCGTCCACCCTCTCAATGATGCCAGCTTTAAGCAGTCTGTTCAGTTCCACCGTGACATCGTCCTACAGAGCGAGGGGAAGCCGCCGTAATGGTTGAATTTTCGGTGTCACGCTTGGATCGATGAGCGGGCGGTGGTAGAACGCCTTAATGCATCCAAGGCCCATAAACACCACTGGCCAGCGGACATGCCATTCAGGGAACACCGTCAGTACCATTGAGCCCTCTGAGTCTGTGATGGAGAATCCCAGTTCACCCAGCAGATTGATTCCCAGCAAGTTGGCCCCCTAGCGCGAGAACTGGAAGGTGAATGCGGGAACAATCTTTTACTCATGTTTCACCGAGAAGCTGACCGTGCCTGTCATTTCAATTTGGCGTGACCGTACCCAAACATTTTCACTGCCCCTCCATTGATGATTTTACCCGGGAAAAGTCTGCTCAGTATGGACTTGCTGGTTCCCAAGTCCACCATAAGCGGCCCATCAACTCCGTCTAGCTGTAGGACGTGCCACTTTAACGGTCCCTTTTGTGCGTCCACTACACACACCTGCGTCATGCTCTCGGGCTCCGCCGCCGATGGTTTAGTCGTGGTGGTGCAGGCCCTGGCCCAGTGATTAGAACGACCGCAGTTATAGCACTCCTTCCCTCTGGCGGGGCAGGTAGACGAGCCCGCCCGGTGACAAGGGAAGCCACAGCCGTCGCACAGACTCCAGGCCCCCCGCTCCTGCCCGTGCCACAGTCTGCCGCCTTTTGGGGGTCTGCCCCGAAGTGTTAGCTACGTTGGTAGCGGCCAGACTTGGAGGGAAAACTTGGGTGGCTAGGTTCTTTTTAGCTAGCACTGGCAGGCCAAGCAGGGCAGTGGACTCAATCTGCCACGTCAGTTCGGTCACCTTCTCTAGTGCGAGGACGTCCGCAGTCAGTGTTAGCTTGTCTTTCAGCCACTTGTGTTTCGTACCGTGAGCTAGCTTGTCCCGGACCAGCTCCTCCTCAGTCGGCCCGAAGGCGCACTCTCTTCCTAAGCTATGGAGTTCCATAATGAAGCATTGGGTGGACTCACCAGCTCGTTGTTAGCGATCAAAGAATTTATATCTTCACGCTGTGATGTTGGAATGGTCCCTAAAGAAATAGTCCATTAAGTCCAAACCTTCCTTCAGTGAGCCCTTGCCACCCAGCGCGAAAAATATCCGTTGGCCCTCCTCACCGAGGCAGTGAACGAGTAGGCTCTTCCGTCTCTCTTCGTCGGTGCCGTTCAGACCGGCCGCAGCAACATACACCTCGAACGTCTCCCACCAGCGGCACCATGGTATAGCTGGCATACCCGGAGACTGTAAAAATGGAGGTGGCAGTTTAATGCACGCTCTCATGATTTATTCTCGTCGCCAAAATGTTATGTCTGAATAACATGAGACCGGAGCCGTGCTGAACTGAACACCGAACTAACTTTATTATGAAACACAGCACAATATACAGTATTCACTGGCCGTAGCTTGCCTGATGTCATCACCCTCAAACCCCCGGCACAGGCTACGGCAAGCCCCAAATGTCAAGTCCCCACACAACACTCAGCCATTGTACTGTATTTTAATATATCGTCCACCTGGGCTGCTACGTCCTTTCTTTCTAACTTTCTGGACTTTTTATCTTCCACCATCAAACTAGGCAGAATCATCATTGCCAGGGACTTTAACATTCATACTGATGTTTCAACTAACAGCACTACAAAGGAATTCTTGGGCTTAATGGACTCTTACAACCTTATTCAACATATATCTGACTCTATTGATATGATTCACACTGCAGGACATGTTTTGGACTTGATCTTCACTTATGGTGTCACCTTTGACCATTTAAAAATAAGTGAGGTTGTTTTCAGTGACCATAAATCAATCTCTTTTAATGTTTTATTTAACTTAGAGCCTTCCTCTCAAGTATGTGTCAAACATACTCATTTTATTGATGATTCTGCTATTAATAAGTTTTCTTCTCTATTTCATTTTTTAGCCCCTTCTGAAGATAATGTAGACCTTCTTGTGAATTCTTTTAATGATCACTGTTGTACGTTTCTTGATAAGGTGGCCCCTTATAAAATAAGACAATGCAGAATTGCCTCTCATGTACCTTGGTTAAATAATTGAACTAGTGACCTTCGATGTTCCTTTCGAAAGCAGAATGATTATGGAAGAAAACTGGATTGGCTGTTCACTGAGAACATTTTAAAGAACTTCTTCACTTATATAATGACGCAGTGAATGAAGCTAGATCTTCTTATTTTAATCAACTTTTAAATAACAATAAGAACAATCCCAGGGTTTTATTTAACACTACTAATAGCATTGTTTCTCCCCCTCCTCAGCAAGCTCCAGTACTCTCTAACAATGACTGCAATGAATTCCTTAATTATTCTGTAAATAAGTTACAGGACTTGAGATCCAAAATCCCCATAAGGTCCTCTCCTTATGAAGACTGTTCTCAGTGCCCTGAGCCATTTATTTCATTCTCCCCAGTTACACTTAATGACTTAGTTAAAATAATAAGCAAACTTAAACCCTCATCATCATCATCTGAGATTTTACCACTTTCTGTCCTAACTGGGTCTTTAACCACCATTGGTCCTTCATTACTCTCTATCATTAACAATTCACTGAGACAAGGCTGTGTTCCTTCCCGTTTCAAACACGCTGAGGTAATTCTGTTACTTTAAAAAACTCAATCTCGATTCTAGCTTAGTTGTTACTTATCAACTAATTTCTAAGTTGCTATTTATTAGTAAAATATTAGAAAAGGTTGTGGAATGTCAGCTCGACACATTACTATGTAAACTTAAGATCAGCGATCCTTTTCAAGCTGGCTTTCAAAAACTGCACTCAACTGAGACTGCTCTTTTAAAGGTGTATAATCTTTTAATGGCATCTGATCGTGGGGATTGATCTGTTCTTATATTGCTTGATCTTAGGGCAGCATTTGATACTATCTGTCACAACATTTTAATTAATAGGCTAAAGCTTCTGGCAGTTATATCTGGTTCTGCATTAGATTGGTTTTATTCATATCTTTCTGAGAGGACTTTTTCTGTAAGGGTGCGTGAGTTTTATTCTTCCACAGTCTCTCTGATGTGTGGGGCTCCACAAGGTTCAATCCTGGGTCCATTATTATTTTCCTTTTATGTAATTCCTTTAGCACGTATTATTCAATCTTTTAATTACATTTCTTATCATTTTTATGATTTTTTTGACCTCTAGTTATACATGTCTTTTAAACCTCACCAGCTTGACAGGCTTTCCACCCTGGTTAACTGTCTAACCCAGATCAGTGACTGGCTTTCCAACAACTGCCTCATCTTAAATTCCTATAAACCGAGATCCCTCTGCAGGTGGATCACTGACTTCCTGATGGACCGGAGGCAGCATGTGCGGCTGGGGAAGTCTGTCTCGGACTCTGTTAGCATCAGCATCGGATCACCCCAGGGCTGTGTACTTCCCCCCCTACTCTTCTCCCTTTATACCAACTCCTGCACCTCCTCCCACCAGTCTGTTAAGCTGATTAAGTTTGCGGACGACACCACCCTCATCGGGCTCATCTCCAACGGCGACGAGTCCATCTACAGGAAAGAGGTGGCCCAGCTGGTGTCCTGCTGCAGCCACAACAACCTGCAGCTGAATGCTCTGAAGACAGCGGAGATGATTGTGGACTTCAGGAAAGTCACAACCCCCTTGCCCCCCCTCACCATCACAGGCTCTCCCATCACCATTGCAGATTCCTTCCGCTTCTTGGGCACCACCATCACCCGGGACCTCAAATGGGAGCCAACCATCAGCTCCCTCATCAAAAAGGCCCAGCAGAGGATGTTCTTTTTGCGGCAACTGAGGAAGCTCAAGCTACCCACCAAGATGTTAGTGCAGTTCTACACGGCCATCATCGAGTCCATCCTCACCTCCTCCATAACTGTGTGGTATGCAGGAGCCACTGCCAGGGACAGACTAAGGCTGCAGCGCATCGTGCGCACTGCTGAGAAGGTGATCGGCTGCAAGCTCCCATCTCTCCAGGACCTGTACATCTCCAGGACCCGGAGGCGTGCTGGCCGGATCATAGCCGATCCTTCACACCCTGGTCACGTACTGTTTGCCCCCCTCCCCTCAGGTAGAAGACTTCGGTCCATTCGGACTAAAACCTCCCGGCACATGAACAGCTTTTTCCCCTCTGCCATCAGACTGCTGAACATTAAGTGACTTATTGACTCTCGTGCACTATGTACAGCAGCTCAACCAGACTCATGACATTCATCACTGTTTTTCTGTTGCATTATCAACTGCACTGTGGTACCCCATATTATCTGCTACTTGCTAATTTATTTAAAACTGCCTTGACTAGTATTACTCATTATTACTATTATTATTATTATTATTATTACTTATTTTTCTACACTTATTGCACATTTTTAGTCCTTTAGTTTTTTAGTTTATCTCTTTATCTCATCATGTTTTTAATGTTGCAGCATGGCACCGAGACAAATTCCTAGTTTGTGTACTACATGAACAATGGCAATAAATCTGATTCTGATTCTGATTCTGATTCTGATCATGATTGTAGCCCCTTTTGATCTTCATCCAATTATCAGTCAGACACTTTCTCTTTTTGCTCATCTCCTAAGTCCAGTGTTAGAAATTTGGGTGTTATTTATGAATCCTCACTTGGTTTTAATTCCCATGTAAATTCTATTTCACATTCATACTTTTTCATTTAAGGAACATTTCCAAATTGAGAGCCATTATTTCTTCAAGTGAGCTTGAAAAAGTAATCCATGCATTTGTGTGTTCACGACTAGATTATTGCAATGCTTTGTTTACTGGTTTAGACAAATCTTCTCTTTCTCATCTCCAATCTATACAAAATGCTGCAGCCAGACTACTTACATGTTTTAAAAAACTAGATCATATTACCCCCATATTATATACGTTACATTGGCTACCAGTGGAGTTTAGGATTCATTTTAAATTTCTTACACTTACATATAGAGCACTACATGGACATGCCACATCTTATTTATCTGATCTTCTTCTCAAACATACTCCTGCTTGTACTCTTAGATCTGAAGCCCAGGACTTGTTAGTTGTTCCTTTTATGAGACTCAAGACCAGGGGGGACAGAACCTTTCAGGCTGTAGCTCAGGCTTTGGAATAATTTCCCGCTCCAGCCATGTTTAGCTGACTCTGTGGACGCTTTTAAAAAGCAGCTGAGAAGTTTTTTGTTTAACAAGGCTTTCCATTGAATTTCAATTCAACTGCTTTTTAATGGTATGTCTGAAATTTTTTAAAATCTTTTAATCTTGTGTTTTAATTTGTTCTCTATTTTTTCTTTTCTTAGTGTCTCTATCAAGTTGTTTTTATTCTATTTTATTGTACACCCATGCATGTTAGGTTAATTGGTTGTTCTAAATTGTCCCTAGATATCTGTTTCCTATAGGCCCTTAGAATAGAGGGTTAGTATTAGTGAAAGTGCTTTGAGTGGTCTTTGTGACTAGAAAAGCGCTATATAAGTGCAGGTTAGTTAGTTAGTAGTTAGTACAGCGCTTTTTTTTTTTGTTTGTTTTTTTTGTTACTTATTTGTACCCGTAGGTAGACTTGGTTTGCAGTCTGGTGACAAGCCACCGGCTGCTGGTGCTTTGTGACTATATGTATGTGAAATGTGCTTTATAAATAAACCTTACTTACTTTATTTATACAGGGTAGTTCCACTGAGAGGCAACTTCTCTTTTCAAGGACACCCTGTTCACATTCACACCTGGAAGCTGCCTAGTACAACCACAGACTGACCCGTGAACATTGAGCAGCTCCACTGGAGCAGGTGGAGTTAAGGACACCACAGTGGGTTTAAGGAGGGTGGGGAAAACACTGCTATGCTATCTGTCCCACCCAGATCTGATCCTGCAAGTCCAGGGATTGAACCAGCAACCCTCTGCTCACCAGTCCACATCCCTAACCATTAGGCCACCACTGTATACTTTGTTGAATTTTCTTTTTAGAAAGTTATTTTTTTAGAAAACAGGTTTCTGAATTAATTTTATAACAGGTGAGCCACACTTTAAAAAGGGTTCATTTCCATTGTCTATGTCAAAGAGTAAAAGGACAGCAACAAAATAAAATAGAAATGTAGAAAAAAAATCTCTTTTTAGTCATATGCTGAGGCCAGATGAAGCGTTGCTAGTTCGACACATTTCCTGTAATGTTCTGTTGTTTTTCAGAAAGTTTCTTATCAATATGAGGGTTATTTTTTTTTTACAGATGGAGGCTTATTTGTTCATCTCTCATAAAAGTTCTAAAGCCAAAACTAGCATTGTTCAGACATTTTTCAGTTTTTATTTCAGTTTTTATTTATTTATTTTCCTGTTACCAACACAAAGAAGTTAAATTTAACTTCCATTGATCTAAATCCATTTTTCTCTTCCCTCAGTGTCTCTCCGGGAGTGATGGCGTCTCTGCTGGTGCCGCCCTCTCTGTCGCCATGACGATGCCATTCAGTCCCCTGTCCAGCGACGAGGAGCAGCAAAGGATGCTGGGAAACAGCCGACACCTCTACCCTGGGGCGGAGGATGAGGAGGAGGAGGAGGAGGAAGAGGAGGAGGAGATGGAGGAGGATGAGCGGGATGAAGACGGCGAGGAGGAGGAGAATGGGGAGCTGGAGGGGGAGGAGGATGAGGATGAGGATGTGGAGGAGGTTCGCAGAGGCGGCTTGTCACGAGGTGGGCTCAGGCAGTCGGGAAGACCAGGTGGGCGACAGATGCACCCAGGGAACCCTGGACACACCGCCAACCCGTACTCATCCAATCCGGGATTGGCGCACCAACAGTCGGCCAATCAGATGCAGCAGCAGCAGCAGAGGAGGCTGAAAGAGCGCTCGGCACCATCGGAAGACGCCCACATCGCCATGATGGTGTTCCGCATCGGCATCCCGGACATAAAGCAAACGGTGAGTGATGTGATCGGCGCAGCGCTTTTAATTCAAGGTCAATGGCTGCGAACGTTGTTGAGATTGTATATACAGCTGCTGAAGTACTGGGTAATTATGAGGGGTGGGAATTGCGAGGGAGCTCACAATGCGATTCAGATTGTGATACTTGGGTAACGATGCAATACTATCACAATACCATATATTCCCCCCTCTAATTTTGACATCAGATTTTGTTCCCATAGTACAACTGTCAATATATTTGTTTCATATAAGTTTTCACTCTTTTTAGCTCTCCGCGGCTGCTTTTGTCTCTATGACTGCAGGCTCTCAGGCCGCTGTGGGATGGTGTGTTGTGGTCCTTTCTGCAGCCCACTTTTTTGTATTCCATGGGGCTTCATTTTCCACGGAGACATATCTCTGCACACAGGGAGGGCGGTAGACTGTGTTGTTTACCTGGCTCACTCTGAATTCGGAGGTGGCTTTGTTGCATGGGGAGGTGTCTGGAGTTGGCTGTTCAATGGGGTCAGTGCCGCACGTGCTGGAGTGTATTTACCCCAGGTTGCGAACCACTGATCTAGTGGACTGAAAATGCAATTGGTTACCCAAAATTTCACAACATTTACATGAATATACTATATAATTATCCTTCATCGTCTGCAACAGGATGCTAGAGCTTTTCTACTAGGCCATTGTCACCAGCTCCATCTTCTTTGCTGCTGTCTGTAAGGGTAGCAGTATCAGAGCCAGCAACATCAACGGAGTTGACACAGTTTTCAAGAAGGCTGGCTCTGTAATTGGTCTGAGGCCAGAGACCTTTGAGAATGTGGTTGAGAGGAGGCTACTGAACAAATTGCGATCCATCATGGACAGTCGTGATCACCCCCTCCACCACAGGCTGGACAGACAGTGGAGCACTTTCCCCAGCAGACTGCTACAGCTTCGCTGCTGAACAGTCAGGTACAGGAAATCTTTCCTGCCACATGCCATTTCACTGTAGAATAATTCACTCCAATGTTGAATTCTGGTCATAACTATGCTGCCATACTGCACCTTGCAGTCTAATTGGTACCTCACATTGCACCCTGCGTCTGATAGTCCTGCATTGTACAGCGTGTACGATTTACAGTGGTGTGAAAAAGTGTATGCCCCCTTCCTGATTTTTCATTTTTTTGTGTGTTTGTCATACTTAAATGTTTCAGATCATCAAACAAATTTAAATATTAGACAAAGATAACACAAGTGAACACAAAATGTAGTTTTTAAATGAAGGTGTTTATTATTAAGGTTAAAAAAAACCAAACCTACATGGCCCTATGTGAAAAAGTGATTGTCCCCCTGTTAAAACATAAATTAACTGTGGTTTATCACATCTTTGGAAAGCTGAGTTCAATTTCTCTAGCCACACCCAAGCCCGATTACTGCCACACCTGTTCTCAATCAAGAAATCACTTACATAGGACCTGCC